>OX422209.1:371985376-373185376 GCA_949130495.1 Sambucus nigra | reverse complement strand
GATGAGACCCTATACACTGGGAGACCGACCAGTGTAAAAAAATAGAAGGGAAAATATTTTTACATCTCCGGTGAAGGCTGGGAGATGCACCCAGAGGAGAACGAGAGAGAGAGATCATACAAAATGCCGCGGCAATGGGGTTCACCCTCCAAACTAGGTATAAGATTCTAGCCGTGTCTTTTAATTTCTCTTGACCACTACTAACTTGGAACTGTATTTTCTTTCTGCAGCTCTTGACAATCTGCACTTGAACTCGCGGCAGGAAAAAAGAGTTGCCGAGGCCGCGGAATTTCCTGCTGAACACAAGAAGTTCAGCATACTTGTAACATCGGCCACTATATTTGAGGCGGCATTCTTCCCCAACAAATCAATTCCTCAACAGATGGGCGCAGAAGGTAATTAACTGTACCATTTCTCTCATTCCGCGGTCGTTTTATTCTCTTGGAATTTGTTGAACTCATGCCATTATTTTCCAGGTGAAGAGATTGATAGGGAACTGTTGGCCGTGCAGCTGGCAGAGATGGATGAGGACGCGGTCGTCCTAAATAACACCGCAAGAAGAAGAAAAAGGAAGCGGTCTAGGGCCAAGGTACAGGCCGCGACCTCTGATGCTGATAAACCCACAGATCCTGTCGCGGATTAAGTGGTTCACGATGGAACCCCTGTGCATCATGAACACTTTGATGATGACATAGGGGAAAATTTGGCTGCAGCAGGACTGCTGCCAGCGGAAGTTCCCCTGCAACCGTCTTCTCCTCCCTCACCAAATGTTGTGGCCGTCAACGCAAATTTGCCGCCTCCCCAATTCCGCGGAGAGTTTGGTCCAGATGGTAGGCCAAGGCCTCAACTAAGGCAGCCTGACCCAAATTCCTCCTGGTACACTACTGCCAAGGCTGCCCAGAGAATGAAGCGTGCATTGGATGCCGCGGACCTCGACAGACTTGTTGGGGAGGATCACGAAGACCTGGAGGATTGTGGCCTCCACAGCCTTCTCAGGGTACGTACCTGTAATACCCCGTATTTTTTACTATAATTATTTTTGGGATTAATTAATTAAATTGCGTATTAATTGGAAATTAATCCGGGTTAATAATACTAATGTGATGCGAATTGGTATTTGATTATGTGCATATATGATTATATATGAACTTGGAATTTGAAAATTTGTCGTGGGATTTATATACGGCATTTTAGAAATTTTGTTGAGACGCGTGGGACCGCCGCGTCACGGTATATTATTTTATTATTAAAAGTGAATTTAAAATCTATAATCCGTATGGTCGTTGTGAGTGCGCCAACGCGTCCGGAAGGGTCGAGATAGTCAGAAAACACTAGCCGGGGGTATAGTTTGGGTCCCGGGGTATTTTTAGGCCATACCGGCAACTTAAAGGGTATTTTAGTAATTTGGTATTTTTGGGTAATTAAAAGTGACGAAAATTGAGAGTTGTAATCTGATAAGGAATTGACCCAACCAACCCTTTATTAACCCCATAAGCTACGTAGGTTATCATTTAGTCTTCCAACTCTCCCAAAGCAAACCCTAGCCACCATAGCCTTTTGGAGAAGAAAGCTTGGAGAAGGAGAGAGAGAGAGGAATTCTGTAGAGATTATTCACCAAATCAACACCAAATCCGAAATCAAACCAAGGCAAGTGATTTATTCCATTTAAATTTCAGAGAATGCTTCTTCCATGTTAGATTATTCATAAATTTTGTATGTTCTTGGAAGATAATGAAAAACCCATAAGATTGGAGTTATTAGTTTGAATTTTGGGATATAGGTTGCATGTAGAATGTTACTGGACGATCATATTATGTGAATTACTGCCTTTTGTAATACCAAAAACGGATTTAAGATGAGGTTCATGACTGTTCTTGAGAAAAATCAGAAAAACTAGGTTTTTGATGAAGATTGATCCATATGTAGCCTATAGTTGTTGAAATATTGATTTATGGACGTTAGTAATATTGTAGGATTGTTATATGACATTACTATAACGTTATATTTGAGAATCACACGTTAGAAATAAGTTTTGGGACGTTTTTACAATCTGCAGAACGAAGCAGTCCGTAGCCATACCTGTTCGATCGATCGATCGACATTCATCAGTCGATCGATCGACTAGATCGATCGATCGATATTCATAGGTCGATCGATCGATATTCATAGGTTGATCGATCGACCTTCCCAGAATGAGTGAAATTCTCCTTAATATGATTTTAATGATGGAAACCCTCGGAGAATATGTTTGGAGACTTTGTGAATACCCTTAGCTTTAAGGAAGACCAGTAGGCATGATTATAGAGTGGGACTTTAATCAGAATGTAATTTGAGGAATTATCCTAAATAAATGAAATTCGTTATGTGAGTTAATATTTGGGTTAATAGTACAAATTTGAATAAGTTGATGAAATAAGGCTTGGGGCAGAAGTAAAGACCTTAGGCATAAAGATATCATATGTGAGAATTATGGAAACTTAGTAGTCTATTCGAGATAGGTTTTAAGTTTAAGGAATTACGACGTGAGACGTGTCGACTATTTAAATTATATATTATCGGATTACTTGAAATATATAAGTTTGGGATAATGGTATAATGATGTAGAAAATACCTTATTAAAATGGTGATATCTAAGATGTGTGAATGCTTAGTATATAGTTTATGTGTATGACATACCTACCATACTTGCTATCACGGGAGGTTACGTTCGCTTAGGACCCTCTAATCCTTGTGTGCCTACGGGGGGGATATAGACTGGTACCTTGATGAACATAGGTCATTGAAAGACTTATTGTGATATTAATAAGTCCGCGGATCGTGGGAGCGTAGGTATGTGCGTGACCCATGTGAAGGTGACTATGTTCGCCTCCATTATTTGTGATGTTGTTATTTGAGAACTATTCCTGAGAGATTCGGAATATGTGATCCTTATGTACGTGATGTACCGGGATGGATAGCAGAGTATGTGTGCACCGGAGCTTAGTTCTCGGGGTGCTTATATCGTATATTTATGATGTGAATAATATACATTTAATTTAATGAGAACTTTCATGTTAATGTCGTGAACATATATATACCACGGTATTATTTTGAGAAACAAAATGGGTTGGCTAGTAGTATAATATATGACATAGTTAGTAACTGAGTTTACGTTAAACCTCTATTTAATTACGAGCGTTGTTATGTTAATTAGAACCGAGTAATATGGGTAGAACCTTTGGCAGTTTAGCTAGTTATGTTGTCAGTTAGCTAGTAATATGGGTCGTTATAGATGGGTACTTACGTTAGGAGTGCACAGTTAGTCGAGAGGTGAGAATTTAATGTGAGTGCACGTCCTAACATATACTTTGCATTTAATGTTTTAAATGTTTTTAAAGCACTTGCAGGTTTTTAAAATGATTTCCACTTTCGGGCTCTGACCCATTTGCTTTCAAATATATTTTCTTGTAAAACCATTTTAGGTGCCCAACCACAAGGACACCAAGCATAGGATTCTCATTCAGGTGACGAGCTGTAGCTGTTTGTGGAAGCTACAGGGACTTGCTTTTAGACGCCTCTCTCATTTGGATTCCAGTCTCAGCATCTATCAGTTGTAGGGCATGTTGCCCAATTCTATTAGACATTTTTACATTTCAGTTTTCAGACTCTAGCATGTATTGCTCAGTATTCAGTTTTAGTTATTTATTTCAGTTTACATATCAGTTGTGGGATTTGTATTGAGGAGTTTTTCCTCCAGAGTTTATTTACATATTGTGATGGTTATTCGTTTTACTTCAGTATGGTGAATGGTGTTATTTAATTATTCATTACTCTTGTTGCATGTTAATCAGATTTAATAAAATTTGGCACTTACTTTTTAAATACTAGGTGGTTAGTAATAATAAAACGTTTTCGACAGTGATGCTATTAACTGAGCCAACTTGGCATTTTGAATTAATTTTATAAAGGAGTAGCTACCCGGTGTTTAATTAGTCGGGGTGTCACAGTACCAATCATCATAATCTTTGTATCTCATATTTTTATGTACTTTTTCTAGTGTCTCTTATTTCATATACAGGCTACGGACGTGATTGTAGTCCAAAAAAGAAAGTACGAGGCTTTGTACCGGCTGAAAGAGGCCGAGAAGAGTGCTCATGCTACGGACCTGCAGTCAGCTCGGACATCTTCTTTTGAGGCCGGGAAAGCGTCATCTGCCGCGGCCCTCCAGGCAGCCCACATGGACCTGGAGAAGGCCAATAAAGCCAGAGAGGAAGCGGAAGAGAATTTCAATCAGGTCGCGGAATCTCTGAAGTCGTCGCAGGCTCAAACAGCTGAAGCCGCCCGTGTTACTGAGATTGCAACTTCCAAGCTTGCCCTCCTCCAGCAAAAATACCAAGAGCTTGAAGCCAAGTCTGCTCAGAAGGACGAAGCCCATGCCGCGGCTATCAAAAAGATGGAAGTTGATCATGGCGACGCCCTCCAGCTAGCCATAGATCATGCCGTGGAGTCCTTCAAAGGCTCCAAGGATTTCTTCCTTACAAATAACAGGGCCTACCTCCGCGGCTATCAGGAGCTGCGATAGAGAATCATTAAAAATTTCCCTGATGCCCAGGAAACGGTCCTCGCTTGGAAATTAAGTGATGCAGAACATCAGGAGTGCATTGCTGAGCTGAGGGCCACGGCTGAAGAGAGGGCAAGGCTGATAGCCCAGGCAGAGGCAGAGGCTGAGGGGGAGACAGAGACTGCCGCAGGCGGTGATGAAGCTGATGACGATGACGGCGCTGCTTCTTAGATTTTAAGTTTGTTGCACTTGTAATTTCGAACTTTGCTGTGGCTGCGGCCCCTATTTTTGTAATCCAAATTTATTAATACAAAGGCTGCAGCCATATTCTTATATCTGCTTAATGTTCTTTTCTTTTTTGCATTGCATGCTTTACTCTGCCTGCTATAATGAATGGTTGTATGTTAATGCCTCTCATATTTGTAACCTGCTTTCTGTATTGAAAGAACTTGTAGAACTTGTAACTAGGTCCGCGGCAGCATAGCATAATTTGATGCAATCTCTTGTTTATCATCCGCGGTTCCCTTGTCACCTTGGCCCTTTATTGCCTTACCCTGCACCACCTTAGGTTGTCACCCCAGGCCGCGGTGCGATTTCTTTAATTTTCTGTAGATTTGAGCCTCCAATAGTTGATTCGATTGTCCTTCATGGCTTACCTTTAGTCGATCTTGGGACACTATGAAGCCTCTCCAGGCTGGGTTACGTTGTTAAGCCACCCACAGCTAATATGTGAGACACTATCAAGCCTCTCCAGGCTGGGTTACTTTGTTAAGCCACCCACAGCTAATATATGAGACACTATCAAGCCTCTCCAGGCTGGGTTATGTTGTTAAGCCACCCACAGCTAATATGTGAGACACTATCAAGCCCCTCCAGGCTAGGTTATGTTGTTAAGCCACCCACAGCTAATATGTGAGACACTATCAAGCCTCTCCAGGCTGGGTTACGTTGTTAAGCCACCCACAGCTAATATGTGAGACACTATCAAGCCTCTCCAGGCTGGGTTATGTTGTTAAGCCACCCACAGCTAATATGTGAGACACTATCAAGCCTCTCCAGGCTGGGTTATGTTGTTAAGCCACCCACAGCTAATAATACATATAAAGCCATCCCGTACTTCGAGGACGAGCCCCAAAAGCCAAGAGTGGGCATTATAAGCCCCCGTGGCTGACGTCGCGCCTCAAGAGCAGAGAAGTGGTGTTTTAGGCCCTAGTAGTTGGTAAAAGCTCCTTGGGTCCTCAGATGTCTCTGCGCGTATAGCCATCATGCGATAAGATGTAGCTGCACATTGCGAGGGAAACCTTAGAGCTAACGAAGGTCGTATCCCATCCCAGAGCGCGTTCTGAAGTAGAATAATCCTTCGAGATGATTTTGTTATATTTCCTTTGAAATCTGTTTGAGACAACAAGTCTTTTTGTGAGGTATCAGGTTATGAAACCAAGAAAAATATCAGATATAGCTAAACTTGCTAGTTCATATACTCATATATGTATGCTGCCAATGACTTTGTTAACAAAACATAAAGTCCTGAGTATTTAAGGCTACAGTGAGCTTCATAAAACATAAATAGAAATAGTTGAAAAATAGAAAGACTAAGGATGAGATGCGGTAGGCAGCCTCGGCTGGGTCCGGCCGAATCCCCTATGCATTCTTCAGGAATCGCTGCAATATCCCTTGCTCGATTAGTCTCTCAATTTCATCCTTCAGAGCATAGCATTGCTCTGTGTCGTGGCCATGGTCCTGATGGAATTTGCACCAGGCAGCTTTGTTCCTTTTGTGGGGTGGAGCTCTCAATTTTTCTGGCCACCTCAAGATCTTGTCCCCTTTGATGACTTCCAAGATCTCTTCGATCGGGAGGCTCAACTGAGTATAGGCACCTGAATTTTTCTGCCTTTTTTGACCTCTGACGGCTGATTCCGCGGCTGCATTTAATGCCGCGGCAGGCATGGCCGGCTTTGCTAACTCCTCGGCTATCGAGCCTATGTTTTTAGATTCCGCGGCCTCCAGCATTAGCACCCTCTGAGTGAGAAAATTGACCTGGGTCTGAAGCGAGGCGTGGCTGTCATAGAGGTGATTAAGGTGATTGTATAGTTGCTCAATCTCATCCTTGACTTCTGCACCCCGGCTGGATTCTCCATCCATCTCTGCTTTTGTTAGTCTTTTCAATGTATATATATAATCTGAGAACAAACTGATAGAAGTGAGCAATCCCAGAGATATTGAACCAAGTAGGAAACAAAGGCCGCAGCCACTGCTACGTGACCCTGTGTCCTCGGCTATAAGGCACCCGGCAAAAATGCATTGCCGCGGCCGTATGATACTCCATGGTAAAATTAGAGCCCGACTGATTGCGCTCCTACTAGGGTTTGTTCATGAGTAAATAACCTCTCGATGCACAAAAGGCGCAGTTTCAATGATAACCCCAGATCATCGGCCAAGAACATCAAAGAATGAGTAGATACAATCCCTCCTTAATCATTCATCTTTTTGAGGCAAAAGCTTGTCATGCCTTTCGATACCAGCCAGATAGAATGATATCACAGGGGTATGCAAGATGGATCTAAAGCCATAAGATGGAATATATCTGGATATAAGAAATACCCACCTATGGGTGTGAATATGATGTGGAGTCCAACAACCAGTATCCGGCCCGCGAGGAGATGATCCAAAGGACCCCTCATGATCGAATAAGGCGTTTGAAGGACTCATATACGCAGAGAAACAAGATTGAAATGTCAGTTTCCCACAGACGGCGCTAGATTGATGATACGAGAAATCAGCCACAAGGCGTTCTCATACCAGCAAGTCAAGAGTAGAGTGTGTGATGAACAAATAAAGCAAGTAAATAGAGAGAAGACAAGATATGGAGTGGTTCAGCCTTTAAAATAGGCCTACAGCCACTGTGTTTCCCCGTTCTCATTATATGCGTCGCATTGTACAGTATAATCGTGCCTAAAGTGGCATACAAATATGAGAATAAAAGAGAATACATGGCCGTACTGAGGACTCCCGAGTGCCGGATAGGTGGTTGCGATGTAGATGTGTGGCCTCCAAGTTGTGTATTGAGGTTGTGTAGTGAGGATCTGTATTGTAGAGCCTGCCTCGGGCGTAGGTGGAATCGATCTCCCCCTCTATCTCGAGGTGTGGACTCTAATTTATAGGAGGTCTGCGTGTTGAATCACGTGCCTTGAGTACGTGGCGTTTACCAAGTCCGCAGCAGATGTGAATGAGGGCACGCGCCTAGAGCAACAGCGCTGAGCTATTTGAAGGAGCTCCGCGGAACTTGGTCATTGGGGGTGCCGCGGCATCTTATGTGAATGCCGCACTATGCCGGAGTTCTGGCCGCGCCCTGTGTGGGTTACAGGCCGCGACGTATATGCCTCGTATGCGATTATAGAAGTACTGCCACGGCAGGGTGCTATACTTGTACTATCATTGACAGCCCATAGGTTTTTGTTTTTGGTTTTTTTTACCAGAATATCCAAAGGGGGAGATTTGTAAGGACAAATTTCCAGTCGAGTCAATTTGCATGTATTTTGATTTTATTCTGCTTGGACAAAATCATTTGAGTCATAGGTTAGGATTTGAGTTTATTTGTCCTTCAAGCCTATGATGCATGATTGAAGACCATTGTGACACCCCACCTATTCTAATCCTGGGTGATCAGTGAATTATTAAATTAAACATGAATCATTAATGGTTTCATTCTTAGCATCACTGTCGAAACACAATTATATTACTAATACCATAATGGCCCAGTGTCAAAATTTTAATGTTTTTATTAACATGCAATAATTTAAACTAATAAACCACATTCACCATTCCAGTACATAACATAATAAATAATAGAACAATGGAATAAATAAATGTGCTTGGAATAAAAATTCCAGGCTGAAATCCACATACAATAGTCCATAATATAAAACCAAATCCAACACTAGAAATAAAATAAAGGTAAACTGTCTCTGAAATAACCACTAGCTAAAGATGGGTGACATGCCCGAATGATATAACTAAATGATGAAATGGAACAGATAAAGGTGGAAGTGTCTACTGCCGAGGTCCTGCAACGTCCACAGTAGCTGCAGTACGTCAAATATGAATGAACTCCTAAAGTTGGCATCCCTTTGGCTGGATACCTAAAAGGTTTTTACAAAAAATGGATTTGAAACGGGTTAGAGCCCAAGAAAACAGTTTAAAATATTTTTCAAGTATTTAAAATGCATTAAAGAGCAGATATTATATACATATTAACTTTATGTGCCCTCACTTGAGATCCTACCTCTCAACTAATGTGAACGCCTAACATATACTTCCAAACCAATCTAGTTACACTATCCTGCCTAAATAGTTTGAATTAAGTCTCTCCATGCCTAATAATTCATCGTGCCCACCTGTATTGCCCATACAATACGTTACTGAATTTCCAAACCTCTTTAGTCTATAAAACTCACCAGTTAAGTATTAATTTCCCACATACTTAGATTACTTTAGACATCACTATCTATCTTATCTACTAATGCACACATAGTATAATAAATCACGAGTATATATGTATATAACACTCTTGTAATATATAAGAATACGACATCCCTAGGTGGAGACCTGGGATGCGTGCATACTCTGGTATCGAGTCCTGGTACATCTTGTACTAAGTAAAGGACTTATGGTTCAGAATCACTCTCGAACCATAAATTAGCATTCCACATAATTTGGAGGCGAACATAGTTCTAAGCCTTTAGGCTACGGACACACCTAACGCACCCAAATGACTGGTCACACTATCATACACACAAGTAGTGCTCTATCCCTAAGTTCTATGTTCTGAGGCATAAGTCTAAAATCCACCCCAATGGCTCATATGATAAGACTATCCACGACGTGGAACCTCCCGTGATAGTAGGTGCCTAGGTATGTTCACACACAAAAGAATTCACCCAATAGGTATTCACACAACCTATATATATATATATATATATATATATATATATATATATATATATATATATATATCATCATCAGTATAGGTATCCACGCAACCTATAATATATCCCGTACGTAGTATATATATAACTCTCACATATCCTACGCATTATTAATTTACCATTATAATACTCATCGTCTATTCCCGAGTGTTTCCTACTACTCGAAGGGTCCCAATTTCTCCTTTAAAGTATTTTAATAGTCATAACATTACCTTACCACTGGTTTAAAGTTGGGTTCATTCATGCTCTTCGTGACCCGTTCTAATTCTCGTGAATTCCCTACATTATAAATTATGCCGATTAATATTTTCCTGAATTCTTCTCACCTATGACTAAGTCCCAACCCTACAATTAGCCTCCTGGTAACCAAAATCTCTCTCTCTCTATATATATATTTTAAAGGTATCCCAAAAGTTCACTCGATCATCATTTACATGTTCAAGTCTTAAATAGGGAAAATTGCCAAAATCTGGGAAACCAAATCGATTTGCCTTACCGAATCGATTTGCCCTTGGTCCAAATCGATTCGAAAAGTGTCAGTTCTCCTCCTTCCTTAAATAGTTATGATTTTTCACCATGAAAACTTCTTCAAACTCCCACCCAACTTGACTAATCATTTATTATAGGTGTAGGGACAACTTTGAACATAAATAACACATTTAATCTTTTAGAATTCAATTCAAGAACAAATCAAAACTTAATATGCACACAAAACCCTATATTCTCATGTTCTTTATCTCTTTCAATCAAAAACCCATATTTCTTCTATTATTATCATCTCATATGTTCTGATTTCATTTTCTATTCACATAAGAATTCTATCTACATGCAAGTCTTATCCAAGATCATGAATTAAATCTCCAATTTAAAGCCAAAACCATTTATTCGTGAGTATTATTCAATTTTACTCTAACATGGATAGTATATGCACTCAAATTTTGAAAGATAAACACTTGCCTAAAATTGTAGGTCTGATTATCTGCATAAAAGTGGTGGGGTTGCCTTCCTCTTCTCCCGGTGGTGGTGCAAAAATGTTGTGGGAAGCCTTGGAACTCATCTCCTTCCTCCTCTAGTGGCCTCTCTCTGATTTTCTAACTTCTAACCCTAGCATCCTCAACCTACCTGATGATATACCTCTAGCAAACTCGTAGGTCCCTTTACTTTAAAAATCCAAAAGACCAAAAATACCCCTCTATGAGGTGTTGGTTTGGCCAAAAAATGCCCCGTGACACAATCCAAACCGTCGAGTACACTTTTCTAACTATTCCTACCCTTATGGACACACTGGCGCACTTGAAATGATCATTTGGAGGACCCATAAAAATTTACATTTTATTTCATAAATTTAAGTCCCGACACGATTGACACTCGTGTCCCGACTAAATTACCGTAATTGTCGTATTTCTCACTCATGACAATCATAATACATTCTTACCAATTTATTTCTTGTTAACTAAGTAATACATAATATAATTCTTACAAATAAATATTAACCCTTGTCTTGCTAATTAATATTTATTTTAAACTGGATTAATTTTCCATTTTAATTTAATTAATCCCAATTTAAAAATAATTAAAATACGAGGTGTTATAACCGTAACGTCTAAGTAAAGTGACTTCATCATGGTATCGTATTTTCTGCTGAGTTTCGTCTTCAATGTCCATAGGATCTCAAGAGGTATGAATGCATATTATTAGTTGATCCCTGGATACAAGTTTTGGGTGTTGTTTTAAAAAGGGTTTTTATGTTTTTTTTGTAAAATGTTTTTAAAAGAAAAATATTTTTTATTTACAAAGTCGTTCAAACAAACCTGTCAATGTTGTTCAAATAAGTTTCTTAAAGTCGTTCGAATGACATGATTCAAATGTGTATTAGTGTTTCATTCAAACGAGCATCAAACGATATTTTTCTGTTTTATGGAGACTTTTCATTTCAAATAAGTTTGGCTATCTTATTCGGACGAGAATTATTTTGTTCAAATGAGAATGCACAACTCGTTTGAACGAACCTAGTGATTTCGTTCGAATGAGTTTTCTTGATTTTTGTGTCACCTAATTTTTTGTGTATCCTTTAAATACTAGAGCTGCTAAAGAGTTTTTAAGGTGGAAGTATTTCGAAATTTATTTTCCAAGAAAATCCAAGAGCCTCAAAACCATAGTTTGCACAAAAATTTTTAAGATCCAAGTTTCGTCTTAATATGGTAGTTTGAGATCTCGTATTTGAGCACCAAATCTTGTTTACTCTTCATCTTCGATAAGTATTGTTTCATATAGTGGATTATGTGTATGTTGCGGTTTGATGATATGGACTATGTATTATGGTGATAGTTTGCTAGCTAAGATTGGTGGATACCGAGACATGTGAGTATCATGCATTGTGGCATTCATGGGTGGATTCCCGTGTGTTACTGTAAATAAGGTTCAAGGAGTGAAGATAGCATCAATGCTTGATGGAGTCGAGTCAGTTGAGTAAGTCATCTAGTGTCCTTATTTAATTCCTATATCATAGTGAATTTGCGTGTCTGGGTCGTCTGAGGTTTTTTCCCTTTGAGGTTTTTCTCGTACATTAGCGTGTTGTGGTTTGCTTTATTTTACTCTTGTTTATATCACATAGATGCATGTTTTAGGGAAAGATAAAATTGGGCTTATTTTTTAGACAACATTCGGTTTAATTAGTGCATGATTAATTGGATTAAAATTAATAAATTAAAATTAGTGTTTGTTTGGAAATCCATATAACCCTCGGTGTAGTAGCACTTTCACGGAGGGAATATAATAACTAGTTCATTATTGTAGTACATGTCTTATACATGAATTAATTATGCAATGTTTTATATATAAATATGTAACAAGTGAGTTCTAGAGACCTTACGAGCGAAAAACTATTCGATCGAGGGTCTTATTCGCACAAGGAAACAAAAAATACTCATGTCATAGGCGGTGGAAAAGAGATAGGGAAGCTATGGGATGACAAGAGGAACCACAATAGAGGTGTGCTGAAGTCGACTTCGAGAATATTGGTACTAGCTTTTGGTGCATGAACCCATATCATCAAGTAATCCTCAATCTATAATTTTATCATCTTTGGCATTACCATAGGCACTCGAGGGTTAGTCATAGGTTTTATGTTATTTTGTTGGTCACATCACACCTCATCAGGAAAGGGTAAAACCATATGCAAATAAGAGAATATATAAATTTTATATGGCTTGTTAAAGTCATCCTCATTTTCAGTTATTATCACTTGTATAATGAGATTTTTTATTTATTTAGGTTGTGTGTTAACCAGTGATGACCAATTATATTATAAGTGTCGCTAGAGCATGGGAATGTGTGTGTACTCACATCTCAATGACAATAAGTGGGTATGAGTGCCTACTATTGCATATATCTAGATTGTTATATGTATGTTTACCTTCATGTTTGTAGTTATTGTGTGGAAACCGGGAATATTGTATTCCTATTTTATGATATTACATGTGGGTGTCATGGATAAGGCGAATGCCTATGACATGTTTTGATCATTGGATAAATAGTGATGCATTCATTCATTTGGAGTATGAAGAAGCACGTGATTCATCATATCTTAGTTATATATGTGTGTAGACATTGAACTCTTATACGTAGTAGGGGCGTGTTTGATTTATCAGGGGAGTCGATGTTTTGTCCCAAGTTAGGAGTGTGTAAATTTGGATATTTTATAATTAGTTGTGACACCTCATAAAATCTATAGCTAGATTGATCAAGTCTAAAATAAATAATACAGGAGTATATCATTCTACGCATGAAATAAAAGACCTAATGTGCATAACTAAATACCTAAATACAATAATAAGTGTAACCTAATATAAACCTTTGATACCATAATAACCAACAGTATAATAATCCTACTCTAGAAAATATAAACTTTCCCAATAGTAAATAAACCATAACCGATGTCATAACGACTAAAATGTCTGACTCGATTGAAAAGTAAATAGAAATAAAAGAGTGAGCATGCAAGCTTGGCACCTACATCCTATACGAACAACAACTGACAGAAGTGCCTGATAGATTCAGAGATGAGGCTGCACCAATAGTCCAGGACCTGAAAATAGAGTTCAACAACAATGTTAATTACAATTTTATGAAGAGTAAGAATGTAATTGAGTTTGGAATATAATATAACTATGCATTAATCTCTCGTATTTTTGTTTTTCTTTAAGTTATCCTAGCCCAAATGACCCTAAATATCACACGCGTTTAAAACCAATTCCAAGTGAACCCAATAATTAATTATTGATCTTCTCATTTGAATTTAATTAAAAGGGTTCCATCATATATGCTAATATACACATCTCAAGTATAGTACCAATAAGAGTAAGATAATCACAAGTTTAATATCCATAAAAGTATAGTCCCTGACGCGTACAAGTAAATGGACTACTCTCGAGTCCACACATAAAGTATGAGAATGATTATCAGTATCACATTCAAGGATCACTTGTGCATACGAGGTATAATTATTGTCCATACCGAACCTATGAGTTCACAGCCAAAGACAAGGGATAATCACTATACATTCCCATCATAACGCACGACCTCCATACTGAAGGCTATAAGCTTGGGCTCCCCATGTATTCCCCCTCGGGGTAAGAGTATGTCAATTATATGATCGGAGTAAAGGATCACGGTAAAGCCCATCTATATTATCGAGGTACCTGCATGGTTAATGTCATATGCACCCCATCAAAATCCCTCCTAGTACATCACTCATGCTCACTCACACACAGTATGCTTACATATAAGAGCACATAATAGCAATCCTAACCACTAATATATTATTAAGCCATAAACCATAATTCTTAAATTATTTTTTCTCATTTAATTAAGAATTAAAAAAATAAACGGTTCTGAATTCATTCAAATGAAGTACCTATTCTTATTCAAATGAGATTCAACAGGTCATTCAAATGACATACTATAGTCATTTGAACGAGAATCCATATACCTAGTTTTAACAATTTACAAACTCATTTGAACGAACCCTCTAATCTCGTTAAAAAGAGATACTAATATCAATTGAATGAGATGAACATAATCACCTTCTTTAAGTTTCCAAAATCCTCCATTAACGATTATAAATACCTTAGTTAAAACCTCCAAACATCACCAATCCCATACTCCTTCGTATATAAGTTATCTAACAATAATCCTAACATATATATAATAGTTTAACACAATTCTAACATAAGTTTAAAGGATTTATTTCAGATTCGCCTCAAGAACCCTACTTTTATAATTTTTAACCATTTAATCTCAGATTCACACCAATTTTTGAAATTTAAGAGGGGCCTTTATATGATTTAAGGTATATAAGATGATTATAACAATTATAAATCAATTCTAATTCAGATTCATAAGGATTCCTACTCAAATTAGTGTATAGGATTAACATGGATATTAAACAAAATTATCTCATAACGTTAATTACGAATTCAGTTTAATGATTACTAAAATAAGATTATAACATCATTAGGTTCAGACTCATATGAATAGATATATTATAACAAAAAAAATTATTAGATTCCAACACTAGGTAAACTTGCCTTAATCCAAACTAAGACGAGTTCCAAGCACTAATACTCCAACTCCTCTTCTCTCTAAGATGCTTCTTCTATCTAAGCCATGGGGTTACTTTCAATTTTTAAGAATGAGTTTTTGTTACATATAGTCACCTCCTAATAACCGTAATCATGAGATTGGATTGAGTCCCCATATGGGCCTCAACTTAATGAGCCCAAATACACTTTTAAATGGCCCAAAACACTATCCAAGCCATATATCAACCCAAAGGACTTAAAACCCATTATTTTCAGTCATAAACAGACATTCTAAATGTCCCATAAGCCAACCCGAAATAGATACCAAACAACTAATCATTTTATTCGGTATGAGTTCAAATATTAATTATTTGATTATTCATTAATTTAATGCTACACGTCATTATAGGAAGCTAATTCACGATCGATGAACCCGACATTGAGGGATAATCCAAACAAGGAAATCTTAGATACAAAATCCCGGGCCATTCCATAGTCACACATAATACATAGTCACTTTCAAATATTTAATCAATGAATTATCGTGTATTAAGTCCGATTTAAATTTCGAATAATATAACACATACAAAATATAAATAGTCACATCGGATGTCACTGCAGATAAATATAATAATTTCAAAATTTAGTTTAGTGCAAAAAATTCGGGGTATTACATTCTTACCCCCTTTCAATAAGGAATTTCATCCTCTAAATTCAAAATTTATACCTGACTCGAAGATCTCTGAATATCTTGTCCGCATGTTGCCCTCTCTCTCTCTCTCTCTCTCTCTCTCTCTCTCTCAAATGGACTTAGCCTCATTGTGGTGTCCCCTTAGACTCTAACTAGTGGAATGACCTTTGATCGCATAATCTTCTCTCTCCGTTCGAGAATATGTTGCGGCCTCTCCTCGTAGCTCGCATCGAGCTATATCTTAATCTTGACAAGGTCGATGTATTGTTAAGATAACTCGTCCCTCAAAAAATATTTCAACATGGTCACAAAGAAGCCATCGTGTACCCATTGGAGATGATCAAGTAAGGCCAATCGATATGCCATCTGGACCATCCTATATAATATAGTAAAGGGACCTACATATCGGGGAGCTAACTTCCCTTTGGATCCGAATTTGACAACTTCCTTCATTGGGAAGACTTTTAAAAGAACTTGATCCCCTATCTAAAACTCCATCTTAAGATTCCTCTTGTTCGCGTAACTCTTATGTCTGTCTTGCGCTGTCTTTATTCATGCTTGGATAAGTGCCACCTTCTCTAAGGTGTCCTGAATAATGTCCAGCCTTAACATCATGTGATCCCCTGACTCCAGTCAATAACGTGGCGAATGATATGGTCTCTCATAGAATGACTCATAAGGTGCCATACCAATAGTCTGTTAATGATTATTTATGTAGGCAAACTCCACAAGTGGTAAGTGCGGATCTCGACTCCCATTGAGATCCAACGCGCATGCCCGAAGCATATCCTCAAAAATTTCGTTCACTAGCTAAGTTTAACTATCTGATTGAGGGTGAAATGTCATACTCATTATTAGTTGTACCACCCCCATCGCCTCCTAAAAGATCCTCCATAATCGGGAGATGAACGTGTTGTCCCTATCGAATAAAATATCTAGTGTTACTCAATGAAATCATACAATCTCTGTCATAATCAATCTGGTGTATTTTTTTGTGATGAAATCTTTTCGTACAAGAAGGAAATTTGTTGATAATGACCCAAATAGAATCAAAGCCCCTTTGAGACCTTAGAAATCCCATAATAAAGCTCATAGACATTCTCTCCCACTTCTATTTAAGAATCTCTAACGGCCTCGACTCCCATGTCGGTCTCTAGTGCTCCACATTTACAAGCTGATAGGTGGTACACCTAGATCTAGACTCTACCATATCTCTCTTCATCCTGACCCATCAGTATAATCTCCTCATATCTTGGTACATCTTGTCCCCTCCAGGATGCACCGTGTATCATGAACCATGCGCCTTAGCTAAAATTTCCCTTCGAAATGCTAGATCCTCTGGCACAATCAAACATCCCTGGAATCTCAATTCCCCGTCATAGCCAATTAAGAAAAAGAGAACTCTCCCAGGTGCCAGATCTCGCACCTTCTCCTAATAAAAGGAGTCAAAACCCTGTGCCTAAATCGCTCGTGACAATCTACAAAATCTCTCTCTCTCTCTCTCTCTCTCTCTCTCTCTCTCTCTCTCTCTCTCTCTCTCTCTCTCTCTCTCTCTCTCTCTCTCTTATAATGTATTACATCTCTCTACCCAAAAGTCGGGTAAGTCATGCCCGTGTTCATCCCACAAAAATGCAAACAAAATCATCGGACTATGGTTCAAAGCGTATGTTACCACATTTGTTTTCCCCGGATGGTATTGGATCAAAAAGTGGTAGTTTTTCACAAACTTTATCCATCTATGTTGTCCTATATTCAAATCCATATAAGTAAACAAGTATTAGATACTTTTGTGATTAGAAAGTAGTGTGAAATTCTTCCCCAACAGACAAGGCCTCGAGATGTGAAAAGCAAAAACTACCATTGCCAACTCTAAATTGTGAGATTAATTACCCTCGTGAGGCTTAAGATTATGTGAATCATAAGAAATAGGCCTCTCCTCTTGCATCAACACACGTCAGAGCCCTTGAAGTGATGTATCCATGTAAACTATATATTCAACGCCACACTATGGTAATGCGAGGACGGGTGAGGACATGATTGTAATACCCCGTATTTCTGAATATTTTATTTAATTAAATTGGAGAATTAAATGAGAATATACGGCTTAATTTAAATTACGTAAGAGGAGTAATTTAATGAGATTTATTAAAAATTGTAATTATGGAATATTAATCGGGACATAGATACCGATTTATATTGCCTCATTATATTTACTTAGTGAGAGTGGTAAATAGTTACTTAACGCGTGTAGACCGTGTTTAGGTGAGAATGAGTAATATTCTTTAAGTGACTCAAATGCTAATTTAGAGGTCAGAGATGGGTCCGGAAGGGTCAAATTAGTCAAAATAGTATACCCGGGGGGTACTAGTTGAGTCACGGGATAATTTTGGACTAAACCGAGATCGTTCGGGGGCGTTTTGGTCTTTTAACATGAGATGGTAAGGAGACCTACGAATTTGAGAGATTTTTATTAGCCGTATGAAAGAGGGGTTAGGGTTAGAAAACCCATGAAAACACACCATAACCATTGGAGATAAGACAGAAACAATTCTCAAGGCAAAAGGAAAAATTGGGAAGGATTCAAAGGAGATTTTCACCACAAACTTGTTGGGAAGGAGGATTGAAGGAGAAAAACAATCAAACATCATCAACAATCACGAAATCAGGAACCCTCTATCAAGGCAAGTTGTTTATTGCAAAAATTATAAAGTTATAATACCCATGTGTATGGTCTTTTGAATGATTTTGTTAAACTCATATTTTGGAAAGAAAATAATGATATTTATACATGCTGGGATAGGAATTTGCATGTAGAATGATGTAACATATGTAGAGGAATAATATTAAGATTTGACTTGATGAGTATTTCGGAATAAAATCTGGGTTTTGAATGAAATTATGGGAAGAACACCATAGTTAGGGTTTTCAAGAAATCTTAGGTTTAAATCCACAATTCCTTTAAATCGATTGAGGTTTTGTTGTAATTGAAACGTTAGAGATTGTCCTAGTATATGTGGAAACATGTTAGGATCACTGGGTCGAAGTTTGGTGGACTATAATGGATTTTGGATATTTGTTAATGGAGAAAGAGGTTAACGAAGAAGACGAACTGCGTCTGTCTCTGTTCGATGGATCGATCGATCTCGAATGTCGACCGATCGACTAGGTCGACCGATCGAACCCAGTATTCGATCGATCGACGTAAGCTGCTTTTCCCAAACTCTCCATGTTTAAGGTTTCTTTGATTTTTGGGAATGAATGGGTATCCTTGGATTTATATTATGCTTATATGGTAGTGAGAAGAAGACCAGTAGGTACATTGTTGAGGTCCCATAAGGTCGTTGAGTGTAGGGCTTGAATTATGAACCGACGAGAATAATCCGATTTAGTAGAGTATCGGGGAATTTGGAATTGAGTTATGAGGCGAGGTAAAGTCAATTCAAGTAATAGATCAGTAGGGTAAGTAATAACTACTGAAATTATCTGTGAAGGGTAACTAGGACCCTTAGAGTTGTGTGAATACTCAAATAAATGCGATTAATGAGATAAATCGTAAAAACGAATATTGTACGGTAGATATAAGAGATTTATATATTACGTACGAACATAATTAATAGGTCGGAGGTGAACCTACTAAATTATATGATCTTTTAGGTCGAGAGAAGTATACCTAAAATTAACTATGTTAGGGTCGATGAGATATTCCGAACTAACATAGGGTTATTATATATTTCGGGTCGATGAAAAATGCCAAACCAAACCTTTGAACTGGTGGCGTGATGAAATAGTCCGAGCCAGAATTTGTGTATATAAATAATTGGGGTCGATGTATCATTCCGAACCAATTCTTACTTGGGGTCGATGAATCATTCCGAACCAAGAGTCCTTTACGTGTGTAAAAAGGGCAAAATAGTAATGACTGATATCTAGTATATATATTGTGTGTGAAATATATACTTAATGATATTTTACTTCGGTGCACTAGTAGATTGATATATATTATGTATATTAAGATACATAGCAAACTGGTAAGTTAAGTAGTGAAACTTAATTATGAAACGTAACGTTAGATAGAGAATATTTATTTAGTAATTTAAGTAGATTAACTTAATTACGAAAGTGGAAAGTCAGAAATTGTGATAATTGTAGAAATTTAGTAGTGAAACTAAATGAGAAGTTTTGGAACATAATATAGGTGAAATGTTACTTGGGTATTAATTAACCCTCGTGAGATGCTAATGAAATGGATTTACTGTGTGGGCGATACGAGAACTGAAGTATAGATAAGTTCAGATGATTACATAGTACTAGTTAGCTTGGGAGATATGGCTAGGTAGGCTAAGTGTAGAACGTTAGGTGTGCACAAAAGCTGAGGGGTGAGTAAACTCAAGAAAGTGTACGAGAACCTAATATGTGTAATCAATAATCTCATTTTATATTGTGATAAACGCTTGTTGAATATTTTCAAAATGTTTTGAGTACTAACTCTTGCTATAAAGTATTTTTAAATTTTTTTAGGTGTCCAGCCACAGGGGCGCCATGCATGATGACTTCATTCTAGGGACTCGAAGATGTGGCACAGTGGATGCTTACAGGATTTTGATTAGACGATACCTATCATTCAGATCTAGTGCAGGATCTCACACTATTTTTTGTATGGAATTGTGGTTCGGTATCAGTCTCAGATGTTAGTTTCAGATTAGTTGTTGTTCTATTGTTGTTTGGTATTTTTAGCCGATGGTTTATTTGGTAATACTCTTGTGCTGTTGTACTTATACTTTGTTGGTTTGGGTTTTAGCGTGGTAATTGCTATATTTATTTATTTTCCATGGTTGATTTATCTGTTTTAAGAAAGTTAAAATTTGGCACCGGTCTAATTTTACTCAGGGAATTAGTAATTAAAAAGTTTTCGACAGTGATGCTAAGAATGAACCATTTGAGAAACCTGTTTTAATTTAATAAAGGCCTAATCACCCGATGTTTAATTAGGCGGGGTGTCAAATATGGTATTAGAGCATCAGGTTCTAGTGTCCATAGGATCTGTACGGCTTACTACGTTTTCAGCATATCGTTTGATTGATATAGAGCCCTATCTTAGGATTGTTGCACTCCTCTACGTACGTAGTTTACGTTATCCTTCTATTTAGTAGCTGTAGTGTTATACATACGAGTTCGATTGGGCATGGTACGTTGAACATGGCGGTACGACTAGCATTGGCGTTGGAAGGACTGCAGGAGGGAGGAACTCGGCATGAAGCATAGAGAGTTCGAGGATGGTAATCATAGGAGAGATGACCGTTCTCGAGGTCACTCCTAGTGTGAAATTATAAGTAGACGCTGTAAGGGATGTTAAGGTATAGTAGGCATTTTCCAAGTGTCGCAGTGGCAAAGGGGGATACTAGTCTAGACCCGCCCAATGCAGTGATAGTGGGAGGAGGTCTGGAGGATTTTTGATGAGAACGGACCGTAAAAATGTGATAAAACGGTGACTATGCATGTTAATCCATGAAAGTTGAATACCTAGAGGTATTGGCATTTAGGATATAGTAGGAATACCCAGAAGTGAAAATTTGGGTAAAATTTTTATAGAGGCGATGTGGTGGGGATACCAATCACCATATCCGGACCGAGGGTCAGTATATAAATAAAGGGGACCTTACGTATAGTTTAACCGCAAATTTATCCAATGATGGTTCATAAGCGAAGTGAATGGAAATTTCTGAACCCATCACGTGAGAGCCTGGTAGAGGCCAACTGTGAGAAAGAAATTATCTGTTAAAGTGAACTTGTACCCAATGAGATAGGTACAAGGAAAAAGATCCCTTGAGAGTATGGACTCTCGAGTTGTCATTCGCAAATGGTAAAACTCTTCTTGGACGACTTATGTGTATGAAGGCAGTATGGAGCTTCTTACAAGGTTGAGGTAAATGATACAAGGTGGGCGAAGCTAAAAGAGTTTAAGGATTTAGTCAAAGAGTAAGACTGAATGTAATGGGGCTAATGAAAGCCATAAGTGGGAAACCACTAAGGGATTCATTGATTTGATCCTAAGTCGGGACTGTTAGTTCTAACAGTGCGTTCCTTGGTCAGCGAAACTAAGGGAACCCTATGATAGTGTAAAAAAAAAATCAAGGCTACCAAGTCCGAGGGGAGGAATACCCTAAACCAGTCGGTGTGGCCTGGAATAAGGGGATTTATTAAAAGATGTCTTATGTGGGACATAAGACCACGCGTGTTGATCTTGTCCAAAGTTATTTAAGGAAATAATAACTTCAATAAGTTTTGCATTTCGGAAAGGACAAGCGTGTTATGTCCGGGGACCAGAGTGATGGGCAAATAGTATATGAGTTTTAGCCTCGAGCGAATGGGGTATATGACGACGCCTCACCTGAAAGAGGGGTCGAACTGCCATTTTTCATTAATATGTGGGAGACTCCAAAGATTTTGGATGTCTCATAGTGATTGATTCCGGTGTGTAGGAACCTTAATGATGTGATTCAAGGTATATCGTATGACCGCTGGGCGGAGAGATCGAGCTCGTTGTTGTAACAAAAGCTAAGGATTTAGTGATAGTATTAGTGCAGTGCCACTTGACTCCTTTAGAGATGATGGCACATGGTTGCAACTATTGTTGGGGGATGAAATTTGGGTATCTCGACTGTGTGTTGTTCCGGCAATGCTCCGTAAAAATGCATTGGGAGAAGTCACATGTTTAAGTTCAGTTGCGAAAGGGGATACAGCTAAATTTTTATGCACGTCGGGAGAAGAGACGTTAGATGCTAGGGCATCAGTGGATCCGGTAGTGTTGTGGGGGAAACACTAAAAATCTTATCTCACCACGAAGGAATAAGTGAGACTTTGTGGACAAGAATTTGATTTTTGGTCCATAGGGGATTGAGAATAACCGCAAGATTTTACTCACGCCGTGAAGACAAGGAGAGAGTGAGGAAAAGCGTGTCACGAGCGCGACAGTTGCAATGTTTTTGCAAAGGTGCACGGAGAAAAGGGTGTATGGTCTCCCTAGTTGATTGGATTTCTTAATCACTTGAGAAAGAGGGATGCGGTTAATTATTTGTTAAGTACGCCGATGGGGGAAGTTGTGGCTAGTCGTGTTGATGAAATGGATTGAACGTCATGGGAGATAGACGGTAATCCAAAATTTTATGTGCTGAGAGAGCCATCACACACTATGGGATAAAAGTCGGTGGGAAGCCATTCAAAAGTTATCTCTTGATAGGGGAGGCCTAACTATTGTGAAGAAGTGACGCAAGGTTCTACTTAACTGAGTGTTGAGAGTGACTTACGCGTTACTAAAATGTTGATTCTTATAACGTAATCAACCCTAAAAGTGCGCCAATTACGAAGAGTGCGCGGATTGTAAAGTATAATATACCCGAAGTGAAAGGGGAGTAGAGTACCACTTGAGGAAAGATGACGTAAGTGGGAAGCGGTGTTGAGGAAGAGACATAGAGAGATTGTCTCCAGACGCACCACTAGTTGATAGAGAAAGATGGGCACGAAATGAGCAATCAAAAATTTGGTAGTGAACCTACATTTCCAATGATGGAATGAGGAGACAGACTTATATATTATTGATGGGCTGTGAACATCATAACTACACCAACATTTCGTTGGGATAGCGGAATGGGTTGACTAGGATGAAATAGTATGTAGTTGAAAAGGAAGAGTGCACAGTGCCGTTCTACATGGTTGTGAATCAGGATGAAATCCTAAAATCCCATCCTGTGAGAGATGGTCAGGGAGGAATAGAGATAAAGTTTTATTTTGAGTATGTTGTGTCGCCTACGACTCAATGTTAGTGAGAAAAGATGATAATACGCCCTTACGATAGTGGAATTTTGGAGAAGCCCACTGATCAATTCATAGGTTGAATGTATACCTATATGAGCATATTTATAGGTAGTGTGAGTGCCTACATGGACGGTACATAAGGATTAGGTTCTTGGGTACCTATTACGAACAAAATATGTACTATGAGGTGTGGTTCGTGGAGAAATTCCAAACTCTTAGTCCTTAATGCATGATATGAGGACATTCTATTGGGGTATGACATTTTAGAATATATGAAGTGTGAAATATATGGCTCACAAATTGTCTACTCAGGTGCGATGAGATATATATACTTATTTTGTACTCGAAGTATGATTCCGAGACAATATAGCCAATCACTATTGGTGATCGAGGTGGGATTTCGAGCCAATAACCCCAAAAGTGTTGTAAAAGGGGAGTGATTATAAACTAAGTGTTGATAGTATATGTTATGTGTAACATATATATACCTTATAATTTTCCTACTTATGTGCAATAATAAGTGTGCTTAAATTATGTATTGGGGTCGATGATGTTCCGGACCAATACATGAAGGATCGATTTGGGGTCGATGATTTTTCGAACCAAATCGATGATAAATTTGGTATCGACGGAAGGTCTGAACCAACATATGCATTAAATTTACCTTGGGGTCGAGGGATTTCCGGACCAATGTAAATGATAGGGTGATTGGGGCCGATGATTTTGCCGGACCAATTTCCCCTATAGTATGTATTGTGCGTGAATATATACCTTGTAATATTCTACTTATGAGTGATAGTAGACACATAGATGTTATATATAGATATATACATCAAAAAGGGTAAATTAAGTAGGGAGAAACTTAATTTTAAGAGTTAACGTTAGATTGGGAAAGATCTATGCAGAAATTAAGTAGTGAGACTTAATTATGATATATGCAGCATGGGTAACATGCGATAAGAGTTTATAATGAAGCAAGGCATGTACTTGGGACGATCGTTAGTCTTAATACCATCCTTATCCTAATTTCGAGGACGAAATTCCTTTGTAAGGGGGGGAGTATGTAATACCCCGTATTTCTGAATATTCTATTTAATTAAAATGGAGAATTAAATGAGAATATACGGCTTAATTTAAATTAAGTAAGAGGAGTAATTTAATCAGATTTATTAAAAATTGTAATTATGGAATATTAATCGGGACATAGATACCGATTTATATTGCCTCATTATATTTACTTAGTGAGAGTGGTAAATAGTTACTTAACGCGTGTAGACCGTGTTGGGGTGAGAACGAGTAATATTATTTAAGTGACTCAAATGATAATTTATAGGTCACAAATGAGTCCGGAAGGGTCAAATTAGTCAAAATAGTATACCCGGGGGTACTAGTCGAGTCTCGGGGTAATTTTGGACTAAACTGAGACCGTTCGGGGGCGTTTTGGTCTTTTAACATGAGATGGTTAGGAGACCTACGAATTTGAGAGCTTTTTATCAGCCGTATGAAAGAGGGGTTAGGGTTAGAAAACCCATGAAAACACACCATGGCCATTGGAGATAAGAGAGAAACAATTCTCAAGGCAAAAGGAAGAATTGGGAAGGATTCAAAGGAGATTTTCACCACAAACTTGCTGGGAAGGAGGATTGAAGGAGAAAAACAATCAAACATCATCAACAATCACGAAATCAGGAACCCTCTATCAAGGTAAGTTGTTTATTGCAAAAATTATAAAGTTATAATACCCATGTGTATGGTCTTTTGAATGATTTTGTTAAACTCATATTTTGGAAAGAAAATAATGATATTTATACATGCTGGGATAGGAATTTGCATGTAGAATGATGTAACATATGTAGAGGAATAATATTAAGATTTGACTTGATGAGTATTTCGGAATAAAATCTGGGTTTTGAATGAAATTATGGGAAGAACACCATAGTTAGGGTTTTCAAGAAATCTTAGGTTTAAATCCAAAATTCCTTTAAATAGATTGAGGTTTTGTTGTAATTGAAACGTTAGAGATTGTCCTAGTATATGTGGAAACATGTTAGGATCATTGGGCCGAAGTTTGGTGGACTATAATGGAGTTCGGAGATTTGTTAATGGAGAAAGAGGTTAACGAAGAAGACGAACTGCGTCTGTCCCTGTTCGATCGATCGATCGATCTCGAATGTCGATCGATCGATCTCGAATGTCGATCGATCGACTACGTCGATCGATCGAACCCAGTAGTCGATCGATCGACATAAGCTGCTTTTCCTGAACTTTCCGTGTTTAAGGTTTCTTTGATTTCCGGGAATGAATGGGTATCCTAGGATTTATATTATACTTATATGGTAGTGAGAATAAGACCAATAGGTATATTGTTGAGGTCCGATAAGGCCGTTGAGTGTAGGGCTTGAATTATGAACCGAAGAGAATAATCCGATTTAGTTGAGTATCGAGAAATTTGGAATTGAGTTACGAGGTGAGGTAAAGTCAATTCAAGTAATAGATCAGTAGGGTAAGTAATAACTACTGAAATTATCTATGAGGGGTAACTAGGACCCTTAGAGTTGTATGAATGCTCAAATAAATGCGATTAATGAGATAAATCGTAAAAACGAATATTGCACGGTAGATATAAGAGATTTATATATTACGTATGAACATAATTAATAGGTCGGGTGTGTACCTACTGAATTATATGATCTTTTAGGTCGAGAGAAATATACCTAAAATTAACTATGTCAGGGTCGATGAGATATTCCGATCTAACATAGGGTTATTATATGTTTGGGGTCGATGTAAAATGCCGAACCAAACCTTTGAATTGGTGGCATGATGAAAGAGTCCGAGCCAGAATTTGTTTATATAAATAATTGGGTCGATGTTTCATTCCGAACCAAGAGTCCTTTACGTGTGTAAAAAGGGAAAAATACTAATTACTGATATCTAGTATATATATTGTGTGTGAAATATATACTTAATGATATTCTACTTCTGTGTACTAGTAGATTGATATATATTATGTATATTAAGATACATAGCAAACTGGTAAGTTAAGTAGTGAAACTTAATTACGAAGCGTAACGTTAGATAGATAATATCTATTTAGTAATTTAAGTAGTGAAACTTAATTACAAAAGTGGGAAGTCAGAAATTGTGACAATTGTAGAAATTTAGTAGTGAAACTAAATGAGACGTTTTGAAACATAATATAGGCGAAATGTTACTTGGGTATTAATTAACCTTCGCGAGATGTTAATGAAATGGATGTATTGTATGGGCGATACGAGAACTGAAGTATAGATAAATTCAGATGATTACATAGTACTAGTTAGCTTGGTAGATATGGCTAGGTAGGCTAAGTGTAGAACGTTAGGTGTGCACAAAAGCTGAGGGGTGAGTAAACTCAAGAGACTGTACGAGAACCTAATATGTGTAATCAATAACTGCATTTTATATTGTGATAAACGCTTGTTAAATATTTTCCAAATGTTTTGAGTACTAACTCTTGCTATAAAATATTTTCAAAACCTTTTAGGTGTCCAGCCATAGGGAGGCCATGTATGATGACTTCATTCCAGGGACTCGAAGCTGTAGCACAGTGGATGCTTACAGGATTTTGATTAGACGATACCTCTCATTCATATCTAGTGCAAGATCTCACACTATTCTTTGTATGGACTTGTGGTCCGGTATCAGTCTCAGATGTTAGTTTCAGATTAGTAGTTGCTCTATTGTTGTTTGGTATTTTTAGCCGATGGTTTATTCGGTAATACTCTTGTGCTGTTGTACTTATACTTTGTTGGTTTGGGTTTTAGCATGGTAATTGCTTTATTTATTTTTTTTGCATGGTTGATTTATCTGTTTTAAGAAAGATAAAATTTGGCACCGGTTTAATTTTACTTAGGGAATTTGTAATTAAAAAGTTTTCGACAGTGATGCTAAGAATGAACCATTTGAGAAACGTGTTTTAATTTAATAAAGCCCTGATCACCCGATGTTTAATTAGACGGGGTGTCACAATCATCCTCTCCTTGAGCTCCTTAAATGCCCTTTGACAGTTGGTGATCAAAACAAATGGTATCCTCTTATGGGTGAGGTGAGTTAGCGTACCAACAATCTTTGAGAACCCTTGAATGAACCGCTTATAGTACCTAGCTAAACCCAAGAAACTCTTAAACTCTTTAGGTGTTGTGGGTTATCCCCAATCTACAACCACAGATACTTTGGTAGAATCCTCCAATATCCTATCCTCAGAAATAATATAGACCAAGAATTTCACCACTTAAAGCAAAAATCCATAATTATAGAACTTGGCATACAACTTATGTTCCCTCAGTGTATGCAAAACAAAATGAATATGCTGTTTGCGCTCCTCTTCCAATTTAGAATACACTAAGTTGTCATCAATGAATACTATGATGAACTGGTCCAAGAATGGGAGAAACACCTGATTCACCATATCTATGAATATTGATGGCGATTTGATCAGCGTAAACGGCATGGCCTTGAATTCATACGATCCATAGCACATTTGGAAATTCATCATCAAAATTTCCTCTTCTCGAATATGCAACTGGTGATACCCAGAGCACAAATTAATCTTGGAAAAGAATGATGTACCTCTAAACTGATCGAACAGTTCATCGATACATGGAAATGAACACTTGTTTGTATCGTGACCTTGTTCTGTTCCCAATAATCCAAACACAATAGGAGCGAATCATACTTCTTCTTCACAAACAGAACTGGATCTCCCCATGGAGACATGATCATGTTCATGTACCCTTGGCACAATAACTGTTGAACATGCTCTCTAAGTTCACCCATATCTAACGGAGTCATCTGACATTCATCCTTCACAATGGGCTTGGTTCCCGATTCCAACTTAATACAAAAGTCTATATCCCTAGTGGTCAGTAACCTCGACACCTCCTCAAATAAATCTGTAAACTCCTAAACAACCGAAATCGAGTCTAAATACACGAGGACCTCCTCATATGTAATCACATCTATATAATACAAATGTGTACTAGATACCCACTCGACCCTAGGCATAACAATAGGGAACATCTCTTGCCCATGAATGGAAAATGTGATTGCCTTTCCACTACAGTCAATATATTCATGCTATATTTCTAACCAATCCATCCCTAATATAACATCAGACATCAACATATCCAACAAGTTGGCATAAAAACACAATCGATCGATCTCGACTTCCACGACTTTACAAACCTGGCGTAAGGTAGCACCCCTACCCATTGGGGTATCCACGTGAATAGAAACATTGGTAGAAATCTCTAACATAGCCGATGACGAAGAAAAAGTACAACTATCGAAATAATGGGATGCTCCCATATAAAAAACTACTCACGCATAACTACCGTAAATAAAAAACATACCCTCAATAGCCTGAGGTTGTGCCGGTTGGTCTGCCTGATAGATATTATACATACATCCATAATGCAACTTTGGGCATCCCTACGCCTGATCTCTAAGTGAAGGAAATTCTAGGTAATGAGGCGCTGACGGTAACCCCTCGTATTACTGTGGGGCTGAAAGAGCCTACTGACGTCCCTGACGTTGTCCTTGCTAAAACTTACCCTGCCCAACTTGAAAGCCCTTAGGGAACCCCTTAAAAGAGTGTCCTTTCTCTCCACATGTAAAACAAACTCTACAAAATGGGCAACCATGCTAACCCTTTACCCTGGGTCTATCTTTCCCTCTCTGGCCTCGGTCCTACTGGCTCTACTACCCCTAGCTCCCCTGTCGACACTGATACCAATTATGATACTTCATAAAATCTACAGCTATATTAAAAAGGTTTAAAAATAAATAATACAATAGTCTACACAATTGAATATCATTCTAAGCATGAAATAAAAGAACTAACATGTGCAACTAAATAACTTTATGAAATAATAAGGGTAACCCAATATAAACATCTGATACCATAATAACCAACAGTAAAATAATTTAACTTTTGAAAATATAAAATATCTCGAAAGTAACCATAACCTATGGAATAACTACTACAATGTCAGACTGGACTAAAAAGTAAATAGTAATAAAAGAGTGAGCATGAACGCTCGATACCTACATCATATATGAACATCAATTGAAGGAAGTACAAGATTTAATCAGGGATGAGGCTGCACCGACGGCCTAGGACCTGCAAAATGGAGTTCAATAACAAGTTTAACAATAAGTTTATGAAGAGTATGAATATGATTGAGTTTGGTCTAAATTATAACAATCCATTATCCTCTCGAATTTTTGCTATTTTTTAAGTTATCTCAATTCAAACCACCTTAAATATCACGTGTGTCTAATTATAATCCCAAGTGAACCCAATGATTAATTATTATTGTCATTTGAATTAAATTAAAATGGTTCCATCATATATGTTAGTGTACACGTCCAAAGTATAGTACAAATAAGAGTAAGATTATCACAAGTCTGATATCCACATAAGTACAATCCCCGATACGTACAAGTAAATAAACTACTCTGAAGTCTGCACATAAAGTATACAATGGCCTGTCCCTAATGTATAACCCCAAAGCCATTAATAAGGGATAATCACTGCGCATTCCCATCATAATGCATAGCCTACATACCCAAGTCTACATGATCGAGCTTCCTCGTGGATTCTCCCAAGGGATACAGGTATGTCTGTCATAATATTGGGGAAAAGTTTCAGGGTAAAGCCCATATATATCACCGGGGTACCTGCACGATTAATGTCGTATGTGCCTCAATAAAATCCCTCCTATTTTATTACCCATGAGCACTCACATATGGTATGATTACACATAAGATCACAGAATAGAAATCCTAATCACTCATAGATTATTAAGCCATAAACCAGAATTCTTAAATTAATTTCTCATTTAATTAAGAATTAAAAATCTGAACATTACCGAAGTCGTTCAAACAAAGTACATATTCTCGTTCAAACGAGATTCAATAGGTTGTTCAAATGAGATACTACAATTATTCGAACGAGAAGCCCCACCTCATTCTAATGAGTCCGAACTAACCCTCTAATCTCATTCAAACGAGATATTGATCTCGTTTGAACAAGATGAACGCAATCATCTTGCCTAAGTCTCTAAAATACACCATTAATGATTAAAAGACATTTATTAAAACCTCTAGACAACACCAATCCCTTCCTCCTTCAGATATAAGTTATCTAACAATAATCTTAACCTACATCTAATAATTTAACACAATTCTAACATGAATTTAAGGGGTTTATTTCACATTCACCTCAAGAACCCTAGTTTTATAATTTTTAGCCATCTAATCTTAGATTCATACCAATTTGTGAAATTTACGAGGGTCTTTTATATGACTTAGGGAAAATAACATGATTCTAGCAATTATTAACCAGTTCTAATTCAGATTTATAAGGATTTCTATTCAAATCAATGTATATGATTAACATGGATATTAACTCAAATTATCTCATTAAGTTAATTATGAATTTAGTTAAATTATTACCAAAATCATATTATAACATCACTAGGTTTAGATTCAAATGAATATATATACTATAACATAAAAACAATTATATTGATACACTAGGTAAACTAGCCTTAGTCCAAAGAAGGATGACTTTAAGGATTTAAACCTCCAATTCCTCTTCTCTCTAAGATGCATATTCTCTCTGAGTCTATGGGTTCCTCTCAATTATTTTGAATGATTTTATGTTAAGTCTAATAACCCCCTAATAACTTTAACCACGAAATTTATCTTAGGCCCCATATGGGCCTCAACCCAATGAGCCCGAATACACCTCCAAATGGCCCAAAACACTATTCAAGACAAATACCAACCGAAAGGACTTAAAACCCATATTTCAAATCATAAACGGACATTTTAAATGTCCTAAAAGTTAACCCGAAATAAGATACGAAACAACTAATAATTTTATTCGGTATGAGTCGAAATATTAATTATTTAAATATTTATTAATTTAATACAATACGATATTATAGGAAACTACTTAACGATCGATGGAACCCGAAACTGAGGGGTTAATCCAAATAAGGAAACCATCGATACCAAATCCCTGACCATTCCATAGTTCCCATTATACACAGTCACTTCCTAATATTTAATCAATGAATTATCGTGTATTAAGTCCATTTTTAATTTTGAATTATATAACACGTATAACACATATAAACTATAAATAGTTACATCACATGTCACTACATGCAAATATAACAATTTCACAATTTAGTTTGATGCACAAAAATTTGGGGTATTATATTAGTAGTGTAGACACCCCATTCCAACACCCTACACTCCTTCATAGGGGTTGAACAAAGCCCCTTCGATTCTAAACCCATGGTCCTCCTTCATACCCTAATCGGAGAACAACCACGCTCCTTAAGGGACCTTTTTAACTTTGATCAACTATCTAAGCCTAGAGTCCCCCATCATAAAATCATTGATCTTGAAATCCTCTTTTCGAAGATCCTGTTTGGGCGCAAATTGGACTTACAGTTCACATTTTATGGACAAAATATCATTTATGATTGCCTATTAGCAAGACACCTCACCTGCCTATTGGCAGGCTGGGCCTTACTTAGCCAGCGAGTCTGACCATCCTACCCTCAGGAAGGTTTGGGACCATGCCGGGAGGATGGTCCCCTGGGAAGATTTTTTTATTTTTTTAATCTTTTTAGGTTTTTTATATATAAGGAAACCCTGGCCTCATTTATAGGGAATCTCAATTTCAATGCGCCACCATTATGAATTTAGCATACATCATTGTCATCACATTCTCTCCAACATTCCCTTACATCACCTTGCGACACCTTCAAATACCACTCCACCATCATTCACATTTAAAAAGCCATCCCATAAAGAATTCAAAACATAATTCAAAAGTGCTTTAAGGTCCAACCCCAATTCCATTTTAGTTGCCTAATAAATGCAATTTTGTATATTTTAGTTTTCTTAGCATGTTACAAGATTTTTTTTATTCATTCACACATTAATCCTACCGTTTTTATAAGATATATATCTTTAATTCTATTTTTACAAACCAAAAAACCCCAAGCAATGGGGTTTACATTATGATTCTGAATTTAGAATTCTCTCACATTTTCTACACTTCTTGCCACATTTCATTCAATTTTCATAAATCAAAAGAGATACTCTAGATTTGGTATGGGTTAAACCACAACCTTAGTCTTATTACAAACTACGTGAACTTTAATTCCATTTTTTATTACATAGGCAACCTAAAGTGATTTTGGGAATCAAGTCCTTCCTTTCTTGTTTTATTTACTTTACATCCATATATTAGCATTTTATTCATGTAGTTTGCATGTTTTACTCATGTAGTTAGTTTTCTTATATTTATTATCCTTTTAGTGATCTCATATATTAATTCTCACTTTTTTATAGTGAGATTATGATTTCACAACATCGCTCATATTTTAGCCACTTTTTATACATAATTGTAGTAATCACTCATATTTTAGCCACTTTTATACATACTTGTAGTATGTTATTCATATTTAATTATCTTATCTCCTTGAAGGAGTCAATCATATTCTTACCATGATTAAGATATGATGATTACAATTTTCACACATATACAAACACTTTCACATTCATACGTATGTTCACTATTGTTCACCTTGCACACAAGACACATTTTACACATATACACTTTTTCATGCATTTAGTATAAGGATATCATTTTATATCCCATGAGAGATCTAAAGGGCATAATGGGTGACTAAAACCATCCTACTCCTTAACGTAGTCTCTAATCCCATATCTTATTTGGTTTCGCATGCACTAGTTGTATTATATGCTATCTCTTGGGAGGTGGCTACCTCTTTTTCGCGTATTGAATAAAATAGGTTGATGAGTCTTATCTCTACAAATTCACTGTTTTGAGTAAAACAGGATGGTGACTCTTATCTCTACAAATTCACACACCTCACATCACCAATGATGGTCATTTATGTCCTTATAGACCATTTTATTTGGATGTGTGTGGGAACATTGTCACGCCATCGCCTTCGGGGCGCCCTCCAAATGAGCAGAGAGGGACTGGGATGGATACAATGGTGACTCCACTAGGGAGTATATCTTGAGGATTAGACTTTATTTAGATGGGTTTTGTTTTTATTTCTCCCACGTCATTTTTTACATGGGTATATATCTCCTCCCTTGTATAGTTACTTTTCTCATCTTCTCTTGTATATGTGTAACACCCCGCTTATTAAAATAAGAGGTGGCCAGCCCGATACTCCAATAAATACAGGAATCATATATGGTCCATTCTTAGCATCACTGTCGTGAAAATAATAGTACGAGATAACCACCAATTATTTTAGAAAATGGATGTCAATTTAATTTGTAAGTTTAAATAAAACCATTTGGACAATCCAATTTGAAAATAAGGTGGATATAAATAATGACAGATAACATTTTTAACAATCATTCACAACATAATAACCAAATAATCTGTCGGTTAACAGACTGGTACAAAACAGGTTACACCGAGTATTATAGTTAAATACAAACAATGTACAATTACAAAACTTAGGCAACACGCCCGAATGTCCCAACTGATCATAACTAGATTATACAAAAGAGTGATGGGTCAATCACAAAAGTCCTATAACATCAGCAAAAATGCTATAGCCCCTGGACACTAGGAAGGAAAGATCAACACGGGCGTCCTTGGGGCGGAGCACCTGGGCGTAAAAGAGAACCACACAAGACAGAGAAATATAAACGGGTCAGGGCCCGATTTGATATGATAAACATGTGAATAAAATGCATAATAGTTATGAATGCTAAACCTCATAAGGAGTTCCACTCCGCTCTCACAAACAAGAATTATCCTCACCTCTCATCTAAGTGCACATCCTAGCGCAATATCATTTATAATGTTAACTATTCATCAATGTAAGAGAATTAACTAAATTCCATTTTAATCAACTTAAATCTCAATTTCGTAAAATATAATTTCTTAAGTTCATTTGGTAAACTCAGTCCGTACATTCGATTTATAAATGCATTAGCCATTTATGAAATACTGCATTAATGAGAATAATTACAATCACAATATAACGATTCTAAGACCATCCTTTCGGGAGTCACCCCACTGGATGCACCCCTAAATAGATATCATCTTTTAGGGCCTATAACCAAGACCACTTGAGTACCCTAAATCGCATCGCGTGGGAAGCGGCCATATACCTTCGACAGTGAGTCATAACCATACCCAAAATTACCTCACTTCGAATAAAACAATAACACATTGTAACCACCGGTCATATAGCCGAGGACTATATTCACCCTGCATACACTAGCCATGGGACTTCACCTCATTCGAGTAACTTCCCTTATGATAGCATTTAGAGAGGTATGCATACAATAAATGCAAGTCAAAATTCACAAGATATGCCAATTAAATAAGTTCATTTTATTAATCCCGAAACCATATGTGTTTAACGATATAAACCACAACATATAATTGTCCCCATAATACTCATCGATAGCTCACAACAACACTAAAGGCTACCAAGTGTGAGTTCCCTCATACTAGACTCTGAAAGTCCCAAAACAATACCACCTACATCTCCCTAAATCCTAAGCTAGCTTACTATAGGAAAAAGGTACTAACTTCTATTTAAATAGCCCCGAAATAATCCCAATTAACTCCTTATTAATCTAGTGTATTAATCCCCCTAATATAAGACTCTAGTACCCTATTTTACTTCATAAGAGAATGTTCATAGGTCTTAAACCTAAAATAAAAGGGCTAAAAACTAAGCTATAAAAATATCCCAAAATAGCAGGATTTCCAAATCGAGTCGCCTAGGGCTGAATTGATGCGCCCCTGATAGGAATCGATTCAGCTAGGATCACCAACTTTCTGTCTCATGCAGAATCAATTCGGCCTTAACCCGAATCGATTCGGCTCCCCAGACCTGTAGCCACCCTTTTTAGCGAATCGATTCACCCTGGCAGATTTGCCCAGTTGGGGGCTACGGGTTATATAAACTCTAAATACCCAAAACCTATTCTTCTTTCCTCAAATCCCAACCAAATGAACTCATACTAACACCCAATCATTTCTACACCAACACTACTTAATAAATCCAACTCAAATAAAATCTAATGCAATATTTAAGGGTTTAAACACCAAAATTTATAAAACCCCTAAATGGTTTACATCTCTGAAAACACAACTAAAATACAAATTATACACACTAAATCATACATTTTTAAGTTAGAAACTAGACTTAAGTTCGTAGTCTCGGATTATCTTCCGATAGCAACAATTTCAAGCCCAAATCTTCAATTCTCTCTCTTTTCTCCCAACTTCTCTCTCTCTCTCTCTCTCTCTCTCTCTCTCTCTCTCTCTAGGTTTATAACACATAAATGGGAATAAATGTTCTTGGGAGACTTAAATGCCCATTAAATATAAATCCAACTTTAAATGCTACTGCACAATTAAAATGACTCGCAACAACATAATTAAGTTATAATCGGTCAAAAGTATCCGGAACCCAAAAATACAACATGGTACTTATTTTGACTATCTCGATCGTTTTCAGACCAACCACGACCTCTAAATTGGAATCCGGGATAACATAAACTATTTCATGTTCCAACATCATTTTAACTTATCAATAATGATTCCATTTGAATATAATCCATACCCGTCGCTTAAAGCACAACGACGCAACAAAACATAATATGATTCTATTTACCGTCACTTAACAGTAAATATGCAAAACTCAGTAAATATTATCTCTTTAATCACTTAAAGTAATATTTACTCCAAATTCCTTTATTGTATATACTTAACCCACACGGAAAATTAATATAAAAATAATTACTCATAAATAAGGGGTATTACAATATGCTCACATATTCCATATCCCATGCTCATATCATGTTTCCCATGTATGTGTCTTTCTGTCTCATATACATACTTATCTCTTCATCGCATGTACATATTACTTTTTCTATCACATGCTTCATGCCACTTGTATATATAACAAATACTTCACTCCACTTGTACATATTTCCATACTCCATTTCACTTGTGTATTTTCATGTTTTACTCCACTGTTATAGAGTTTTATTATCCCATGACACTTGTACATATTCTAATTTTTACTTCATGCTTAGAGGTTGTACATATCTCTCTTACAATACATCATAATCTACATAAAGATACTAATAAGAATCATTCATTTTCACACTACATTACATGAGCATTGAGTATTGACCCTATAATTGTCCCGTATTAGTGAGTCATTTTATGATGGATTACCAGTTCTGCAGGGAGAGATTAATCTAAACAACAGGCTCCCACCTTCCATTGACCAAGTACCTTTGACGTATATCAAACTTTTATCCCATATCATACCACTTGATCGAACTTATAATGGCAGGTATATGGTAGGAACTCGTTCACGTACGTTGAGTATATCGTATTTTCTCTCACATGTACCATCACCACGAGGTATATAGTGAGGTAATTCATGTACATTTGGGTATATCAATTAGTTTCTCCATGTGTATCGATGAATGATTGACCTAATAGGCAAGAGGTATATCGTGTAAGTCATGCTAGGGGGTGGGAACCCTTACAATAACCTCTCATGTGTAGCCCTTATATAAATGTATGCCATAGGACACTCATAAATAGATTGTCAATTCTAATGCAAAACTCTGTTAAAATTTTGGGTCGTCTTACCACCCGATTTTATTCTCTTTTGCTAGTTTTTAAACAAGACCCTATCCGTAGATTTGGAAATAAGTTGAATATTGTCTTTCATTACGCAACCTATTTTCTCCTAGACTTGGGTCTTTTCCAACATTTCACTTGCATCCTAGGCGGAGTATAATATAAATGGAACCTAATAATAACAATTATAATGAAGGGAATTTCCTCCCTTTCTTAAAAATACCAGAAATATTTAGATTTTTAAAAAATAAAAGAAAATACCTTTTTTTTTTAAATAAACAACTTCCTTCTCACTTTCTTCCTCATTCCCCCAAGCTTGGCTTGGCTCCTTACTGGTTGGTCCACCATTTGACCACCTAGAAGTTCTATTCATCCTCACTCTCACCAATTTCAAAAGGAACATAACAGTCATTTTATAGCTACCTCTTGGAGAACCCTAATCAAGAAGTCAACCTTTAGCCAAATCTGATGACCATGCTAGCATAGCGCAGTGCCAATATCGATAACCTACAGTTAGATGTGAATGAGTTACAGAGGAATAAGGCTCATATCCCAGAACAGGAAAACAAGTAAAATTAAAATGTCGCGTTCCCTCCTAGTATGTTTCAAGGAATGCTAAAGACTATATGTGTCCCTGAAGAATACCATTATACTAAGCATATCAAAATTCCTTCACGTGTCCCACCTATTAATGGGCCTCCGCCTTCTCGTCTGCCTACACCGAACATTGCACAACTAGGGGTTAACTTGCATGTGCCCATTTTAGTGGATCCTAGAGAAGAAGAACTCAGTAGGGTAAAACAATTACTCAAGTTGTTATTTTACAAGTTTAAGTCGGTAAAAATCTATGGGAACTATATGGATTTTACCCATATGTCTCCCTAACCAAAAGCTCATCTTCCTGAAATATTAAAGAGGTCAGATATTGCGAAGTTCAGAGGAAGTGGACCTCTTATTTTTCATATGTGCAATTATCATCGATCAATGAATCTGTTAGATGAGACTGAAGAAATTATATCTCTAACATTATAACAAACCCTCATATAAAGTTCTCTCCGTACATTCCTATCTTTAGATGAAACCTGTATTCAAACTTAGGAAGATGTCACTCGAGAATTCATGGCTCAATAAAAGTCCAATGAGGAATTAGAAGTGACATGCTATGACCTTGAGTTACTCAAATAAGGACCTTGAGAATCTTTCAATAGATTTATAGTCAGATGGAGAAAGAAAGCAACAACTATGACCAATCGCTCGTCAGAGGAAGAATACGTCTATATTTTAAATAAGAACTTCTTGCCATATATTAAAATTACCATGGATAATCAGTACTATCCTTATTTTAGAGCTCTCCAAGAAGCTGGAGTAGAATTTAAATAAAGTATTTTCCAGTCAAGATGTGAAAGAAGAATAAAAAACAATTAGTCGGTCAGTTCACTCCTTAGAAGTTTGAGAATCCAACTGCTTCAATCAATAACATATCCTCCAATCTAACTCACGAAATGGGCACCAGAATCCCGCCATGCTTCTATTAAAGGATATTATACTGATCTTCATGCTCCCCTCTCCAAAGTATACCAATCCTTATCTCCTGTATTCTTATTAAGCTATTGAACCCTTGTCCATTACTCGATCCATTTCTTATATACTTTAAGCATGATGCCCACTATAACCTTCATCATAACACTGGGCTAACCACTGATCAGTGTCATCACCTCAAGAATGTTTACAGGGGCTCATTGACAAAGGCACCATTGTCCCTCCTCCGGGACCGAATCCAAACACCACCTAAAATCCTTTACCTCCATACCAAGCTAGCATAGATGCCATACTGATTGATGAAGACTCATATTTCAATCCCTCAACCAAAATTAAGATAATAAATAACCCCGTTTCACCCGTTCCTTTAGAAAATTCCCTCACTCCCCTCTAAATACGCCTAACTAATCTACTACACCCTGAATATGCTAATGATCGGGACTTGGACCTAATGATGAGAGCTTTCATAGCAGTCCGATACATAAAGCATGGCTTTGCCAACCGTCCTTGAATAATTAAAGGAATTCGGTATGAAATTTTCGTTAAGATTGACTCTTGAAAAGGAAGAATGTACAATAAATAAGTGATTTGTACATGGAAGCCCAGAAGTAGTCCCATCAGTCTTATGAATGGTTTGTGTCTTCTAAAGAGTTTAATGTGGATAACGTGGTTCAAGTATTAAAAGAGGAAAGTCTCAAGAAAGTAAGAATTTGTGAAGCTCCCGATCTCCTAATTGGGATGAAACTTAAGGGATACTTGGTCCCATATCATAATCACTTCTCCTCAGCATGGGAAGATTTGTATGCTAAATAACTTAAGTTCGTTGAAGTATAGTCTTTTTGGGGAATAATCGGATAGTTACCGTGGGATGGGGTGATGACTTTAATAACTCAAACGATTCGAAAATGATCCCGACAATGAAACCACCGATATGCTTGCCTCCTATTATGAGGTAATATCTTTTGAAAAACTCCTATCTAAAATAAATGAAGACTTTGGTATCCCCAAAATGGAAGAAGAAAATGGATTCCTCTTTTATCCTTCATCAGTGAAACCATTGACCATAAAATCCTCAAAATCAAGCTCTTTTAATAGTCAACGCACTGAGAGCAACGATAGTGATAAATCTTCTGGCCTCACTGAATTGAGGATGGTTATTTACATGCTCCGCGCTGAGTCCGAGTCATATGACCCCAATGAGAATATCTTTCCTACTAACAAACCTCTCTTCAATTAGTGGAGCATGCCATCCAGTCCGACCTTACCAATTAGCGACCCTACCATTTATAATGTTGATGCAAATGAGACCTCCTTTGAGGTGGTTCTCACTGCTATTTTTCCTAAAATAATATCAATGAAACAAATGCGGATTTTAAGTATCTTGTTGTGCCTTATATTAATTGCATTGATTATATTAATTAAATAATTTATGAAAATGATTTAATGAATGGAAAATTATTAACTGCTCTCAATAAGGAAAAAATAAAACAACATAATCATGTTCAAATCAATGATGAGGAAACTATTGCCATCAATTTGGTTCTAGTAGTAATCTGTGAAAGATTATCATTGGATCAACCCTCAACGAATAGGACCAATTACAATTCGAAGAAATCCTGAAGGAGTTAGTGAACATATTCGTATGGTCTAACAAAGATATACCCAATATTGATTTAGAAGTTGTACAATATAATAACCCAATATACCCTAAATGTAAGCAAGTCAACTAAACATGCAGGAAGTTTCTACCCGAAATATCCCTCAAAGTGAAAGATGAAGTGTTAAAATAGTTGAACATGTGTTTTATCCCCATGGTCGAATATCCTAATTGGCTCGCCAATATAGTCCGTGTGCCAAGATCTGGGGAGAAATTCCGCATGTGTGTCGACTATCAAGATTTGAACAAAGCTTTTACAAATGAAGACTATCCTCTCCCAACATCGATATGTTCATCTTAACACTGTAAACCATGCCCTCAAGTCATTCGTATATGGATTTGTCAGGTATAATCAGATCAAAATACTCTGAATCATCAAGGGAATACAACTTTCACTACCTCGTAGGGAACCTTTTGCTATACTCTCATTTCTTTAGGTCTCAAGAATGTTGGGGCTACAGACCAAATAGTATCCCCAACCATCTTGCATGACCTTATCCATATGGAAGTCCATGTCTATGTTGAGGAAATGATCATCAAATCCAAAACTTAAGAAGGTGACATACGTTCTTTAAGGAAATTCTTCGAACGGTTGCAATAATACCAAATGTGCCTCAACCCATAAAAATGCATCTTCGGTGTCACCAAGGGGAAACTCCTATGCTTCATGGTCAACCAAAAGGTAATTAAAGAAGACCCTCCAAAACTTAAAGCAATCCTCAAAATGCCAATGCCATGGATTGAGAAATAAGTGAGTTGTCCCATAATAAAACCAATTTTTAATGATACCTTATTCCCAGTTCCTTTGCACAATTTCTTGGGAAAGCTCAAGTAGATCAACATATCTTATATACACCCCATTATAGTTCCCCAATGCATCTCTAATAAGTTCCAAACCACATCACTTCAATCCTCGAACCCCTGGCCCACCCAAAAACCCTAAACCAGAGATCATTGGACACTTTTGAGCTCCATTTTATTTTAGTAAACTTTCAAACCTGAGAGTATCTCAACACGTCATATCTCTAAATTTTCATTTCAGTAGTCCCTACCGTGCACAAATTAGACTTACAGTTCACATTTAATAGCCTTTTACCCCGAAACCCTAAACTGGAGGTCTTCATATGCTTCCCAAGCTCCATTTGACTTTGGTCAACTCTAGGACCTGATATTATCTCAACATACTTTCATAGATATCTTAATCCTCTTTCCAATTATCCCTGCCGTGCATTAAATGAACTTACAATTTATATCTTGCCTACATTTTTCTAGGAAATCCATTTTCGAACTACCTATAGGCACCTTTCCCCCTACTTGTAGGTATGGGATACTTTACTTGGACGACAAGTCTCTCAAGCCTACCTATCAGTAAGCCAAGAGCTATGATGACGACAACCCTTAGGGGTAGCCTAGTCTTTTATCCCTTTAGGGTTTCCAATTTAAGAAAACCCTCACATCATTGTTCAGGATCTTTTTCCTCGAAATCAGTGTGACAACTTTCCATTACTTCACTTTCCATCCATTCTCTCAACATTCCCTTATATCACCCACACCTCACTTTTTTCCACCACTTTGCCACCATTCCACAACCATCAAAATCAACTTACATCACCGCAAAAATCAAAATCCAAGATCTTTAGAAGGTTTAAATTCCATCCACTCAAACTTATTAACTTAGTGTAATTTCCTACACTTTATTACTTTTAACATATTCCATCAATAAATTTTTATTTTCTCATCACTTATTGCCTTTTTATTATTTATATACTCATAAACCTAATTTCATCAACTAAAACCCCTCAAAAGAGGGCCTAACTCATAAACCCCAAGTTAGAGTTTTCTCCTACTTTTTTTTACATTTTCACCATGCGTGCATGCTTTTTTACATATTAAAATAGAAAAATTTAGTTTTGGATTTATGGGTTAGACCCCACCTTTATTTCTCTTCAAACTGCGTGGACGTTTATGCCAATTTTATCTAAGTAGGCGTCCCAATTTATCTCAGGATTCGCGTCCTCGGTTTTCCTTATTTTATTCTTCTCACTTCATTTTTGCTAGTATTTTACATATATATTATATGTTTGATCTTTTAGAGGTATCATTAGACATGCGTATTCACTCATTTATATTGAATTATGATTTGGTGCATCACTCATATCCTATCTATTATTATCAATTTATATCCATTTATTTTTCCTTTTGTAGCGATCCTATTAGACATGCATATTCACTCCCTCATAGTGGATTATGACCCAGTGCACCGCTCATATCCCGATTGCCATTATATTTTTCTATTTTATTCTAGTTACACTCCTTCGATTGATTCATTCTAGACTTTTCTATGATGGGAACAAGATGATGTTGCTCCTCATGCACTTTTCACACATTTACGCAAGTTTCACCGCCATGCACATTTTACGCATGAACTATACATTTGAAGGCAATGAGAATATTTTTATAGACCATAAAGGAACGAAAGGGGGAGTGGGTTCCTAACACCTTCCCACTCTGTAACTTAGTCCCCGAGCATGTGATTTATTTGGTTTCATATGCATTAATAGTCTTTTATGTCGTCTACTCAGGGATGGCTATATATTTTGTTTGTTTTGAGTAAAATCGGTTGGCGATTCCAATCTTTATACTTTTACATACCCTTGACGACGACCACTTTTATGTACTTAGGATGCCACGAATGTTGCATGAGTGGAGAAAAGGGAATTTTCTTCCTTAACCCCATTTTCACACAAGTTCCTCGGGGCGAACCCATCTCAGGATGGCCACAGTGATGAATCTTTTGGGGAATTTCTATTTTTGAGGACTAAACTCTATTTTACGTAGGCTTTTTTTTTCATTTTTCTCCTTTCTCCAAATTTTTACGTGTGTATATATATTTTCACTTGTATATCTTTTTTTTTGTTGTCATGTTGACATGTTATATCATTATCATCATCATCATCCTTGACTTAATCCCATCATATTAGGTCGACCACATGAATTCTCCTTTTCCATTCAAATCTATTATAAGTAATATTATCATTCAAGCTTAATGCCTTAAGATCTCTCCTAATAATTTCCTCCCACGATAACTTAGGACGACCCCTTTCTCTTTTACTCTCTATTTACAATAATCTTCCTCTTATTATAGATGCATCTATTGATATACACAATACCATTTAAATCTACTTTTCCTTAATTTATCGCAAATGGGAGATACTCCTAAATTTTTTCTCACATAACGATTTTTAATCTTGTCATTTCTATTAATTCCTATCATCCATCAGAGCATCCTCATCTCACTAACATGAAGACTTTGTTCATGATTTTTCTTTAAAGCCCAACATTTTGCTCCATATAGAGTTGCTGGCCTAAAGTTTCCTTTTAATTCTATAAAGTTTCCTTTTAATTGACTAGTTATCCTCTTATCACATAACACCCCACTTGCTTGTCTTCATTTCATTCAACCAATTGATATTCTACTCGTAACATCCTCATCAATATCCCCATTACTTTGTATCACAAAACCTAAATAATGAAATTTATTAGTTTGGCTTATCACCTTTTCTTCAATCTTTAACATTATGCCATCAAATGCCCCATTATTAAATTAACATTCCATAAATTCAGTTTTATTTCTACTTATTTTTAGTCCCTTAGATTCTAAGTAATTTCTTCAAGTATCTACCCTCATAGTCAAGGCCTCCATTTAAGTGTCTACTAAAACTATATCATTCGAAAATAACATACACCATGGGAATGTTCACTGTAATACCCCGTACTTTTATAGATACTTAAATTACAAAAGTGGGAGTAATTTGGTAGTTAGACGAATTATGGTGAATAGTAATTCGAGATTTATGAGTGTTAGATAATTACCAATGTGTGTTACATTTACTTTTGGGACAAAGTAAACGAGCTGGAATATTTTTATGTCATGTCGCAGTTGGGTTAAGTGACGAGTGATAGTTTACGTTGTAGAAAATGCGTGTTGAGAAGCGTCAGGTCCGACTAGTGAATTTTTGTTAAGTAACTCGGATTGAAATTTTGAGTGCACGATTGGTTTCGAAATTGCCGAGATAGTCAGAATAGAGTATCCGGGGGTAGTGTTTAGGTTCCGGGGACTTTTGGACTAGTAGGGACTCGCATTTGAGTATACGAGTCAAAATTGGGTTTTATAAAGGATAAACCCTTACCTCTCATCTTATAACACACGAGAGAGTGAGAGAAAGTAAAGAAAAGAGAGAAAATAAAGAAGAGAAGAAAAGAAGAAAAAGAGGAAGAGAAAGGGGATTCCGGGCGAAACACCGCGGGATTCGACTCGAGGTTTTCAAATTTTATCCACGAGTCAAGTGTTTACTTGCTTTATTCAATTGAGTGTGTGTATCTCATATATAGTTGGTAAACCATATGATTTTTGGGTTAAAACACTTGAAATAAATTTGGGAAAATTGATTTTGAGTTTACAAATTGGTGTATTGTTAACTCTTGATGACTTCTAGTGTTATACCCATATTAATGGTGTGTATAAATGGTTAGAAATGGGAAGAAATGGTAAAACAAAATTTAATTGATTTTAGGGTTTAAATCCAAGAGAAATTGTTCTATTCCATAAGTTAATTTATGTGTTAGTTATAAATAAGCGTTAGGATGATTATAGTGTTGTTGGCTGGGATTAGAAACCACAAAAATAGAGTTAGAGGTGTTTGGGTTTGAAATGGAGGTTGGAGAAGATGATAACCCGTAGCATAATTGATTTCTACAACTTTCTGAATTGATTCGGACAAGATGAATCGATTCAGACTAAAACAGTAAGAAAGTAGAACAATTTCGAATCGATTCGGTAAGGGCGAATCGATTCGGAAAGAGGCAAATTGATTCGGTCCATCCAAATCGATTTGGCCTTGTCAGATTTTTGAAAGTTTTATTCCTCAAGTTTAGGGGGAAATTAAATTAGAAATTGGTGATTATTGTAGGGGATTCTAGACGTGATATTAGGACTCCTAGATAATGGAATTTAGGGTGAGTAAACCTTGGGATGAAAGAGGGAACCTTGGATTAGTTAAGGGTACAATCTGGGGTGTGGACCTAATGAATGGTTAGAATGCATAACATTCGAGAGAGGTCTTCGACAAGTGTGTGTGTGTATATATATATTTATGTGGTTAGAATAAATATGGGCTGATTGCATTTGAGTAAATCCTAGGAAGCGAGTAGGATGGAATATAGGATATGGGCTAAAGAGGATTGAGCGGCTATCCAGCACGTCTATTGACGATTATTATTATTGGTGATACGATACCTATGGAATTAAGATAAGTGGATTGTATACTTATTTAAGTATTACGAATTGGTATATTCGGGATTATATATAAATCCTTAAAAGTGATTAAGGTAAGCAAATCTGAAGTAAAAGAATGCTTATAGGTTTAGTATTCTAAGTGTGTAAATACTTTTACTATTAGGAATGGGAACATTCGGGATATTTTGGCCATCGCTATAAGAGTTCGGCAATTATAGACAGGGCATATTGAGAAGTGATATATATTATATACACGGGTGTTTTTACAATATATATATATATATATATATATATATATGATTTGGTTATAAATATATTGGTATGTGAACGATATATTTATTTATACATATATCTCTAGTGCTATCCAGGGAGGTTGTGAGATGTGGGTGAATCCCCTGGCTTGCGGAGCAGGGAGAGTATATCCCCAGGTCATATTGTGCCGTATATGGGTGCGATAATGATTCCACTTTCAGGAGGGAATATGACCGCCTCCACCGTTTAGTATTTCTACCATGATTATGAGTGAGCCTGACTTGGTATCGGGGTTAAGTTGAGTATACCGAGATGACGATGGCACTTTGAGACTGCATCCTCGAGTTATATCTTAGTGGGATGGTTATTATACTTATGATTGTAATATAGGTATAAATATACTTGTTGTGTATAGTATATTGCTCGTATTTGAAGATGAGATATCCTATTACTTACACTTGTGTAAAGTTTAAAATGAATAAGAGTTTATTCTTCTTCTGGGAGATTTATATCCGGATTTATAAAGATGTGATTTGTATATCAATGTAAGAATTATATATATGGGACTTTATACACTAAAGTGAAAATGGTATTTTAAACAGTGAAAGTTTTGGAAAATGAATGGTATGTATATATATATATATATATATATATATATCACATTGATAACATACCAACTAAATTTTAGGTGATAGCTTACGGTATGACATATATTATATCACGCAGGGTAAGTGAGAGTTATGAGGACTTAGAGGATGGGTGAAAGAGATTAGTTAGGCATGGTAGCTTAACTGGGTTGTTTAAAATATATCCAATAGGTGTGCACTATAAGAGGAGGGGTGAGCTGTATCTCATGAGAGTGCGGTACCAGTTTAAATATGAGAGATTTCATATTTAAAAAAATATATATAGCATTTGATGCACTTGCTAAATATTTTCAAAACTCGGGCTCTGACCCGTTTCTATATTTTCTCTCTCTTACTTTATATGTATATATATTAGGTGTCTAGACTAAAGGATGCTTGCATGATGATTCTTTTGAGTCAGACGTTTGCTACAGTAGTTGTGGATGCAAGAAGGTTTATTTTAGACGCTTCTATCCTTCTGATCTAGATAGGAGGTAATGTAGAAACATTCGGGCGGATAGCCCAACTGTATTCATTTATTCTTTTACCGCATTTTAGTTTTTGACAATTCGATTTGGTTGTATTATGTCGTACCGAGAGTTCGATTATCTTATTTTATTTCAGTTCGATCTATATAAACTGTTGTGATTATTTCCTTGGTTGGTTTGGTAAAAAATCTTAGTTAAATAAAATTTTGATGCCAACCTAATAAGTTATTAGTACTTAAATTGGTTTTCGACAGTGATGCTGAGAATGAACCATATGAGATTCCTATTTTAAATCGGTATAGGATTGATCACCCGGTATTTTATTTGGCAGGGTGTCACAGATGGTATCAGAGCATCAGGTTCTAGTGTCCTTAGGAATCTCTGCGGACTTACTACGCTTTCAGCGTTGCTTTTTATTTTATACAGAGCCTTATCATTAGGATTGTTGATTCCTATTGTGAGATTTCATTTTCCTGCTATTTTGTAAGATTATAGTAAATCTTTTGCACGCTCATATGAGATTCGTCTACTGATCGATGAAGGGTGACCAGGGAAGGCCGTTACGAGGGCAGTAGGAGGCGGGGCATAGTTGGAGCTGTTAGTTGAAGTTGGAAATGAGGGTCGTAGTTGAGGTAACTCCCTTTGTAGCATTTTCATGTATTGTTGCAACGATTACTAGAGTATAGTAGTTATATTTAGCCATGTACCTCTATAGTAGAGAGTGGTGCTAAACGTGAATTACCTAGTGAAGTTAAATTGGGAAAAAGTCTGAAAGGTCTTTGATAAGGACCATATGTTAAAGTTTGAGTTATGCGAAGGAAGTGCAACGTTATCCAACGAAAGTAGAAGGCTCAAAAGCTCTGGCTTAGAGTAGGGTATAGAAATTCCCAGATGTGAAAATTTGAGTAAAATTTTTTCACTCGTTAGAGCAATGTTGGAACAATGGGAACAGTGGTCACCATATTTGGGGGAGCAAAATGTTTTTCTCATAAAGGAATATTACGGATGGCTTTAACCACGAGTTCCTTCAATTTATCATAAATGAAGAGAATGTAGTTTTTAAATTTCTCACACGAGGATCGGTCAGGGGCCGACAGTAAACAAAGAGTTATATGGTGAAGTGAACTTTGTACCTGATGAGGTAGGTACAATGAATAGAGAGTCATTCAATGTAATGATAGGCTCACTAATAAGTGTTGCTAACTTTTATAGACATTTTACTCGGATTTCTTATGTATATGATGGTAGTCACGTACCTCTTATACTGGGAATGTTAACTCTTCCATGAGAGAGGAGCTAGATGAGTCGAAGAATTAAGTCCAAAGGTTAAGAATGGAATTGTTTGTGTTCATGAGACTGCACAGGTGGAAATCCACTCGGGGATTCATTGAAACAAGGTCGTTGAGGCTGGTAGTGTGTTTTCTTTTAGTTGGAAGAGCTAAGGGAACTATGAGGGTGATTATCAGGATCGAGGCTATAGAGTCCAAGATACTGATAACCTTAACATGGTCAGGATGGCCAAAAATGGGGAATATGATGATGTGGAGATTACAACCACACGCTTTGATCTTGCCCGGTACGAGTTAAAGGACAAGTGTAGGGTGCCTAGATGGGGCATTGATTAAAGTATTTTTTGGTTCGGTTAAGACAAGTGTCTACATCTGGGAACTATTTAGAGCAGTCAAGGTAATTGGCAAAGTTGTTATCATTAGTTTCACCTCGGATGAAGGAGGTATATTTTGTGTGGCAAGATTGAGTCACATTATTTTGTTAGACATAGATTCATGTGTGTGATTAGAGTTTATTGTGGTATCGGTAATATTATAGAGGGTATATCTATATGTTTTTTTGCGATAGCGGGGTTCCATTTTTCTTCATTCGCTGTGGAAGCGGGTGTTGGTATTTTGAGCTTATATTTGGTTGTCACTAATCGTTTTGTGTGTGTTATACGAGTATAATACTATTATGAGTATAATATGTTCTTGTATGATCAGAGCGATAGTAGGATAATGATTACAAGGCTATCATAGCCGCGGCTCCAGGGTGGAACTAGTTGTTTTGCGACATCTCACCTGGATACGGGTTGAGCTCGCCTTTATTATATGTTTATATGGAACTTTAATGAGTAGATATTTCATTATCATGATTTTAGTGCATGGGGACCTTATAGATATGATTTAAGGTATGCAAGATTTATAGTTAAGCTATGAGTTTAAGATCGTTGTTATTCACGCATATGACTAGTGTTAGTACAAGCTCTTTATGGTTTGGCTCCTTAAGAGAAGTACGAGTTATGACCATATTTTGTTGGTGGACGGGATAGGAATATCGCAGGTGTATATTTTACACTGACATACCTCCAAAATTGACAAAGTTAAGTAGTAGTGTATCGGAGGGGTTCCTTGTTTGGATTTTGCTTGCGAGACACTCCATGGATGAACCTTAACGACGTTAGAAGTGGAGAGATGTTATTGAATTTAGTATGTTGGTTTTAATAATAAATTTTCTAAGAGTCATGTGATGATTAGGGGATAATGGAAACGAAAGTTTTGTGGAAAAGCACTAAAATGTTTCTGACACCGTAAGTAAATGGGTGAGGTAAGGTTAAGGGAATTGATTTGAGGCTTATATCCATGTCGTGATTAGGAGGATAATTCGGAGGTAGTATGTTTTATGTGTGACGTTCGTAACACTGTGCAGAGTATAGGGGCCTTGATTAGTTTGACTTTCCATTTCGCCAAAATGGAAGGACATAGAGGTAGAAGCGTGTAAGTATGGTTGAGAGATAGGATTTTGGAATTCCCAATTGTGTACCTTAGGCCGTTATATCTTGATGACCGATGATGTGAGGTAGTAGTGTAACGGGAGGGTTCCTTGTTTGGATTTCACTTTGTGAGACGTCCCATGCATGAAACCGAGCTAATGTTGGGAGTTAGGAAAGGTCTTGGATGCTAGGGATATAGTTAGTATAGTACTCATTTTAGTGTGCAGGAAAACACGTCAATCTTAGGACTACCATGAAATAAGGCCAGTGGGGAAGGTGACGATGATATATGGAGATTATAGTGAGTTAACCACGAGAAGATTGATGGGTTAACCTTGAGAAGGTTAAATTTCCAGGCATAGGAAGAATTGAATCTCGAGTAATTCGGTTTGATAGTACTCAAGTGTTAGCACCAGGCCAAGAAGAAGTGAGGCCCATTTTTAAAGAGAGTGTTACGTGTGTGCATTTGTAATAGTGGTGCAGATAAGCACGAATTATAGGGGGTGTGTGCACCTTGCTAATTGATTTTATATATATCATCCAAAATAGGGGGCGTAGTATATAAAGCTGAAGATTATTCTTTGGGGCAGTTATAAATGGAATTGGAACATGTTGGATGGAATGTCGTAGGAGCTACTCAATAATCCAATTATATAGCTTCAACAAGAGTTATCACACCTGAGATAAGATGTAAGACTGACGGGAGTAGTCAAGCGCTAGTGTGGTTTCCTTTTTGAGGGAAATTCGATGTCATGATGTAGACGAACGGATGCTTAGAGTATTGGTTTTTCGATAGGATCGATATGCTAAAGCAGTGATTATAGGCCCATTTTTCTTTATATGCGGCTATAGAAGCACTAGGTGAGATTTGAATTGTTAGAGTTAACCTTACGACTGAGGTAGTATGTTAGAATGTAGAGATTTAGTCAGGCTTATTTTTAAGCTAGTGAGTTAGAGCATAAGCCTTGAGATGGGTGGGTACCGTGAATGAGTATATGGTAGGGTACCATTGTGTTACTACCATTCGACTTCTGGGTACAGTTCGTATCCGAATTTCAGGGACAAAATTCCTTTGTAAGGGGGCAAGTATGTAATACCACGTACTTTTATCGATATTTAAATTACATAAGTGGGCGTAATTTGGTAATTAGAGGAATTATTATGAATAGTAATTTGGGTTTTATGAGGGTTAGATAATTACCAATGTGTGTTACATTTACGTTAGGGACTAAGTAAATGAGTCAAAATATTTTTATATCATATCGCAGTTGGGTTAAGTGACGAGTGATAGCTTACGTTATAGAAAACGCATGTTGAGAAGCGTTGGGTTCGACTAGTGAATTTTAGTTAAGTAACCCAAATAGAGATTTTGAGTGCACGGTTGGTTTCAGAATGGCCGAGATAGTCAGAATAGAGTATCCGGGGGGTACTGTTTAGGTTCCGGGGACTTTTGGACTAGTAGGGACTCACATTTGAGTATACGAGTGAAAATTGGGTTTTATAAAGGATAAACCCTTACCTCTTCTCTTATAATACACGAGAGAGTGAGAGAAAGGAAAGAAAAGAGAGAAAAGAAAGAAGAGAAGAAAAGAAGAAAAAGAGGAAGAGAAAGGGCATTCCGGACCAAACTCCGCGGGATTCGACTCGAGGTCGTCTAATTTTATCCACGAGACAAGTGTTTACATGCTTTATTCAATTGAGTGTATGTATCTCATATTATAGTTGGTAAAACATATGATTTTTGGGTTGAAACCCTTGAAACAAATTTGGGGAAATTGATTTTGAGTTTACAAATTGGTGTATTGTTAACTCTTGATGACTTCTAATGTTATACCCATGTTAATGGTGTGTATAAATGGTTAGAAATGGGAAGAAATGATAAAAGAGAGTTTAATTGGTTTTAGGGTTTAAATCCAAGAGAAATTATTGTTTCCCATAAATTAATTGATGTGTTAGCTATAAATCGATTTTAGGATGATTATACTGTTGTTGGCTGGGATTAGAAACCACAAAAATGGAGTTAGAGGTGTTTGGGTTTGAAATGGAGTTTGGAGAAGATGATAACCTGTTGCAGAATTAATTTCTACAACTTTCCAAATCGATTCTGACTGAAATGGTAAGAAAGTATAACATTTTCGAATCGATTCGGTAAGGGAGAATCGATTAGAAAAAAGGCGAATCGATTCGGCCCTGTCACATTTTTGAAAGTTTTCTTCCTTAAGTTTAGGGGGAAATTAAATTAGAAATTTGAGTTTATTGTCGAGGATTCTAGAGATGATATTAGGACTCCTAGATAATGGAATTTAGGGAGAGTAAACCTTGGGATGAAAGAGGGAACCTTGGATTAGTTAAGGGTACAATCTGGGGTGTGGACCTAATAAATGGTTAGGATGTGTAACATCCGAGAGAGGTCTTCGGCAAATGTGTATGTATATATATATATATATATATATATATATATATATATATATATTTATGCGGTTAGAATAAATATGGGCCGATTGCATTTGAGAAAATCCCAGGATACGAGTAGGATGTACATTATGATATGGGCTAAAGAGGATTGAGCGGCTATCCGACACGTTTATTGACGATTATTATAGGTGATGCGATACCTATGGAATTAAGATAAGTAGCTTGTATACTTATTTAAGTATTACGAATTGGTATATTCATGATTATATATAAATACTTAAAAGTGATTAAGGTAAGTGATGAGGCATAAATTCTTCACATTTATCCCCTTAATTTCGGTATTTTTATGATCCCGTGCGATGTAAATAGCTTGGATTTATCTCATATTTATGCTACTAACCCTTTTTGGCAAGTATTTCGTATTTTGTGTATCTATTATGTGTTTTACAGGTATTTCATGCAAGTTAGTGCCAAAGAGAAGTCAAAACAGTGAAAGAAAACCAAGAAATGGGGAGTTAAAGGGAATTTTTGTAATTTTTCAGCCTTATTCCGGAAGTGGAGCCAACTGGAAATTTGAAGAGCTTTCAACTACAAGAACACTGGAAAAACGGCACCTCAATCGAAGTCTCGGTGTGAAAGTTATGAGCAGCCAAAGATAGAAGAAAAAGTCAAAGAAAATCGGATTGATCCGGTCAGAAGTTAAAAGAACCGATCCGGTCATTAGTCACGCTCCAGATCCATTACAAAATTAGTCACGCTTTCTAAGTGTGACAAATTGCCAGATACGGGATTTTGGTTTTGTCCTTATCTTTTAGCCAAAAGAGTTTTATATTTTGGGGACTCTTCTAAATGACCTCTAACATATATATTTAGCCATTAGGACTCTTTTTATGAAGATTTCATTGATGTAAAAGCTCCATCACAACTAGGAACATCTAGGAGAAGAATTTACATACTTTGCATCATTAATTCAAGAGCTTTTTTCAATTTTTCTTCAACCTTTGATTTCTTCTTGCATGTTCTTGTTCTGCAATCGTGGTGACTTTTATTTCCAGCACTTTTATTATTATTTCTCATGTTAGGCTAGGTTTTTAAAGGTTGAGATGCATGAACCCAACCTGATGTGGTAGTTTCATGTGTATAAAATTAGTCCTCTAAATTTAATGATTTATTACGACCGTATTGCGTAGAAACGCGACAATTGTTGATCTTTGGATCTCATTTGCTTCAGGGTAACCGGGATGCTTTAGAATGCAATTCGAGTGTCACTATCGCAATACCGATTTACTCATCCTCTGATTAAGTATGGTGCGGGCTTGAACCTCATATACGTAATGCTTGGGAGTACTAAATTTTGGGTCTAATTATTCACTTAAATTTACGATTAGTTTTATACCATCAATACACTAGGGTTAGGGGATTGTGTCCCTACCTTAATTTTCCTATTAGTTTTAGTTAACTTCTTTATTTTTTCCTTTTTCCTTTCTCACTCAATCATCATCTTTTACACTTTATTTTTTTGAAGTAATAAATCAATTAAAATCTATCAAACATTCCCTGTGGATTCGATACCCAAACTCGCCACTATACTCCGCAAGAGTGTAGTTAAAGTTTAGTTTTTTTTTTGTATTGTGGTCGGAAGCCGATAACAACGACTAGCGTATTTACACGGACGCTCGGTTTCCAACTCGATCAAAATGACGCCGTTGTCGGGGAGTGTTTTGTTATAGATTATAATTGATTTACTATTTCATAAGATATTTTTCTTCTTTTTTTTGTTTTAACCTTTTTGTAGGGTTGCACTATTGAGCGCCAAGAAACGTTGAATCCTCAACCGCACACCTCCTTATGTGGATTGTCCATTTACAAATATTTGGTAATCATGTCTTTTCATAGTTAGTTCGGTAATTATAATGGTTTATATGGGAATAGTTCTCAAACTTTTTATTTTCAAGAATCCGTGCCTCGAGCTATTACCATTGGTGAGGGCCTTCGAATTCTTGAGAATGAAAGGCTTGAGAACATATATCGGGAAGAAAATCATTTTCGACCTTTTTATTTTCAAAAACCTCGTCCTCGACCTATTACCATTGGTGAGGCCTATCTATGTATTGAGTATGAAGGGCTTGAAAACAAATATCGGGAAAAAAAATCGTTTTTGGGAGTAAGATTTGGATGCATTATTTGAATCCAATAACGACTTTTCTCTCGAGGTTATAGAGCCAAGGAATCCTACTTTGGAAGAAAAAATGTTTTTTATAATCAAACAAATACTCAATTTTCGTTCCACCCAAGGCACAATGAATATCGATATTGGTTTTATTAAAGAAATTCTCGCAGTTTGCGATGAGATGCGTTATGATTGGAAAAATAAAGAGGGGGTTGAGACTTGTGTGTCACCTCAAATTTTTGAAGAACATCTCATTGAAAGTGAGTCTTTACCCCTTGAAATTCAATCTCCAAGTGATGATGAATCACTTGAGATTGAGTTTATTTCATCACCCTTCCCGTTCACCGTTATTGAACCATTAGAAGTACCGCTAGATTCCTATGAGTCGGTTGAAAATTCTGAAACGTTTACACCTTTTATGGACAAAGACACTTTGCTAGAATTGTTTTCTAATATGGACTCTTCCGTTTTGTGCGCCCCTCTCCCTATACTACTTGAAAAATATTTGGGAGGTGATTATATTTTTATTGGATCTCAATTGTACTTGTCCCACCTAGCATCCCAACCACCCATCATCCCGTTAAAAATTTTAATTGGTGATGGTTCATTTCTTCCGCTTTGCGCATGCCTTCCTTTGTTCAAACGGAATTATTATTTTCCGGGAGGCATGCTTTTTTGTGAGGGTACACCATTAATCACTCAAAGTCGTATTGTATTTTGGGTGGACCCTCAAATTTTTTGACTTTTAGTGTATAATTTATTAGAATTTGAAAATCGTAGGTTGTACAATAGTTAACTTATTTCTTTTTTTTTAGTTTAGAATTTTTGTTATTCTTTTTTCTATGCTTGGTTCTAACATGTTTTGTAGATTCAATAGACTCACATTCATCGAGGATCGCTCCAATTGGGTTATATCTTTCTTTTCCTCTCTTTATGTTGTGTTCTTGATTCGCATTGAGGACAATGCAACATTTAAGTTTGGGGGTGTGGGATATTCTTCCCATTTATTGCTTAGTTTCATTGATTTGATCACGTGTTCGTTCCAAGTATGTTTTTTTTCAGATAATTTTAGAAAATTTCCAGAAAAAATTGAAAAATTCCAAAAATATTTTTCTTCAAAATAAATAAAAATGGGAATTTAAAAGCTTCAAAAATGTCACATTTTTTTTTGTCTCAAGTTGTAAAAATCCAATGCACAAAGCCAAATTTGACCGAAGATGGAAATTGAAAGAAAATTGACGACTTAACGAATAAGTGTGGTGATTAATCAACCCGGTGAGATTTTGAGCCTATCAATTTTTTTCGAGTTTTTAAATCAATCCGAGTTTATGATTAATTCAATGTTGTTTTTAGCGTTTTAATAAGTCGTTGATGATCTCCATTTTATTGTTTTGATCGGTTATGGGAAATGTGTGAGATATTATCTTGAATAACGTGCACTAAAATATCTCTAAATTAATCTCAAGACGCATATGGTAAAGCAACTCGCATTTGGAAAATGAAGTAGGCCATCGTTTGTTACCCAAAAATATTGGCCATAAAAAGTTGTGAAAAATCATCCCTTTTGTAACCCAAATTTGAGCCAAATAATTTTTCCTTTCGTTTGACAACCCGAAAAACTCAAATAGCCCCGAATTGTGAAAAATGGAAAAAGTCAGAATTTAAGTCCAAAAAGTGCAACAAAAAGGGGCAAGAAAAAAATAGAAGAATGCTCAACAAAAAATAGCAAGAAAAGAAAAGTGTGAAAAAAATAGAAAAAGAAGAGAAAATGAGCAATAGCCCGGAAAAGCACTAACGGACATCATAAGAAAAATTTCCAATTCCGAAGTTCCCAACCTTTCCCATATTATCCAATACACCTTTAACCCGAAAAAGTCCTAACCGAGTCCAAATTGTGAAATTGGTTACCGCGTGGAGAGTTAAAACACAAAAAGATGATAAAAGAGATTATATGGCGTGAAAAAGAGATGATGTTTCCCGTTTTCCAATGATCGTAATCTGATGATGAGATCTATTCACCATATATTTTCGCCTTTCAATTTATGTGCATGACTTTGCGTCCATTATATTTACTCTTTATATCCCGCACACCAAGAGAATAAACACAATCCGAGAGATTCGTTTGAGAGAGCATCCCATGAGCATTTGAATCAAAATGAATTTTTGAAAAGTAACATAATGATCAATTGGTGGAAGTTAGCAGTTCGATTTTTGGCTTCGCACACACACACACTATGACTTGAGACTTGTAAATATGACTTTAAGGTAACTATTTTTGGGGAGTTTAAATTGTATAATTTTTAAGTATTTTGAATTTTCTTTGAGTCAATAAAGAATTTGTGGGTATATTCACTGCAAACCCTCACGAGACACCACTTGTCCTACTAGGGTAACCTAAGGGTTTAAAGGCTTATTGCATACGCTAAATGCAATCGCTTGCCCGCGAAAAAGGTATTCTATCCCCATAAAGTTTTTGAAGGATCCTTAACTCATACTCTCATTCTTTTACATTGCTCGGAACGCGCAAAGTTCTAAGTTAGGGGGGTTTGATGAGGCATAAATTCTTCACATTTATTCCCTTAATTTCGGTATTTTTATGATCCCGTTCGGTGTAAATAGCTTGGATTTGTCTCATATTTATGCTACTTCTTTTTGGCAAGTATTTTGTATTTTATGTATCTCTTATGTGTTTTACAGGTATTTCATGCAAGTTAGTGCCAAAGAGAACTCAAAACAGTGAAAGAAAACCAAGAAACGGGGAGTTAAAGGGAATTTTTATAATTTTGCAACCTTAGTTCGGAGGTGGGGCCAACTGGAAAATTGGAGAGCTTTTAATTACAAGAACACTAGAAAAATGGCACCTCAATCGGAGTCTCGGTGTGAAAGTTATGAGCAACCAAAAATAGAAGAAAAAGTCAAAGAAAATCGGATCGATCCGTTCAGAAATTAAAAGAACCGATCCGGTCATTAGTCGCGTTCCAGATCCATTACAAAATTAGTCACACTTTTTAAGTGTGATAAATTGCCAGATACGAGATTTTGGTTTTGTCCTTATCTTTTAGCCAAAAGAGTTTTATGTTTTAAGGACTCTTCTAAACGAACTCTAGCCTATATATTTAGTTATTAGGACTCTTTTTATGAAGATTTCATTGAAGTAACATCTCCATAACAAGTAGGAACATCTAGGAGAAGAATTTACATACTTTGCATCATTAATTCAAGAGATTTTTTCGGTTTTTCTTCAACCTTTGATTTCTTCTTGCATGTTCTTGTTCTTCAATCGTGGTAACTTTTATTTCCAGCACTTTTATTATTATTTCTAATGTTATGCTAGGTTTTTAAAGGTTGGGATGCATGAACCCAACCTGATGTGGTAGTTTCATGTGTATAAAATTAGTCCTCTAAATTTAATTATTTATTACGACCATATTGCGTAGAAACGCGACAATTGTAGATCTTTGGATCTCATTTGCTTCAGGGAAACTGGGATGCTTCAGAATGCAATTCGAGTGTCACTATCGTAATACCGATTTACTCATCCTCTGATTAAGTGTGATGAGGGCTTGAACCTCATATACGTAATGCTTGGGAGTACTAAATTCTGGGTCTAATTAATCACTTAAATTTACGATTAGTTTTATACCATCAATACACTAGGGTTGGGGGATTGTGTCCCTACCTTAATTTTCCAATTAGTTTTAGTTCACTTTTTTATTTTTCCCTTTTTCCTTTCTCACTCAATCATCATCTTTTACACTTTATTTTTTGAAGTAATAAATCAATTAAAATCTATCAAACATTCCCTGTGGATTTGATACCCAGACTCGCCACTATACTCCGCAACAGTGTAGTTAAAGTTTAGTTTTTTTTTTGTATTGTGGTCGGAAGCCGATAATAATGATTAGCGTATTTACACGGACGCTCGGTTTCCAACTAGATCAGTAAGTAAATCTTAAGTAAAATAATGGTTATAGGTTTAGTATTCTAAGTGTGTAAATACTTATACTATTACGAATGAGAACATTCAGGATATTTTGGCCATCGTTATAAGAGTTCGGCAATTATAGCCAGGGCATATTGAGAAGTGATATATATTATATATACGAGTGTTGTTACAATATATATATATATATGTGTGTGTGTGTGTGTGTGTGTGTGTGTGTGTGTGTGTGATTTGGTTATAAATATATTGGTATGTGAACGATATATTTATGTATACATATATCTCTAGTGCTATCCACAGGGAGGTTGCGAGATGTGGGTGAATCCCCTGGCTTGCGGAGCAGGGGGAGTATATCCCCAGGTCATATCGTCCCGTATATGGGTGAGATAATGATTCCACTTTCAGGAGGGAATATGACTGCCTCCACCGTTTAGTATTTCTACCATGATCAATAGTGAGTCTGACTTGGTACCGGGATTAAGTTGAGTATACCCGGATGATGATGGCACTTTGAGACTGCATCCTCGAGTTATAGCTTAGTGGGATGGTTATTATACTTATGATTGTAATATAGGTATAAAGATACTTGTTGTGTATAGTATATTGCTCATATATGAAGATGAGATATCATATAACTTAAACTTGTGTAAAGTGTAAAATGAATAAGAGTTTATTCTTCTTCCGGGAGATTTATATCCACATTTGTAAAGATGTGATTCGTATATCAAAGTAAGAATTATATATATGGGACTTTATACACTAAAGTGAAAATGGTATTTTAAATAATGAAAGTTTCAAAAAATGAACGGTATATATATATATATATATATATATATATATATATATATATATATCACATTGATGATCATACCAACCAAAGTTTAGGTCATAGCTTACGGTATAAAATATATTATATCGCACATGGTAGGTGATAGTAATGAGGACTTAGAGGATGTGTTAAAGAGATTAGTTAGGCAGGGTAGCTTAACTGGGCTGTTTAAAATATATGCGATAGGTGTGCACTATTAGAGGAGGGGTGAGGTGCATCTCATGAGAGTGCGATACTAGTTTAAATATGAGAGATTTCATATTTAAAAAGAAATATATAGCATTTGATGCACTTGCTAAATATTTTCAAAATCGGGGCTCTGACCCATTTCTCCATTTTCCCTCTCTTGCTTTATATGTATATATATTAGGTTTCCAGACACAAGGATGCCTGGATGATGATTCTTTCGAGTCATACGTTTGCTGCAATAGCTGTGGATGCAAGCAGGTTTATTTTATACGCTTCTATCCTTGTGATCTATATAGTTGGTATTGTAGAAACATTCAGGCGGATAGCCCAACTGTATTCATTTATTCTTTTACCACATTTTAGTTTGCAAAAATTCGATTTGGTTGTATTATATAATTTACCGAGAGTTCAGTTATCTTATTTCATTTCAGTTCGATGTATATAAACTTTTGTGATTGTTTCCTTGGTTGGTTTGGTTAAAAATACTAGTTAAATAAAATTTTGACGCCAACTTAATAAGCTATTAGTAATTAAATTGGTTTTCGACAGTGATGTTGAGAATGAACCATATGAGATTCCTGTTTTAATCTGGTATAGGATTGATCACCCGGTATTTTATTAGGCGGGGTGTCACATTCACATGTTATATATGCCATGTTTATGCCATATTATCCATGTATACATTTTTCCTTCATCTTGATCCTTTTCTCATCACATGTATATACCATGATTTCTATCACTTGTACATTTCCATGATTATTCCCACTTGTATTTATTCACATGCCTCACCTCTCACATGCCTCACATCACTTGAATATACCAATGATTTATGTATGTATTTCATATCACTTCGATACATTTCCGTGTTACTCTCACTTTGTACATATGTCTCTCTCACTTGCGTATGTCCACAAGTTTCACACCTTCCACATATTCCCATGTTACTCTCACTTTGTACAAATGTCCCTCTGACTTGCATATATTCACACGTTTCACACCTTGCACATATCCCCATGTTTTGTCTGTTTGTACATACTCCATGCTTTATGTTACTTGTACATATTTTTTTACACTTTATACCACGTGTATATTTTTTTTATCACATGCCATTTGTATATATTCTCATGCTTTATTCCATGCTTAGTAGTTGTACCTTTTCCTCTCAGCATACATAAAACATTGCATAAAGACATTAAATAAAACTCAAGTAATTTGAACATTACATCGTGCAAGCACCACATGTTCGCCCTATGACAACCCATAATTTTTAATAATTAGGTTGATCAAGTCTATTTATTAATTATTACGATTTTCAAAACAATTAATAGCAACCTTAGCATGAAGTGAGAAACACAGATCAACTATAAATCAAAGTGAATATCTACATGAGAAATCATCAATAACTGATCTATAATGAATAAAAGTTAATTACATCACCAAGTAAAACATGTATTATTATCCAACAACAACTGATACATATCAATCCTCTCACATTCAATTTATCAATTACAATTGAGTACAAATACGAAGACTAAATGAAACCACACATCTCTTAAAATAAATGAAGTAAATATAAAAGTAAATACAACCTTTACATCTTCAAAGCTTGATGATGAATAGAATGGGAGACTGTGTGCTCGAGTAAGAAACTGGGTCGAGTACACAGGAGTACCTTCAATACCATGATGGGTCAGACCCCAGTAACAAGATAATAACTATGCACTCGAGTAGTAAAAATATCAATTATGAGTATGAATAATAAACTCTACATTTATGAAAATAGATAATTTTACCTCACCCTTAACGGTGTCAAATCATTGGAGTTAAGTATTTTTAATAGTTATGGTTAAACCCCAACATTTCTTATATAAGCAAAATTTACTAAGTAAAGGGGCACTTCTAAAATTTATCATACAAGTCCTTAAATTTAACTATATTACAAACTCCACTGGATCCACGTGCACGGTATCAAATCTTAGCCATTCTCATGCCACGGTTCGCCCAGTAAAAGCATAGTCGTTTGCATGCCCCATTCACACGGTTAAAACCACGTTCATTCGCACGGTGCACGGATCTGTACACCTCGTGTCTCGAGACCCTTTCCCTAACCCAGAATTCAAATAACTATTTCTTCTTAAAACATAGTTCTATGCCCCCATACCCCCCAAATATGGTCTATGAGAGTTGTTAAAGTGAATCCATTCTTACTAATTTCACTTTCTCATATATACTTGTAAACTTTCGGTATATAATGCCATAACCAAATGTTACATTAAAATTTAAAGGGAAACATGCCACTACAGGTAAATAAATGGTCTACCACATGATTCCATTTAAATTGGAACATATAAAAGGGAATATATAATTATCCACCCAATTTCATTAAACTAATTTAAGCTAAACATGAAATTTCAAGAATTGGTAAACAAATTTAAACTACACATGAAATTTAAAGAATTGAGTTTATTGAGTTATGTAGCAAAAATCACCATTTTTTCATATACCAAATAACCCTAATTATTTCTATAACATTTCTATAATGTACAAAAAGTTGTTTAGGTAAAAATAATTATTTACATCATTAGAGGAGAGAGTAGAATTATCTTGCCTTGAATGGTGAATACTAAATCCTAAAAGAAATAAAGAAAGAAGAAATCACTTTGAAAATTCCCTTATAATTGCTCATCAAGATCCCCAATTTGTGTAAAGAAGCTTCGAATTATGTAGGAAAGAGCCTCCTTGAGAAAATATTTGAATTGTTCTTCTAAAAGTTGTAAGGTTTTTATTTAGAATCGAAAAGGGATAATTTGTGGGTTGGGAGTTAAAATTGTGGTTTTTTTAGATAGTAGGGTTTCCCTTAGGTTTTTATTTATTCCCCACTTCTTTTGCTTTTACTCTTTTGTCCTTAACCCTAGCTTCCTCTTTAAATATGTTTCAATTCCTTTATTAACCTTATCCACCCAAATAATTAAATTACATAGTTTCCAAATAATAACGTAAAAGTCCTTAAATATTTTTAATTTCATTCTTTACTCAATTAACGAATTCCAATTAACCCCCAAATTACTTTCAAAGTTTCTTATGAAACTTTATTTTTTGATTTAAAAATTAAAAAAAATCAATTTTCATTTAAAAATAGTTATTTAAAATTTTCTGAAATTTGTTTGAAAATTCAATTAAATCCCAAGAACCTAAATTTACTAATTATTTTAACTAATTAAATTCTTTTAAATTTAATGGGTCTTACAATCTCCCCCCTAACAAAAAGAATTCCATTCTCGAAATTCATAATAAACTTTTTACTTAATTGAGTCAAAAATCATATGACCTTAATCAGGAGTTAAAAAAATATCTCGTCACATGAGTCAAACTATATCCTCATATAAGAATAAGTCAAACTATCTCCTTGTATAAGAATGAGTCAAAATCATCTCCTCATATAAGAATGAACCAAAATCATCTCCTCATATAAGAATGAGTCAAAATCGTATCCTCATATTAGAATGACTCAAAATCATCTTCTCATATAAGAATGAGTAAAAAATATCTCCTCATATTAGAATGAGTCAAAATCATCTCCTCATATGCGTATGAGTAAAAAATATCTTCTCATATTAGAAAAAGTCAAAATCATTTTCTTATATGCGCATGAGTCAAAATCATCTCCACACATAAAAATGAGCTAAAAATATCTCCTCATATTAGAATGAGTCAAAAACTATCTCCTGAAATAAGTCAAAAAATATCTTCACATATTAGAATGAGTAAAAAACTATCTTCTTATATATATGAGTCACAAAATATTTCCTCAAATTAGAATGAGTCAAAATCTATCTCCTCGTATAAAATGAGTCAACAATTATATCCTCGTCTAAAATATTTCCTCATATAGAATGAGTCCGAACAGACAAGGCTAATGTTTCCTTGTAGAATTCCCAAGCTCCTAATTGAATTCCTCCTCCTTGTGGTGATTTCACTACACTCATACTAGTGGTATCTCCTTGGAACGTAACTTTTGAATTCTCCAATAAAAAATACTCACCGACTGCTCACAGTATGACGCATCCGAGTCTAACTCATTCTCACCCAAATCAATATGATAATATGCAGCCTTAGGGTGTAAAAATCCGACAAATTAAAAAAATATGAAATACATTATGCACTTGATCTAGGTGGTCTGGAAGTGATAGACGATAGGCAACCTTCCCACCTTCTCCATAATCACAAAAGGGCCCAATATAACGAGTCGAACCTCATCCCTTTTAATAGGGGAACCCCGCAGTAAAACCTGCTCTCCCACTTGTCATTCCATCGACTTCCTTTTCTTATCGGCATAACACTTATGCTTCTCCTGAGTGACTTTAATCCCCCCCTGATCAACTTGATCTTTTTGGTTGTCTATTTGACGAATTTTGTTCCTAACTATTTACCCTCACTCGAGTCTAACCAACATACCGATGATCATCAAGGCCTTCTATAAAATGCCTCATAAGGTTCCATAGAAATGGACTTATGATAACTATTGTTATATGAAAACTCTATTAGAGATAAATGGGCCTAGCATCCTCCTTTAAATCCATTATACACAACCACAACATATCCTCTAATGCCTGATTGACTCACTCAATCTGGCTAAATATTTATGGATGGTGTGCCGTCCTAGTCCCAATGGATTATTGGAAACACTCCCAAAAATGTGCAAGACACCTATTTGAAATGATTGATAATGGAACCCCGTGTAAATGAACAATCTCGTCCATATATAAACGGTTAAGCTGCTCAATCGAATAATCGGTACAAACGGCCAAAAAGTGTGTCACTTTTGTAAGGCGATAAAAAATTTCATATTTAAAATCATGCTATCAAGGCATTAAGAGTAGCCCAATGATGAAGTCCATCGAGATGCTATGCTACTTTCACTTTGGAATGGGTAGAGGTTGAAGCATACTAAAAGGCTTTTAATGGTCCACCTTTACCATCTAACAAGTGATGCATCTCAATATAAACTCGTCCACATCCTTCTTTATACCAGTCCACCAATAGTGTCTCTTCATATATTAATAAATTTCATCCCATTGGGTTTACCATAAAATGAAAACCACGCGTCTCGTCCATAAAGACCCGTCTTAATTCCTCATCTAAGGGTACCAACATCCTACCCTTATAACGCACCCCGCCCTTGGATCCCATCGAAAAGAAAGATACACCGGTAGCAAGAAGCTCTGTCAGCTTCCCCTAACACATTTTATCCTATGACTAGCCCCGAAGCACTTGCACCATAATTTATGGAGTTATTGTGAGCATGCTCATGAATGATCTGGTCGAATCACCAATAATCTCTATTGAACCCCCCCGGCTGCCTGAAGTGCTAAGAGGATGCCACTGGGTCATAGACTCAATGCATGTGCTACCATGTTAGCCTTTCTCAGGTGATACTGGATAATGAATTGATAATCCTTGATGAATTTGAACCATCTACATTGACTCATATTGAGATGCTTTTGTGTAAATATATCTTGTAGACTCTCGTGATCTCTAAAGAGCCTAAACTTCTCACCCCAAAGATAATGCTCCCAGGCATGCAATATAAACACAATAACCGCTAGCTCTAAGTCATTAGTCGGGTAATGAACCTCCTACAACTTTAACTTTCAAGAGGCGTAAGAAATTGTCCTATCATCTTGCATTAATATGTCACCTATTCCCTACAGAAAAGCATCGGTATAAACCAAAAAATCAACTCCACTCCTATGTAAGGCAAGAACTGGTACATAATTCAACTTCTCTTTGAGAGTGTCGAATGCATGACTCGAGCAAAATACAACACCCTTCTTTGTCAACTCGTTCATTGGTCCCACTATCTTTAATAATCCTCGGATGAATCTCATTTAGAAGCCCACTAAACCTAAAAATATGTGAACCTCGATAGTTATCGTAGGTTGTCCCCAATCCAACATGGCCGACACCTTACTCGGATTCATGGATAAACCATTTTTCGGCTTCCAAAATTCACATTTATAGAACTTTTCATAAAGTTTATTCTCCCGCAATATCTTCAATGAAATCAACAAATTTCGATCGTGCTCCCTCTCAATCCCTGAATAGATCAAAATATCATCAATAAAGATAATGATGAATTGGTCTAAATACAGTCACAGCACCCGATTCATTTAGTCCATGAATACAACTGGGGCATTAGTCAACCCGAACGGCATCACTCATAATTCATAAGACCCATAACGAGTCAAGAAGGATGTTTTGGTAACATTGTTGTCAAATTATAAAATTACCTTAAGTGCACGGGCTATTAGAATATATCGACTGTAAGTACAGTTCGATCCCATGAAGATTTGGTCAATTCGTACAAATTATTGAAAGTCCAACTAGACAATCTTGGTGTAGATATATGATTAAGATCTAAATTAAACTAAACACGAATGAATAGTATAACCACAAAATATGTAATCATGTATGGGAGAAAACTAGGACGTTGGACCCGTCTATCACTTTTAATTAACATTACATATTAATTTAAATTCTATTCCCGAATTTATAACTCAAAATTGCCTCGTACATTCTAGAAAATATAACAATAAATGTTCATGAAATATTTTAACGTCTCTAATTTTAGACGCTTTAAATCCCTATTACCCTAAAATGATTAATTTTAAGTTTTAACATTGTATTTAAGCATGGGATATCAAAGAATTTAATGTAAGTATAACCCATCAAAAATCACACATGGGATATCAAATAATTTAATATAAGTATAACCCATCAAAAATCACACACTTAAATTCTTCAAATATTAATTATCAAACCGTTTTAAAGGTTTATATCACACTCTTGTGTCGTTTTTAGTGAATACCAAATTTTTATTTCAGTTAAAACATGTTGGGAATTATAACGGAATTAAGCTAAACACGCAATATTAATTAATCATGATAAACTTAACCTAATAGTAGTAATTTAACTAAGCTATAATCATAATTAAAACACAGATATTGCAAGATGAAATAATAATTATCATTAATAAAAATCAACTTACAAAAATTCGAGTCCAAAACTTAAGTGCTAATACACAAAGTTCCTCCCACACTTGCACACAGATTGTCTTATAAACACTCAAAAATAAAATACAAGGTATAATATTTTTGGTACCCTTAAAAATTTGACACTCTTAAATTTTCTAAAACTCTATCTGATTCCATTAACATTTTGTCCAAACTTGTGTCCAAAAAAATTTCCCTCCACTATATCCAACCTCCTCTTGATATATATATATATATATATATATATGAGCTAGAAAGCATGGGAGATGGAGAAAGAGAATTGTGCCTTCCATGTTAGGAAGTTATGTATGTGGTATAAAGAGAGAGGAAAAATTGGTGGCATGGGTAGAGAATAGGCTTTTGGAGAGACACAAGGTGTTGGATTTTGGTTGGTATGGTTGGGTTTGCTGGGTTTTCTTTGGTGGAGCGCTGAGTAATGAGTTTTGCATATGTGTGTGTAGTGAGGAAGAGTGTGTGTGTAGTGCTTGGGGGTTCTTCGGTTAACATGTGAGAGGGAGAGGAAGTTAACGTGTACGTGTATATATATATATATATATATATATGCTACTACATACAATTATATATATACACACACTACTACAAATAGTTATATATTTACACGCACTTATAAATATGTAGACACTCTATCACAACACAAACACATACATACTGCTATATATACAAACACTACTATATATAATTATATATACACAGGAATATACAATTATATATACATACACTACTACATATGATTATATACGTTGTTATAAACACACACACACATACATACATACATAAACATTTCAACAGTTAATCTTTTTATATTGATTTCAGACTATGAAGTGTTGAATTTGTATTTGGTATTAAAAAAACTCATTGGTATCTATTATACTATATCTTTGTTCATTTACATAGATTGTAAATTGTGCCAAAAAATTAATATGAGAGGAGAGTGTTTTATTGTGCCAGGCGAGATTAATTCCCCTACTATGATCTAAGGGTTCTACATCTTGCTATGTCGTAAGGGTGACGACGAGCGCTACATGATAACCATGGTATTAATTTTCTCAAATACGGTTCTTACGAAAAACTATAATTTGGCAAAATTCTATTTGAGGCTATATGACTCAATCGATCCATGGGTTTGGAAAACGCAAAACGGATTTTTTTAGGCTATACGACTCGACCGTTTTGCAGTTGCGTACTTTGAAAATTTTGTCGTTTTGTGATTTCGTATTTTGGAAATTTTCATCATGCCTTCAGGAACGGGCATTCCGCTAGTGTATATATATATATATGGTAATGTTAGGGAGACATATTTGGGGGACACGATTTAGGGACACATAGCACGTGTCATCGAGTCATTAGTAAACATCATTAAGTGGGACACACTCCACTCAAGTATCCACAATTGATACAAGGATATGTGCCCCGCATCTTCAAAATGTGTCCCTCAATCATTATCCCCCCCCCCCCCCCCCCCCACAAACACACACACACACACACACACACACACACACACACACACACACACACATATATATATATATATATATATATATATGTATATTGTATAAATAATATTAATATAAGTAATATTAATATAAGTATAGGACATATATAGGGGGAATCTTAGACACAACACGATATATACCATTTAGGCACAAAATACGGCATAAAACATTTTGCATTAATAATACCATAGTTAATGTGTCGTGTTGTTACTAAAACTGTCACCCATACACATAACACACAAATTAATATTAATATTAAACAACAAACATATACAAGATACAAAAAATACATACTAGTAACTATAACACAATTAGTAAAATGTTAAATAACAAAAGTATTTACGACACACACATATTAGTAAAGACAAGCACATACGTATACACATATAATAAAATACACAATATATATATACATATTAATAAATGATCCAAACCAACAAATAATACGAATACAGAAAATAGTAATAATAATAATAATAATAATAATAATAATAATAATAATAATAATAATAATAATAATAATAATAATAATAATGATGATGATGATGATGATGATGATGATGATGGTTCTTAAACAACATTCACTTACTTATATAATAAAAAATAAAAAATAATAATAATAATAATAATAAATATGGAAACACATGTATACATATTTATATATAAAAATAATATAACACATACACACAGACAACGGATATGGGAGATGGAGTTTTTTGGGACATGAGAAGGGTTTTATTGGGAACTCCCGTCTCGGGTCAAATGAAATTTGACTTTTTTTATTTGGTTGCATTCTTTCCGTAATTGCTTTGAATTAAGCATTTTGAAACCGCAATTTCACATTGGCCTACAAGCTAAAAAATTACCCAAAAAGGGCTAATATTAATAAGAATTATTAATTAAAATGATTTTATTTATTTATGGAATAAATATACCCATGGAGTTTCTAGAATCGCATTATTAACTCGAATTCTTTTAAACTTATATTTTTCTTTTAAATAATAAAAACAACTTTAACAACTGTTTATTTATGGTACAACGTGACTGACAATATATAGACGTGGGTAAAAATTATACAAATTAAAGCACTCATCATATAACCCCAAACCTAAACTTTACTATTTCTTGAGCAAAACTAAAATTATAAAAGCTAACGCACTTTTGTAGGAATTACGATTACACTTAGTATGTGCACTAAGCCCTTAAACTCCTAGGTTGCTCTAGTGAATGAGTTTTGTCTCGTGAGGGTTTGCAGTTAATATAATCACAAAATTCAAAATTTTGATTCAATTTGCAAAAGACATAAAAGTAATACAACCAAGTCCCAAATGCAACTTTCATAAATATAGTAGAACTTCTCATTTAAGTCTAAACATATTGTGCATGTGTGCCTAGCTACTATAATCGTCCATTTTAAAATATTTGATCGTTATGTTTCTTATCCGAAAGTTCATTTTGATTCGAAGTTTGACGGAATGCACTCACAATCGAACACTCAAATATGACTAATTTCCCTCAGTAGATGTTAATAAAAGAGTTAATTTTATGATCAAATTTTACATATACATGGGGAAAAATGGACTTTTTATAACAGATGATTATGATCTCATGAACAAAAAATAGATTACTTTTTGAAAATTTTGAATCACACCGTAGATCCTATTCATCTTTTCTCCACACTATAACTAACTATACTTGTGATCGATTATGACTTTCTCCGGTTGTATTGTAGGCACGAGTTTTGGTTAGAAAGAATGACATTTGGACTTTTAAAATTTTATGAGAATATTGAGGTTTTTCGGTATTTAGGTTTTTAGGCACTTTTTTCTAGCCTCCATCTTCTTTTCTTTTTCCTTTTCTTTTCCAAACTCACATTCTTTTTTTTTTCATTTCGTTTTCTTCATTATTTCTTTATTCCCTTTATTTTCACGTATTAGTCTTACAAACATTTTTCTTTTGGCCCTTTTTCTACCGTAATTTTATCCTGATATTCTTAGAAAAAGTGTATGGATTTTTGTATTTTCAGTAAAATGGTTGTTTTTTGGGCACAAATTGGCTTGCAACAGAATAATGTAAACAAGGTTGGTTTTTAGACTTTCAATACGATGGCCTAATCTCATTTCTCAAGTTTCGTTTAGTTAATTGGTATCTCAAGTCAACTTACTAAGACATCTAATGCATAAGATTCACATTTTGACTTTTTATTTTCAGTAATCGAACAAAATAAAGAATTTGAGATCATCGACGAATTAATTACTGAAGGAAAGTTTGACTTATTTTAACTCGAATTGATTTTAATCTCTAAAAATAATGAATGGCATAATTTTTCACCGGTTTAAAAATCTCTGCATTTATTCATTAAGCATATTAACTTTCGCCTCAATATCTATTTTCGATCATATTATATGGCTAAGTGCCAAAATTTTATAAGTTGAGATATTTGTGAATTAATTCGATATTAAGAAATCGTTTCAAAACTTAATTATATTGGAAATATTTTTTGATTCTTGAATTTTAATTTTTTTTATAAGGACAAAATGACCTTAATACCCCAAAACCTAAATTCTACATTGTCCTCAACGTAAAAGAAAATTTAAAAAAGACGAAAATTTATTAAAGATATTTCCATGATTAGAGAATTTCTTCAACACACATTTCCTGAATAAAACACAAAACAAAAACAAAAATATAATAAAACAATAAGAACCAAATTTTATGTTCACTCGTGGTATACCGGTCTAATCGAAGTTTTTTTTACGTCAATCGGAGGAAAACGTGACCTATGTTTTAGTCATCTCCGAGAGTACCTTATGCGCGTGACAAGATTGCACAATTATCTTTAGCGCTCTCACACGGTTCCATGTTTTTTTGAAATTTTTTGTTTTTTTTTGTCTTTTGTATTCTCTTATTTTTGTTGTGTTGTTTTTTTTGAATGAATGTGTTACTGAAAAATAACACAAAAATAACTACACCAAGCGTAAAGTGTGACACAAAAAATATAAGTAAAAATTACACGACACATACATTAACGGTGTAGTTAATACGAAAAAAACAAATAATAAAACAAAAAAGCACACTATGAAACAAATTATATATATGTGTGTGTGTGTGTGTGTGTATATATATTCCGACAATAAAAAAATATATGCTAGTAGATTTTTTTTTTAAATGAATTTTTGGATTTTTATTTTAAAAAAATATTTTTTTTATTTCGGGTTTTGTATTTTTTATGTGTTTTTATGGGTTATGATAATCACCCAAAAGTATTGAAATAATATCTCAAATAGATGATTTTTAATTGCTAAGTCTCGATAAAATCGGTCTTATATACGTACATGTCTTTATTGTAGGCAAATGCCTCTTGCGGAGCTTAAAGCATAAAATCAAGGCAAATGCGTGTTAAAAGGAGATAAACTTCAATCCCCGTACCTATTACCCTGCCCCATAACCGAGCCCAGACCTCCCTAATCCTATCCCGAGTCTCGTGTATGTTTATTTTGCACCTTTTAGATTTTTTAGAATTTTATTTGAGTCATTTATAATTTTTAGAATTTATTTATATTTTATTTTGAGTCATGTATATTGTTAGGATTTATTTGTGCGTATAGGTGTATTTATTAGAGTCTGTATCGTGAGTCGTTTATTTTTACATTTTTATTTAAATATAATAATTGTGAGTTTTATTCTTATTCTTATTTGATTTTTATTTTTTATTATTAGTTTAGTTTTATTAATATTTTATTAGGTTATTATTAGTATTATTTTTTTTAATCTTTATATTAAAAATTTAATCTTCAAATTTCAATAAATTTTGTATTTTCTTTAATTTTATTTTATTAAGTTAGAATTTTAATTTTTAGTATCTTTTGTTTTAGTAGATTTTATTTTTTTAGTTTTAATTTTATTTATTTTATTTTTAGTTGAGTCTTTACCACTTAAGTTATTTTGTTTTAATTTTCGTACACTAAACACACACACACACTACCATACTAACTAACCTACACCCCACTACATTAAAACAACTCCCTCACCAACTACTATTCATCATCTTCTACATCACACATTCTCTCCTCCCACCTCCAATAATCCATTTAACCCCTCACCTTCACTCCTCTCTACTACTCACATCTTCACCAAACTCCCCACAACCTTTATCTGATTTAACCCACAACCCGATGCTCCCCACCAAAGTCCGACCCTTATACCTTTAACCCGCCGAACGTCCAAAATCGAACCTACCCGACCCCAACTCCTCATTCTAACCTCATAACCCGGATACCCGTTTTCTCTTTCGTCCAATCTGAGTTTTATTGGACCTCAATTTCTACTCAGCCCCTGCCATGATTGACCTTACCAACCTGAACCCACCTGCTTCCGAATACCCCACATCGTCTAACCCATCTCCGGGCAGACCACACCAACTCGAAACCCGAATCAACTTCTTCAGTCCGATATCCACCCTTATACCTCCAAACCCGGATGCAATACCAAATACTCATTTTATTTCTTTTACATGTCCATTCAATTCCAATTATACCCCTCACCTCATTTCACACTCCATTTTAGTTTTAAACTTGGATAATTATTCTCCATCCCACTATAGAGAGCATTTGTATTTTTAGCAAATAACTCAATATACAGTGATGTAGTAGAATTTATCTCTTGGGATGAATTCTTCTCCACACTTCTATAGAGAGTATTTGCATTTTTAGCAAATATTTGAATATAGAATGATGTGGTTGAATTTATCTTTATTGGAAGTAAATTCTTCTCCATCCCTTTATGGAGAGTATTTGTATTTTTAGCAAATATCTCAATGTAAAGTGACAGTGTGGAATTTATTTCTTTGGATGAATTCTAATGTACAATTTTATAATGAGAGGATTTGTAAATTTTAGCACATTCTCTCTTATTATCTAAGAGTCCATTAAGAATTCATTCATTATATATATTGTAAATAATTTTTTTCTTCTTATTTTGTAGTTTTTATTTTAGAAAAAATATATTAGTGAGTGATTGTAATTAAAAATTGAGATAATTTTGGATTGTAATTAAAGAGTTCATTCCAATTCAAGGCAACTTTGGGTTTGATATATTCTTCTCTAATTAATCTTGTTTAATCCTTGCATGCTTTTATTTATTTATTTATTTATTTATTCTATGTCTTGGATGATGATTATGGAGGGTTCATCTCCCATTCAAGAGATGAATTGAAGTCCCAATGAATCCAATTTAGTTAGTTTACTTGTTAGCACAATTTTGTGAATTTTGTTTATCTCAAATTTCTCTTATTAGATATTACTTCTCAGTTAGTTACTTTAAAAATTAGCACACTTAGTTAATAGCCCTTTGAAAAAAATCATTAAAAAAAGAATAATATGAAAATGATTTTACACTTTTGTCTTCTCATCATTTGTTCTTCACACATGAAAGGTGGATTGATATTCTTACTTATCCTATACATATTTTTATTGTGTTTGTAGGTTGAAGGGATTTTGGTTGAAAAAGACTTTGGAACAATGATTACACTTAGAAGCATTTTTTTTTCCATCAGGTTTTATTGTACATAAAATAAAACTAATCCTAAAGTCAATAACTTTAAAATCGACAGAAATCTCTGGCAACGGCGCCAAAAACTTGTTGCCAAGTTATAAAATTACCCAAGTGCACGTGCTATTGTAATATAGTGAGTGTAAGTACGGATCGATCCCACGAAGATTTGGTCAATTCGTATAATTATTGACAGTCCAATTATACAATATTGGTGTAGTGATATAATTAAGATCTAAACTAAACTAAGAACGAATGAATAGTACAACCAAGAAATATGTAATCAAGTATGATAAAAAAATTAGGGCATTGGATTCGTTTATCAGTTTTAATTAACATCACATATTAATTCAATTTTGTATTCTTGAATTTACAGCTCAAAATACACCGACTCTACCCGAGTACATTCCAAATAATATAACAATAAATGTTCATAAAATATTTTAACATATCTAATTTGAGATGCCTTAAATCTCTTTTCCTATAAAATTATCAATTTTAAGTTTTAACGTTGTATTTAAACATGGGATATCAAACAATTTAATATAAGTATAACCCATCAAAATCACCCACCTAAATTCTTCAAATATGAATTATCAAACAGTTTCAAAGGTTTAAAACACACTCTTGTGTCGTTTTAAGTGAATATCAAATTTTTATTTTAGTTAAAACATGTCGGGAATTATAACAAAATTAAACTAAACATGCAATGTTAATTAATCATGATAAGCTTCACATATTCCTAGTAATATGTGACACCCCGACAAATTAAATATCGGGTAGCTACTCCTTTATTAAATTAATTCAAAATGCCAAGTTGGTTCAGTTAATAGCATCACTGTCGAAAACATTTTAATGATTACTAACCACCTAGTATTTAAAAAGCGAGTTGCCAATTTTAAATTAAATCTGATTAACATGAAGTAAGTGAAGAATAAAACAAATTAACATAACCATACACAATAAAGTCCCAATAGTGAAATCAACATGTAATAAAGAGTCTGGAGGAAATACTCCTCACAACAATCCCACAACTGAAATAATAAAACAAGTCTGAATCCTGAATTAATTACAATCCACAATCTGAATAACTGAAATATAGAATGTCTCTAAAAGAAATGGGCGACATGCCCTACAAATGATGGAAATAAATATGGAGTCAAGACTAGAAAAGATGCGTCTACTGTTAAGGCCCCGTAACTTCCACAACAGCTACAACTCGTCACCTGAAGAGAATTCATATGCATGGTGTCCTTGTGGCTGGGCACCTAAAAAGGTTTTTTATAAAAATAGATTGGAAAGCAAACGGGTCAGAGCCCGAAAGTGGAGAGTATTTTAAAAATAGCAAGTGCTTTAATAACATTAAAATAATGAGTGCAAAATACATGTTAGGACGTGCTCTCACATGAAATACTCGACTCTCGACTAATTGTGCACTCCTAACGTACCGTACCCATACACGTGATATCCATATCTAACTAAACTGACATAAGTTCTAACCTTTCTACTCGATTCATAATATAAATTCCCAACGTCATCACTTAAATAGGTAGCCTTACTTAAACTCGGATTCTCAATTATTAGCAAAACATTTCACAGCAGATTATCCCTTTTTAACTTTATCAAGACGTTACTACAATTATACTCGCAATTAAACATAACAATTCCTTTTTATTTAAACGTATATTATTCACATCATAAATATACAATATAAGCACCCCGAGGCTAAGCTGTGGTGCACACATACTCTGCTATCCATCCCGGTCCATCACGTACATAAGGATTACAAATTCCGAATCTCTCAGGAATTGTTAGAATAAGCACAACACACAAAAATGGAGGCGAACATAATTCAACATATCCATGGTCACGTACATACCTACGCTCCATAGTCAGCTGACCTATTAACTCACAAATAATTCGTTCTCTGAACTATGTCCTCAAGGTACCAATCTAAATCCGGGCACACAAAGATTAGATGGCCCTAAGAGAACGTAAACCTCCCGTGATAGCATGTATGGTAGGTATGTCATACACATAAAATCATATACATATACTAAGCATGCACACATCTTAGTAATTACCATAATTTATTAGTGGTATACTTCTCATTCTTATACCAATACACGTGTCCCCGGTTTATATATACACATCATCTATTATCCTCGGGTCGTAATTAGTTATTCGCGTCCTAACCCACAATTACCATTTGGTTCAAATCATTCTTCTATATTTTACTCCCCAATATATCCCGAATATCCCAACTATATCAATTAGTCATCAAGGTAATGTTATCTCTACAATTAAACAAGGTTACCGGACACTAGAAATCAAACCAGGCCAAAAAGGCCAATCTGTCAACTCGTAAAAAGTCTCGTTCGAACGAAGTGGGCATCTAACGAGATCTCGTTCGAACGAAAGGCATCGAATGAACATCCCACTCATTAGAAGTCAAACTGTCAACTCGTTAGAAGCTCATTCGAACGAGCTCGTTCGAACGACCTGGGCAGGCCTTCTAACGAGGTGACAGTTTTAAGCCCAGAATTCTCCTATCTCGTTTTTTCCAATTTTCTTCACCTCTAATCCCATATAAAAATCGTCCCAACAGTATTTTAAGATTTTTAATCCACACTAAACATTCGTAGGTCATAACTTAACGTTTATATAGGGCCAAATCTTCTTAAACATCATCTAATCATCATAACTCCCCAATTTTTCCCAAACCTTATGAACATGAACCCTAGAAATTTAAAGTCTTCAATTTCCATAAATAAATCCGTTTTTGTAACATAAAAAGTAGTAATTCTTTTAGTCCAGTCACCCAATAACAAATCTACATGCAAACCTATATCAAATCTAAATTTATAACTCCAATTTCATGGGTTTTTATAAATCTCCCAATACAATGCAAATATATCAATTTCTAAGCATGGAAGAAGCATTCGCTTGAAATTAACGTAATTAAACCACTTGCCTCGGATTATTCTCTGAATTTTCTGTTGAATTGATGAAGGTTGGTCTCTCTCTTTCTCTCCCAAGGTTGAAGGTTGAAGATGGAGGTTAAGGTTTTCTCTTTGGGAACTTTTCTAACTTTTTCCTCTAACTCCCATTGCCCTCTAATCACTTAAGTGCTGGTAATGGTTTAGTGGGTTATTAAATTCCCTATTTTTAATTCCCAAAATTCGTTGGTCATAAATCCCAAAATTTCAAAATTACCAAAATGCCCTTTTAAGTTGCCGGTATGGCTCAATAATGCCCCGGGACCCAAACTAAATCCCCGACTAGTGTTTTCTGACTATTTCGACCCTTACGGACACGTTGGCGCACTCAAAATGACCATATGGTTGATAGAAATAAAATTCGCTTTTTAATTTAAACAATTACATTCCTGGCGCGACTGTCACGGGCGTCCCAACAAAATTTCCAAATTGCCGTATTTCAATCTCGCGACAATTTCAATATTTACAATATTCATATAACATCATATGTATACACATTATAATCAAATACCAACTCACATCTCGTTAGTATTTTATCCGGATTAATTCTCAATTAATTTCCATTTAATTTAATTAATCCCACAAATAAATATCAATAAAAGTACGGGGTATTACATACTTCCCCCCTAATAACAGAATTTCGTCCCAAAATTCGGAAATAGAAAGTACCTGGTAAAAATAACTCTGGATAACGTTCGCGCATCTCATCCTCGCGCTCCCATGTGGACTCCTCGACATTATGATGTCGCCACTGAACACGCACTAACGGAACTATCTTTGACCGCAGTTTCCGCTCACTTCGGTCCAAAATAGCAATCGGTCCCTCCTCGTAGGAGCTATCGGGCTGGAGATCGATGTCCTCCAAAGCAATGTGAGAATGAGCCAAATCATCTCTAAGATATTCCTTAGCGAGGAAATATGAAACACATCATGAATCCTGTGTAAATGCTCCGGTAACCCAAGTCTATACGCAACATACCCAATCCGCTCGATGATAGGAAATGGTCCCACGTATCTCGGTGCCAACTTCCCTTTCTTCCCGAATCGCATAATCCCCTTCATAGGAGATACTCTGAGTAAAACCTGGTCCCCCACTTGGAACTCCCTGAAGAACCTCTTCGCATCAGCATAGCTCTTCTGCCGATCCTGAGCTACCCGAATGCGACTCCGTATCAATTCTACCCTCGCCGAAGTATCCTGAATTACTTCCGGCCCAAGTAGTTTGTTGTCCCCCACCTCCAACCAACATGCCGGGGAACGAAAAGGTCTACCGTACAATGCCTCAAATGGAGCCATGCCAATGGTGAACTGGTAGGAGTTGTTGTAAGCAAACTCCTCCAGTGGAAGGTACTGCTCCCATCCACCCCCAAAATCAATGATGCACATATGCAACATGTCTTCCAACATCTGATTTGTACGTTCGGTTTGCCCATCGGTCTGCGGGTGATATGTCGTACTCAACCGCAAATCCGTGCCCATGGCCTCCTGAAAACTCTCCCAAAATCAAGTAACAAATATCTTGTCTCAGTCAGACACGATATTTAGGGGCACACCGTGAAGTCTCACTATTTCTGCAATAAAAAGCTGGGCATACTGTCCTGTAGTGTAGTCTGTCCTTACGGGTAGAAAATGAGCAACTTTAGTCAACCTGTCCACAATTACCCAAATGGAGTCGTGACCCCTCTGTGACGTAGGTAACCCCGTGATAAAGTCCATGGAGATGCTCTCCCACATCCACATCGGGACCTCTAATGGCTGTAGAAGTCCTGCCGGTCTCTGATGGTCCACTTTTACCAGCTGATAAGTGGCGCATTTAGAAACAAACACGGCAATATCTCTCTTCATCCCGCTCCACCAATACTGACGTCTCATATCTTGGTACATTTTGTCCCCACCGGGATGTACCGCGAACCGTGAGCCGTGCGACTCTGCCATCACCTCATGTCGCAATTCCTCCCCTTCCGGAACTACCAGTCTCCCATTGAAGCGTAATCCCCCGTCTGAACTAACGGTATAGGACTCGGCTCCCTCTGCTAGTAATCGAACTATCTGCTCCTGACAGAACGAGTCATTAGCCTGGGCCTTTACCACATTCGTGACAATCTGCGGTGTAACAGTCATCACAGACATGAACGATCGGGCCATTGCATCTTGGTGTCCCAACTCTTTCCACTTAGCCTTACACACCCCTTCCACCTCATCTACTGGCCTACGGCTCAACGCGTCTGCTACCACGTTAGCCTTCCCCGGGTGATATTGGATATCGAACTGATAATACTTCACAAACTCAAGCCACATTCGCTGCCGCATATTCAACTCCTTCTGCGTGAATAGGTACTGTAGGGACTTGTGGTCTGTGAACAATCGAAACTTCTCCCCCAAAAGGTAATGTCTCCAAATTCTAAGGGAAAATACCACTGCCGCTAACTCCAAGTCATGGGTGGGGTAATTATTTTCGTGAGGCTTAAGCTTACGGGAAGCATAAGCTATGGCCTGACTCTCCTGCTGCAACACACCTCCAAGTCCTTGTAAGGACGCATCGGTGTAAACTAGATACTCAACTCCCGGTCTCGACAATGCTAACACAGGTGTTGAGGTCAACTTGTATTTTAACTCATCGAATGCCAACTGACAGGCATCACTCCAAATGAACGGCACACCCTTACGAGTCAGATGTGTCAAAGGACCCGCTATCTTTGAGAATCCACGAATAAACCTCCTGTAGTATCCTGCTAGGCCCAAGAAACTACGGATCTCAGTCGGTGTCGTGGGTTGTCCCCACTCCCTCACCGCGGATACCTTACCCGGATCAACAAATATCCCCCGGTCGAAAATAATATGCCCCCAAAACTGAACCTCCTTCAGCCAAAACCCGCACTTCTCATACTTTGCATACAGCTCGTTCTGACGTAGCGTCTGCAAAACCTACCTCAAATGCTCGGCGTGCTCCTCCTCTGTCTGGGAGTAAACCAGAATGTCATCAATGAAAACAATGACGAACTGGTCCAGGAACTCTCTGAACACCCTATTCATCAAGTCCATAAACACGACTGGAGCATTGGTTAGCCCAAAAGGCATAACCCGAAACTCGTAGGAACCATATCTCGTTAAGAAAGCAGTCTTTGAGACGTCCTCTTCCCTGATACGCAACTGATGGTATCCAGATCGCAAATCAATCTTTGAGAAGAAAGAAGCTCCTCTCAACTGGTCGAATAAGTCATCAATTCGGGGAAACAGATATTTATTCCGTATCGTGACCTTATTCAACTCCCGATAATCCACACACAACCTCCACGATCCATCCCTCTTCTTAACGAACAACACAGGGGCACCCCACGGCGAGGTACTCCTCCGGATAAATCCCTGACCCAACAACTGCTCAATATGATCCCGTAACTCTCTCATCTCAGCTGGAGCCATACGGTAAGGTGCGCGGGCAATAGGTCGAGTGCCCGACGTTAAGTCGATCACAAAATCTATCTCTCTACTCGGAGGTAATCCAGGTATATCCTGAAATACATCAGCAAACTCTCGAACAACCGAAATCGAATCAAGTGGTATCACCACTTCCTTAGAGGTCTCCTCCTCTATGTAGTACAAATGAGTGGACGATCCTCCCTCAGGGAGAGGCATCACCACTAAAAACATCTCCTGCCCGGGAATGGAAAAGATAATACTCCTACTAAAACAGTCAATCATGGCTCAGTACGCAACTAGCCAATCCATACCAATAATGGCATCATACTCGGTCATCTCTAACACTAACATATCAGCGGGTAAAGTAAACCTACCGATCTCTATACCCACACCTCTAAACATAAGCGAAATCATGGAACCCCTACTCAATGGTGAATCCACACAAGTAACCGTACTCTCGGAGGTGTTTAACAACCCAATGGTGCGTGCAAATCTCATAGCAATAAAACAGTGTGTAGCCCCCGTGTAAAATAAAATACGCCCCATAGTTCGCTGAATAGAGAACATACCCTCAATGGCCGGTGGATCCTGTGGGGCTGCGGCCTACTGAAGCTTATATACTCTCCAATACTGAAGCTGCCCCTGCTGAACTGGGACCGCTAGAATGGGTGGTAATGCTTCCATCTGTGGTGGTGCCGGGAGGGCGGTGGGAAACATAGGTCTCTACGGCTCCTGTCGAGCACCCTGCTGCTGCTGCTGCGGGGCCCTGCCCCTATCAGGACAATCCTGACGTTTGTGGCCAATCTTACCACAAATGAAACACTTCCCCTGGAAGTTTCCCCCTCGCTGCCCCTGCTGACCACGGCCCTGGTGACCGTTACCATTTCTGCCCTGGCCCTGCTGAAACTGCTGTTGACCATTCTTCCCCTGCTGGCCCTGATGGACGTTCGGACCCTGATGGCCCTGCCTAAAACCTCCCTGTCCGTGCCTGAAATTCCCCGATCTGAACCTCTTATGATCCCCCTGCTCCACTGGCACCATTTCCCCCAGTCCTGCCCTGATGGCTGGACTCTCCTGATCTCTTGCTCTTAGCCATGTGAAAGCGGTGATCCTGGCAGTGTAACAGTGCAACGTTAACCACGTCAGAATAAGTGGCCAACGAGAGGTTCCCCAACAAATGCTGACGGATCCTCCATGTTAATCCATCGGTAAACTTCTGAATCTTCTTCTCTTCTGTCGGTATCTCATCCGGGACAATATTCAGCAAATTAGTGAATTCGGCCTCATACTCGGCCACAGTCCTTCCCTCCTGTCTAAGGTTCATCAACTTCCTCCTCATTTCCGTGTGAACAGCTAACGGAAAATATTTGCGGTCGAACCGCACCCAGAACTCCTGTATCGTGAGAGTATCTCTCTCCTCCACGGTGGTAATAGACTCCCACCATTGCAGTGCAGATCCCACTATCTTGAAAGTAGCTAGTACCTGCTTCTGAACATCGGTGCACTCATACATCCTCAAGTGCCTCTGAATGTCTTTCCTCCACTGACTTGAAACCACAACATCGGAGCTACCTGCGAACTCCGGCGGGTGCGCTTTCTGAAAAGCATCTCGTACACGTTCCCAAGCATACGGGAATGCATGTGCCTGAACTGGCGCGGCTACTGGCGCCTGAGGTGGTGCCTGCTGTACAATGGCAAGAGCGGCATTTACCGCTTGGGCTACAATGGCTGCAACCTCAACGGCATTCATGGTGCCCTGTACTGGAGCTGGCTGTGGCTCGGGCTGTGCATCCCTAGGAACTCGCTGCGCACATCGTGGAGGCATCTGAAATGAGAGTAAAGTCTATAAGTTCGCAGTTATAAACTTAAAATAGATAAAGAGCGAAGCATACATAAAGGAATACAACAGTCCTAAAATATAGGGCTTTACATCAAAGAAAGCTCAGTGGAAACATAATAAGCCGTACAGATCCTAAAGGACACTAGAACCTGATGCTCTGATACCACCTGTGACACCCCGACTAATTAAATACCGGGTAGCTACTCCTTTGTTAAATTAATTCAAAATGCCAAGTTGGTTCAGTTAATAGCATCACTGTCGAAAACATTTTAATGATTACTAACCACCTAGTATTTAAAAAGCGAGTTGCCAATTTTAAATTAAATCTGATTAACATGAAGTAAGTGAAGAATAAAACAAATTAACATAACCATACACAATAAAGTCCCAATAGTGAAATCAACATGTAATAAAGAGTCTGGAGGAAATACTCCTCACAACAATCCCACAACAGAAATAATAAAACAAGTCTGAATCCTGAATTAATTACAATCCACAATCTGAATAACTGAAATATAAAATGTCTCTAAAAGAAATGGGCGACATGCCCTATAAATGATGGAACTAAATATGGAGTCAAGACTAGAAAATAGGCGTCTACTGTTAAGGCCCCGTAACTTCCACAACAGCTACAGCTCGTCACCTGAAGAGAATTCCTATGCATGGTGTCCTTGTGGCTGGGCACCTAAAAAGGTTTTTTACAAAAATAGATTTGAAATCAACGGGTCAGAGCCTGAAAGTGGAGAGTATTTTAAAAACAGCAAGTGCTTTAATAACATTAAAATAATGAATGCAAAATACATGTTAGGACGTGCTCTCACATGAAATACTCGCCTCTCGACTAATTGTGCACTCCTAACGTACCGTACCCATACACGTGATATCCATATCTAACTAAACTGACATAAGTTCTAACCTTTCTACTCGATTCATAATATAAATTCTCAACGTCATCACTTAAATAGGTAGCCTTACCTAAACTCGGATTCTCAATTATTAGGAAAACATTTCACAGCAGGTTATCTCTTTTTAACTTTATCAAGACGTTACTACAATTATACTCGCAATTAAACATAACAATTCCTTTTTATTTAACCGTATATTATTCACATCATAAATATAAAATATAAGCATCCCGAGGCTAAGCTGTGGTGCACACATACTCTGCTATCCATCCCGGTACATCACGTACATAAGGATTACAAATTCCGAATCTCTCAGGAATTGTTAGAATAAGCACAACACACAAAAATGGAGGCGAACATAATTCAACATATCCATGGTCACGTACATACCTACGCTCCATAGTCAGCTGACCTATTAACTCACAAATAAGTCATTCTCTGAACTATGTCCTCTAGGTATCAATCTAAATTCGGGCACACAAAGATTAGATGGCCCTAAGCGAACGTAAACCTCCCGTGATAGCAAGTATGGTAGGTATGTCATACACATAAAATCATATACATATACTAAGCATGCACACATCTTAGTAATTACCATAATTTATTAGTGGTATACTTCTCATTCTTATACCAATACACGTGTCCCCGGTTTATATATACACATCATCCATTATCCTCACGTCGTAATTAGTTATTCGCGTCCTAACCCACAATTACCATTTGGTTCAAATCATTCTTCTATATTTTACTCCCCAATATATCCCGAATATCCCAACTATATCAATTAGTCATCAAGGTAATGTTATCTCTACAATTAAACAAGGTTACGGGACATTAGAAATCAAACCAGGCCAAAAAGGCCAATCTGTCAACTCGTTAGAAGTCTCGTTCGAACGAGGTCGTTCGAACGAGAGTTCGTTCGAACGAAGTGGGCATCTAACGAGATCTCGTTCGAACGAAAGGCATCGAACGAACATCCCACTCGTTAGAAGTCAAACTGTCAACTCGTTAGAAGCTCGTTCGAACGAGCTCGTTCGAACGACCTGGGCAGGCCTTCTAACGAGGTGACAGTTTCAAGCCCAGAATTCTCCTATCTCGTTTTCCCGAATTTTCTTCACCTCTAATCCCATATAAAAATCGTCCCAACAGTATTTTAAGGTTTTTAATCCACACTAAACATTCGTAGGTCATAACTTAACAGTTATATAGGGCCAAATCTTCTTAAACATCATCTAATCATCATAACTCCCCAAATTTTCCCAAACCTTATGAACATGAACCCTAGAAAGTTAAAGTCTTCAATTTCCATAAATAAATCCGTTTTTGTAACATAAACAATAGTAATTCTTTTTGTCCAATCACCCAATAACAAATCTACATGCAAACCTATATCAAATCTGAATTTATAACTCCAATTTCATGGGTTTTTATAAATCTCCCAATACAATGAAAATATATCAATTTCTAAGCATGGAAGAAGCATTCGATTGAAATTAACGTAATTAAACCACTTGCCTCGGATTATTCTCTGAATTTTCTGTTGAATTGATGAAGGTTGGTCTCTCTCTTTCTCTCCCAAGGTTGAAGGTTGAAGATGGAGGTTAAGGTTTTCTCTTTGGGAACTTTTCTAACTTTTTCCTCTAACTCCCGTTTCCCTCTAATCACTTAAGTGCTAGTAATGGGTTAGTGGGTTATTAAATTCCCTATTTTTAATTCCCAAAATTCGTTGGTCATAAATCCCAAAATTTCAAAATTACCAAAATGCCCTTTTAAGTTGTCGGTATGGCCCAATAATGCCCCGGGACCCAAACTAAACCCCCGACTAGTATTTTCTGACTATTTCGACCCTTCCGGACACGTTGGAGCACTCAAAATCAACATATGGTTGATAGAAATAAAATTCACTTTTTAATTTAAACAATTACATTCCTGGCGCGACTGTCACGCGCGTCCTAACAAAATTTCCAAATTGCCGTATTTCAATCTCGCGACAATTTCAATATTTACAATATTCATATAACATCATATGTATACACATTATAATCAAATACCAACTCACATCTCGTTAGTATTTTATCCGGATTAATTCTCAATTAATTCCCATTTAATTTAATTAATCCCACAAATAAATATCAATAAAAGTACGGGGTATTACATAATAAAACTACGCTAGCATCATAATTAAAATACAAATATTGCACAATGAAATAATGATTTTCATTAATAAAAATCAACTTATAAAAATTTGAGTCCAAAACTTGAGTCACAATACACAAATTTCCTCCCAAACTTGAACACAAATTGTCTCACAAAACTCAAAAATAAAATACAAGATATAATATTTTTGGTGCTCCTAAAAATTTAACACTCTAAAATTTTCTAAAACTCTATTTCAGTTAGTGTCTGTCACACACCCTCTCTTTCATTATAATTTATGTCCAAAATTGTGTAAAAAAAATCTCCCTACTCTATATCCAACCCCCTCCTAATATATATGAGCTAGAAAGTATAGGAGATGGAGAAAGAGAATCGTGTCTTCTATGTTGGGCAACTGGGTATATTGTGTAAAGAGAAAGGAAAACATAGGTGACATGGGTAGAGTATAGGCTTTGTGGCAGTAACAAGGTGGTAGGTTTTTGGTTGGTATGGTTGGGTTTGTTGGGTTTTTTCTTGGTGGAGTATTGAATAGTGGGGTTTTCATGTGTGTGTATAGTGAGGAAGAGTGTGTGTAGTATTTGGTGGGTCTTGGGTTAACAAACGAGAGAGAGAGAGGAAGTTGAAGTGTGTGTGATATATACACATATATATATACACACTACTACATACGGTTCTATATACACACACACACACACTTATATATGACTACATATATATATATATATATATATATATATATATATATATATATATATATATATATATATATATATATATATATATATATATATATATATATATATATATATAATCATATAGTCATATAGTTATATATCTATAAAGTAGTGTTAGGGAGACACATTTGGGGGGACACGATTTAGGGACGCAGAGCACGTGTCGCCGAGTTACTAATAAATACCCTTAAGTGTGACACTCCACTCAACTGTCCACAATTGATACAAGGATATGTGCCTCGTGTCTCCAAAATGTGTCACTCTATCATTATCCATATCTCCAAAATGTATCCCGCTATCACACACACACACACACACACACACACACACATATATATATATATATATAATATACACATACACACATACACATAAAGGATATGGCATATGGAATTTGTTTGGGACATTGGAAGGGTTTTATTGGGAACTCACATCTTAGGTCGCATGAAATTTGACTTTTTTTTATTTGACTGCATTCTTGTCGTAATTTTCTTAAATTAGGTATTTTGAAAACGCTACTATGCATTTGCCTACGAGATAAAAAAATAACAAATAGGCCCAATATTAACAAGAACAAATAATTAAAATGAATTTGTTTATTTATGGAATAATTATATCCCACGGGGTTGTTAAAATTGCATTATTAACTCGAATTATTTCAAAGTTGTAGTCTTCTTTTAAATTATAAAAACGGCTATAAAAACTATTTATTTATGGTAGAATGGGACTAACAAGGCATAAATGTGGGTGGAAATTATATAAATTAATGCACTCATCACACATCCTCCTACTGCACCCTCAGCTGATGATAATCGATTCACAAATAAATCTTCTAGGAAAAAGAATCTCCCTCCAACTGATAAAAAAGATCATTAATCCTCGGCAATGGATACTTGTTCTTCACACTCACCTCATTCAACTCACAATAGTCGATGCATAATCTTGACAACCAATATTTATTCTTCACAAACAACACTAGTGCAACCCAAGGTGAAGTGATATGACGGATAAAACATTTCTTTAAGAACTGTTTAATCTAATCTTCGTGTTTCTTCATCTCCATAGGAGACATACGATACGGATCTCAAGCAATCGGCTTAGTGCTCGGTCCCAAATATATGATATAATCAATCTCTCTACTCGGTAGTAGACCTGGTATCTCATTGAATACGTCGATGAACTCCTGAACTATAATAATCATGTCTAGGGACACTGTGGTATCCTCCCGAGTCTCCTCATCGATAAAATACAAGTGGGTAGTAAGCCCGCCCTCACATCTAGGAATAGCTTTGAAGTACATCTCTTGTCCTAGTATCACAAATATAATAACTCTACTTACACAGTCAATTTGAGCCCTGTACGTACACAACCAATCCATCCCCAAAGTCATATTGTATGTGTGGGTATCTAAAACTAAAAATTAATACAAATGGTAGACTACCAATATCAATGCCTAACCTCATCACAAGACTCGATAATAACAGTAGATACACCTAATAGAGTAGATATAGATAATCTTCTAGTGCAAGGAGTCACAACTATCCCCGATAAATCCACAAAATGTTATGCAACAAAAGAGTGTGGCACCCGTATCGAATAAAACTTTGGTTAGAGAGCCATGAGCAGAGAACATACCATCGACTGCCTGGGTAGGCGCCTAATCATATCTGGGTCTCACCTCATAAACCTTGCCATACTGCAACTATAGCTAAGGTGTTGTGACTAGTATAAGAAATGACATTGGTGCCTTCTGTCTCAGTGTTGGGAGAATTGGCACCTACCGTTGCCTTGGATGTTACAACTGACCATGCCCATTATACTAGGTCTTATATTGATTGGAATGAAACTTCTTCCACCAACCTTGGCCTTGCTGGACCTTAGCTCCCTTTCGATCACTATCAGATCCTCCTTCAGTCTTGGGCCCACCTCTTGGCCCCCTTCTCAATCATCCTTTTATATTCAATATGCTCTTTACAAAGAGTAGGCACTACATCAAATATTTGTGTGTAATGTATGCATGGTTTTCTATTATAATTCATCGCATAAGGTACATTAGACCCTTTATAATAAACTCGATCCTATTCTTCTCTGTATTCACTTCCTTATAAGTAATCAACACTAAAATTGTAACTATTTTACGTACTCTAAGATAGTATGATTCCCCATACTGGAGTTGAAGAAACTATATCTCTTTCGATGAATGAATTGACTTGGGTAAGTACGTCTCGTTGAAGCTCATCAAATTTTTTTATTATTATTCACCAAATGTATTACTAAATGAGTAATAAAAGTATTACGACTAATATCTCCTAACTCTCGACCGGACTAAAAACCCTGCGTGGGACGTCTGAAGAATGTAATCCAAACAAGGAACCCCTCGATACACTTCGGTCTAATCAGGTCATTTGTCAGGATACTGCCACTAGACTCCCAAAAATCACACCCTATGATGAGAATGCAAAAGAAAAGAATGTATCAAAGAATCCTAAATGGAGAAATAGAATGGACCTATGGAACATACGTTGCCCAAGACCATGCTCCGGTACCAACTATGACACCCCGTAATTTTTAATAATTAGGCTGATCAAGTTTATTTATTAATTATTACAGTTTGTCAAAATAATTTAAATACCATCCTTAGCATGATGTGAAAAACAAAGATAAACAATAAATCAAAGTAAAGATCGACATAAGAATCCTCAATAACTGATATATAATGAATAAGAGATAATTACATTACAAAGTGAAACCTATAATGTCCGATAACAATTGATAATACCAATCCTCTCACATTCAATTTTTCTTTTACAACTGAGTACAAATATGAAGACTAAAGTAAACTCCGCATTTCCCAAAATAAAGGAAATAAATCTAAAATTATATACAACCCTTACATCTTCAAAGCTCGATTATGAATGGAATGAGAGATCATGTGCTCAAGTACGAAACTAGATCGGGTACACGAGAGCACCTGCAACAAAGCGATGGGTCAACCCCACCGAAACAGTATAATATCACTGTTGACGCCACTATAAATGATGAGGATGAGATTGAAGATGAAGATAAACATTCACATCAAACATATATGAGACAAAGATTTTTAAAGTGGTTCGGCTAGGAATAAAGCCTACGTCCACTGTTATGTTATTGCTGAGTGTTTGTGGAATTCTTGATTACAAGTTTCTCTCAAGAAATTCCCGTCCCCTTGAATGAGGATGATACAAGGTATTTATAGCCTTGAGGCTGTACATGAAAGGGTTGATACATTAAATGATATACATATGAAAGGGTAATACATTTAATGCCCTTAGGCTTATGCGTCAAGGATAATCATTTAATGAACCAGTTGGACTGTTCGTTATCTGGCAATCAATGCTGTGGCCGAGATGCAGCTCGGACCGCCTTATTTGCTTGTCGTTAAGGAGTTCCTCGGAGCGTTGGAGTTCCTCGGGGTGTTGTGGTTCCTCGGGGTGTCCTTGTTGTTCGGAGCGAACATGACTTGGTCGGGGGGAAATAAACTTCCTCGTTGTTATTGTGCCATGTAGATTGACACGTGTCTTCTTATTATTGGTCCACGTCAGCAGATTAAATTTGGTATCAACAGAAGCCCCCAATGCTTCATGCTTGATAGTTTACTTGAAAGGATGGAGTATTTATTCTGCAGTGTTGCTCGGTGCTCTTGAAATTCTTGATCTACCTTCTTGATTTGTTCAACATAAAGTGCATTATCTTCTGGACGACATATGATGCCGCTTGTAACTTATCATAATCTTCAAGTATGTTGATTGGTTTGCTAGCCGACCTACTGCCTCCTGTGAGCTAGTGGTGGACTTCGAAACATTTTCATATAACTTCTTCTTCAATATTGGTCGAGACAGTATTAGCAAAGATCTCAGTGCTGTAGATGATGATTTTGACTTCTACCTCTGCTCGGGGACGAGCAAGAGGTTATTGGGGACTAACAAGTGATTCTCAGGGACGAGCAAGAGCTTCTCGGGAACGAGCTAGTGCTTCTCGGACAGATCATCTGTGATGAATATCAGAATGTTGAAATATCTTAACTTCATAAAACTCCCATTATGCTTTGGATGATCTTCCTGCTGGCGAGGAACCTGTTTCTAAAGCAGAGGGAGAGAAAACCAATAGAATAGGAATCTCAATGTAATAGTTAGTACACAATTTAATATCAATGTAATAAATTTGCGTAATTCATTTTGAACTCAGTGAAAGAATTTCATTTTTGTTCACAAATTTGAATTTGCTATTGTTTTGTAAATATCAAACACTTTATTATTTGTGCTTGCATAACAATATTGTATGGTTCATCGACCAAAAAAGTTACAAGTATTAGTAATGTTGCTCGATCACTTAATAATAAAGTAATGAGTATAATTTATTCAAACTGTTTCCAACCAACCAAGGTGGATAAATAATGTTTGTCGACCAACTACAGTTGATGGGTTTTTATCCCCGACCAACCATACTTGGTATAGTTTGGAATATTTTGTTCTTTAAAGAACTTTTTGTAATAATGTTACCTCCCGACCAACATAAGTTGTAATGCGAGAATATATAAAGTCTTACCAACCGTAGTTAATCATGCTGGTGTATACCTCCTAGCCAAAGGAGTAGTAAGGTTCTCTAGAACTTTTTGGCTCCTTGGAGCATGTCCTCCTAACCAAAGGAGGTTGGCTACTTATAGCACTTTTGCTCCGTAGAGCGCTCCGTAGAGCTTGTCCTCCTAACCAAAGGAGGTTGGCTACTTATAGCACTTTTGCTCCGTAGAGCGCTCCGTAGAGCTTGTCCTCCTAACCAAAGGAGGTTGGCTACTTATAGCACTTTTGCTCCGTAGAGCTTGGCTCCGTAGAGCATGTCCTCCTAACCAAAGGAGGTTGGCTACTTATAGCACTTTTGCTCCGTAGAGCTTGGCTCCGTAGAGCATGGCTCCGTAGAGCATGGCTCCGTAGAGCATGTCCTCCTAACCAAAGGAGGTTGGCTACTTATAGCACTTTTGCTCCATAGAGCTTGGCTCCGTAGAGCATGGCTCCGTAGAGCATGGCTCCGTAGAGCATGGCTCCTTAGAGCAGTCTTCTTGGTTGATCCTGTAACATCCACAGGTTGATCAGCGAGCAATTTTTGTTTCTCAGGAGTATTAAGATCAGTAAACTCTGCTATAGCTTGTATTAATGGCATGTCGGTATGCATGGTATGGGCCTGGAAACACAGCCTCCTTCTTCTACTTGCTTTAATTAATGCCACTGCCAATTTTTCCAGCTTTGGGTATCTGATCTCTGCACCTCTTCTTTCGTTTTTGGGGATCGCAACCATAAAAGGGCTTTGATCTTGTCTGGATTTGCTTCAACGTCTCGCTGGTTGATGATGTACTCGAGGAACATTCCTTCTCGTACTCCAAATGTGCACTTCGTCGGGTTGAGTTTCTTTTGATAATTATCCAGTTGATCAAAAGTTTGACTCAAGTCAACCAAACGATCAGCAGCTTTCTTGCATGTCATCAACATAGACTTCCATACTGCAACTGATTTGCTCGGCAAAAACCTTGTTCATCAGCCGTTGTTATGTCTTCAGGTTTCATTTTAATCTGGTTGTAGCCAGAGTAAGTATCCATGAGCAGTTCGTGTCCCGAGGTAGTATCCACTGCCTTGTTGATATCGGTGAAATCAACACACATTCTTCATTTATTATTTTTCTTCTGCCCGATGAGGAGATCTAGATCTCTCTCTTGCTCGGTCTTCATTTCCTCTTGTATAGCTTGATTCTTCTCGGGGCTGGATACTCTTCTTCTCGTATGTCATGTCAATAAGTGGCTCAGCTTCTATCCACTTAGTAAAATAATCTACTGTGATGATGAGGTATTTGAATCTTCCTCGAGTCGTCGGCAATGATCCAACCAAATCAATCCCCATATGGCAAATGGCCAAAGGGAGTTATGGGTGTTAACAATGCTTGTGGAATTCTTCGGATGGAGGAAAAGCGTTGGCACTTGTCACATTTCTTGGCATAGGCTTATATAGTTAGCTCTCATCGTCGGCCAGTAGTATCTCTGCGTCATCACCTTTTGCAAAAGTGTCCGACCTGCTACATGGGCTCCACAGGACCCTTCATGGATCTCTTTAATCAATTCTTTCACCTCGGAGGAATGTACACATCTTTGCAAACCTGCCATAATTCCTCGTCTATACAAAATACCATTAATTAATACATACCGAGCAGCTTTAAACTTCCATTTCTAGGCAGCGAGATTATCCTTCGGTAATTGTTCCTCCTCAATATATGCTCCGACTTTCTAATACTTCAATTGGTATCGTTCTTCGCAGCTCGGTACAAGTAGCTGATGCTAATCGGGCCAATGCGTCTGCTCTAGTATTCTCCATCCTCGGTGTCCTCACCAATTGAATAGCATCAAATTCTGTCAATAACTCCATCACCTTTGCATGGTACTTGACCATCGACTCTCCCTTCACTGCATATATTCCCATCATTTGATTCAATTAATTGAGAATCACTGAAAACAATTACTTGCCGTGCCTCCATGACTTTCGCCAAATGAAAACCTGCTATCATAGCCTCATACTCAGCCTCATTATTGGAAGCTTTGAATTGGAATCTCAAGGCATACTCCATGTCAATATCATCTGGGGTGTTTAAAACAATCCCTGCTCCACAACCAGCTGTGCAAGATGATCCATCTACATATAATCTCCATGTAGGTACCTCGTCTTCAAATTTCTGGTCTGACAGAGTTCCTCGGTGGAATACTTGTCGCTCTCTTTCATCATGTCGTGATACTTCTGAATACACCTCTTGAATTTCAATATACCTCCTGAACTTCAATATTCCTCCTGAACTTCAATATTCCTCCTGAACTTCAATATACCTCCTGAACTTCAATATTCCTCCTGAACTTCAATATATCTCCTGAACTTCAATATATCTCCTGAACTTCAATATTCCTCTTGAACTTCAATATACCTCCTGATTAGTCGGGGTTGAATTTGATGCTCGACTGCATGATGATATAAGAATGTGCCACCAAATGAACAAATATATCTGTAATATAAGCCCCCAACTGTGGAATGTGAACTTTGAATGAGATTTATCGACCAATACCAACCGGAGTTGGATTTTATCTACCAACCGGAGTTGGATTTTATCTACCAACCGGAGTTGGATTTTGTCTACCAACCGGAGTTGGATTTTTTCTACCAACCGAAGTTGGATTTTATCTACCAACCGGAGTTGGATTTTTCCTACCAACCGAAGTTGGATTTTATCTACCAACCGGAGTTGGATTTTGTCTACCAACCGGAGTTGGATTTTATCTACCGATCAGAGTTGGTGGTAATTGATAATAAATGATGAAGACTTCCTCGGAGCTGACCAACAGATTGTTGGGAATAAGATAATATAAATACTGGAGACCTCCTCAGCGCTGACCAACAGATTTGTTGGGAATAAGATAATACAAATGCTAGAGATCTCCTCGGCGCTGACCAACAGATTCGTTGGGAATAAGATAATATAAATGCTGAAGACCTCCTCGGTGCTAACCAACAGATTCGTTGGGAATAAGATAATATAAATGCTGGAAATCTCCTCAGCGCTGACCAACAGATTCGTTGGGAATAAGATAATATAAATGATGAAGACCTCCTCGGCGCTAACCAACAGATTCGTTGGGAATAAGATAATATAAATGATGAAGACCTCCTCGGCACTAACCAACAGATTCGTTGGGAATAAGATATAATAATTGCAGGATACCTCCTCGGCGATGACCAACAGATTGTTGGTAATAAGATATAATAAATGCAGGATACCTCCTCGGCGATGACCAACAGATTGTTGGGAATAAGATATAATAAATGCTGGAGACATCCTTGGAGCTGAATAAGATATAATAAATGCTGGAGACATCCTTGAATAAGATATAATTATTTGTCGAGCTCCATGCTGAAATGAGAATAGAATATGCAACCAAATAGATATAAAGAATAATTAAAAATAATAAAGTGCCTCGCCGATCAGTCGAGGTGGAATCATATAATGCCGAACAAGAATAAGATCTTTCAGAACATAAGAATATGGCCGAGAACGTTGTCAGGCCTGAATATAAATAAGAATTATCCGAACAAATGTTGTAATTCTCCTTAAAGCTGAATAAGTATCTTGTCGAGGCATAATTGCTGAATGCCGAATAAGAATAATATTTTCCAGAACATAAGAATATGGCCGAGAACTTTGCTGGGCCTGCATATAAATAAGAATTACCCCGACCAACTATCCGTTGGGGGTGAAATATAATAAATGTTACAGTTCTCCTCAGAGCTGAATATGATAATAAGTATCTCGCCGTGCTTCATGTTGAGATGAATATAGAATATGAATCCCAATGGATATATAGAATCATTTGTGCTGGAGCAGATATCTGGGCCCGAATATAAATAAGAATTACCCCTACCAACTATCCGTTGGGGGTGACATATAATAACTGTTGTAGCTTTTCCTCGGAGTCGAATATATGTAGAGAGAAAAAAATTTTCGAGTTCCATGCTGAGATAAATATAAAATATGAATCCGAATGGATATAGAATAATTTGTGCTTCAGCATTTGTCGGCATTGAATCTTGTGCCTGTAAAAATTAATAATTTGCTCTACCATATGTGTAGGCTGAATTGATTAGTCATGAGAATAATTTACTCATCCAATCAATATATGATATGTATCAGCATAAAAATTTCAAAATATGAAATAATATGTTTTATGCCAAATGTGTGTGAGATGGATAAATTATTATCAAATATGCATCATAAATAAGACGTAAAGTTTTTTTTTTTAATCTCCAACAACTAATCAGGTATTACTTGCTGTTTAAAAATATTTTTGGGGTGATCATAAGTTAAAGAAAGACTTAAGCCCCCTGCTTGTTCCCAAGCCGAACTCGTGTTTAAAGAAATATCAAGGGTGCTTAGCATTTTTTAATACCCCAAGATTCTACTGCTGCCGACAAACAACATGGATGTTGCCGACCAACATTTAAGGATATCTCAAATTATTTCTTGAGTCTTTAGATCAAAAATAACATTCAATGTAAAATTTAAGCCTTAAGGATGTTAATTAAATGAATAAATAAATAATCCGTTAGATCGTGTGATTTCGACGAAGAAATCTTGTGATGTGATGAACGAGGGGCCAACATATCAAATTTGTGCCCAGACTCTTTTACAAGAGGTGGGTAATGATTTTTCAGGTGAGAGAAAATTATTTTTCATATTGATCCCTTCCTATTCCCAATTTGGAGGGATAAAAATATGGTGAATGATTAAAGTCATTACAGAATTTATATCAAAAATCAATCAATTTGACTTTATTGACATAGATGGAAGATGAACCAAATTAAGTATATAATTCATAAAAATGAATGCAAAGAGACTCAAACTTGAAGAGAGAGAGAATATATATGGGTCATGATTTCCATGAGAAGACTTTTCATTGTCTTTAACCTTTTCCCATTCTTTTATTAAAAATATGATGGGAATTTGAATAGACCTCAAAGATCTTACAAAATTTATTTCAAAATCAACAATGAAAATGATCAAATCTTATCATCGTCGCATATATTGGCATATGTAATCATTTAAAATATTTATTCCATGATATAAAATTAAAACTTGAGAATCAAGCAAAGAGTTATGATTTATGAAATCTACTATTTTTCAGATTTCTAAATAAGAATTAATCTAACAGTTATGATTTAAAAATCATGATATGCAACAATTTGCAGATAAAAATTGGACAATTAATTTATGTATATAAACATAAAAATCATGATCGAATCAAAACATGTATGTATGATTGATTATACGTAGAGAAAATAAAAACTTAGCTTTTGGTGGAGAACAACGCTTGTAACACGTTCCCACAGACGGCGCCAATCTGTTGAAGACAGAAAATGGCCACTGCCATTTTAGTGGCGTCAACAGCAGATAAATGATGAGGATGAGATTGAAGATGAAGATAAACATTCACATCAAACATATATGAGACAAAGATTTTTAAAGTGGTTCGGCTAGGAATAAAGCCTACGTCCACTGTTATGTTATTGCTGAGTGTTTGTGGAATTCTTGATTACAAGTTTCTCTCAAGAAATTCCCGTCCCCTTGAATGAGGATGATACAAGGTATTTATAGCCTTGAGGCTGTACATGAAAGGGTTGATACATTAAATGATATACATATGAAAGGGTAATACATTTAATGCCCTTAGGCTTATGCGTCAAGGATAATCATTTAATGAACCAGTTGGACTGTTCGTTATCTGGCAATCAATGCTGTGGCCGAGATGCAGCTCGGACCGCCTTATTTGCTTGTCGTTAAGGAGTTCCTCGGAGCGTTGGAGTTCCTCAGGGTGTTGTGGTTCCTCGGGGTGTCCTTGTTGTTCGGAGCGAACATGACTTGGTCGGGGGGAAATAAACTTCCTCGTTGTTATTGTGCCATGTAGATTGACACGTGTCTTCTTATTATTGGTCCACGTCAGCAGATTAAATTTGGTATCAACAATCACTATCAACCATGAGTATAAATAATAAACTCTGCAGTTATAAACATAGATAATTTTACCTCACCCTTAACGTTGTCAAATCATTGGAGTTAAGTATGTTAAATATGTTTTAAACTCCAACATTTCCCATATAAGCAAAATTTATTAAGTAAAGGGGCACTTATAAAATTTATCACACAATTCCTCAAATGTAACTATGTTACAAAATCCACTGGATCCGTGCACGCGATATCACATCTTAGCCGTTTGCACACCACCTGTGTCAGGGTAAAAATACATCCGCAAGCACGGTTAAAACTACACCCGTTAGCATAGTGCATGGAAACCAGCGTCGCATAAAAAAATATCTTTACACCCCCTATCCTAAGCATAGAATCTGAATCACCATTTCTTCTTAAAATGAATTTCTATGCCCCCATACCCCAAATATGGTCTAGGCGAGTTGTTAAAGTCAATCCATTACTACTAATTTTACTTTCTCATATACACTTGTGAAATTTCAATATATAATGCCATAACCGCGCATTACATTAAAATTCGAATGGAAATATGCCATTACATGAGAAATGGTCTACCGCATGATTCCATTTAAATAGGAACATCTAAAAGGTAATATATAATTTTCTACCCAATTCAATTAAATTAATTTTAGCTAAACATGAAATTTCAACAATTGGTAAACCAGTTTAAACTACACATGAAATTTCAAGAATTGGGTTTATTCATTTATGTACCAAAAATCACCATTTTTCCATATATCAAATAACCCTAATTAGTTCTACACAATTTCTGTAATTTATAAAAACTTGTTTAAGTAGAAATCATTAGTTACATCATAAGAGGAAATAGTAGAATTATCTTGCCTTAGATGATGAATACTATATCTCAAAAGAAAGGTAGAAGAAATTCCTTTGAAAAATCCCTTGCAATTGCTGCTCAAAATCCCAAATTTGTGTAAAGAAGCTCCCAATGATATAGAAAAGAGCCTCCATTAGAAAATAGTTAAATTGTTCTTCCAAAAGTTGCAAGGTTTTTGTTTAGAATAGAAAAAAGAGATAATTTATGGGTTGTGACTAGGATTGTGATTGTTTTGGAGGTAGTAGGGATTCTCTTAGGTTTTTATATTAATTATCTACTTCTTATGCTTTTATTCTTTCGTACTTAATCTTATCTTCCTCTCCTAGTATACTTCAATTCCCTTATTAACTTTGTCCACCCAACTAATTACATCACTTATTTTCCAATTACTAATTTAAAAGTTCTTAAACATTTTAAATTTTATTATTTTCTCAATTAAAATATGAATTCCAATTAACTCCAAATTACTTTTAAATTTTTTTATAAAACTATTTTTTTTTCTTTTTAAAAATTATAAAATTCCACATTTAATTAAATTTTCTAAAATTTTTTCAAAAAACCAATTAAATCCCAAGAATCCGAATTAACTAATTAATTAAATTGTTTTAAATTCACAGGTATTACAGATGCTATATTTGTCCCAGACTGGGAAGTCACTTTGTGATAGGTTGCTGATCCTGCGGGACGCAGTTAACCTAAGAGATATGAATCCCACTTTCCATTGGCCTAGTACCTTCGATGTATATCGAAAGGTTCCCCCACGTTGTACTGCCTTACCGAACTCACGACGGGAGTTATATATCTGGGAATTCATTCAATTATGTCGAGTATATCGAATTCTCTCTCACACGTACTAACACCACGTGGTATATCAAGAGAAAATTCACATATACTCGGGGATACCAAATGTCTTTTCCACACGTAAGGACGAATGATTGCCTTTATAGGAAAGAGGTATATCGTAAAATTCATGCCAAAGGAGGGAACCTTTACACAAACCTATCATGCATAAACCTTATATAGGTGTCTGCCCTAATAAAATCATACCTAGATTAACGATTTCAATGCGAAACTCTACTGAAATTTTGGATAATCTTACCATCAAAATTTTGCACTATTTTGCCCATTTTTAAAACGAGACCATGTCCGTGAGTCTGGAAACAAGTGAAATCATGTTTTGCATTGTGTACCCCATTCTTTCCCAGACTCGGGTCTTATCTGACATTTTTCTTGCACCTTGGTAGAACATAATAAAAGTGTGACACCCCGCCTAATAAAATACCGGGTGATCAATCCTATACCAAATTAAAACAGGAGTCTCATATAAATCATTCTTAGCATCACTATCGAAAACCAATTTAATTACTAATAACCTATTAGGCTGGCGTCAAAATTTTATCTAACTAATCTTTTTAACCAAACCATTCAATTAAAACATTCACACAGTTTATATATATATAACTGAAATGAAATAAAATAACCGAACCCTCGGCTCCACATAATACAACCAAATCGAATGCCGCACTAAAAGGCAATAAAAGAATAAATAAGTACAATTGGGCTTTCGGCCCGAGTGTTACTACAAATCTTCCTATCTATATTACAAGAATAGAAGCATCTAAAAATAAACCTGCATGCATCCAGAGCTACTGCAACAACGTATGACTCGAAAGGATCATCATCCAGGCGTCCCCATGTCTCGACATATATATATATATATATATATATATATATATATATATATATATAGCAAGAGAGGAGAAAATAGAGAAACGAGTCAGAGCCCGAGTTTAAAAATATTTTGCAACTGCATAAATGTCATATTTTTAAAATATGATTTATCTCATATTTAAATTGGTATTGCACTCCCATGAGATACCCCTCACCCCTCTTCTAATAGTGCACACCTATCGTATACCTATATACAACCTAGTTGAGTTACCCTGCCTAACTCACCGGTTTCACCCATCTCCTAAAGGTCCTCTTTACCCAAGTACTAAGGACTAAACTTCTCCCCAGTCCCAGCACTGCGCTATGTTTCATGCGTGGGGTGTCTCGCGAAGCGCAATCCAAACAAGGAACCCCCCCCCCCTCGATACACTACTACCTGGCAATATTGATCGTCGAGATTCATTAGGCCCTCAGCACATAACGTATATAGAAAAACTCATATAAAAATATATATGTTTCTCACCAGAACCTATAATCCATATTCATATAGATCCGGATATAAATCTACCGGAAGGGGAATGTCAGCTTATCATCCTCTCCATTTTTATATACGCTTACAATATATGATATCTCATCTTCATATATAAGAAATATACTATACACAACAAGTATAATTATACCTATCACAATCATAAGTATAATAACCCTCCCACCGAGCTATAACTCGAGGATGCAGTCTCATAGTGCCTATCCGAATCCGAGTTTACTCAATCAACCACGGTACCAAGCCAGACTCACTCATGGTTATGGTAAAAATACACAACGGTGGAAGGGGTCATATTCCCTCTATAAGTGGAGTAAACACACATCGCACTCGTACTTGGGATGATATGACCTGGGGATATACTCTCCCTGATCCTCAAGCCAGGGGATTCACCCACATCACGCAACCTCCCCGGATCGCACGAGAGAAAATATATAATCTAGCTGTTCAAACCCTACGCCAAAGGAAAGCCCGTGGAACCAGCCTCTAAAATACAAACATACCAATCACACACATATATGTATGTATTTTCGTATCATATTATATATACTGTAACCACGTTGTATATATAATTTATCTCACTTCTCAGTACATATGGCTATAATTACCAAACTCTCATAGCGATAGCTAATAATCCTGAAAGTTCCCATTCATAATAGTATCTAAGTATTCGCACACTTACAATACTAAATTTATAAGTATTCTCTTACTTAATATATAACTCGTACCTTAAATCACTTTTAAGGATCTATATATACTCTCCAAATATACCAATTCATAATAATTAAATAAGTATACTCTCAACTTATTTAAGTCCCATAGGTATCGTATTACCTAATAATAGTCATCAACTGACACCAGATAGGCACTCAAACATCTCTATCCCTATCCTTAATTCCATCCTACTCACATCCTAGTATTTACTCACCCTCAATACCATCGTCTAGGAGTCCTAATGTCATATCTAGAATCCCCAAAAATATAACCTCCAGATTTATAATTAACTTCCCCTAAACTTAAAGGAAGAAAATTATCAATATTTTTAGGGTGAATCGATTCGCTCCATCTGCGAATCGATTCGGACCAGCAAATTGATTAGGTCTAAATCCGAATCGATTCGGCCTGAGACAGTTTTACAAGTCATCCTATACGAATCTATTCGGTCCAAATTCGAATCGATTCGGCCTGTCCGGAGTTGACAGTTTGGCCATTTTACTTAAATCTCCAAAACCCAAAAATCATTCCAATCTCCATTTAAATTATAACTCGGATTTATTTCTATGAACCCAAAGTTTTTATATCTCCTCAATTCCTTTATAGGTCCTAACACTCTATTTGGGAACTCCTAATATTTATCTCCAAATAATTCTAACCTTAATTTCTGACTAACGATTTCGATCTCGGACAACCTTCCGTAGAAAAATCATTATAAATTAAAAAAAATCAGAAAAATACATGGTCGGCGCCCACGCGACCGTATTGAAAAGATCTACAAATTTTATTTTTTGACCTAGAGCCGAATCGATTCTCTCCCTAACCAAATCGATTCGGAAAGGACGGAGTTACTACTCACCTTCTTCTCCAAAAATCCCAAACCTCCATTAATACACCTCCAAGCTTTTTATCTTCTCTCCCATCATCATCCAACCTCAAACAACCATATATACACAAATAAAAAGGGTTCTAATCATCCTAGAACCCATAACCAACAACTAATTTCAATCAATTCCTAAGTTTCCCAAATTGAATATTATCTTGGGTTTATTCGTTAAACTTTCAAAAAATCCGTTTTAATTCACGAAACCCATCCCGAAATTCATCATATCTTTAAACACCAACTATAATATAAGAAATAAACACACTAAATTAATAAAGCAAGTAAACACTTGCCTCGTGGATAAAATTCGACGACCTCGAGTCGAATCCCGCGGAGTTGGCCCGAAATCCCCTTTTCTTCCTTCATCTCTTATCTTCTTCCTTTTCTCTCTTCTCTTTCTCTCTCTTAGGGATGATTTGTGAGAGAAATAAGGGTTATAAGGGTTTACAAAGCTTATTCCTTATTATACCCAAAATTGACTAGTATAAAATTCCCGAAACCAAACGCTACCCCCGGATACTTTATTCTGACTATCTCGGCCATTCTAAAACCAACCGTGCACTTGAAATCTCCATCTGAGTCACTTAACTAAAATTCACTTATTAAACCCAACACATTCCAATACGCGTGTTTTCCAAATAAAATATTATCCTTTGTCGCTTTACCCAACTGTGACATGTAATTAAAATAATCCAACTCGTTTACTTAGTCCCGTAAGAAAATTTAATCCATGTAAAAAGTAATCTGACATCAGCAAACTAATATTTGCTACTCACTTTAAATTTTAAATTTATCAAATTATACTCATAAATTCCAAAATTACTATTCATAGTAATTTCCTCAAATTTCCAAATTACTCCCATTTATGCAATTTAAATCTCTATAAAAGTACGGGGTACTACAAAAAGTCCTCCTCTTTTTCAAAATAAAAAATGTATTTTCTCCATTTTTTTAAAAAAGTACCAAAACTATTATTTTTCAATAAAAAAATTCTCTCTCTCTCAGGTGTGTCCATACTCCTTGGTCTGGCTTCGTATTGGGTCAAGTCCACTATCAAATGAACCTAGAGTTCTGTATCTTCATTAACCATTTCAGTAGAAACCGAACGATCATACCAAAGAATCCTCATGGAGAGCCCTGATCAGAATGCCAATGCTCAGCCAAATCTAATGGTCATACTTGCTCAGCTCAGTGCTAAGATTGATAGCTTGTAAGACACTGTTCATGAAATGCAGAGATATAGGGGTCAGATACTAGAAGTACTAGAACCAAATGTTTCCTTTGCCTATACTATGAACCACAAATGCTTGATCCAATAAGGGCTCCGAAAGATTATCAGTAAGCTCCACATCCTCTACCTATTTTGCCCGTCAATGGGTCACCTCTTGTACATATACCGCTACCAAATCATACTCAGTAAGGGAGTAACTTAATCGTGACCATTCCTACCGATCCTAAGGAGGAGGAATTGAACCGAGTGAAAGAGGATCTCAAACTGCTCTCTAATAAATTCTAGCAAGTAAAGATCTCAGGGAACTACGTGAATTACACCCATGTATCTCCTTACCAGAAAGCCAGGTTGCCTAAGAAGTTCAAAATTCCCGATATTGAGAAGTTAGGAGGTAGCGGACCTCCCATTATGCACATTCTAAAATACCATCACTCCATGAGTTTTCTTGGGGCTATTGAAGAGATAATTGCTCAGATGTTCCAACAGATTCTCAAAGAAAGGTAACTTTGTTGGTTCCTGTCATTGGAAGAGTCCCAGATCTGTAGTTAAGAAGGCGTAGTTATGACATCCCACCTATTTTAATACTGGGTGGCCAATCCTCTATTAAAATAAAATAAGAATCCAGTATGGTTTCATTCTTAACATCAACGTTGCAACAAATAATATAAATATAATACGAATATAAATCATACAAGTAAATGAACAAAATGAATCAACACATATAAATAAATAAATTTGAACCGAATAAACCATCGGTCATAAAAGTGATCATCCAACTGAAATAAAAACTGAATACTAATATATCTCTGACATTAAATAAATTCATATCCTACCTACGGGAAATAGCCCCAAAATGAAAATTGGAATAAAAGATCCTATCTCGATAAAATGAGTTGGATCGGCTAAATAAATCCTATAACGTCCATATCTACTGTAACGATAAGAAGGATCTATCCCTGCTGTCTCGGCTGTTGCTGCTGCACATCTGGGGTGTTTAAAAAGAAAACAAGAACACAAATTTACCCGCAGGTCAAAGGCTGAAAAGTTTGAAAATATTTTACATGTAATTAAATATTTTAAATCAACAAAACACATAGTGTATTACTTTCATAATTAATTAACCAGTCGCACTCACATGAAGAAAACCTTACCGCTCATTTATGGTGTGCACCTAACGAATTCATTTTGTTATCCTAATTAACTACCCTCACTAGGTATACGTTTCTAAACAATATCGTATCAACACACATACTATAGGTAAAAATTGACATAAGAAATGTAATATAGATACACTCGTGCTATAACTAGATATATACATTCTCTCTCTCTCTCTCTCTCTCTCACACACACACACACACACACACACACACACACACACACACACACATATATATATATATATATATATATATATATATATATATATATATATATATATATATATATATATATATATATAAATCACTACACCAAATCTGCACTATTATCACGGTCATTGACCTTGACAAATTAGACTTGTCAAGGTCAATGACCGTGACAATTCGGGGCGAGACAAATTTTTTTGTCACGGACGTGTCACAGTCATTGACCTTGACAAGTTCATTAGAATTGTCACGGTCGTGTCAAGGTCATGGACCGTGACAAGTTTAGTCCCGGTTAATAATCGTGAAAAACCCGTGATAATATTTAAAAAAATTGTCACGGTCAATGACCGTGACAAGTCCGTTACAAGATTTGTCAAGAACTTATCACGGTTAATAACCGTGACAATTCTGGGCAGAATTGAAAAAAATTCTGCTGGGAAGTATGGCCACTGCCACTGCCACTGCCACTGCCCAGCAGTATATTTGTACCTCTTATAACAACGTTGGTTGTACCTATTCAAACATCATATATCCAAATATACCCAAGATAGTGAAAATATATATTCATGATGATATAATCCAAATATTCAAAATAGAAACAATATACATGACAATATAATCCAAATATAATTAAAATGTATAAACTTAAAAATAATGTTACTACATGTCTTGGGTAAATGTGAGGAGGTGAGTTGGCCACACGATATACGAATTGACACACCCACTAATATACATCGTGCCGCATTGTTCGCGCAACCACAATAGGGAGTTCTCCTTCTCGGGTATCACATGTGTGACGAGCACTTTGGACTCGATCCCTTGAAGCGCACGTCCATGAACTATTCCACCCTCGACGATATTCGGGTCCCTCAACCCCCACCCTATTCGCTGGTCATCAAATACATCCAATATGAACACGCTCGGCCAACCAAGTGTCAACAATGGTCTGGGGAAGGGAGCCAAATAAGGAAGTGGATCATCGAAATACGCACGTGACGGTGAAGAAGCAGCGAGGCCCACATCCTCGTCCTCCTGCCCCTCGTTCTCCCGCACCTCCTCCTCCTCCACTGCCTTCTCCTTCCCTTTCCCTTTTCCCTTCCCCTTTCGGTCTCCGTCCAACGTACGCTTCATGAATGCGTACATATCTTCGACCGTCGCCTCCAAACGGGACAGCTTCGCGTCGTGTGAATCCACCGTTCGAGCCAACTTGGTGTCGCTCGTCTCCAATCCGATGATCCTAGATTTGGCCACCCGCGAGCTCACCCCTTGTCCTCCCCTTGCGATCAGAGCCAAGTAATTGGCTGAGTGCGTCTGTGGATAAAGACGCCTTGTCGGCATCAGACTGCGACTCATGCACTTCCTTAAGATTTGCCTGAAACGACAAAAAGCACATGATTAGTAAAATAAGTAAACTAAAAAATTATAACGTAATTAACATAAATTAAACTGTTGGATTACTCACAATCGTCGCCGTGACGCTCGGGGACACCTCCTTATCCTTCCCCTTCTTCGTTCGAAGATCCATATAAGTATCGAGCCTATGTGGCTTACCCCCTGGCCCACTCCCTACCCCTTGAAATAAAATAAATAAAGTTAGTATCGGCCCCGCAAAGTAAAATAATGAAGAATAATATATTTCTGTAGTTATAGAAAAATTAAATCTTACCTTCATCCTATGCTCCACCTCGGCATAAGAGGTCCAGTCGGAGTAGTGCACGTCCGTCTTTTTTGCCCGGTTTTCCCTCCCCGATTGGCGAGATGCCAATTGTCGATCCTCGATCTCATTGTCAATGAACTTTTGCCATTGTGCCAATGAGATCGGCTCCTTGGGCGGGACGGATCCACGCCATTGTATAATGGACTCTCGTGTTTTCCCAAAGTACCGTGTCCGCATATTTTTCTTCCGCGTCTTGTGTTGCTCCCTCAACTGCTCCAAGACGGAATCGCGTAGCTTTGGATCCAAGTTGAATTATTCCTGTCCAACAAATTCAATGTTAGTTGCGAATAAATATAAATATAAATATAAATATAAATATAGATATAAATATAAATATAAATATAAATATAAAATGAAATCGAAATTGAAATTGAAATTGAAATATAAATATATTACCTGTACTGCCGCCCAAACAGCTAACTTGAGCTCATATGGCACCTCCTTCCAACTCATAAACCCCGAGCCGATGACCGTCTTTAGCAGCTCGAGGGATCTCGCTAATAGCTCCGATTTGTTCTCGACGGTAATCCCAAATTTTCCATATTTGGGGAGCCTAGGGGCGGAGGAGCCCTCGTCGTCTCCGCTACCACCGAGCCCAGACGACATTATCATAAACAACATCATCATCTTCGCCTTAATATTTGAAGGAGACATTTGCTGTAAAAAAATGTTATTAGTACAGATAAAAAAAATGTTAATAGTACACATACACACACCCCTACCCCACCCCCACCACCCACACGCACACGTCATGCCACTTTTAAAACTAACCAACCCAACATTTCATCAATTAAACTAACAATTAAAGTATACAATTATTAATTTACTAATTTATAATGAGGGACAATCCTACTTTCATATGAAATTGGCACTAATTATTAATTTACTTTCATCTAAAACTATACAATTTAAATTACAATTAAAGCTATACCATTTCTTAATTAAAGTTATACAATTGTTAAAATTCCCCCCCCCCCCCCACCACACCCCTTGCCCCCCTCCCCCCGCCATGCACACACGCACACACCTATGCACACACACACACTCCCCCCCCCCCCTCCCCCCCCCCCACCACGACCGTGACAACTACATTTGTCATGGCCTTGTCACGGACAATTATATTTTATCACAATATGCATATCTTATAAGAGAGTCGGGTTTGGCATGAATAATTTGTAATGAAGTCTAGAACGAATCTTACTAAATCAATTGGGGTATTTTCATATTTTTATTAATTTATTATTTATCAATAAAATTATGACATGAGATAATTATAATTGGAGCATAAATTTCATTATTATAAAGGGATAAATCCATCCAAGTACAGAGATTCTACAAATTAAAGTGAGAATTAAATTTAAGACTTTCTAACAACATGCATGTGTATGGATTCTACATAGTTGGTCACGAAAGTAACTAATGATATTCCTAAAAACATACAATTGGCAACATTTTGTTGAAAAAGTTACCTAAGGGTCACACTAGAAAGAACCAAGGGGTACTTGCTAATGCGTATTAGGTTATTTAAAAATTCTTCAACTCTTTTAATCTCGATAAAAAATCTATTATAAATTTTAAGTGAGAAAACACTCACGCACACTAGTAAGTAAAAAGTGATGATGCTAGGTGTAAAGAATAATTCCCTTTAAGAATGAGATAAGGAAAAGTAGAGTGTGACACAATATATGTTATCGAGGAACCCACCTTAGTGGTAAACCTCGTGTCCCTAGTCCCAGGACAACCCGCGCACTCAAGTCCACTATTACCGATTACAGGTTACAGATTATAGTTCTCCAAGTCCACAATGAAATAAACTAAGCAAATACAAACCCGTACACTCAGCCTAGTCTAAAACAACCCAACTTGACTGAAAATCAGTCAACCCAATAACACCCCGGTAATAGAGACTATCACTCACTCACAACACAAGCACAACGACACACTCAAACCCGAGACCCCGTGAAGTTGTGCAACACACAAATAATAATAGATATTGTTTTAATCAAAACAACAAAAATAATCTTGTTTAAAAATAGACCAAACAACCAAGGTTTAAATCTATTTTAATTGACAAGACAAATTACCAATCAAGGACTAATTGAAAGGTAAGACAATATTGAATTAATCAATACTAAAAAGAATGCTTAAATATTAAGTCCCAAGACACAAGTAAGGTCTTCCTTAATATTTAATATTCAAGTAAAGATTAATTCTAAAAACAAATTAGTTGGCGCAAATGATCACAAATAAAAAGGGAAATAAAATTCCAACAATTGTGTCGCGCAACTAAGATAAAAATTAACCTAACACCAAATATAATATGAATCAATTTAAATAGGTGTTATGTTAAAAATATTAAGTCCAAGTAAAATGAGCAAAAGATAAATAAGTGTAGCACTTAGCTCATACAAATTGAGACTTAATTAAAATAGATAAAAGAAGGTTACAAATATTAAATTCCAATTTTAGTATAAACCAATACTATGACAAGGGTTGGATCAAATACTCATACACACATAAACACTACCTTAAGTTATAAAAGAATACAACAAAAAGTATTCAACTTAGGCAATAAAAAGTGTAGGAGTCAAATGGTCCAATCCAAGTCAAGTGAGTACGAGATAAAGAGTGTAGCACTCGACTCACTAAAATAGGATGGGTTTAACTAAAATAAAATTTAAATAAATAAAGATGTGATATAAAGACTACACACTAATTAAACCCAACTAAATAAAGTGAACACACAAAAGTTCAACTTAGAGGGTGTAACTAGTTAGAGTCAAAAATCAAATATCTTTATTCCCAAATAAATTAAATTAAATTATAATAATGAATAAATAAAAATGTGTGACACACTAAAATAAGTCTTGATAATAAAGTGTACACACAAACTGAAATGGGTGTAGTAAATAAACTCTCCAAACCAAACACCCAATAAGCCTACTAAAATTCAGTCCCAACAAATTTTAGTTCAAATAAATTTAACCAAATAAAATTTGGCCCAAAATAAAGTCACAGTCCAAATAAACAAAGTGTATACCTCCAACAACAAATACCCAACACCCAAATAAATTTTAATTCAGATTTAGTTTTATAAAAAAATGTGTGACACAAAATAATCTAAGTCCAATAAAAATGTGTACACACTAAATGAGTTGGGTGTAAAATAAGGTCCAACAATACACACCCAACAAAAGGACCAATATCTAAATGGTCACTAAATCAGTCCATACAAATTTTAGTTCAAATAAAGTTTATCCAAATAAACTTTTAATCCAAAGAAAGTATCTCCTAAATTTTAATTCAAAATAACAAGTGTACACACACTGAAATGGGTGTAACCAAAGTTAACACAAGAAGGTCTAAACAAATAATTAGATTAGTGTCAAAATAATCAACACTAGTATCCCAATGTTTTAAACAGCAAAAAAAATTGTTTGGATCTAAAACCTTTAACCCACAAAAACCAAACAAACTAGTCCAAACCAATCTTTAGATCAAAACAGTGTATATCTATGTATAGGTATATATATATATATATATATATATATATAGAAATCAGTTTATATAAATATATTTAAAAGTTTATATAAATATATATAAAACAGTTTTATATATATATATAAAACAGTTTTATATATATATAAATATAAAACAGTTTTATTTTTATATATATATAAAAATCAGTTTATATAAAACAGTTTTATATATATATAAAAATCAGTTTATATAGGTATGTATATATATCTCGGTATATATAAGTATATATATATATATATATATATATATATATATATATATATATATATATATATATGTTTCTATATATATATATATATATATAAAACAGTTACCTAAAACAAGGTCGCTGGGAAAAATGGAAACCGCCGAAAAATCAGTGGCACCGGAACAACAGCACCGGAAATGACCAAACCGGAACAACCAAGATCAGGCTGCCGGAAAATCCGAAACCGAGGACAGCACCTCCAAAAAAAACTTCCGCCGGAAAAATAACCACACAAGACCGTGGCCGAGGGTCGCCGGAAATAGGTACAAACCCACCTTCTCAAACAAAAAAAAACAACCGAAAATATGTAGCAAGTAGCCACAAATAATCTCCCAAAACTAAACCCACTTTAAGGTTTAAAGAAAGGGGAAGAAAGAAATTTTGGACAAAAGAAATGAGAGAGGTTATCTTGAGAAAAATGACGGCTCTCTAAAAGGAAGTGATAAGAGAGAGAGAGATAAGGGTTTAACTTATACCCAAAGACAAACCCTGAAGGGTTCTCCCAAAAGCCCAAAACATTTAAAAGCCCAAAAAAAATAAAAACACACAAAAAAAATAATATCCAAAAATAAAAATAAAAAAATAAAACAAAAAATGAAACAAACAAAATATGTAACACAACAAAAAATACATTGCGTGTATATTTTATTGTTAAGAAAATATATCCAACAAGTCAAATATGATAAAAAAATATACAAAAAAAATATTAGACTCGAATAATGAGAATACAAAAATGTTTGTCAAAAAAATACAAAAGAGATTGTATTTTGACAAAAAGAAATTGTACACTCCACAAAAATTTTTTTTATCAAAAAATAATTTATATATTAAATCAATATATGAAAATATGATTTAAGGTATAAAAATAGATTTTAATAAAAAGTAAATGCAAGAGCACATAAAAAATGATTGTCTCAAAAAATAATGTATATAATAAATCATTATAGAAAAATATGATTTAAGATATAAAATAGATTTTAATAACACTAAAAGATGCAAGAGCATATAAATAAAAATTATTTGTCTCAAGATTGAGCCAACACAAGAAGAATGAGATTTTCAATCTCCCCCTTTGGCCAATTTTGAGACAAACAAAAACCGAGACTCAAAAATAAAGAACGACGCAAATTACATAACTCGACTATACACATGAGTCCTAAAACAAAAGAAGATACATAACTCTACTAACCACAAGAGTCCTAATCAAACATAACTCTACTAATAGCACGAATACCTAAAAGACTCAAAATACAATACCAAAAGAGTCTCCAATTCTCCCCCTGTTTGTCTCAAAGGGACAAAGGGTAGGGAAGAATCCTACAAAATAAAAGTTAGTACAACATGAGTATGCAATTTAAAATGTACTAACAAATAAACTAAAACAAACTAAAGAAAAATTAGTTTGAAATTTCGATACTCCTCATTTGAGTACCTAAATCATCTTTCTTAACCCATTTGGATTTAACTTTAGGAATAACGGTCTTAAATGGGGCAAAATTAACATTAGTATGAGAACAATTCTTAACAACATTAGACTTTAAATGGATCTTGGACAAATTTTTAACACCATTTTGTTGTCTACTTAAACGCTTATAGCAAAACTGTCCCAAATGACCCTTTTGAAGACAAAAACTGCATTTAAATACATGTGTATCACTGGATTTAGCATTATCATGAAAGTTCACATGTTTAGCATATGAAGAATTTTTAGTTAAATTCAAACGCTCAAAGCAAAATTGTTCTATATGACCAAATTTAGAACAAAAATAACATTTATAAACAGGTTTAACAGCATGTTTACACTTAGCATTCAGTGGCAATTTAGAATTTCTGCATATAATGGGCAGCTTTTCAGAATCAAAATTCAACTTTTTATGACAAAACTGCTCTAAATGGCCCATTTTAAAACATAAATTACACCTAAAAACAGAATTTTCAGCATGTTTATTTCTATCAAAATGACTATTTTTGCCCAAAACAGCTTGTTTCTGCATTAATTTCTGAACACAAAATTTTTCAATATGGCCTGCTTTAGAACAAAAACTGCATTTCAGCATAGATTTGACAGTTTTAACATTTCTCTGATTTTCAATTTTTCTAAAAATGCCTATATTAGCATTATTCTGCCCAAGTCTTTTATAGCAGAATTTTTCAGTATGACCATTTTTAGAGCAAAAATTACATTTAAGAGAAGGCTTTGCAGTTTTGAAATTCCCAACATTTTGAATTTGCCTAAATTTGCCTAGATCAGATTTGTTTTGTCCTAATTTCTTAAAACAAAATTTTTCTAAATGACCATTCTTATGGCAAAAACTACACTGAAAATTAGGTTTGACAAAATGATTATTTCTAACTTTTTGATTTTGCATAACATTGCCTAAATCAAAACTATTCTGCCCTAATTTCTTGAAACAAAACTTTTCTAAATGCCCAATTTTATGGCAAAAATCACATTTAAGAACAGATTTACCACTTGAAGAACAACCCACATTTTCGAAATGTTTATAAGACAAATTAATTTCGTTTGAATCGGGAAATTGTTCCTTAGAGTTTATAAAATTGGTAACATCAAATTCTTTTCCTTCAAAACCAAGCCCTTTAGTAGGAACAAAATCAGAATAAGAGTTCGTTGGATCATAACATGTATTTTCATTAATAGTTTTGACGGCATCACCGGAATTCCAATAACTCTTTAACTTTTTCAAAGTGACATCTAGTTCCTTTTTACATTTATCAAATTTAATCAAAACGGCCTTTAGTTCAACTTGAGATTCATCAAATTTACACAAAACTTCCTTGTTTTTAGTTTCAAGAGAATGATAAAGTTCGGTTAACATGACAATCCTTTTCTCTAAAAATGAAACATCATTTTCAAGTTCATCAATACGAAAAACATATTCTTCGATTATTAACTTGATTTGATCGCTTAAAATGACATTTTTAGCCATTAAACTAGAATTAAGTTGACCCAAGTCATTGCAATCCTCAATCGTGTTCTCAAAAGATTTATTACTCACACAATCCTCTAAATTTGTACTCACGCACCCTTCCAAAATGGCATCATTGTCTTCATTTTCAGATTCATCAACATCACCAAAAATATCATCAACATTAGATATAGAAGCTGTGAATGTAGGGTGACATGGAGTAGGTGAGGTACGAGATAAAATCACTTTGTCTAAAACAGAATTATCTACACATAAATTGGAATCATACGAACTAGTAGATACGCAATCATTAATGTCCTCGGATATAAAGACAACACGCGAGGTAAAAGCAACTAAATTAGCACAACTAGTATCGCTATCACAAATAGAGATATCATCGCATAAACTAGATAAATGGGTAGAAGATAGTGAAATGTCCCAAGCATCTAAAGATGTAGTGCAAGATGAAATATCTTGAACTTCGGTTGCACCCATCGCTTGGCAAATATCATTCTCGCTTTTAAGGTCAAATTGTGAATAAGACGTTGACTCTCTAAAACATTCATAAAGGGATTTTCTAGAAGAAAAATCAGCATCACCATATAAGTTTCCCATGTTTAAAAAATAGATTTTAAATGATATAAAATATAGATTTTAAAAAGAGTTCAGGAACTTTGCGGAATAAAAACTTTTATAAAGTGAATCCTGAAGCTCTGATACCACTTGAAAAAGTTACCTAAGGGTCACACTAGAAAGAACCAAGGGGTACTTGCTAATGCGTATTAGGTTATTTAAAAATTCTTCAACTCTTTTAATCTCGATAAAAAATCTATTATAAATTTTAAGTGAGAAAACACTCACGCACACTAGTAAGTAAAAAGTGATGATGCTAGGTGTAAAGAATAATTTCCTTTAAGAATGAGATAAGGAAAAGTAGAGTGTGACACAATATATGTTATCGAGGAAACCACCTTAGTGGTAAACCTCGTGTCCCTAGTCCCAGGACAGCCCGCGCCCTCAAGTCCACTATTACCGATTACAGGTTACAGATTACAGTTCTCCAAGTCCACAATGAAATAAACTAAGCAAATACAAACCCGTACACTCAGCCTAGTCTAAAACAACCCAACTTGACTGAAAATCAGTCAACCCAATAACACCCCGGTAATAGAGACTATCACTCACTCACAACACAAGCACAACGACACACTCAAACCCGAGACCCTATGAAGTTGTGCAACACACAAATAATAATAGATATTGTTTTAATCAAAACAACAAAAATAATCTTGTTTAAAAATAGACCAAACAACCAAGGTTTAAATCTATTTTAATTGACAAGACAAATTACCAATCAAGGACTAATTGAAAGGTAAGACAATATTGAATTAATCAATACTAAAAAGAATGCTTAAATATTAAGTCCCAAGACACACGTAAGGTCTTCCTTAATATTTAATATTCAAGTAAAGATTAATTCTAAAAACAAATTAGTTGGCGCAAATGATCACAAATAAAAAGGGAAACAAAATTCCAACAATTGTGTCGCGCAACTAAGATAAAAATTAACCTAACACCAAATATAATATGAATCAATTTAAATAGGTGTTATGTTAAAAATATTAAGTCCAAGTAAAATGAGCAAAAGATAAATAAGTGTAGCACTTAGCTCATACAAATTGAGACTTAATTAAAATAGATAAAAGAAGGTTACAAATATTAAATTCCAATTTTAGTATAAACCAATACTATGACAAGGGTTGGATCAAATACTCATACACACATAAACACTACCTTAAGTTATAAAAGAATACAACAAAAAGTATTCAACTTAGGCAATAAAAAGTGTAGGAGTCAAATGGTCCAATCCAAGTCAAGTGAGTACGAGATAAAGAGTGTAGCACTCGACTCACTAAAATAGGATGGGTTTAACTAAAATAAAATTTAAATAAATAAAGATGTGATATAAAGACTACACACTAATTAAACCCAACTAAATAAAGTGAACACACAAAAGTTCAACTTAGAGGGTGTAACTAGTTAGAGTCAAAAATCAAATATCTTTATTCCCAAATAAATTAAATTAAATTATAATAATGAATAAATAAAAATGTGTGACACACTAAAATAAGTCTTGATAATAAAGTGTACACACAAACTGAAATGGGTGTAGTAAATAAACTCTCCAAACCAAACACCCAATAAGCCTACTAAAATTCAGTCCCAACAAATTTTAGTTCAAATAAATTTAACCAAATAAAATTTGGCCCAAAATAAAGTCACAGTCCAAATAAACAAAGTGTATACCTCCAACAACAAATACCCAACACCCAAATAAATTTTAATTCAGATTTATTTTTATAAAAAAATGTGTGACACAAAATAATCTAAGTCCAATAAAAATGTGTACACACTAAATGAGTTGGGTGTACAATAAGGTCCAACAATACACACCCAACAAAAGGACCAATATCTAAATGGTCACTAAATCAGTCCATACAAATTTTAGTTCAAATAAAATTTATCCAAATAAACTTTTAATCCAAAGAAAGTATCTCCTAAATTTTAATTCAAAATAACAAGTGTACACACACTGAAATGGGTGTAACCAAAGTTAACACAAGAAGGTCTAAACAAATAATTAGATTAGTGTCAAAATAATCAACACTAGTATCCCAATGTTTTAAACAGCAAAAAAAAATTGTTTGGATCTAAAACCTTTAACCCACAAAAACCAAACAAACTAGTCCAAACCAATCTTTAGATCAAAACAGTGTATATCTATGTATAGGTATATATATATATAGAAATCAGTTTATATAAATATATTTAAAAGTTTATATAAATATATATAAAACAGTTTTATATATATATAAAACAGTTTTATATATATATAAAACAGTTTTATATATATATAAATATAAAACAGTTTTATTTTTATATATATATAAAAATCAGTTTATATAAAACAATTTTATATATATATATATAAATCAGTTTATATAGGTATGTATATATATCTCGGTATATATAAGTATATATATATATATATATATATATATATATATATATATATATATATATATATATATATATATATATATATGTTTCTATATATATATATATATATAAAACAGTTACCTAAAACAAGGTCGCCGGGAAAAATGGAAACCGCCGAAAAATCAGTGGCACCGGAACAACAGCATCGGAAATGACCAAACCGGAACAACCAAGATCAGGCTGCCGAAAAATCCGAAACCGAGGACAGCACCTCCAAAAAAAACTTCCGCCGGAAAAATAACCACACAAGACCGTGGCCGAGGGTCGCCGGAAATAGGTACAAACCCACCTTCTCAAACAAAAAAAAAACAACCGAAAATATGTAGCAAGTAGCCACAAATAATCTCCCAAAACTAAACCCACTTTAAGGTTTAAAGAAAGGGGAAGAAAGAAATTTTGGACAAAAGAAATGAGAGAGGTTGTCTTGAGAAAAATGACGGCTCTCTAAAAGGAAGTGATAAGAGAGAGAGAGAGAGAGACAAGGGTTTAACTTATACCCAAAGACAAACCCTGAAGGGTTCTCCAAAAAGCCCAAAACATTTAAAAGCCCCAAAAAAATAAAAACACACACAAAAAAAAAAATCCGAAAATAAAAATAAAAAAATAAAACAAAAAATGAAACAAAAAAAATATGTAACACAACAAAAAATACATTGCGTGTATATTTTATTGTTAAGAAAATATATCCAACAAGTCAAATATGATAAAAAAATATACAAAAAAAATATTAGACTCGAATAATGAGAATACAAAAATGTTTGCCAAAAAAAATACAAAAGAGATTGTATTTTGACAAAAAGAAATTGTACACTCCACAAAAATTATTTTTAACAAAAATAATTTATATATTAAATCAATATATGAAAATATGATTTAAGGTATAAAAATAGATTTTAATAAAAAGTAAATGCAAGAGCCAATAAAAAATGATTGTCTCAAAAAATAATGTATATAATAAATCATTATAGAAAAATATGATTTAAGATATAAAATAGATTTGAATAACACTAAAAAATGCAAGAGCATATAAATAAAAATTGTTTGTCTCAAGATTGAGCCAACACAAGAAGAACGAGATTTTCATTTGTGAATTTACTAAACTTTATATAATATTATCAAATTCTGTTAAAAAATTATCAAGGGTTTTACCTAATTGAATTAATTTCATGAATAAAATTATTATCAAATTTAAATATTTATATAATTAAATTTAATATATGAATTCTAGAACTTTTCTAACATTTACACAATTCTAACTATCACTAACCTTGCATTCATACTAAGGTTTACATAGTTTAAAAAAATTATAACAAAATATTATCATATTTTTAGTTAGAAAATTCCACCCCCACCCCACCACCCCACCCCCTCCGTCCCTCCCCCCACCACACCCTACCCCCACTACCCCCTTCCCCCCTCCCCCACCACACACCACCACACACATATATACACACACATACATACACATATACACATACCCCACCCCCTCCCCCCTCCCCCCACCACACCCCACCCCCACCCCACCTGCACCACCCACCCCCATTACCCCCTTCCCCCGTCCCCCACCACACACATATATACACACACATACACACATACATATACACACATATATATACACACATACACATACACACACATATAGAAATGAAAGAGAAAGAGAGGAAAAAAATATACCTTAGAGAGAGAGAGAGCATAAATCGCTTAGAGAGAGAGAGAGAGGGGGGAAAAACAAAGAAAGGTGGGAAAAAAGAAGCCTACTGGATTTTTTTACTGCAAAAGTTATCACGGTCGTGTCAAGATTATTGACCGTGACAAGTAAATTTGTCACGACCTTGTCACGGTCAATGACCGTGACAACTATTTGTCACGATTGTGTCAAGGTCAATGACCGTGACACAAAACGTGTGTTTTTTTTGTCACGGTCAATGACCTTGACAAGGGTGACCGACTGAAAGGTGATAATTTTTTCATTTTGGTGTAGTGTGTATATATATATATATATATATATATATATATATATATATATATAATCCTGCTCTTGTGCGGACTAGTCCGTATTTTAAGAGTGCAGACCGGACACGTATCACCTGGTAGTGATATATAAAAAAAGAGAGAATGTGCCTATAATTTAGGCGATAATTTCTAAACGCACCGTTAGGTGACACGTGTCTGGTCCGCACTCTTAAAATGCGAACTAGTCCGCACAAGAGCATTGTTATATATATATATATATATATATATAAGCGTATCCCCAGGGCATGGACGTCGTAGATACTTCCAACGTGTGCTATCAGGCTCTAGGCACCACGCATCACATTGAGTCACCAGGTCCGAATCTCACCACTGAACCCAAATGTGAACACATACAATGGAGGCGGTCATAAACATACGTCCTTTGCACCCAACCATTCTTCAAACCAATACCTATCCTCAAATATGGATAGTGCCATGCAACACTACTATGACTTGGGAATCAATTAGACACCTACTTCTCAATGCCAGGGTGGACTGTCCACTACCCACACACTACACCAAATCTGTCGGATTGTCATGATCATTGACCTTGACAAGTTGGACTTGTCAAGGTCAATGACCCTGACGATTCGGTGGTTGACAACTTTTGTTATCATGGACTTGTCACGGTCATGTCACGATCTTTGACGTTGACAATATTTGTCACGATCAAAGATCATGACAAACCCGTGACAACCTTTAAAAAAATTGTCACGGTCAATGACTGTGACAAATCTGAACAGAATTTAAAAAAATATCCCAGCAGTATATTTGTACCTGTTATAGCAAAATTGTACCTGTTTAAACATCATATATCCAAATAAAATAGAAAGAATGCACTAAATCATTCCATATATAATTCCATATCCAAACCAAAATGTAACAAATCAAAACAATACAAATATAATTTAAGTGTCCAAATAAAATATATACAAATAATGTCATGTGGTAGGTTTGAGGAGGAAGTAAGGCCACACGACATACGCACTGAGACACCCCTGAATATGCATAACGCCGCATTGTTTGCGCAACCACAATGGGGTGTTCTTCTTCCCGGTTATCACATGCTTGATGATGCGAGGGGAACTGAGTGTTCGCATAGGGACACTGTCGTTGATTTCGGCTCCCGCTCTACATGCAAAAACGTAAGCTACTACTACACTTGCAAGGCAAGCACAATGGTAAGTCGGGTATAGTAAGAAATCCACAGGGAGTGATAGAATTTTAGACTGGTAATTATTTTAGTACTTCAGGAATAAAAGCGTAAAAGGTGATAAGGTGGTTACAGTGACAAAAGAAAAGAAAAGTCTACACAAAAGTAGAGCGGGAGTCGGGATCGCATACTACCACATGGATTGAAACAGCTACTAATTAGAATTCCAGCTCGAAAACATTTAATCGAACATTTATAATTACGCATAAACTTCACGCAATAAGGAATTTAACCCAAAGTTGCTTGAATAAACATTTAATAAAAAATGATCACACGGGGATGAAATTCGAATTGTCGCTATAAACACTAAAGATGCATGACAAAAGTTAAACGCATAACAATCCAACTTTAATACATGCGGTTTGAATTAAACGCAATTTTACACAAAATCTAATTTTCGGAGCTCGAGGCCCGTTAATGGAGGAACACAACCCCGACCCTATTTATCTAAGGGCACAACATAAATTAAACTAAATTATAGCTAATTAAACTAATTAAATCAATTAATGACTAAATTAAGTTAATTAGAAAGTATGGAAATGAAGGAAAGACAACTGTATATATGGTAGGGATAATGAATAGTCAACTTACACAACCCAAATGGGTCACACCAAAGGAGAAATAAAGAAGAACAACCCAAACCCTAAGTTTTTCTATCCTAAAAAGGAATTATATATGTTTATTACAACAAAAATCACTTAAATAGTAAGTTGGAAAAAGAAATGACAAGAAAAGGAAAAAGAAAAAGCAAGGCAAAGTATCTAGGAAAAACAGGGGGTCGATCGATCGATGGTTCAAAAACATGCCCACTGTCTCCCAAGATTTTAGAAACAATTAGGGGTCGATCGACGAAGCAGGTATCAGCCAAGCTGCCTTCTATTTTGGTTTATTTGGAATTCCCTTCCGCTAAAACTCCCGTAACTTCTTCGTTAGGAATCGAATTTGCGCATCATTCGCGGCCACGTGAAGCTTGCGAGGAGGGATACAACTTTCATTTAGATGGTGGGCTAGGTGCCCAAACTATGAAATGATCGAAATGCCCTTGCACATTCAATCGTGTACGAAACTTCACCGAAATGCGTCCGCACTTCAGACTAAGCATCTGAATACCTATAAAAGCTCAAATAACCCCTGCAAAGCATGTTAACATAGAAATCTGAGGTTGTTTGGTTAATGAGCATAAATATAGGGATTAAGATACCCGAGGGGGCTAAAAACACGTAGGTCAATGGGTAAAATACGCAATACTTGCGTTGTATCACTCCCCCTAACTTACACATTGCTAGTCCCCAGTAATGAAATAGGATACAACAAGAACTACTAGTAAACAAAAAATAAGAGATATGTACAAAAGCAATAAAATCCACTTTCACGGGCGAACGATTGCATTTAGCATATCCAATAAGTCGTTAAACCCCTAGGTTACCCTAGAGGACGAGTGTCGTCTCGTGAGGGTTTTCAGGGATGAAACCCACAAACATCATACGGTTTCCTCAAAATATGCCCAATCAAGCACGCGACAAACTCAACAACACAAACAAGATTTCATACTCATTATTAGACCAATAAACAAGTTCAAATGAAAGTCCGTAGTTATTAACATTATAGAACGAACTTCATAAAATCGAAACCTTAAAAGTGGGAGGGGAGCGAGCACATGCAAAAATATGATTTGGCTAAAACTTAAATAAACTAGATAATTAACATGAAAGCAAGCATGTATCAATCCTCACGGGCATTACACTCATCAAATAAATTCACTTGAAATAGGGAGGTGACACACGGGACATGCTGGCATAAGGAGTAAATGTAAAGGGAAACTAAGCCGCACGCATGTCGCAAATGAAGAACGCAATATAGGAAATTAAAAACTATAATCTATATGAAAGATATCGCTCAATAAAAAAAGCGAAATGAATTTCACAGATTATCAAAACTATTTTCACTTTTAAATTAAATGCACCCCAGAATCACATAGGACTTGTAGGTTTTTAATGTAGGCTAGGCTAGAGTACGAAATGAAGGAGGTTTATATACGGATTCAAAGTGTTCGGAATGAAAAACTTGGAATAATGGGAAATAGTGGGCAAGATCAAAATTGGAAAATGATTTCCAAAAAAAGCATTATATATGAAATGGATAGCAAAAAGGATTATTGAACACTATTAACAATATATACAAACTTTCCCTTTTTTTTCACATGTTTTCTTTTATTTTTCACTTTTTCTTTGTTTTTTCACTACACTTTCTTCTTTCCTCACTCTTTTCGTGCACAAAATGCAACCACACTACACAACATCATTCAATCCCAATCAACATTCCAAACAAAGGTAAGGAAGGCCATATGTATGGTTTATAACTCTAATGTGGAGTTAGTTATGGGATTTTGGGTAATGAAATGAAAAGTTATATTAAGGCTCAAAGAGGTTGACTAGGGGAAACATATAAGGTGAGGCTAAGGCTAATATGGGTAATATTACAAAGATGGCATATGATTATTTCATAAAGTTTATGCAATTCTTGAGTCAAAACAATAATGAAAATCATGCTCAAGTAACACATTTCAAGATTGAACTCAATTAATGAACGATCAAATGAAAAAATAGAGAGATTACCGATGAACCCAATGTTTTCAAAGAGGAAATAAAAGTGTATAACACTCACAAACGAAGAAAAAGGCCAAAGCTCACTCGGTGTAAGTATATACAATACAACAAAAGATTACCGAGTTATAAAAATCTTAAACCAAACCAATATAACAAGAAAAGCGCATGTGTTCATGGGATTAAAGTTTAATTCATGAAGTTATTCATAATATTAATGATTTAAGGACTAAAGTCTAATAACTTCTAAAGTCAAGAACATGTATTGTTGAGTTGTCTATTCGACCGGGCAATTATTGAAATTTATCATCGAAAACAAAGGCATAATGCCCAATAGAGGAGAAAAAAGAAGGAAAATATTTTTGAAATTTTTTAATTTTTAACAAAAAGCATGCTTTGTAACTAAATTGTGGTCAAATTCAAGGACTAAACATAAAATGGATATATATCCTACACCCCCTAACTTTAATGTTGCATTGTCCCCAATGCGTCCATTAAAGAACACAACACAAAGGTAGGAAAAGAATGATATTAGCCAAAATTGGAGCAATCTCCATAAGTACAAGTCCAAATGAATCTACAAAACAAGTTAGTAGAAAGAAAACCAAGAATATTTACCGATATATTAAGTTAAAAGAATTTATGTCGTAAGTCACAACAATGTAGAGGGGTTGAAGTGAAAATACTAGATAAATTAATGGTGAACATTTGATTTTATGAAAATGGAAAGTCACACACATCAAAATCCAATACACAACCACAAACTACATTACTATTTCTCATTTCATAACTTCAGTACAAAACAACTTAATACATAACAACTAATAAAACGAAAGAAATACAAATAAAAAGGAAAATACATGATAATACCCGATCCCAAAAATACAAAAATGAACCTATAACAGCAACCTAGTGGTCGAAACCACAAGGATCATAGTGACTCTGGAAATGTGGTAAGAGCAGCATATCCGGCCCATGCTGACTCACATACAAGTCTCTCATCATGCCCTATAGCATGCGAAACTCCTGCCGTCGCTCTGCTCTGTCCTGTCTATACTCTGCCCTCTGCTGCTCTAGCTGAGACTCCAAAGAAGCCCGCTAAACTTGGATCTCCTCCCAGTGCTAGTCCTGCAGTGCCTAGTATGCCTCAAAGAGGGCTTCTGAATCTGTATGTGGCACCTAAGAACTCTTCCCCTGCTCCATCTGCCTGATCTCGACCTCCTCTTCCTCCTCCTCCTCCTCCTCCTCATCATCAATCGCCTTTGTCCTCTGTCTCGTAGCACCTGACTGCCCCCAAGGATGACCCAACATCTTCGAGATGTTATCCTTGTTTACAAGCTTCAGTGGGACACGCTTGCGGTCAGAATCAAACTCAGGGCAGCCGTGCAATAAATAAATCTTTGTGATGAGAGAAGGAAATGGAAGGGAAAAACTGCGGGTCCTCTCCTTTACAGAGGCATACATCATGTGTAAGAAAATGTTGGGCAAACTAATATCGTCCAAGTTGTTGATGAGGGTGTAGACAAATGCTGCATGCTTATGGTGAACCTCTGACCGGTTGCTTGTAACCATAATGGACTGCACATTCAGGTAATGAAGTAATCTCGGCAAATCATCCATTGCAGCCAAGCAGAAAGCCTTCTTATTAGACCATACCTCCCCAGGTCAAAGTGCCTGGATAAATCTGAAGCCCGAACATCTCTCCATCTGAAAAACTAACTGACCACTCAGGTTCTGAAACACCCACATGTCGCGCTAAATCCAAGCGGGAAAGATGAATCTGAACCCCCCTAACCATGGCCTCATAGGTAGACGACCTCCCTTTCACAGCTACAAAAGTCGCATAAAGCATACGAACCAGCTCCTCATTAATACGCCCGTTTGTAGCAAGAAAGGGCTCCCAACCGTGCCGGCGAAAAATAGTACGCACAACCTCAGGCAACTCCTCTAGGTTCCAAGTATAGTGGAAGGCCAATGGCCTATATCGTGGATTAAAATAGGCTTGGAACCAATCATGTTCCTGTTCGCAATGAAAACCATCAACGCCCTGGGTGGTCATGCTCCTATTAGAATCATATTTCCTTAACTCGGCCATTTCAACCTACAAAATAATAATTAGGCAAAACAAATAGAATTGTAAAGCGCAATTAAAGGTTAATTAGTGAACTAGCTGAAATGGTGTGTGAAAGAGCATGAATCCAAGAGAAAATATCCCACATTGTGACAAAAAGTTTCGAGGTATGACAACGAGTGAAAACCACCCAAATGTGCGCTAAAAAGGGATTAAAAAATTAGTTTAGGCATTTTAGCTAATACTTGGCATCTGAAATAGATTGAATTGTATAAGTACACAATTTATACAAAAACTAATAGCAGGAATGCGATAACTCACAAGCGGAAAATATAATCAACAGTCCTAAGAATAGGGCTCTATAACAATCGAACGCTACGCTGAAACGTAGAAAGCCGCACAGATCCTAAGGACACTAGAACCTGATGCTCTGATACCATTTGTGACACCCCGCCTAATTAATCCCGGGTGATCAGTCCTAAATCAAGTTAGAACGGGATTCTCATTTGGTCCATTCTTAGCATCACTGTCGTCATATTAAATTACTAACCACCTAAGTGAGAAAAATAGACTGGTGCCATTTTTATCTTTCATTATTTAAACAAACACCCATGCGGAATATAAAACTATATAACAATCGCAGATAACTGAATTAATCATCCACAAGTAAAAATATAATTGACCGAATAAACCAACGGTCCAAATAATAAATCCCATAAAGACAAGAATAAACTTCCAACAAGTCTAATACAAATAAATGGAAAGTGAGCAACATGCTCGAATACTAATCATGAACTTCTACATTAAGAATGAAGAATGAGGCGTCTATCAAAACCCCGCAACATCCATATATGCTACAGCAACGGATCCCTGGAATATAGTCAAGGCTGGCGTCCCTGTGGTTGGACACCTAAAAGGTTTTTAAAAGTTTTTATAGCAAGGGTTAGTACCCAAAACATTTGAAAAACATTTAACAAATGATTAACTTGCAGTAATAAATAAATATGCATGCTCTTCATATTTTTAGTTAGTATCGCACTCTCTTGAGGACTTCCTTACCCTTCCTCTATTATACCCTACGAACGCTTTAATTAAATTACCTAGTTATTCATCTCATGACTAGATAATTAACAAAGTTCCTTTATACCCACCCTACTCTAACTGAGTATGTAGTGATTATGATTTTTAAGTTATTAGTAACATCAACTTAACTAAATCATTTCCCTTTTTAACTTCATATAACTTCTACACTTGTTATACATGTAAAATAACTCATATTTTTCATTAATAGCCCGTATATAATTAATTATCCAATTATATACTTATAATCATATTTCAGCATTCACAATCATACTGTAATATATATAATAACTTGCATCCTCCCGAGCAAAATACTCCCGGAACGTAAATTCTATAAAGTTCTATCCCACTAGGTACAATCACATAGCCTAGTTATCCCAAGTCAGAATTTTCACACCAACTTGATAAAATAAATAATTGGAGGCGGTCATATTCCTTCCTTGAAAGTGAGATGTCCCTCACCCATATAACGGACGCTATGACCTCGGGAATATACTCACCCTACTCCTCAAGCTAGGGGATTCATCCACTACGCGCAACCTCCCCCTATAGCACTATAGTATCAAATATCTAATCACTGATATTAATTGTGCACACCATATATATACTAACGCCTCCGTATATATAAATATAAAAGTCCCGGCTATACCGTTCGCTAAAATCCGTAACATAAGCCTATTAAAATTATTAAGAGTTTATGGTCCAACTCTAAATATTAATTAAATTGCACTTTAATTAATTTAGTTATTTTTGGTGTCGCCCCCACCATAAATTTGGACTTACTCCCGTAGCCCAAAATAAATTTACCCGAGTCACAATTTCCGACTCAAATTTATTAGCCTCAAACCCTAATTAATTTATCTACAATTAATTAGATTTAAACTCATGTATTTAATTTCTCAATAATTAATTACATAAGATTTTTATATAAATTTTCCCTCTTATATAACCAACTGGAGAAACTGCCAGATTCTGGCGACCGTCGATCGATCGACCCCAGACCGTCGATCGATCGATCGAACAGGTCTTCGTCTTCCTCGCGAAGACAGGGCAGCCATGGACGAAATTTCTTAAACCCTAATCTCTTCTAACATGAATTTTAAGCCTTTATAACACCAGTACATATTAGAAAACTTATTAGGATTCCCCAGAAAGTCCACAACAATCATCAATTCGTCCATAAACTACTAATTCATAATTTTGGGGAAAAATCTGTCTTTATCTTTAAACCCATTTTCATTCCAACTTTCTTCATCAAACTCGTTCTAATTTATCCGGATATCCTTCTAACAGATACACATCAATATTCCATTATCAGATTTTTACATAAATCCTTATAAATTCTGGCAATCAGATTCATGTTTTCTTTTGTATTATCAAAACCCCATGTTTATGCCATGAAACCCCAAAACGAATTTTAATTCATTACATCACACAAATACGAATTGAAAGACAGATTTAATGCTATTGCAAGTTATTCACTTGCCTTAGGTTTCGTAGTGTCTGAATATGCGATGGATTCCAAGGTTGAAGATGACCTTGTTGGCTCTTTTGAGATCCCCAAATGGCTTTGGCTGCTGCTAGGGTTTCCTAACCCTTTAATTCCTTTCTCTCATTAAGCTCAGTCAACCCTTATTTCTTTTTATTAAGTTAATTAATCCATTCCCATTTTTTGACTAATGGGCCAAGCCCAAGTGACTTAAATGCCCCCGAGTGGGACCGACTATGTCTAAAAATGCCCCGTGACCCGTTTACTACCCCCGGGTACACTTTTCCGACTATCTCGGCCCATTCGGACTCAACTGTACACTCAGAATTTGCATCCGAATTAATTTATAAAAATACTTATCCCCCACCCAATATAGTCTATACCGACTTCCGGATGTGATAAGTACATACCTCGTCATTAATACTCGAGACGATGTAATTACATTATTACTATTCACTTAGTAAATAAGTTTTCCCTAAATATTAACCATTCAATCCCAGATTAATATTTATATATTATTCTACCATAATTAATTCATTAAATTACAACACACTAGTAATTTAGAATTTCTGAATTAATTAAATTTTAAATGTACTAAAAATACGGGGTGTTACATACTCCCCCCCTTATAAAGGAATTTCGTCCCCAAAATTAGATCGTACCTACGTTGAAAAGCTCTGGATATTGTTCCCGCATATCCTCCTCCCGCTCCCAGGTAGACTCGTCAACATTGTGATGACCCCACTGTACTCTAACCAGTGGAACAACCTTGGATCGTAATTTCCGCTCACTATGATCCAGAATAGCTACCGGCCTCTCCTCATACGAGATGTCTGGCTGTAAGTCGATCTCCTCGAGTGGAATGTGCCAAAAGGCTCTCTCGCTCCTTCGATATTTCTTCAGCGATGCCACATGGAATACATCGTGTATCCGCTGAAGATGTTCTGGTAACCCAAGCTTATACGCCACCGGTCCCACCCTCTCAATAATAGGGAAAGGTCCTACATATCGCGGTGCTAACTTACCCTTCTTGCCGAACCTCGTCACCCCTTTCATTGGGGATACCCAGACTAAAACCTGGTCCCCAACTTCTAGCTCCATATGTCTTCGAGAAGCATCAACATAACTCTTTTGCCTGTCCTGAGCTATTTGAATTCTTCCTCGAATCAACTCTATCTTGGCAGATGTCTCCTGAACAATCTCCGGCCCCAAGAGTTTGTTGTCCCCCACCTCTAACCAACAAACGGGTGAACGACAAGGTCTCCCGTACAGTGCCTCAAACGGTGCCATGCCAATCGTGAATTGGTAAGAGTTGTTATACGCAAACTCTACCAAAGGGATATATTTCTCCCATCCTCCCCCGAAGTCCAAAATGCACATTCTGAGCATGTCTTCCAGCATCTGGTTAACCCTCTCAGTCTGTCCGTCAGTCTGTGGGTGATACGCTGTACTCAAGCGCAACTCCGTGCCCATTGCCTCCTGAAAGCTCTACCAAAAGTGGGCGACAAAGATTTTGTCTCGTTCGGATACAATATTTATTGGTACTCCATGCAGCTTAACAATCTCTGCTATGAATAGCTGTGCATAACGCATCATCTCGAAGTCTGTACGAACCGGCAAAAAGTGGGCCACCTTTGTCAACCGATCCACAATAACCCATATGGAGTTGTGACCCCTCTGCGATACAGGTAACCCTATGATGAAGTCCATGGAGATGCTCTCCCACTTCCACACGGGAATTTCTAACGGCTGTAGCATCCCTGATGGTCTCTGGTGGTCAACTTTCACAAGCTGACACGTGGCACATTTCGAAACAAACTCCGCTATTTCCCGTTTCATCCCTGCCCACCAATACTGCCTCCTCATATCTTGGTACATTTTATCCCCACCGGGATGTACCGCAAATTTCGTACCATGGGATTCTGTCATAACAGCGTGCCTCAAATCCTCATCCTCTGGCACCATTAACCTCCCATTAAAGCGTAGGCCTCCTTCTGAGCAAATCGAGTAACCCTCCGCTCCCTCAGCTAACAACTGGCCCACCCTATCCCTACAAATCTGATCCTCTGCTTGAGCCTTCACAACTCTCATAATGATCTCGGGTGTGATGGATAAAGCTGACATGCAAGCCTTGGCTACGTCATCCTCATATTGAAGCTCTCTCCACTTCGCTTTCCATACCTCTGATATCTCCCCAGTCGGCCTTCGGCTCAATGCGTCTGCTACCACATTGGCCTTACCAGGATGATACTGAATATCAAACTGGTAGTCCTTCACGAATTATAGCCACCGCCTCTGCCTCATATTCAGATCCTTCTGTGTGAAGAGATACTGAAGTGACTTGTGATCCGTGAATAGAGTAAACTGCTCTCCTAGAAGATAATGCCTCCATATCCTCAAAGCAAAAATGACCGCTGCCAACTCTAGGTCGTGAGTGGGGTAATTCCTCTCGTGGGGCTTTAGCTTCCTGGAAGCATAAGTTATAGCCCTCTCCTCCTGCTGGAGCACACCCCCAAGACCCCGTAAGGATGCGTCTGTGTAAACCCGATACTCTAGCCCTCCCTTTGGCAATGCAAGCACGGGTGCAGATGTCAACTTGTCCTTTAGCTCGTCGAACGCTAATTGACAACTATCATCCCACTTGAAAGGTACCCCTTTCAGAGTCAGATTCGTCAAAGGTCCTGCAATTTTAGAGAATCCCTTAATGAATCGCCTGTAGTAACCGGCCAAACCCAGAAAATTGCGCACCTCGGTCGGTGTCGTGGGTTGTCCCCACTCCCTCACCGCCGACACTTTATTCGGATCCACTGCAATACCCTGATCTGACACGACGTGACCAAGGAACTGTACCTCCCGTAGCCAGAATCCAAACTTCCCTAATTTGGCGTAGAGCTGATGATCCCTCAGTGTCTGTAAAACCAAGCGCAAATGCTCTGCGTGCTCCTCCTCGGTGCGCGAGTAGATTAAGATGTCATCAATGAACACGATGACAAACTGATCTAGGTACTCCCTAAAAACCCTGTTCATTAGATCCATGAACACTGCTGGTGCATTGGTGAGCCCGAAGGGCATCACCCTGAACTCATATGATCCATACCGCGACAAGAAAGCGGCCTTAGGAACATCCCCCTCTCGGATATGCAGTTGATGATACCCTGACCTCAAGTCGACCTTGGAGAAATAAGACGCCCCTCTCAATTGGTCAAATAAATCATCGATCCGAGGTAACGGATATTTATTCCGTATCGTCACCTTGTTCAGCTCCCTATAATCCACGCACAAGCGGAGTGAACCATCTCTCTTCTTCACAAACAACACCGGCGCACCCCACGGCGATGTACTCCGCCGAATAAAATCCTGACCCAGTACTTGCTGAATCTGTTCCTTCAATTCCCGCATCTCTGAAGGGGCCATTCGATAAGGTGCCCGAGCAATCGGCCTCGTCCCCGGTGCCAAATCGATAACAAATTCGATTTCTCTGCTTGGTGGTAATCCTGGTATCTCCTGGAATACATCCTCAAAGTCCCTCACTACAGGAATAGAGTCTAAAGGAACTACCACCTCCTGTGAGGTTTCCTCCTCAATGTAGTATAAGTGAGTGCGCGACCCTCCCTCAGGAAGCGGCATTGCCATCAGGAACATCTCCTGTCCCGGAATGGAGAACACGATTGTCCTCTCATAACAATCCACCGTAGCCCGGTAACCTGCCAACCAATCCATGCCCAAGATGACATCATACCCCTCCATATCTAACACTAAGAGGTCTGCTGCTAAACTAAGCCTCCCAATCAAAATGTCTACTCCTCGACAAATCGAGCGAATCAAAGCCCCGCTGCCTACTGGCGACTCTACACTCATACGGAGGCTACCCGCTGTCTCTAATAACCCAGCCCGTTTAGTAAAATTAGATTTAATGAATGAATGTGATGCTCCCGTGTCAAAAAGAATGCTACCCTCATGCCCATGAATGAGAAACATACCCTCAACCGCTGGCGGCGCCTGCTGTGCTGGAGGATTGGGAACATCCCGAACGTTGTACACACGTCCGTAGTGCATCTGCCCCTGCTGCTGTGGGGCGGGTGGAGCTGGTGCTGCTGGCGGCATCTGACCCTATTGCCCCCGCTGGGCACCCTGCTGCTGGCCTCTTCCCCTCTGCGGGAACTCCCTCTTGAAGTGTCCTGGTTGGCCACAGGCGAAACAGCGTTTCTAGTCGTCACCCTGCCGTTGGCCCTGCTGGCCCTGACGTTGCTGGCCCGATTGGCCTCCCCCGTTGTTCCCTTGGCCCTGACGGCCCTGAGGAACCTGCTGTCGCTGATTAGGGCCTGGTTGCCCCTGCCTGAACCCCTGTCCTCCCGGTCGGAACCCACCAGGCTTAAACTTCTTAGCCTGATTCCCTTGCTGAATGATGACCTGCTGCTGTGGGCCACTCGTCTCTCTACTAGTGACCGCCTTGCCCTGCTGGCTCGGCTCACCTGCCTTCTTATTCCCCTTAGCATGGAAACGATGATCCTGGCAATGTACAAGTGCAGTATTAATGACATCTGTATAAGTTACTAACGCCGGATTTCCAATCAAGTGCTGCCTGATTCTCCAGGCTAGGCCATCCATGAACTTTGACTTCTTCCGCTCCTCATCGCTCACCTCATTTGGCACAAAGTTTGCCAAACGGGTGAACTCCTCCTCATATTCTGCTACTGACCTGTCACCCAGTACCAACTCGCTGAATTTCTTTCTCATCTCAGATTCTACTGCTGGAGGGAAGTACTTGCGGTCAAACCGCACCCAGAATTCAGAAATCGGCATCAAATCCCGCTCCTCAGCGGTGGTTACGGACTCCCACCACTGTAAGGCTGCCCCTGACAGACGAAAGGTAGCCAACATCTGTTTCTGCACCTCTGTACCCTCTAACATGCGCAGATGGCGTTGAATGTTCTTCTTCCAGTCACAAGCCTCGACCACATTGCTGCTACCTCGAAACTCAGGTGGGTGACCCTTCTGAAAGGTCTCCCTCACTCGCTGCCAAGATGGTGGCCCCACTGGAGCCTGAACTGCTGGAGCCAATGGAGGCGGTGCCTGGGGCTGTGGAAAATGAGCTTCCATAGCTCGCATCGCTGTCTCGACCGCTTGGGCCACTATCACTGCCACCTGAGTGGTAGAAATCAACTCGGGCGGGGGTGGTGGTGGTACCTGTGGCTCCTGGAGAGCCTCCCTCACCTCATCTCTAGCCTCAGCCCTCTCCGCTCTCTGTCTCTTTGGCGGCATCTGAAATAGATTGAATTGTATAAGTACACAATTTATACAAAAACTAATAGCAGGAATGCGATAACTCACAAGCGGAAAATATAATCAACAGTCCTAAGAATAGGGCTCTATAACAACCGAACGCTACGCTGAAACGTAGAAAGCCGCACAGATCCTAAGGACACTAGAACCTGATGCTCTGATACCATTTGTGACACCCCGCCTAATTAATCCCGGGTGATCAGTCCTAAATTAAGTTAGAACAGGATTCTCATTTGGTCCATTCTTAGCATCACTGTCGTCATATTAAATTACTAACCACCTAAGTGAGAAAAATAGACTGGTGCCATTTTTATCTTTCATTATTTAAACAAACACCCATGCGGAATATAAAACTATATAACAATCGCAGATAACTGAATTAATCATCCACAAGTAAAAATATAATTGACCGAATAAACCAACGGTCCAAATAATAAATCCCATAAAGACAAGAATAAACTTCCAACAAGTCTAATACAAATAAATGGAAAGTGAGCAACATGCTCGAATACTAATCATGAACTTCTACATTAAGAATGAAGAATGAGGCGTCTATCAAAACCCCGCAACATCCACATATGCTGCAGCAACGGATCCCTGGAATATAGTCAAGGCTGGCGTCCCTGTGGTTGGACACCTAAAAGGTTTTTAAAAGTTTTTATAGCAAGGGTTAGTACCCAAAACATTTGAAAAACATTTAACAAATGATTAACTTGCAGTAATAAATAAATATGCATGCTCTTCATATTTTTAGTTAGTATCGCACTCTCTTGAGGACTTCCTTACCCTTCCTCTATTATACCCTACGAACGCTTTAATTAAATTACCTAGTTATTCATCTCATGACTAGATAATTAACAAAGTTCCTTTATACCCACCCTACTCTAACTGAGTATGTAGTGATTATGATTTTTAAGTTATTAGTAACATCAACTTAACTAAATCATTTCCCTTTTTAACTTCATATAACTTCTACACTTGTTATACATGTAAAATAACTCATATTTTTCATTAATAGCCCGTATATAATTAATTATCCAATTATATACTTATAATCATATTTCAGCATTCACAATCATACTGTAATATATATAATAACTTGCATCCTCCCGAGCAAAATACTCCCGGAATGTAAATTCTATAAAGTTCTATCCCACTAGGTACAATCACATAGCCTAGTTATCCCAAGTCAGAATTTTCACACCAACTTGATAAAATAAATAATTGGAGGCGGTCATATTCCTTCCCTGAAAGTGAGATGTCCCTCACCCATATAACGGACGCTATGACCTCGGGAATATACTCACCCTACTCCTCAAGCTAGGGGATTCATCCACTACGCGCAACCTCCCCCTATAGCACTATAGTATCAAATATCTAATCACTGATATTAATTGTGCACACCATATATATACTAACGCCTCCGTATATATAAATATAAAAGTCCCGGCTATACCGTTCGCTAAAATCCGTAACATAAGCCTATTAAAATTATTAAGAGTTTATGGTCCAACTCTAAATATTAATTAAATTGCACTTTAATTAATTTAGTTATTTTTGGTGTCGCCCCCACCATAAATTTGGACTTACTCCCGTAGCCCAAAATAAATTTACCCGAGTCACAATTTCCGACTCAAATTTATTAGCCTCAAACCCTAATTAATTTATCTACAATTAATTAGATTTAAACTCATGTATTTAATTTCTCAATAATTAATTACATAAGATTTTTATATAAATTTTCCCTCTTATATAACCAACTGGCGAAACTGCCAGATTCTGGCGACCGTCGATCGATCGACCCCAGACCGTCGATCGATCGATCGAACAGGTCTTCGTCTTCCTCGCGAAGACAGGGCAGCCATGGACGAAATTTCTTAAACCCTAATCTCTTCTAACATGAATTTTAAGCCTTTATAACACCAGTACATATTAGAAAACTTATTAGGATTCCCCAGAAAGTCCACAACAATCATCAATTCGTCCATAAACTACTAATTCATAATTTTGGGGAAAAATCTGTCTTTATCTTTAAACCCATTTTCATTCCAACTTTCTTCATCAAACTCGTTCTAATTTATCCGGATATCCTTCTAACAGATACACATCAATATTCCATTATCAGATTTTTACATAAATCCTTATAAATTCTGGCAATCAGATTCATGTTTTCTTTTGTATTATCAAAACCCCATGTTTATGCCATGAAACCCCAAAACGAATTTTAATTCATTACATCACACAAATACGAATTGAAAGACAGATTTAATGCTATTGCAAGTTATTCACTTGCCTTAGGTTTCGTAGTGTCTGAATATGCGATGGATTCCAAGGTTGAAGATGACCTTGTTGGCTCTTTTGAGATCCCCAAATGGCTTTGGCTGCTGCTAGGGTTTCCTAACCCTTTAATTACTTTCTCTCATTAAGCTCAGCCAGCCCTTATTTCTTTTTATTAAGTTAATTAATCCATTCCCATTTTTTGACTAATGGGCCAAGCCCAAGTGACTTAAATGCCTCCGAGTGGGCCCGACTATGTCTAAAAATGCCCCGTGACCCGTTTACTACCCCTGGGTACACTTTTCCGACTATCTCGGCCCATCCGGACTCAACTGTACACTTAGAATTTGCATCCGAATTAATTTATAAAAATACTTATCCCCCACCCAATATAGTCTATACCGACTTCCGGATGTGATAAGTACATACCTCGTCATTAATACTCGAGACGATGTAATTACATTATTACTATTCACTTAGTAAATAAGTTTTCCCTAAATATTAACCATTCAATCCCAGATTAATATTTATATATTATTCTACCATAATTAATTCATTAAATTACAACACACTAGTAATTTAGAATTTCTGAATTAATTAAATTTTAAATGTACTAAAAATACGGAGTGTTACAAAAAAATGTTGAGCTTGAGTGAAAATGGGGTAGGGAAAAACTAGGGCTCGAAAAAGGGAGAGAGGAGAGAAGAGAGAATATAAGGAGAAAGGGAAAAAAGGAAGGCAGATTCGGCTTTAACTGGTCGATCGATCGATCGACTCCCCAGGTTAAAGCCCATTGCATTACTGTTTCACTAGGGGGGGGGGGGGGGGGGAATGGGAAATTAGGGATATAAAGGGGTGAAATATATAAATAGGTATAAATATATATATATAGAGTATATATAAATATAATAAATAAAAAAATAAAAACACAAAATAAAAATAAAAGAAAACAAATATATATATATATAAATAAAAGAAAACAAACTCACAAAGTGGACAAACTATACAACGAGCGACACACGCGCACATTCACAAATAAAAATGAGAAATAAAATAAAATAAAAAGAACAAATAAATGCAAATGCATGAGAATGAGTGTGTGCAAAATAAGAAAATCTTTTTGCGAGTAAATTTCTCTTTTCGATTTTTCTTAACAAACGTAGGCTGGGACACACAATCTCTGCAAATTCAAGTCCGTTGAACCCACAAAAAGAGTTAGGACCAAGCATACAAAAATCAATAAAAAGAGATTAACTAATTACGTTAGACTAAATTAAAAAAATAGAAAAATTAATTAAGAAAGAATGAATAAAAATCTAACTATGTACAACCTACTATTTAGACTTCTCACTAGCTATACACTAGAAGTCTAAATAGTTGAGGATCCACCCAAACAATATTTTGGCTTTGGAAGATCAAAGGTGTACCCTCCTGAACATACATGCTTCCCGAAAAATGAGAATTCCGATTGAACAACGGAAGGCATGTATAAGGCGTAAAAAATGAGTCGTCGCCAATTTGAAGTTTTGGAAGGACGACGGGGGATTTGGATAACAAGGGGGATATGTACACTAAATGACCAAGAAAAATCGACTCATATCCCAAACGTTTTTCAAATGGAATGGGAGATGGTGGACACACGGGGATAACGTCCATCGAAAATAATTCCGGTAAAAAATCTCATCGGTAAAAGGTTTACACGTTTCAATAATTTCTACCAACTCATAGGAATCAACCGGAAATTCCAATGGCTCGATTATGGTAAACGAATATGGTGATGAAATAAATCCAATCTCAATCAACTCATCGTCGGAAGGAGATTTAATTTCGGGGGAAAGCAACTCATTTTCAATGACAGATTATTCAAAAAGACAAGGTGAAACACTAGTTTCCACCTCCTCGTTGATATGCAAATAAGAATCAAGCTCATTGCAAAATGCTTCAACTCTCAATTCATCATCGCTATCGTCAACCGCGCTTTTGAGGAATAAAAGGAGGGTTTCTTACAAAGTAGGCTTCCTTGGCTCAAGAGCCTCAGACTCCTCATTTGGTTGAAACTCGTCTTTAAAATCATCGGAATGAAAATCATCATTGGATTCGAATAGTGAATCCGACTTAAGCTCCCAATAACAATTTTCATTCCGATAATTGTTTTCAAGTTGTTCAATCTCAAGAAAATCTTCAAAATGGAAAACTTGAAAACTATCCCCAAAGTAGGAATCATTAGAATGACCGTAATAACTATAAAAAAAGTCATGGCTACCGAAATATATAAAGATGGGGAATCAGATGAAAAGGTGCGCGATCGAGAATCAACGTTTCTAAGAGCTCAAATAGGCAAATCCTGCAAGAAAGTTTAAAACAAAGAATACAAATAGGAAAGGAAAAAAAATACTACTAAATAATAAAACAATCAATATCTAAAATACACTCCCTAGCAACGACACCATTTTGATGCGAGGGGAACCAAGTGTTCGTGTAGGGACACTGTCGTTGATTTCGGCTCCCGCTCTACATGCAAAAACGTAAGCTACTGCTACACTTGCGAGGCAAGCACAACGGTAAGTCGGGTATCGTAAGAAATCCATAGGGAGTGATAGAATTTTAGACCGGTAATTGTTTTAGTACTTCAAGAATAAAAGCATAAAAGGTGATAAGGTGGTTACGATGACAAAAGAAAAGAAAAGTTAAGTCTACACAAAAGTAGAGCAAGAGTCGGGATCACATACTACCACATGGATCGAAAGAACTACTAATTAGAATTCTGGCTCGAAAACATTTAACCGAACATTTATAATTAAGCATAAACTTCACGCAATAAGGAATTTAACCCAAAGTTGCTTGAATAAATATTTAATAAAAAATGATCAAACACGGATTAAATTCGAATTGTCGCTATAAACAGTAAAGTTGCGTGACAAATAAAGTTAAATGCATAACAATCCAACTTTAATACACGCGGTTTCAATTAAACACAATTTTACACAAAACCTAATTTTCGGAGCTCGAGGCCCGTTAATGGCGCAACACAACCCCGCCCCTATTTATCTAAGGGCACAACATAAATTAAACTAAATTACAACTAATTAAACTAATTAAAGCAATGAATGATTAATTAAGTTAACTAGAAAGCATGGAAATGAAGGAAAGACAACTATATATATATGGTAGGGATGATGAATATTTAACTTACACAACCCAAATGGGTCACACCAAAGGAGAAATGAAGAAGAACTCCCCAAAAAACCCAAACCCTATGTTTTTCTATCCTAAAAATGAATTATATTTGTTTATTACAACAAAAATCACTTAAATAGTAAGTTGGAAAAAGAAATGAAAAGAAAAAGCAAGGCAAAATATCTAGGAAAAACAGGGGGTCGATCGATCGATGGTTCAAAAGAATGCCCACTGTCTCCCACGATTTCGGAAACAATCAGGGGTCGGTCGATGGACCCTTTTAGTTGATCAATCGACGAAGCAGGTGTTAGCCAAGCTGCCTTTTGTTTTGGTTTATTTGGAATTCCCTTCCGCTAAAACTCCCATAACTTCTTCGTTAGGAATCGAATTCACGCAACGTTCACGGCGACGCAAAGCTTACGAGGAGGGCTACAACTTCCGTGTAATGTTGGGCCAGGTGCCCAAACTATGAAATGACCAAAATGCCCTTGCGCGTGCAATCATGTACGAAACTTCACCGGAATGAGTCCGCACTTCAAACTAAGCATTCGAATACCTATAAAAGCTTAATTAACACCTACGAAGCATGTTAACATAGAAATCCGAGGTTGTTTAGTTAACTATCATAAATATAGGGATTAAGATACTCGAGGGGGCTAAAAATGCGTATGTTAACGGGTAAAATACGCAATATTTGTGTCGTATCACGTGACGAGCACCTTGGTCTCGATGTCTTGAAGTGCATGTCCATGAACCAAAATACCCTGGACGGTATTCGGGTCCCTCAACCCCCTCCCTTTCCGCGTGTCATCAAATACGCCGAGTATAAACATGCTCGGCCAACCAATTGTTGACATAGGCCACTCGATGGGAGCCAAGTAGGGGACTGGATCATCAATTGATGAGTCTTCACGTGTCAGCGATTAAGCAGTGACGTTTACGTCCTCGTCCTCCTCCACCATATTCTCCTTCTCCTTCCCCTTGTCCTTTCCTCCCAATGAACGCTTCACGAATGAGAACATATCTTGGACCGTCGCCTCCAACCTTGATAGCTTCGCATCATACAAGTCGACCTGACGAGCCAACCCGGTGTTGCTCGTCTCCAATCCGATGATCCTAGATTTGGCCACCTGCGAGCTCACCCCCTTGTCCTCCCCTTACGAACAACACCAAGCACTTGGTTGAGTGCGTCCGTGGACAAGGATGCCTTGTCGGTATTGGACTGCGACTCATGCACTTCCTTAAGCTTTGCCTAAAATGACAAAAAGCACACGATTAGTTAAATAAATAAATAAAAAATTATAACATAATTACCAAAAAGTAAACTATCGGATTACTTGCAATCGTGGTTGAGACGCTCGATACACCTCTTTATCCTTCCCCTTCTTCATTTTAATTGCAACATAGGCATCGAGCCTATGTGTCCTACCTCCAGAGCCACTCCCCGTCCCCTGAAATAAAATAATGCAAAATTGAGTACCGAGCCCGCTAAGTAAAATAATGCAGAATAACATATTTTTGTAATTATAAAAAAATAATAACTTACCATCATCCTATGCTCTACCTCCACGTAAGACGTCCGGCCGGAGTAGTGCACGCCCATCTTTTTTGCCCGATTTTCCCTCCCCGATTCGCGAGATACCAATTGTCGCTCCTAAATCTAATTATCAATGAACTTTTACCATTGTGCCAATGAGATCGGCTCCTTCGGTGGGAAAAACTCACGCATTCTAATAATGGATTCTCGGGTCTTCCTAAAGTACCGGCCCGTAAATTTTTCTTTTATGTCTTGTGTTGCTTCCTCAACTTCTCCAAGATAGAATCGTGGAGTTCTGGGGCCAGGCTGAATTGTTCATGTCAAACAAATACAATATTAGTTGCGAATAAATATAAATATGAATTGTAATTGAAATATAAATATAAATATAAATATAAATATAAATATAAATATAAATATAAATATAAATATAAATATAAATATAAATATAAATATAAATATAAATATAAATATAAATATAAATATAAATATAAATATAAATACATTACCTATAGTGCCGCTTAAATAGATAACTTGATCTCATTTGGCACCTCCGTCCAACTAGTGTACCCCAGGCCGATAATCGTCTTTAGCAGCTTGAGGGATCTAGCTAATATCCCCATCTTGTTCTCGACTTCCATTCCCAATTCTCCCCATTTGGGAAGCGTAGGGGCCGAGGAGCCCTCGTCGCCTCCGCTACCGCTGGGCCCAGAAGACATCATCATTATCATCATCATCATCATCATCCTTGCCTTAATCCCTAAAGGAGACATTTTTTGTAACAAAATGTTGTTATTAGTACAAATTCAAAATGAATTAGAAGAAGACATGCAAACGTTAAGTCTAAATAGTACATGCGCTAATGTAATCAAGTACAAATGAATAAAAAGCATTAATTCTAAAATTGGAATACTATTTAACACACACACATATACAAAGGAAAGAGAGAAAGATAAAAAGAGTGAAAATGATCAAGTACAAATGAATTAAAAGCATTAAACCGGTGTCCGATAATAATAAAACACTAGTACATGCGCTAAATTGGAATACTTATTACAAATTAAAAAATTGTTTCAAATTCGGGTTATCATAAAAAATGGATTGATATTCAGTAGGAACAACCAAGTCATCGACACTACTGTTTAGACGCTTTGGCGCATGTAGGATGATTGACCACGACTCGTTGTTGATATACTCTGAGTAAATACTTGGTTGATCTTTTGAAATGCACAAACAAACGGCTCATCGCACACGTGTTCATTGCTCTTCAACTTGGACAAGTCAACCATGATCAAATTGATGCCAGGATCAATTTTACAAGCATTTTTATCCTTAAATCTTACCCAATCACACTAAAATACAACCTATTTGAAGCTTACATAGTCCAATTCAAATATATTTTGAATTACACCATAGTAAGTCATTTTAGCTTCAACGAGGTTTTTATCTTTTGCACTCGCTCGAAAGAAAGTAAGAGCCTTATATGAAATGCCCGAGTTATGTACATTTTTATTTTCCTCGTACACCCTTGCGTCGAATACGTAGCCGTTCAATCAATATTTTTTGTACTATTGTGCCATGAACAAGGGTCCAATGGCTAGATGAGCAAACCTTGATGTCGCATCACCCGTCTTTAAGAGCTGAGAATATAGATGAATTAATTAGGTTAGTTGTAAATTTTTATCGTAATGTAACATTATATAACAAACGTTTTCATTATAATTACCTCGTGTGACAACCACAACCTAAAATCACTATCTGATTGTGCCATTATTTTTTGTCTTTTATTGTTCTCACAGGCTTCATATTTTTTGCATACAATTAATGTGACGAACGTATTACTAAATTAATCATGTATAAAATAATCTAAAATAATGTAAAACTTAAAATAATTTAAATTTACTTTTTCCATTCTTGGACATCTTCATCTGTGTCAAATAGATAACGAGCTACTTGTTCATGTGCAAACTCGTTAATTTCACTTGTTTTCCCATCACATAACCACCCTCATCGACAAACTCATTAATGTCATCAACGCTGGTTATATCAGGCATATATTCCCGAGTATATATTGATGACTCCACAGTGATGTATTCTTCTGTAATTGAACCTGCAATGTATCACATATTCTTGACGTAATCTTTAAAAACTTTCATCAATCTTTCAAACGGATACGTACACCGATATCTAACTTGATCGAAAAGAAGTGACTCATCATATAGGTGTACTAATAAGTGAACGCTTATGTCAAAGAATGCTGAGGGAAAGTACTTCTCCAACACAGAAATTGCTTCGATCACCGCCAATTTTGCGGTCACAATGTGTTATCGATTGACTACCTTCTCACACAAAAGTGAGAAGCAGCTACTAATTTGCATAATAGCCCTCCGCAAAATCCTTGTCCTTGGAGAAACAGTACTTAAACAATAGAGGAACCAATTGCATGATCACATGCCAATTTTGGGACTTACACTAATGTAAATCATGGGTAGAATAATTCACAATCCTTTGAAAGTTCAACGAAAAATTATATGAAACCTTCAAATTATATATTTTGTCTAAAAGCACCTTCCTTTCCCCACTCGTCAAAGTAAACGCACCAGGGGGAATTATTATCCTCCCCTTACTATCTTCTTTCAACCATAGTTGTGGCTTAAGTTTTAATGATTTAAGGTCTTTTCGTGCATTTTCTTCATCCTTCGAATGACTTCCCCCAAGGAATGTTCCCAAAATATGTTCATAGAGGTTCTTCTCTGCATGCACCACATCCAATACATGGTGCATCGGGTTATTCTTCTAATAAGGCAAGTCAAATAAAATTTACCTCCTAGACCATGCCTTTCTTGTCTCAGTTTCATTCCCAATTGGGGTTTTCTTATACTTGACATTCTTAAATTTAGGATTCTTACATGGCATATTGGGGCCACAATCAGAAGATTCTTACCGGTAAAATATTTCAACACTTTTTGAGGCACTTTTGAGCTTGTGCCTTAATTGCATGTAGATTGGACATATCTAGGTTCATCGCATACCGGACAACGATCGAGATTTTTATACTCCTTTCGATATAGTATGTAGTCATACACACAAGCATGAATCTATTTATACTTCATTCCCAAACCTTTCAAACTGTTCTTCATAACATGATATCTATTTGGAAGCGTATTCTCCTTGGGTAGTAAGCCCTTCACCCAATTCAAAATGACTGCTATGCTATTGCCAGATAAATCATATTGCATATTCAAACTGTGCAAACCAACCATGGAATGTAAAGTTAATTGATCTTTCTCAGAGCCAGAGTATAACGGTTGGGTCGCCTCAAATTTTAAACTTTCGTAGTCATCGTAAAGGTTTATCGTGATATCTTCATGAGCACCTGAACCTTGTACATCGTTAGTGACCTCATTCTCCTCCACTTCATGAACTTCGTACACGTCATCAACTAAATCCTCTAACATATTATGATCTACATCATCCCCTTCTACATCTATCCTAGTTGTTGAAGGTTGTTGTGAAGGTTGTTAGGGGATAAAAGGAACTTTCAATTCCCTGTGAAAACTCCAAAATCGATAATTATCTTGCATACCCAATCTTAACCAATGTAGTTTAACTATTTTCCACTCAAACACCTTACCATTCTTACACTTAACACACGAACACGAAAACTCTTCATCATTATAACACCTCTTTGCGTATTTCACAAATTCATTAGCACCTCTGAGAAACACATCCCCCAATCTATTTGTCTCCCCCATCCACTCTTTGTATTTAGGATATCACATCACAACTACTACAAACAATCACCTATTAAAGGTAAGAAGCATATATTCGTGGATTACTATAAACAAAACTTAGATTTATAGTATGTTTAAATTAATTATGTCTTATTTATATTCGATTTTTAAATTTCAATTTATAATAGTAATTCCTATTTCCTCCATCTCCTCTAAAGGGTAAGTGGTCCTATCCTATTCAAGACCGCATATTTTTGTAATATACTTAACAGCTCATGCACATTGTTACAATTTGAGAAAAATTCTCCAGAATATTCCCATAGTTCTCCAAGTACACGACGTAGATTGGCAAGTGTGAGTGTTATTTCAATTGATCAATTGAAATAACACCCACACTTGCCAATCTAGTATGTACTCAGAGAATATTAGGATACGACTGCAGAATTTCCTCCAAAAGTAACAACTTTAAGCCACTAAGAATATTATTATACAAAAATTATGCAGTCCAAAACTGTCCAAACGGGACAATTCGAAAGATCTCATTATAGGGGTAATGACTCTCGAACAGGTCTACGGGCTATTGAATGCGTACACATAAGAACTAGAAGGCTAGTATCTATACACACTATGTGTAATTGTAAGTGTGTTTCATTTAATTATAATAAGTCCATGGTCTTGACACTCTCAAACGGGTCATGACACAAAGTATTTTTAGAAAAAAGTCGAAAACTTCCCCTCCCCCCATTTTGACAATAATCCAGTGGTCGTGCCACTTCCAAAATTAACCATCTCAACAAATTAAGACAATATAATTATTTACGGATTTATTTGTGTGAATTAAATTAAGTATTTTTCAAAAATTTAACAACCAACTTCCATATCCAACCACCTATGTCCAATATAATCCAACAACAACAACAAACCAACAAATGTGTATCCCGTACTCCATCTAATTCATCTACTTAATTAATTCAACAATAACAATTTCAACCTAAATAAAAATAAATAAACAATATTTATGATGTCCAATCAACATTAACAATTAATTTCAAGTCCTAAACTAAACATTAATTTCAAATCCTAAATCAACATTAACAATTAATTTTAAGTCCTAAACTAAACACCAATTAATTTCAACACACATATATACACACACGCATACACACCCCACCCCTACCCTACACCCCGTCCCCACCCTCACCCCAGCCCCACAACCCCTGCACACCCCCCCCAACACACACACCTATACACCCCCCAACACACACAAATGCCCCCACCCCTTCCCCACTACACATACACACACACACACACACTGAAAACCCCGATTTGAAAATCAAAAATCTTTTAAAATCCTTTTTATTTCACAAAGTAATAATTTCCTTTATAAATATGCGGAAGCGTAAAGGTGATGGTTCAATACAATAAACAAATTTTAATTTACTTTAAATTAAAATTAAACACAAGTGAAATATGATTAATACACACACACAATTTAAATTTCACATAAACACAATTAATTAACCCAAGTCCTAGAAATTTTCCTAATGCATATTTTGAAATTTTATCAAGTTAGGCCAAACCAATTTTAATAATTAAATTAAATGACTTGAAATAAATTAACATAAACATTACCCAATATTTATTTGCACCAAATTAAACAAGTAGTGATTAAATTAAACCAATTTTATCTTTTTACCTAAGCATGCGTTCTAGGTGATTTTACAAAATATAAAACAAAAAATTAATCCACTACGCCACGATGTACGAGGAAAAACCCATAACAGGAAACAACCTCGGACGGCCCTAGCCTCAAATGCACTAAGTACGGAATTTACATTTACAAGACAGATGACCTACTTCCTCAGCTCGAACCCTTTCAGGCCTTGACGCGTCTTCTTATAACCACCTCTGCCTAGCGGATAACCACGGAGCTCCACCGCAGTCTTGGAACCCACTGATCGGACAATAGGTACACCATCAACCACATATGGTGCCTTTCACCATGTGAGAATGCCGCAGCAAAACTTCTTCTTTTTTGAGGGAGTTAGAAGAAAACCCAAACTTCTCTTCTTCAAGGTGTAGAGATAAACCGGTGCCAAAACACTCAAAGCAAATGATATAGATATGGAAGCTTGCAATAAACAATGGGTGTAAACTAGAGTGGTAAAATGAATTTTTCTTTGAAAAATTTATCACTCAAAACATGAACTTTTTCTCTTTGTAATTTTTCTCTCAAACTCTCTCTAGGAGTTAGTATGGTATGAAAAAGTTAAGTTGGAAAAATCTATTTCCGCACTTAAGAAATCTGCTACAAAGTTAGTGGGAAATACAAGTGGGAAAGTGGGTCAAAACTGCTTAAAGCTGCCATTTAACTGTTCCCACCAAATCTCGTTCGAACGACATTTTCATTCGAACGAAATCTCGTTCGAACGAGACTTCTAACGAAGTTCCAGTGTGAACTCGTTAGAAATCTTGTTGGAAGCTCGTTCGAACATCATGTTCGTTCGAACGACACTTCGAATGACATTCCACTGGTCTTATGGGGAACTCGTTGGCAAACTCGTTCGAATGACTTATGGTTCGAACGACAATCTCGTTCGAACGACACTTCGAACGAACTTCCAGAAAGTTTGAAAAATTCAATTTTTAGCCCAGAAACTTTATAAACTTGATTTTAAAGTTTTAATAAAATCTTTATGAAATTAAACAACAGTTTTAACTAAACGTACACCCAATATAAAATGTTCCAAGCTCCTATATATATATATATATATACTAAAATGCATTCATACCTTAGGAGCAATGGAACCATGTTGATGACGTAGAAACGAGGCACAAACAAACTCGGCAATGTGATGAAGCTTTATACACTTGGCCGCTACGTCTTCAACAAACACGTCATAGGCTTTAAATAGGATCAAATAACTCTATCCTGTGACTCAAACGTTTTTGTTCGGAATTGAGCCAAAACAACAAAGGACTCAATTGGAAATTTATGTTCTTACAAATCTCCCCCTTTGGCTATTTGGGGACAAAAACCAACAAAAATCCTAAAGGGCCGTCAAGCTCTACTAGACTGACAAAAAATGTCCCATCCAAAATAAAATTACAATGATTGACTCAAACAACCCAAAAATTCAAAATCTTTGCTGGCGAAAGTTACCACTTAGAATAATTCCTGCACACTTAAGCAAACACATTAAACACATAGGGAATATCAAAATATTAAATGCAAATAAATTAAGACTCCCCCGAAATTAATTCTCCCCTTTAACAACTGTGATCTACCTAAGAAGGTCGCGACTCCCCCAAATCTCCCCAAACTAAGATACGATTACAATAGGATTAGATACCATTTCTTCCCCTATCATTCTCCCCCTTTTTGTTCAGGAATAGTCAAAGGCTAGAACTAATTTAAACATGATGCATAAAGTGATGAGACCATTAAAGCTCATAGGCAACAAAACCATAACTAATCCAACAAATGAATACCAACTATGATTCGAAAAACAAATGATACCAAATTACACATAAGATTCTAAGTATGTGATATCAAACAAACAACGCAACAAACAAGGTACCAATTTTGAATTGAAGCATAAATGGACTAGCTAAACATGGCAAAGATATAAACAAAATATCATATATATGTATACATAATAGATACAAGCTAAGCATAAGTACACACATATAGATATAAACACCAAAATGACACAAAATAAGTTAAGCTTTTCACACTCGTATGGAAAGAATGTGTCATATGGAAACGGAAGTGTAGGGGTGTGAACTAGTAACAATTAAATTTAGACCCAAACACTTAAAACACATTCACGGAGTTCTCAATTGATTGCAAACTTCATCACATTTGAATATAACCTCATGTGACAATATAGATTGAACTCAATGAACAAACATACACAATGCATACAAGCCTAGCATGTTGATGATTCTACAAACCAATAGAGTCATGACATTGATAGCGCAACTAGGATAAACGTACATTGTGCAAACCATTGATATACCATCCAATCTCCCTCAATAAGCATATATTATTATTTTGAATGATAATATCAATTAAACATAGGCCTTGGCAATTATTTTTCTTTTTAATGCCATATTTTCTATTTTTAGGCCTTTGGACCACGTATTTCTTTTAGGTCCATTCAAACGGTGGCTTACAATCGCAAAGGATAATAAATCCTTTCGGAGCCCTTCCCCGTGCACATTTATTTATCATTTTTTTCTTTTTCACACAAATCTCACGTGCAACGGATTTTGTCATGCACTAGTCCTCCTAGGTCACAAATATGTAGATGATAAGATTTGTAGGAGAACACCTCAAAAGGCTCAAATATACATATGAAGTTAAATTTCAAAAGAGCTCGTGCATGTGTGAATAGAGGAATATAAAAGTAGAATCCATTTAAACAATACAAAATCCAACTACTCCATGTAAGCATGGTAAAGAACATTACAAGGATTGAGAATCTAAACCAAAAGTTCTAGCTACATGGGAGCGTAAAAGATGGGATTCAAACACAAGTATATGCCAAATAAAGTGTGTCAAACTGAAATACACACAAAATAAAATCTTTTTGAGTTTTTGAAATTTTTAACCAAAAATAAAAAAATATATACTCAAAAGACAAACAAAAATCATTTGAATTTTTCATTAAGCTTAAATTACCAAGAGATAAAAATCCAAATGATAAACAAAAATCTTTTTGTATTTTTCATTTAATGTAAACAAAATGAAGAAATAAAATACAAAAGATAAACAAAAATCATAATTCTAGCATGTGATTAAGCATGGAGCATAGACTAGAAAATGATTAAAACAAGCATACATTTAGCATAACATTATAGCATGAAGTACAAACGCTAAAGTATGAAAACACTAACACATTCAACCCTTAGATTTAGCAAGGGAGGAAGCATGAGTGAGAATCAAAAACCCTATCTTCTAAAGCTACCAAGTCGGATATCCTAACCCAAACTAACGACGAGTGACTTACTCGGGGTGCAGGAATCTTGGCTACCTTGGTTGCCTTACGAAAGGATTTTCTATGACCCTTTCTAAGATCAAAACAAAATTTCCTAAGATGACCTTTTCGACCATAATGTGAACATTTAAACTCAGGATGAAAAGATTTTCCTAAGGAGTGATCTCTAAAAGCTTTCCTAGTGGATTCTCCTAAAACATTGGTTTTGGCTTTATTCGTTGATTCACTACAAGTATTGAAGCCTAAACCACAAGTGTCATTTTTAATTTGGACTGTTCCTAATATTTTATCTAATTTTTCCGAACGACACTCCAAATCAAATTTGACATTACTAGAGTCTTTTAATTTATTTTCTAATTCTAGGATGTTAGACTCTAATAAAACATTTCTCTCTTCAAACTCGAGAAGCTCATTTTTTAAGGATTCCATTAAACCTCTAAGGCTATCTGTCTCGCCTTCTACATATTCTAGCTTCTCTCGAAGATATCTCTCTCATGTGCTAATGTCTTCCACTAACGCACTCTCATCAACGACCTTGACACGCTCTTTCAAACAAGCTTCTAACTTCAAATTAGCTCTTTTTAATTTAATTGATTCTTTATATAATTCTTGAAAAGCGTTTTGAAGTTCACTCATATTAACCTCTTCTTCATTTCTACTCTCTCTTTCTTCTCCACTCTCACTGCCATAAAAAACAAGGGAATCATAAACTTTGACCTCGAAAGTGTCATGTGTTTGAATATCTTCATGAGAAGATTCATTACCGGTGCTCACATGACTAACCATAAAAGCCACAAAGTTGGGCTTAGTGGGGGAATTGGGTCCCTCTTCCTTATCACTATCACTAAGGGTCGCATTATATGAAATGGATCGCTTACCCTCTCTCCTTAGTTTAGTGGGGCACTCAGAAGCCCTATGGCCATAACCCTCACAACCAAAACATCAATTTGACTCGTCCCTATTTAAATTTTCATTAATAGTTTTAGGGATCCTCTCGGCTTTGTCATGCTTAGAAGTTTCAAATTTCTTAAAGTCATTTTTAAATTTATCTTTGTTAATTTTAAGAAATTTTCTAAATTTTCTAGCAAACATAGCCATATCTTCCGAGTCACTATCACTTTCACTTTCACACTCTACTACTTGTTTTTCCTCTTTTAGTGCTTTCAAAGCAAAGCCCTTTTCAATTTTCTTTTCAGATTTAGAGGGAAACATGTCCAGTTTATAGGTTTGTAAATCACCTACAAGCTCTTCTAATTTCGTATAGGCTAAAGTTGGTAAAGAATTTAAAACAGTCACTTTTGGAATAAATCTATCGCGTAGGGACCTTAAAATTTTCTTTACAACTTGGTGGTCGGGTATTTTTTCTCCCAAGTTAAAAGATGAATTAACAATATCAGAAAGTCTAGCATAAAATTCATCAAAAGTTTATTTTTCGTTCATTTTGATGGTTTCAAATTGAGTGGTGAGGTTTTGGAGTTTCGAAGCTTTAACGACACTTGTACCCTCATGAGTGAGTTGCAAAATATCCCACGCTTCTTTAGCGGTCTCACACATCATAATGCGTCAGAATTCATCCGGTGTGATGACGCTAAACATGGCATTTAAACCACGGGAATTAAAATTTGAAAGTTTAAACTCATTCTCAGTTCATCTATCGGTCGGTTTGGGAACACGTTCATTTTCTACTAAATAAGTTGGTGGAGACCACCCGTTAACTACCGATAGCCAAACCCTCTCGTCGATAGATTTAAGTGCCGATTTCATTCGCGCTTTCCAGTACGTGTAATTAGAACCATCGAAAATAGGAAATTTTGAAAATGAGGAAAATTCCATTTTGGCCAAAAATTATTTAAAGGATCTTAACGAAATAATTTATCGCTTTGGCTCTGATACCAATTTGAAAACCCCTGATTTGAAAATCAAAAATCTTTTAAAAGCCTTTTTACTTCACAAAGTAATAATTTCCTTCATAAATATGCGAAAGCGTAAAGGTGATGGTTCCATACAATAAACAAATTTTAATTTACTTTAAATTAAAATTAAACACAAGTGAAATATGATTAATACACACACACAATTTAAATTTCACTTAAACACAATTAATTAACACTACACAAAAATGACAAAATTATCACCTTTCAGCCCACCCTTGTCAAGGTCATTGACCTTGACAAAAAACACGCATTTTGTGTCACGGTCATTGACCTTGACACGACCGTGACAAAGAATTGTCACGGTCAATGACTGTGACAAGGCCGTGACAAATGAAGTTGTCACGGTCGTGTCACGGTCAATGACCGTGACAATTCTTTAAATAATTATCACGGTCAATGACATTGACACGACCGTGACAACTTCTGTAATAAAAAAAGCCATAGGCTTCTTTTTTCCCACCCTTTTTTGGTTTTCCCCCCCTCTCTCTCTCTAAGGTATGTTTTTTTTTCTTCTCTTTCTCTTTCATTTCTATATGTGTGTGTATGTGTATGTGTGTATATATATGTGTGTATATGTATGTGTATAAATGTGTGTATGTGTGTGTATATGTGTGTGGTGGGGGAGGGGGGAAGGGGGTAGTGGGGGTGGGGTGGTGCAGGTGTGGTGGGGTGGTGGGGGTGGGGGTGGTGTGGTGTGTGTGTGTGTGTGCGTAGGTGTGTGCGTGTGTGTGTGGCAGGGGGAGGGGGCAAGGGGTGGGGTGATGGTGGTGGGGGTGTGGTGGTGGTGGGTTTGTGTGTGGTGGGGCAATTTTAACAATTGTATAGCTTTAATTAATAAATTGTATTAGCTTTAATTGTAATTTTAATTGTATAGTTTTAGATGAAATTAAATTAATAATTAGTGCCAATTTCATATGAAAGTAGGATTGCCCCTCACTGTAAATTAGTAAATTAATAATTGTATACTTTAATTGTTAGTTTAATTGATGAAATGAATTAATTGAGTAGATGAATTAGAAGGAGTACGGGTTACACATTTATTGTTGAAATTGTTGTTGGATTAGTTTGTTTAGTAAATGTTGGGTTGGTTAGTTTTAAAAGTGGCATGACCACTAGATTATTGTCCATATGGGGGTGGGATTTTTCAACTTTTTTTGAAAATTACTTTGTATATCGAACAATATATACAAAGTATGATAATTAAATGAAACATACTTGAAATTAAATATGTGTATATGTGTGTGTATGTGTGTGATGGCGTGTGGTGGGGGAGGGGGTGTGGTGGGGGGAGGGGGTGGGGTAGTAGGGGGGGTTGTGTACTAATAATTCCATGCTTTACATCTATTCTGGCATATATAATAATAATTCCATGCTTTACATCTATTCCACGTTAGATGTTTTCAACTAATTTAGACATATTTATGTATGTGTATGTGTGCGTGTGTGTGGTGGGGGTGGGGTAGGGGTGTGTGTCTATGTGTACTAATAACATTTTTTTATCTGTACTAATAACATTTTTTTACAACAAATGTCTCCTTCAGGTATTAAGGCGAAGATGATGATGCTGTTTATGATGATGTCGTCTGGGCTCGGTGGTAGCGGAGGCGACGAGGGATCCTCCGCCCCTAGGCTCCCCAAATATGGAAAATTTGGGATTATCATCGAGAACAAATCAGAGCTATTAGTGAGATCCCTCGAGATGCTAAAGACGGTCATCGGCCCGGGGTTTATGAGTTGGAAGGAGGTGCCATATGAGCTCAAGTTAGCTGTTTGGGCGGCACTACAGGTAATATATTTATATTTATATGAATATTTCAATTTCAATTTCAATTTCAATTTCAATTTCAATTTCAATTTCAATTTCAATTTCAATTTTAATTTCAATTTCAATTTCAATTTATATTTATTCGCAACTAACATTGAATTAGTTGGACAGGAACAATTCAACTTGGATCCAAAGCTACGCGATTCCGTCTTGGAGCAGTTGAGGGAGCAACACAAGACGTGGAAGAAAAATATGCGGACACGGTACTTTGGAAAAACACGAGAGTCCATTATACAATGGCGTGGATCTGTCCCGCCCAAGGAGCCGATCACATTGGCACAATGGCAAAAATTCATTGACAATGAGATCGAAGATCGACAATTGGCATCTTGCCAATCGGGGAGGGAAAATCGGGCAAAAAAGACAGACGTGCACTACTCCGGTCGGACCTCTTACGCCGAGGTGTAGCATAGGATGAAGGTAAGATTTAATTTTTCTATAACTACAGAAATATATTATTCTTCATTATTTTACTTTACGGGGCCGATACTAATTTTACTTTATTTTATTTCAGGGGGTAGGGAGTGGGCCAGGGGGTAAGCCACATAGGCTCGATACTTATGTGGCTCTTCGGACGAAGAAGGGGAAGGACAAGGAGGTTGTCCCCGAGCGTCGCGGCCACGATTGTAAGTAATTCGACAGTTTAATTTTTGTTAATTACATTATAATTTTTTAGTTTACTTATTTTACTAATCATGTGCTTTTTGTCATTTCAGGCAAAGCTTAAGGAAGTGCATGAGTCGCAGTTTGATGCCGACAAGGCGTCTTTGTCCACAGATGCACTCAGCCAAGTGCTTGGATCTGATCGCAAGGGGAGGACAAGGGGGGTGAGCGGGTGGCCAAATCTAGGATCATCAGATTGGAGACGAGCGACATCGGGTTGGCTCGAACGGTGGATTCACACGACGTGAAGCTGTCCCGTTTGGAGGCGACGGTCCAAGATATGTACGCATTCATGAAGCGTACGTTGGGCGGAGACCATAAGGGGAAGGGGAAAGGGAAGGAGAAGGCGGTGGAGGAGGAGGAGGCGCAGGAGGACGAGGATGTGGACCTCGCTGCTTCTTCACCGTCACGTGCGTATTTCGATGATCCCCTTCCTTATTTGGCTCTCTTCCCCAGACCATTGTCGACACTTGGTTGGCCGAGCGTGTTCATATTGGATGTATTTGATGGCGAGCGGATAGGGCGGGGGTTGAGGGACCCGAATATCGTCGAGGGTGGAATAGTTCATGGGCATGCGCTTCAAATGATCGAGTCCAAAGTGCTCGTCACGCATGTGATACCCGGGAAGGAGAACTCCCTATTGTGGTTGCGCGAACAATGTGGCATGATGTATATTAGTGGGTGTATCAATTCGTATATCATGTGGCCAACTCACCTCCTCACATTTACCCAAGACATGTAGTAACATTATTTTTAAGTTTGTCCATTTTAAGTATATTTGGATTATATCGTGATGTATATTATTTCTATTTTGAATATTTGGATTATATCGTCATGAATATATATTTGCACTATCTTTAGTTTATTTGGATATATGATGTTTGAATAGGTACAACCAACATTATTATAACAGGTACAAATATACTGCTGGGCAGTGGCAGTGGCCATACTGCCCAGCAGAATTTTTTTAAATTCTGCCCAGAATTTTCACGGTCATTGACCGTGATAATTTTTTTTAAATATTGTCACGGGCTTGTCACGGTTATTAACCGTGACTAAACTTGTCAGGGTCCATGACCTTGACACGACCATGACAATTCTAACGAACTTGTCAAGGTCAATGACCGTGACAATAGTGCAGATTTGGTGTAGTGTAACCCAAGTCCTTGAAATTTGCCCAAGTCATATTTTGCAATTTTATCAAGTTAGGCCAATCCAATTTTAACAATTAAATTAAATGACTTGAATTAAATTAACATAAACATTACCCAATATTTATTTGCACCAAATTAAACAAGTAGTGATTAAATTAAACCAATTTTATCTTTTTACCTAAGCATGCATTCTAGGTGATTTTACAAAAGATAAAATAAACAATTAATCCACTACGCCGCGATGTACGAGGAAAAACCCACAACGGGAAACAACCTCGGAAGGCCCTAACCTCAAATCCACTAAGTACAAAATTTACATTTACAAGACAGATGACTTACTTCCTTAACTCGAACCCTTTCAATCCTTGACGCGTCTTCTTGTAACCACCTCTGCCTAGCGGATAACCACGGAGCTCCACCGCAGTCTCGAAACCCACCGATCGAACAATAGGTACACCATCAACCACACATGGTGACTTTCACCATGTGATAATGCCGCAGCAAAACTTCTTCTTCTTTGAGGGAGTTAGAAGAGTAGAGATAAACCGGTGCCAAAACACTCCAACCAAATGATATAGATATGGAAGCTTGGAATAAACAATGGGTGTAAACTAGAGAGGTAAACTGAATTTTCCTTTATAAAATTTATCCTCAAAACATGAACTTTTTCTCTTTATAACTTTGCTCTCAAACTCTCTCTAGGAGTTACTACGGTATGAAAAAGTTAAGTTGGAAAAATCCATTTTCGTACTTAAGAAATCTGCTAAAAAGTTAGTGGGAAAAACAAGTGGGAAAGTGGGTCAAAACTGCTTAAAGCTGCCATTTAACTGTTCCAGCCAAATCGCATTCGAACGACATTTTCATTTGAACGAAATCTCGTTCGAATGAGACTTCTACGAAGTTCCAGTGTGAACTCGTTAGAAATATCGTTGGAAGCTCGTTCGAACGACACTTCGAACGACATTCCAGTGGCCTTATGGGGAACTCGTTGGCAAACTCGTTCGAACGACTTATGGTTCGAACGATAATCTCGTTCGAACGAACTTTCAGAAAGTTTGAAAAATTCAATTTTTAGCCCAGAAACTTTATAAACTTGATTTAAAGTTTTAATAAAATCTTTCTGAAATTAAACAATTGTTTTAACTAAATGTACACCCAATATAAAATGTTCCAAGATCCTATATATATATATATTAAAATGCATTCATACCTTAGGAGCAATGGAACCATGTTGATGACGTAGAAACGAGGCACAAACAAACTCGACAATGTGATGAAGCTTTATACATTTGGTCGCTATGTCTTCAACAAACACGTCATAGGCTTAAAATAGGATCAAATAACTCTATCCTATGACTCAAACGTTTTTGTCCGAAATTGAGCCAAAACAACAAAGGACTCAATTGGAAATTTGTGTCCTTACACACACACAAACCCACCCGCCCCACCACCTCCTGCCCCCTCCCTCCCACCCCCCACACATGCACGCACTCACACACATGCGCACACACACACACATATACACACACGAACACATACACACATATATACAAATGAAAGAGAAAGAGAGAAGAAAAAATACCTGTTAGAGAGAGAGAGAGAGAGAGAGAACAGTCGCTTAAGAGAGAGAGAGAATTGAGGGAATAGAAAGCTGTGGGAAAAAAGAAGAGGGAAGGGTTTTTGTACCGACAAACTTATCACGGACCTATCACGGTCATTGACCGTGACAAGTTTATAAGATTGTCACAGTCGATGATCGTGACAAGACAGTTATAACTGTTCTTGTCACGGACCTGTCACGGTCAGTGACCGTGACAAGCCTTTGTCACGGACTTGTCACAGTTAATGACCGTGACAAGGGTGGCCGGCTCAAAAGTGAAAATTTGGTCTATTTGGTGTAGTGGAAACCTCCCAATGATAGCAATACAGAGTAGTTATGTCTAATATAAACAAGTAGCATACACACATACATAATATACGCCTCACTTTAATATATATATATATATATATATATATATATGTATATGTATATATATATATGTATATATATATATATATATATATATGTATATATATATATATATATATGTATATATATATATATATATATATATATATATATATATATATATATTATCGAGCTCGTACGAACATCCCACAGTGCACTAGTCTCCCAATCCCGAGGTTCGAAACAACTTTCCGATTAAATATCTAAATGTTCACTCACTTGAATTCCCGCTTCTCCTCACCCGAACCCATCTATTCGTTTGCCTATCACACATATAACAAATCCAGAAAAGCATTCCCCACTAGTCCTACTCTACCCCGGAAGTCTCACGGTCATTCTCCAAGATCTAACGGGTCAAAACAACACACAAATAAAAACTAAGAAGGCTATTAAACCAAATCGATTTGCTCCCCCAATAAATGGGTTTGGTTCACTGGTTTGCCTGTTATCTTCTTCCTCAAGTTTTTCTCCTCCAAACCCTCCAATGGAGGTCCCAAACCACTCCAATCATAAAATTAACCTCCTACAGTATTATACTAATGAAATCGCGGGAAGCCTTTCTATTAAAACCAAAATAATTTCCTTTTTAGATATGCTGAAGCGAAGATGATGGTTCAATAAAATTGATCAATTCATATATTCACTTAAACCAATTAATTAATCCAAGTCCTAGAATTTTCCAAAGTCATATTTATCAATATTAGCAAATTAGGAGAAACCAAATTTTAGCAAATGACTTGAATTAAACAACATTACCCAATATTCAATTTAAGTCCAAATTAAATTGAGTGTGATAATTTAAACCGAATTTTATCTTTAATTATCCTAAGCATGCGTTCTACGTTATTTATGCAAGATAAAATAAATCAATCACACTACGCCGCGATGTACGAGGAAAAACCCAAGATGGGAAACAACCTCGGACGGCCCTAGCCACAAATCCACTAGATACGGAATTACAAGTACAAGACAGATAGACTTACAACGCACGACTCGATCCGTCTTAAGCCCCGATGCTTCTTCTAGTAGAAACCTCTTCCTAGCGAATAACCTTGGAACACCACCGCGGTCTCGGAATCCACCGATAGGACTTTATATGGTCACCGTCACCCGAGCATGGAGCCTTTCTCCGTGTGGGTAAATCAACATAGAAACACTTCTTCTTTCTTTGTGGGTGGTGGAAGCAAAACCCAAAACTTCTCTTCAATTCGGTGTAGAGAAAACCGGTGACAAACTCCAAGCAATTGATAAGTATATAAGAACTTGGAATAAAGTCATTTGGGTGTAAACACTAGAGTGATGGAAATTTTTCTCTAAAAATCTCACTCAAAACATGAACATTTTCCTAAACAATTTTTGCTCTCAAACTCTCTCTAAGAGATAAACTAGGATGAAAAGTTATGGAAATGTTAAGGTGGAAAATGTTCTTCCCGCACATATTAAAGTCTGAAAAAAGTTGGTTAAAAACTAAGTGGGGAAGTGGGTGCAAAACTGCCAAAAAAAAACTGCCAAAAATTGTTCCCGCCTGGCATCTCGTTCGAACGACATTTCGTTCGAACGAAATCTCGTTCGAACGAGATTTCTAACGACGTTCCAGATTGAACTCGTTAGAATCTCGTTGGAAATCTCGTTAGAACGTCGTTGGCAGGTTCGTTCGAACGACATTTTCGTTCGAACGACAATCTCGTTCGAACGACTCTATCGAACGAAAAACCAGAAAGTTTGGAAAATTCGATTTTAGCCCAGAAAACTTTATAAACTTATTTTAAAGTTTTAATTAATTCTTTCTTAAAACAAAACATAGTTTTTATAAACCTAACACCCAATAAACTTTGTTCCAAGCTCCTATATATATAGTATTGCATTCATACCTTGGGAGCATGGAACTATGGTTGATGACGTAGAAACGAGGCACGCAAACCAGCACATTTGATGAAGCTTTATACTCTTTGCCGCTATGTCTTCAACAAACACTTCATAGGCTTGAGAATATTACAATTAAATACTATCCTATGAATAAATGTTTTTGTCCGGAATTGAGCCAAAACTATATATGGACTCAATTGGAAATTTGTGTCCTTACAACTAATATTCTAGAAGTATTATATCACACAATTAGCCCTGAATCCCTTATCAAAACCCTAGGATTCTAAATCAAACATCAATTTTAGGAGACCCAGAATTTACCTATATTGAATTTTCATTAATTCAACCTTCCTATCAATGTTGTACATGCTTAACTCAAACCCAAATTTAATTTTAAATTTCTTACATGATCAACATCAACTAATTATCAATTCAAATAAGAGATTAGTTATGACTTACATCTCTTAATTAATTAATCAAAGTTCCAATCTCTAAACCTTTAAATCACAAATTTTTACACCATTAACTATGAAAGTGATTAACAACCTAATCATGCAATTGAAATCAAGTAACTACTTGGCTTTGTGGATAGATCTTAAGCCTCTATGCTTATGATGCGTTGAATCTGGATATGGTTCATTTTCCTTCTCTTCTCCAAGCCTTTCTCTTCCTTTCTTCCTCTTTCTCCTCTCTTAAGCTCTCTCTAACTCTCAAATATGCAGGTATTAAAAAGTGGGGCTGCCATCCACCCCTCTAAACCTTAGATACCTACTAATTACAGCCTAATCCCATTTTCCCATTAAGACATAGGTGTAAAAAGACCACCCTACTCTTATACGTGTCATGTTATGTCTAAAAAGACTCGAAACCTAATCATAACACTTGGCTACCTATTATGGACTATTTCGACCCATTTTGGATCACCAAAGCATTCAAAAAGGTCATTCGAGTCCCCAAATTATAAATATACCAATATCTCATTAGTCGGGCCCGACACGTGCATATAGTACACATCATCGATAAAATATATCGATCCACCGATGTAACTCTCAATCGACGTATAACAATAAATCATCTCTTTTCAATCATTGGTGACACATAATAGATAACATATCTATTTACATATCACATACAAGTAAATAATAATAATAAATATCAATCATCATCTCTCTAATTAACATTTATTGGAACCCAATTTAATTTCCCGTAATGATATTAATAATTATAAGCACATGAAAATCAAATAATCATAAAAGTACGGGGTATTATAATAGCAATAAAGTTCATGGCCCAATATAAATATAATGAGGAATTGGCGGTAACCCGTTGAGATCTGGAATTGATTAAAAATATCCCAGGAAATCTATTGAGAGTGCGCTTTTTGTTTAAGCGAAGAAAACTAATTTAATTAAATCCAATTTTTAATTGTCCAGATTTAAACACACACCAAAGTTATGCATCTAAAGGTGATTGATTAGACATTTAACATAATCACATCAAGAAAGGATCAATCACACACACCAAATGAGGAAAATCCCCCAAAGGGGAAAAACCTTTTTATTTCAATATGATTTGTAAGCACTTACATACATAATGAAATACATTTTGATAAGTGAAGACCCTCAGGCACCAGTTCGTTGTCGTCAGCAAGAGCTCCCTCGATATGCTCAAAGTTTAGTAGTGTAGAGACCCTTCTTCTCCACACAAGATGCTCCACGAGTGGGTATGATAGGGTTTAGGATGATTCACACATATGATTATGAGTGTTAGGTGAATATCAAGGTGTTTGGGCTTGAAAACATATGAAGACTTGACGTATTAGGTCTATAAAGTGTTCCCTCAAAGTCTTAAACAAAATAAGCTCCGAAGATGGAATTTATTAATACTCAAACAAATCTAATGCGTCGGATATTTTTTAATCGACGGATCGATCCGGAAAGGATCATCGGATCGATCTAACCATAAGACATTTCCTGTATAAAAATACCAAACAGATTGGTTCGATTTATTCTTAAACGAAATGGTCCGAAGATAAGTTTTTTCCTGTATAAAAATACCAACCAGATCGATTCGATATCTTCTTAAATGGATCGGTCCGGTTAAAAGACTTTTCCTTCATAAAAATGCCAATCGGATCGGTTCAATTATTTCTTAAACGGATCGGTCCGATGAGAAAGATTTTCTAGAATATGAAGACTTATGAATCCGAACGCAGTCTCACGAACACATGATGCAATGAACACACGATGTAGATACTAAGCACGACGCAGGATGTTGGTTATGATGGGCACGTGAAACACAAAATTGCATTAAGGCCGTTAAGAGATGATCGTGTTGAGATGAGCCGACAGTAGCGATATACGACATACAAGCTGAGATCTAGGATAAAAGTGAAAAGCCTAGATACTAACTCGAACATTTATAAAACGCGTCCTTACAAATCTCCCCCTATGTTTATGCCAGTGCATATATAAAAACTTCAAATTATGTTACCTCAAATTTGAAAACCAAATGGCATACAATTTAATATCCCCATTAAACCTAAAAAATGGAAATACTAAATGGATGACATGTCTTCAAACAACCATTAACATCTTCAAGTCTTTTCAGCAAACATCTTCAAGTCTTTTCCTTTGTACTCATCAGGGTGTGCAATAATATTCCTTAATTTGATACCTACACACATGAAGCAAGACACAAATACCCGTGACATGAAACAGTTCAAAATATAATGATAAGCACAAATAAATATCAATTATGAGCAAGCAAATAATTATTAGAATAAACAAAAATTCTCCACCATAATTCGTTCTCCCACTTTTTATAATGTCCCCAAATAGACAAATAAGAAGAACATAAAAAAATGGAGATTGTCACAAGCAGAACCACTTTCTCTTTTTAAATTTTCAAATTTTTTCTTACAAAATATACAACAAAGAATCACACCATTAAGGAACACTAAAACAACCAAGTCGATGGTAGCGAAAATATAGGATTGTGAAAAGATTCGACAAGAAAATCAATACATACAACCATAACATATGTGCATGATGAATGTTGGATATTCCTAACGAATGAACTCAACAGCTTCCTTAGGTGTAAAAAATGTGGAATTAAAATAAATTGACTCAATCAAATCAGCAAATCAAAGCTCAAAGTTATTTCCACACCAATAACGTCCAAAACGTTTGAAATGCTTTTTCACGACTTTCAAGGATGTTTAACCCCGTTTTTCATTTCTTTCCATCCAAACTCCCTCATAAATAGTTATACATTATATTTTTATTGAGGTGATGAAAATAAAACCGATTCGCCCATTTGATTTGGCATATTTTTCTTTTTATCGCCATTTAATTTTTTCAGGCTCTTTTTCAAACGGTGGCTTCATGACGAGTAAATTTTGAACTCTCGCAGTCCTTTGCCATGATTCACTCATCATATTTTGTTTCAATTAAATCCTCACGGTAAACGGTTTTTACATCCACTACTATCTTGTCAAATTTTATCGCATTTTGGTCGTTGTATAGACATAATTGAGATGGGAACACTTAAGCCAATATGTGATAGACAAGTACAATACTCAAATAATACCGTGAATGGGTGAAATAAAGGAGATAAGGAGCAAAACATGTGGAATATATCACTAATGACATCTCAAAGACTCCAAACAATGTAAAGAACATGGAAAAAATGATGTAGCATCTCAAATCACTATCAAACAGTCATGTGAAATATGAAGTGAAGTTGTGACTATGGCTATCTTAAATGTTCATCCATAAATGGTGTAAATAAAATACAAAACTATTTTTGTGTTTTTCAAAAAATTTATAAAACGAAAATCTTTATGGCTTTTTCCAAAAGTTTTCAAAAATAAAATCTTTTTGCATTTTTCAATATTTCAAAAAAATAAATAAATAACAAATAAATAATAATACAAATGATACAATCTAGAGATAGGAATCAGAGGATATGAACATTAAAAATGCATCCTACTCTAGACATGGTGACCACCCCTCAGTCAACTGTGCAAACACCTAAAGATCTCCTAAGACTCTCGAATCTAAGGGCATCTAAAGGCTTCATGAAAATATCAGCTAACTGATGGTCGGTAGATACAAAACTCAAGGATACGACCTTTTCCTCTACAAGCTTATGGATAAAGTGCTCACGTATCCTAATGTGTTTTATGCGTGAGTGATGGACAGGATTACGGGATATGTGTATCGCACTCATGTTATCACAGGAAATGATCATGGTGTCCTGTGATGTCCCATAATCCTCCAATAACTGCTTCATCCACAGAAGTTGCATGCAATAACTCTCGGTGGCTATGTACTCAGCATCCGTAGTGGATAAAGAGATGGAGTTTTGCTTCTTGCTCAACCAGCAAAACCAAAGAAGAAACACCCACCAGAAGTGCTCCTACTTCCATATGCATCCCCAGAGCAATCGGCATCCGAATAGGCGGACAGTCGGTCATTGGTATCAAAGGAATACCAAATTCCGTAGGAAAGAGTCTCACTCACGTATTTGATAATACATTTTAGATGGAGTAAGTGTGACTCTTTGGGGGGCGCTTGATATCGCGCACAGACTCCACCACTAAAGGCGCTGTCAGGATGACTAACAGTCAGGTTGAGAAGACTGCTTATCATACTTCGATACATGGTTTGCTCAGCATCCTTGCCTAAAGTGTCCTTACTAAGATTTATAGATTTACTCACAGGTTCACGTGCGTTCTTAGCAGAGTCCAAACCAAATTTCTTCACGAAGTCTCTAGCAAGCTTGGACTGGGATATGAATATCCCATCCTCTAGCTAACGAACCTGGAGACCAAGGAAGAATGTAAGCTCACCAACCATGCTCATCTCAAACTCACTCTTCATCTCCTTCTCAAAGCTGTGAGCACGTGGATCCAAAGACTATGTCATTTACATAGACCCGGACAACCAAAATAGCACCGTCATCTCTCCTGACAAACATCATTTGATCTAAAGCCACGGGCTAAGAGATAGGAAGTAAGCCTCTCGTACCAATCGCGGGGTGATTTTTTCAAACCATACAGGGAATTTCTCAGACAATAGACATGTACTGGATGCTTAGGGTCTTTAAACCCTTTTGGTTATTCCACGTATACTTCCTCCTATAGAATACCATTCAGAAAGGAACTCTTGATATCCATATGATATAACTTGAATCTCAAATGACATTCGATGGCGAATAATAAGCGGACGCACTCAAGCCTCTCAATAGGAGCAAATATCTCCTCAAAGTCTACACCCTCAATCTGTGTGTAGCCCTGAGCAACCATCCTAGCCTTATTACGGATAATCGTACCATTTTCATCCATTTTATTCTTAAAAATCCAGTTGGTACCAATTACATTAGTCTCACTAGGTAGGGGGATAAGTTCCCAAATATCGTTCTTTCTAAACTGAAGCAACTCATCCTACATAGAAGATATCCAGTATTCATCCTTGAGTGCTTCTTTAGAGGTTTTAGGCTCGACTTTGGATGTGTAGATGACATGGTTAACAACGTTCTCAAGTTGGGACGAGTCTTGACTCCTAAGGTGGGATCTCCTAAAATGGTAGTAGGTTCATGACTCTTGTGAACCCAAGAAGGTGTGTCCCCTACGACAAGAGTGGGGTCCACCTTTGGTGTGTGAGGGATAAGGGGATCATTACCAGAAATGTCTTCATTCTCACACAAATGGTTGGGGTCATTAAATCCAGAGGTTCATCATCTTGTACGGTGACGTTAATTGACTCCATAACCTTAGAGCTGCTCAGGTTGAACACCCAGTATGATCTATTGTTCGATGAATATCCTAATAGTATACCCTTGTCACTCTTGGACTTCAACTTTCCTAATTTCTCTATATCTCATAGAATGTAGCATTCACTTCCCAAAACACGAAAATATTCCAGGTTGGGATTCTTTCCAGTCCACAATTCATAAGGCGTCTGAAGTGTGTGTGGACGTAAGTAAACCTTATTCACCGTATGGCATGTGGTAGACACCACCTCTGCCCAAAATCTCGTAGAAACTTTATGACCAAGAAGCATAGATCTAGCCATCTCCTAAATTGTCTAATTCTTCCTCTCAATGATCCCATTTTCTGAGGGGTCTTTAAGATCGAAAACTCATGTTTGATCCCAAGTTTATCACAATAAAGATCTACTTTAATCTCTGTAAATTCAGTGCCATTGCCACTACGCATTCTATTAATAGTGATACCGTATTGGTTTTGCAGGACATGACACTTGGTCGTTAGGAACTCTATAGCATCTGATTTCTCCCTTAGAAAATCTATGACGGAGTATCTGGAGAAATTTTCCACCATCACGAGGATATACCTCTTATCACCCAGACTTTCTGTATGAGTAGGATCCATAAGATCCATGTGAATCAATTCAAATACCCTGGAGGTGGTAATGGAATTCAACTTCGTGTGGGGACTACGAATTTTCTTTCCCAACAGACAGGGTACACAAACTTTGGAAGTTGGTCTTCTAAGAGATGGTAAGCGACGTACTAGGTCCTTTTTTACTAATCGATCTAAATCTCTAAAGTTCACATAACCTAGACGTTGATGCCACATATCCATAGGAGTGATCGTGGCATTGTTACAAACAAATGAGAACTTGGGCATTATCCCATAGCAATTATCTTTTGTCCTCACCCCTTGCAATACAAGTTTAATGGTTTGATCATAAACATTACAAGCATCCCGATCAAACTTAACTTCAAATTCAGTGTCGTACAACTGGATGATGCTGAGAAGGTTTGCCTTCAAACCTTTGACGTAAAACACATTCTCTAGCTTAAGAAATCCTGGTGTATCTATAGTACCTCATCCTACAATGCTAGACATGTGCCCATCACCAAAAGTGACTTTCCCTTCCTTGCAATCCACTATAGAGGTAAAAAAATGAGACGTCACCAGTCATGTGTCTAGAATACCCACTGTCAAAATACCACTGTGAGGTATTCTGAGCCTTCAGAGCAACATGAGCAATAAGAGCTTTGTTGTCATTTTTAGGTACCCAAGTGGTGGTAACCTTTTATTTTCCCTTGTTGTTGGTGGTTCTAGTCGCAAAGTTGGTAGTATCCACAGACGGTTAAGATAACCATTGGAATTCTCTTATTAAATTCTGAGAAGTACCGACTAAAAATTTTACTTGCTCTCTCAGTCTCATGAGATTACACGTGGGGTGTGATGGAGCATAAGTACGTCATATTCGACCCAAACTATAGCAAAACTCTCTCAGGTGGCCTTTCATCTTACAATAAGTACAAAAGTACACCATTTAAGGCCTACCTCAGTTTGCTTTTCTTGGTCGAACAACTTTTTTGGGTTTTGGTGGATGACCATAAGGATTCGTCATAAACTTAGGGACTGGTCCAGGTGAAATTTGTGAAGTGGATGCACCATTAAAACCGATTCCAGTCCTCTCACCAAATCCTAATGCAGGGGCGAGGAGCATCTTTCCCATCTTTCTAAATCTATCCTCGATTTAAACCTTGAATTCTCGTGCTCTTTCAAGATCGTGAGTGAGCTGGGCAACAAGGGCTTCCAGAATCTTACGAGCCTCTTCAAACTCATAGAGGTCTCTCATCAGATTAGTCACTTGCTTTGTCAAGTCCCCTTTGACTTTCTCAAAACACTTCTCTTTCTCTCCAAACAAACTCTCTTTCTCCAAATAGACTCTCTCTCTCTCCACAAATAGACTCTCTCTCTCTCTCTGAAAGCGGTGCACAAGGAGGATTCACTTTCTCTCATCTCTCCTAAATCTTTCTCTAACGTTACAATCCTAAGAACTAAACCTTTAGGTTTTAAATGAATCAACATATAAATTAGCATAAGTGCGACTAAGGTCACTCTCGCTCTCACTCTTTGAATCCTCTCTCTCACTCTTGGTGTTGAGGTCTCTATGTGAAGAGGCATCCTGATCGTCATGAGGTGCACCAGAATCTCTCACGTGGCTAGCTATGAATGTGATGAAGTTGCACTCATGCGGTGATTCTTCTCCTGAATCCACAGACTCGACCTCGCTATCTTCACTCAGGGTAGCATTAAGAACATCTTTGCCTTTTTCTTTGGCAAGTCTGTTCAGCATTGTAGCACACTTAAAAGCTCTACGACCCTTACCATCACACTCATAGCATCTCTCTTCATTTCTCTTGGGTGTGTCTTTATTTTCTTTTTCAAAATTCTTGAGACTTTTTTTTCTCAAATTTATTTTTATCGTTAAACTGGCCACTATTTTTTAAGTTGACAAATTTCTTAAAATTCTTTGCAAACAAAGCCAAATCATCTAAATTGAAGTTGAAATCAGAATCTGGCATATTTTCCTCACTCTGTTTAGATGATTTGACCCTCCTCCTAGCTGACTCAAAATTCTTTTTGGCTTGGGCTTTAAGAGCTATCCCTTTATCTTTTGCTTTAGAAACTTTAGGAAACATATCTATTTCATGGGTTCGAAGATCACTTACTAATTCTTCTAATTTAAGTGTGTTCAAATTTCCTAAAGAATTGAACAAAGTGATTTTGGGGATAAACCTCTTAGGCAAGGAACGTAAGATTTTCTTAACAACACGTGCATTAGGAATGTGCTCATTAAGGTTGAAACTAGTGTTAACTATATCAGACAATTGTGCATAGAAATCATCAAAACATTCAGTCTCAAGCATAGTTATAGTCTCAAACTGTGTAGTTAGGTTTTACAATTTAGATTATTTAACAGCGTTCGTGCCTTCATGGGTAAGTTGAAGAACATACCATGCTTCTTTAGACGTGGTACACGTCATTATGCGTCGAAACTCATCAGGAGTGATGGATCCAGAAATGGCACTAAGACCTTTAGAATTATACGCGGACCATTTAAATTCATCCTCGGTCCATTAAGCCACAAATGTTAAACTTGTCACATTTTCAACAGTGACGGTGGGAGGTGTCCACCCATTTTCAACAAGAATCCACACACATTCATCAATGGCTTTAAGGGCGAATTTCATATGGGCTTTCTAGTATGCATAGTTAGACCCGTAAAAAACTGGAATTTTATTAAATGATTTTTCCATTTGAACAAACGCCTTTTCAAGAAATCAATTTTTTAAAGAATTTATATTCTGAAAAAAAAACTTTGCGGAAAATTAAATGGTGAAATTGTGTAATTGGCTATAATACCAATTTGAGAGTGTGCTTTTTAGTCAACCGAAGAAAACTAATTTAATTAAATCCAATTTTTAATTATCCAGATTTAAACACACACCAAAGTTATGCATCTAAAGGTGATTGATTAGACATTAAACATAATCACATCAAGCAAGGATCAATCACACACAACAAATGAGGAAAAATCCCCCAAAGGGGCAAAACCTTTTTATTTCAATATGATTTGTAAACACTTACATACATAATAAAAATAGAGTTTGACAAGCGAAGACCCTCAGGCACCGGTTTGTTGTCGTCGGTAAGAGCTCCCTCAAGGTGCTGCAAGTTTAGCAGTGTAGAGATCCTTCTTCTCCACACAAGATGTCCACGAGTGGGTATGATAGGGTTTAGGATGATTCACACATATGATTATGAGTGTTAGGTGAATCTCAAGGTGTTTGGGCTTGAAAACATATGAAGACTTGACGTATTAGGTCTATAAAGTGTTCCCTCAAAGTCTTAAACAAAACAAGCTCCGAAGATGGAATTTATTAATACTCAAACAAATCTAATGCGTCGGATATTTTTTAATCGACGGATCGATCCGGAAAGGATCATCGGATCGGTCTAACCATAAGACATTTTCTGTATAAAAATACCAAACAGATTGGTTCGATTTCTTCTTAAACGAATCGGTGCAAACATAAGGTTTTTCCTGTACAAAAATACCAACCGAATTGGTTCGATATCTTCTTAAACGGATCAGTCTGGTCAGAAGACTTTTCTTGCATAAAAATGCTAACCGGATCGGTTCGATTGTTTCTTAAACGGATCGGTCTGGTAAGAAAGATTTTCCAGAATATGAAGACTTATGAATCCGAAAAGTAGTACCATGAACACATGATGCCACGAGCACACGATGTAGATATTAAGAACGACACACGATGTTGTTGATGATGGGTCACGTGAAATGCATAATTTAAATTAAGGCCATTAAGAGATGATCGTGTTGAGACGAGCTGACAGTAGCGGTATACAACATACATGCTGAGATCTAGGATAAAACCGAAAAGCCTAGATACTAACCCATACATTTATAAAATGTGTCCTTACATCTATCAATAGTTTAATCATTAATTGGAAAGAGAAGGTTTCCACTATGATCAAATCGATTGTCCGAGGAGGAACAAATCATCATTGTCAAGAAGAATTTTTTGCCACACATTCGGACTTCCATGGGTATCCACTACTACCCCTATTTCATATAGCTTCGGGAGTTGAGATTGAAAAAAATGCCAATAGTCATAAAGCCAAGTCTAAATTGAAGAATTCGATTGGGAAATTTTCTCCATAAAATTATTATAATCCTGTTACTATTACTACTATTAACAACATTTCCTCTCAACCTACTATCTCATGGACCGAAAAATCTTGCCATGCTACAACCTAGAAGGAATACACCGAACTCCATGCTCCTCTCTTTAAAGTGTACCAATCTCTCTTATCCCGTAACCTCATTAAGACCTTGGACCATCGTCCCCTTTCTAACCCGCTTCCCCAAAAATTCAGACATAACACTTATTGCGTCTTCTACTAAATCATCGGGCACACCACCGATCAATGCTATCACCTTAGAAATTTAATCCAATGGCTCATTGATCAAGGCATCATGGCCCATCCTATAAACCCTAAGACAGACACTACTCAAAATAATATATCCATGCATCAAGTTAGAGTGAATGCCATCCTTACCGATGATGATCCATATTTTGACCCATCCACCATAATCAAACCCATTAATAATTCTACTCCCACCAATAGCTCTCCCAAACTTCTAACACCGAGGCCTTTTTAGCTCCACTAGTAAGGCAAGCGGTTTATGACACCACATGTCAGGGATTCGAACCTCATTAGCACCAGTTTATGGATGTGAGATGGGATAAACCCCCATACCATTATGAGCAGTGGTTAAATTGGGGACAATTTCGATAGTGGTAGCGTGGGGTGTTACAGAATGGTATCAGAGCCAGTACCCAATCAGAATGAGCGTGCCAACGTGTTGGGTGATGGTTGATTTCATATTAATAAGGATGTTGGGATCCGTAAGGGGATGGATTGTAGTAAACTAGGGTCATGATTGATTTAGTAGCCAGAGATTTACATCCCATATTGTCTACATGATGGCAAGTAATGGTTCATATATGTATATTTGCACTCTTCTAACACTGAGTCCTTTTCAACTCCACTGATAGGCATGTGGTTTATCACACCACATGTTTGGGGTTCAAACCCCGTTAGCACAAATTTGTGGATGTGATCTAGAATAAAACCTCATACTGCTATGATCAGTGGGTAAATTGGGAACAATATTGATGGTGGTAGAGTGGGGTATTATAGTTGGGTACACGTCGTCTAGTACGAAGGGGGACATATGGTTATCAGGATACCATAATTATAGAGTTGCCTCTAAAAGGCCCAATTTCATTAAACGATTGAGCCATAAGTTTATGGGGCACAACTGGAACACTACATACATAACTTCATACAAAAACATGGCCACTAAATGGTTAAGATAGGCAGAATACTCTTTAGTCATGGGAATGGCCAATTGAAGAAAATAATTTGATGTAAATGAGAAGAAGTATGATTCTAAAGCCCACACTAAATCCCCTTTTATAGTCAAAATAATCCACAAAACAACAAGGTAGTTGAGCTACCCAAGTTAATGAAAGAACCATTGTACCGATGTTGTAGAACGAGAGTACCAATGAATGAAAATCCAAGTACTTAACATTAATATGTCGACAGACAAGACAATGGGTATGCTAACCGACACCCCCTATTTAGGGAATTCCCTTTTTTATTTTTTTTTTGTCCATCTTATCTATATAAATTCCCTTATAAGTGCTTTTTTATCCAGAAGTTTCTCAAGCATTTCCTTATAAAAAATATTCAAAAATACATTACACACTTTTTCATTTCATATAAACCCTTAGTGGAAGATAAAAATTGCATGTAGAGTAAGCCATACTAAAAGAAAAAAACAGTTTTACAATGGCTAAAAAGTGTCATAAAAATCTATTTACATCATTTTTAATCATAATCAAAAGTGTCTTAAAAGATACTGTCATAAAAAAATCAAAAAACATCTTTAAAAGTAGAGCGTTTTAAGACCCGTTATTTACAACGGTTGCAAAAAATTAAAAAAAAAAGTCTTAAAAATAAAAGCTTTTTAAGACACATTATTTACAAGGGTTGCAAAAAATTCCCTCACTATCTACCACTTGCCCAAAAGTGTCCTAAATGTGTTTTTATAGGATGCTTCACTTGAATGCGTATCCATATATTACATTCGAAAGTTGTCCTACAAAATAAAATCAACACAAGTGTTCTCAAAATCAATTCTAACTAGTCATATCCAGATATACATTCAAAAGTTATCATGCCAATATCTACATCCAAAATTTATCCTACCAATATATACATCAAAAAATTGTCTTGACAAAGTAATACATACATTCAAAAGGCTATTGTTCCAGTTACATTGCCATCCAAAATCACTTAAAATTAAAAAATTTAATCTCAAATAGTGAAAATGAAACTATTATAAACCAAATATATCATCGACATTCCACAACAAATGGCCGCTCCATTCTTTCTTTACAAAACCACTTTCCATAAACCTATAAAAAAATAAAGAAAATATTATAATTAGTTGCGACAAGAAACCAATCTATGAAAATCCATATAACCAAAATAACTACATAATAACAATTTGATTTAGCATAAGTAAAAAAAATCCGACAGCTCCCCCCCCCCCCCCCCCCCCTCAGCACACACACCACCACCACCACTCACCCACCCACAACAATAGCAACACCCCAAACCTTTCTAACCCCCACTCTCGCCTATATCCATTACATGGACATCGTATCACTTTTTGAATTTTAATAAACCAAGGCAAAAAATATTGTATCCCACAAACATATTATTATTTAATAGTATGCATCGCACATGAATGGCATGTGTGCCATTAGCTAGTTCATATAAATATCACGCGTATGAATGAGAGAAGGAGATTTACTATTCTTTGAGGTGCCTTAATATGAATTAAATGAAATCAACTTGTACATCATCGATCTCATCCTTTCTGTTTGTCTCTTTCTTAGATAGCATGCTCGTCTTAAACAATCCAAGAAAAAAAATGAGTTTGTAAGAAATATATTAAGAGATGATGGAAATAAGTATAATTAATTACCTTTGAATCAATAAACTTAAAAGGACTCTCTATTAATTCTCTCATATATTTCCTCACATAGTATCCGCACTCAACGTTCGTAGGTTGTTTAGGGAACTAAATGACGCAAACGCTAAAATGTTAGTAATAGGAAGTGAGGAAAGAAATATTATAATATTACTAATCTTTATTTACCTTTACATCCTTCCAATGTGGTATTGGGGGTCGTTTATTTCCATCAAGAGCCAATGGAATGAGCCCACTACAAGACAAGAGTTTCATGATTAATGGTGAATGATAAATTATACTCCAACTAAAGTAGAGATGAAATTTTGCTCATGCATTGAAATATAACTTAGTTGTTTCATCGCTTGGGGGACGCAATGGGTTCAACTAATAAACACTCATTTCATTTATATCCTCTATTACGTATGTCTTTTTCTCGATTAACTTCTTTAATTAACATGGAAAATAACATCAATTAAGACATAAATTAAACAAGAATACAAAAAAATCAATTCATTACCTTCAAATCGATAGAATGAAAACCCTCCATTAGTTCTCTCATGTAGTTCATTACATAATATCCACAACATTCTTTAATTGTTTGGGGAACTACAATGACTCAATAGTAAAAAATAGTCAAGTGAGGAAAACGACAAGAATATATATTTCATGCACATATATTTGGTCACCCCAATGGCCTTCCACATTGGTCTTTGTCTTCTATTCCTAGATCCAAAGGAAGGATGCCACATTAAGAGAACAAGATTTTTAAGATATATTTATAATTGGAAAAAACATTATAACTAGGTAAAGATGAGATCTACTCACGTAGTAATATAAAACGTAATTTCATCATTATGAAATGGATTTATGCATTATAATGAATTGGTTCTATTTTCCACACTTAATAAAGCATCAGGCAGTGCTCTTTATGTAGGATTGTAAGCCTATAAACATAATAACAAGTTTTTAAAGTACTGGGAACATAACGTTTAGGACTTGCAAAATTGTTATTTTCTTCTAAAAGTCGTGGGCTTTATCAAAATTTATGGATAGTTGTATCTTTGTTTTTTAATCAAGACAAGATACTTGATCTCGATATGTGTTTATCTTAATTAAAGATTCATTTAAGATGGGATTATGGCATAAATTGCCCAAATTACCCACCTATTTATTTTGTAAGATCAACACATATTGATTAATTTGACTGTCAATATGCCATATTTGTTCTTTTTTTATATCTTATTCGTTTCTTACTTTGATACTCGTAGTGGTGTCACTTTATTTTTTCGTATTAGTTGGCTTTCATGTATCTTCAGTTTCGACTAATTAAAAATGAAGAAATATCTACCGGGGGTTGGTTCTCTATATTATATGTATGGGGACCGATTTTATTCTTAGCCCACAAGAACGGCCTAACTGGCCCAACAAATTTAAAGATCTTCCCGACCTCACATAATGGAGATAAACTACGAGTATGTGCAGTCCACACTGCCCCAAAAACTAAGTCAATCTCTATAATCTTGTGGAGATATTAAAGGGATTCATGGATCATTATGGGCATCATGGAGTTACTTGAACAACTGAAATTCTACATCTATAAATTGAAACCCCTGGCCCGAGGCATAGGGACATGTAACCTAGCATATTGAGACTTAATAAAATAGTAGACCTCTCCGTGGACGTAGGCAGGTTGCCGAACCACGTACATAGTTGTGTTGTGTCTGTGAATATCTGTTTTCTTGCTTGATTGTGATTGTTCTTCGTAAAACATTTATTGTGATATTTTTTGATATCACGATTGGTGTTGTATATGGGAACGACTGTTATTCCTATGAGAACACTCACTAATTGAAAGCCCTCAATGTCTCACTACAGTAGTAACATCCTTCAAGCCGACGATGTTCAGGAAGAACCTGCCCCTCCCAGGGTAAGGTTTGAAATTTGCCAGCCAAATCCAAGACTTTACCAACAAAGGCAGCCTTAAAAAGAGAGTCATGGACCACCAAGGTCCACACAGATCTCTAGGTTGGTTGATGCATATGAGGCCAGACTTTGAGAACAAGAAGAATCCATTCGTCTCTAAGAAAAGGAGAATGCTCGTCTAAAAAGGCGACTAGAAAGAATGGAGAGGGATCTCGTCAAAATAGAAGAAAACCCTATGATCGGACTCATAGTCCTCTGGTAAGTGAGTTTCACAAGCGAGGAAGGATCCCCAGGCGTGACCAAGGGAGAATTAAGAGGAACAAGTAAGAGGATGGCCGATCAGATCGACTACATCCAGCTCGACGCCGTCAGAGTCCTAGTGGACAGAATGATGAAATTAAAAGTTTGGTCCGTAGGGAGATGGATCAACACCCAGCCCATCGAGGGGCCAGATCCACACCAGAGCTAGCCAGAAAAGATCTCAATACCCAGATAAAGTCCCCTTTTTTAAGGGAAATAGAAGAAGAAGAAGAAGAGTCCCCCCAGGAAGTTCATAATCCCTAGATTCAAGATCTATGACGGGAAAACTGACCCTATTGATTATGTCTAGCAGTACAGGCAAGCCATGACCATGTGAAGCCACAAATACTCATTGATATATTGCATCTTACCTTTCAGCCTACACGATGTGGACTAAAAATGGTTCGGGAGGCTGTCGTATAAATCTATCAAGAGCTTTAAGGATCTGGCTGAATTATTCATAGCTCGCTTCATAACCAACAGCTCCCACCCCAAGCGGATGGATGCCCTGCTCATAATGAAGGAAAATACACAGGAGAACCTCAGGGAGTATGCCAAGAGGTACTGGGAGATTTTTAATGAGATTGAAGACTGCTCAGAGAAGGTTGTTATAGCGTCCTTCAAGATCGATCTGCCAAGAACTTCCTTACTGCACCAATCCCAAACTAAGAAGGAGGCTAATTCGATACACAACCTAATGTCCTGTATTAAAAAATACTCCAAAGTCGAAGATGTAATCCATCTTAATGCAGGGGATAATGATCGCATGAAGATTAACAAAGGGCAGAGAAGAATGATTCCTAAAAGAAAGGAAACAAGAATGGGGGCAGGAATGGAACCAAAAATGGCAACAAGAATGACCCCTCGAAAGGGTTCTAGGCTGTTAACAAAGTCTTCAAAGAACCGATACACAAAATCCTCGCCAAGATCAAAGAAGATCCATTTATCAAGTGGCCCAAGAAGATGGGAGGAGATCCAACGAAGCATAATAATGCACTAAGGTATGCGTTCCACAAAGAGGGCGGTCACAGAACTGAACACTACAAATCACTCAAATATCATCTCGAGGAGCTAGCCCAGGCTGGTCATCTCAACGAGTTCATAAACAAGAAGGCGGACAAAGTCACAGCCAATGACAACCAAAAGATAGATAATGGCCACACAAAGATGAACAAAGGGACCGTGAAGAATGATTCCTAGAAGAAAGGAAACAAGAATGGGGGCAGGAATGGCACCAAAAATGACAATAAGAATGACCCCTCAAAAGAATTCTAGGCTGTTAACACAGTATTCAAAGAACCGATACACAAAATCCTCGCCAAGATCAAGGAAGAGCCATTTGTCAAGTGGCCTAAGAAGATGAGAGGAGATCTAATGAAGCATAATAACGCACCAAGGTATGTGTTCCACAAAGAGGGCGATCACATAACTGAACACTGCAAAGCACTCAAATATCATCTTAAGGAGCTAGCCCTGGCTGGTGATCTCAATGAGTTCATTGACAAGAAGGCAGAGAAAGTCACAGCCAATGACAACCGAAATCCATACGACGTCCTTGAGGATAAGATAGGCCACGAGTTCTCAGTAATTCATGGGGCATCAGACCTTAAGCAAGCATAAGGAAACACTATTCGGATAGAAGTTAAGAAGCTCACTGCCGTTATGCAAGCCTTTCAAATAGACCCCCGCCAAGAATCATCCCGGGAAGCATCGAAGACCAGAAGATGTCGACTATAGTAAACACATTGTGTTTACTGAAGACGACTTAATTGGGGTGAGAACCCCTCACCATGAAGCATTGGTCATCACACCTAGGATAGCTAATTGGGACATCGACAGGTAGCTCATTGACCAAGGTAGATCATCCGAAGTGATGTAGCTAGACTTATTCCACAAATTAAAGTTGAATATTGTCGATCTCAAAGAGGCCACCGTTCCATGGGTCAGTTTTGCAGTAAAGATAACCATGCCACTAGGAAAGATAGTACTGCCAGTTAGGGCAGGAAGTATTTTGAAGATGATCTAGTTTTTGGTGGTCGATATCGAATCCCCCTATCATGCCATTCTGGGCAGGGGATGGATCCACCCCATGAAGGCCGTTCCATCCTTATATCATCAGAAACGGTAAGGAAATTTTTTTGAATTGAGTCCACTATATAGTTTTGACTTATTTACAGAACAAAACACGTTTGAGTCATAGATCTATATATATTTGTCACGATCCCACTTAGACTATGACATTGAGGCAAAGCTTCAAGGAATTAATTATTCCGAAGTTTAATTGGTGCAAGTTTATTCGTCTTCAAAGTTTAATTGATGTTCAAGATCACTCAGGTATGAATGCATAAATTTAATGAGACTAGAAAGTTATTTTAATATGATTAAGGATGTAATTTTTATTAAATAAATGTTTTTTAAGTGTTTGAAAAGGTTTACACTTCGTTTTAAGTTGATAAGGACAGATTAGAGTTGGTTTTGGTTTGGACTCTAATTGAGCAGGTCGCTTGAACGACAGTGGAAGTCGTTCGCGCGAGATGTACATGTCGTTCGAACGACATGGCCATCTCATTAGAACGACAGTCAATGTCGCTCGAATGACGCGCCGACTTAAAAATCCTATTTAAGGCATGTTTTAGTCCTTGTTTTGAAGTGCATGGAGAACGAATTTCATTTTTCAAATAATACGATTTCTGCAAACAGTTTTCTAAGGTTTTTAAGTCTAAACACATCCTTAGATTTTCAAAGATCCGAGTTATCATTGATATTTTCTATAGTAATCTTTGTAGCACCAAGAAGAGTTATTCTACACTTGAACATTACTGGTTTTACAGTAAAGATTCGATGGAGTCCAATTTCAACATCGTAGACGTTATAAGCCATATCGATGGACACCGAGACATACATGGACAAGTGTGTTGTGGGAAGACATCGTGGAAGAAGGTTAATTTCTGCGTGAGCACTGTGAGAGGAGTGGTTAAAGATCATAGGAGCATCAAGTATCATGAGTGGATTAAGTCATTGAGTAAGACTATCGTCTATACCTTTGTAATATCATATTTATAGTGATTGTTTGGCTTGGGCCGTCCGAGGTTTTTTTCGTTTGTGGTTTTCCTCATACATCCGGTGTTGTGAGTATTCTTTACTTTATTTTACTTTCTTTAATTACTAAATGGATGTTTAGGATTAATCAAGATAAATTTTGTTAAGTTAAAAAATTGTTCACAACTTGGTGGGAATTAAAAAAATTGCAAAAAGTTTTTTCACAAAAATAGAATTTCTTTTGTCATCCTTAAAACACTTTCTGCATAAGAAATTAAAAGGGACCATCAGAAACTCAAGTGCATAACAGATTGGGGGTGGTCGAGATCCGTAGCAACCAAGATTTAGCCAGAAAATGCTTCATTGCAGCTATCCACCCCAAGCACTAGAAGAAAAAAGACGAGAAAAAGTTGAGGAGGAAGCCCAAGAAGGCGTGTTGCCTTCAAAATAACATTTACTGTATGAACCTTTGATATCCTCAGGAAATACCGGATGAAACTTAATGCTAGTAAGTGTTCATTTGGTGTCAGGAAAGTTCCTAGGATACCTGGTCAGCAAAAGAAGGATTAAAGCAAACCTTGATCAGATCGACTCCATCAGAAAATTCCACCCCCTCAGAAGATTAGAGATGTCCAGAAACTTATTAGCGTGTTTGCCGCACTCAACCGCTTCATCTCTAAGCCTTCGGAGTACTGTCAACCATTCTTCCAACTGTTGAAGAAAGATAAGGGCTTGGTATGGAACGATGACTGCTACAAAGCCCTGGAAGAGCTCAACTCTTACCTCGGAAATCCACCCTTTTTTGTGATCTATAAGATATAAGATAAGGGCTTGATATAAGATGTATCTTTATCTTTCCGTGTCATACCATGCTGTGAGTTCCGCTTTGGTATGCGAGAAGGAAGGAGGCTAACACACAGTCTATTACGCAAGCAAGATTCTCCTGGATGCCAAAAAGTGTTATTTGCCCCTAGAGAAGGTCGCCTATGCCTTAGTAATATCCTATAGAAAGCTGAAGCATTACTTTGAGGCTCAATCCATCATCGTGATCACCTCGCACCCCTCAAAGTTGTTCTAAGGAAGGCTGACCTCTCCGATCGGCTGTTAAAGTGGTCGGTGGATCTTGGAAGATTCGATATCCACTTTTAACTAAGAACAACAATTAAGGGGAAATTCTATAAGATTTTATTACTGAGTTCACGGGGAATCAGCATACTGCCCAATTAGAAATTAAGCAACCAGTAGAAGAGGAAGTAAAAACCTTCGACTGGACCCTTTACGTTGGCGGAGCCTCCAACTCTAGGAGGGCAGGATTAGGCATTGTATTGGTTACCCCAGAGAAGACTGTGCTCGAATAAAGGATCAAGCTAGGATTTGAAGCCTCCAACAATGAAACGGAATATGAAAAATGACTTCGGGTATTTGGCGATTCAAAATTAGTGTCCAAGCAGATAAGTGGAGACTTCAGTGCCAAGGATGAGAGGATAGCAGCTTACCTCACTATTGTAAGGGGAATTATGGCAAATTTTGATAGAGTTGATGTTCAGTATTTCCCCAGGGGGCAGAACAGCCACACTGACGCCCTAGCAGCTCTAAGCTCCTCCATTGACTCCGACTTAAGTAGAACCATTGAGATAGAATTCCTCGCTCAAGCATCAACCAGATAGTCGCAGAGAAAGTTCTCCACATAGAAAAGGGACCCAGTTGGATGGATCCCATCATAACTTATCTACGGAGCGATACACTCCCAGGCGACAAGATATAGGTGCACCAGATAAGGGTCAAGGTTGCTCACTTTCACTTATCTCCTGAAGGAAAACTTTATAGAAAGTCTTTCACGGGACCCTACCTCCAGTGCGTTCATCTAGAAGATGTCGAGTAGGTTCTTAGTGAGATTCATGATTGCATTTATGGGAGTCATGCATGATGCAAGGGAAATCGAACTTTCGTGTAGGGATACTGTCGTTAATTTCGGCTCCCGCCCTACATGCAAAAACCTAAACAACAACTACACTTGCGATGCAAGTATAGCGGTAAGTCAGGTATCGAGAATCCACAGGGAGTGTTTGAATTTTAGATTTTAATTATTTTGTTACTTCAAAAATAAAAAAGTAAAAGGTGATAAGTTGGAAATAAAGAAAAGGGAAAAATTAAGAAGTTAAGTCGAAACTAGAATTAATAAAACGAGAGTTGAGATCGCGTACCCGCCATGGGCTAAACCACTAATATTTAGAATTTCGATTCGAAAACATTTAACCGAGCATTTTTAGTTAATCATAAACATCATACATGAAGGAATTTAACCCAAAAATGCAAGATAAAACATTTAATTAAAAATGGTCACACGCGTCTTAAATTCGGATTATCTCTATAAACACTAATGTTGCGTGACAAAGAAAGTTAAATGCATAATAATTGACTTTAATACACGAGTTTTCAATTAAATGCAGTTTTCTCCAAAAACTAACTTTCGGAGCTCGACACCCATTAATGGCGAAAACGCAATCCCAACCTGTTATCTACGGACTACACATGGATTAAAACTACTATAAACAACAATTAACTAATTAAAACAACAACAAAAAAAAAACTAAAACTAGTTAACTAGGCATGAAGATGAAATAGCATAAAGGAAATTAAGTTAAACAAGTAGAGAAGATGATGAATAGTAAATAACTTACATTAATGGGCAAAACACACAAGAAAAAAGAGGAGAGGGAAACTCCAACAAAAAATCTCAAAAAATCTGATTTCTAACCCTAGAAGTATAAAAAAAATGAAGTCCAAACTTAATAGAATGTTTACATATATATACCCAACCAAAAACCAACTTTAAAAAATGAAATTTGAGATCTTTCAGCCAAATCGATTCGCACCTACAGGTCTGGTTGCTGCAGCTTTGCCCAACTTTACGAAAAATACCGTAACTTCTTCGTTATAACTCGGAATTAGGCACGGTCGGAGACTACGCAAAGATAACTCAAAGGGATACAACATCCAATAGACATTAGGCCAAAAAACTAAAATATGAAATGACTAAAATTCCCTTGAATGTGTCCTTGAGTGTGAATTTGAAGTAAAAACCATCCCCAAAATGCCATAACTCCCTAATTATACATCGGAATCATGCACCGTCGGCGGCCACATGAAGAGAAATCAAAGGGATTTAACTTTCGTGAAGACTTTAGGATCAAAATCGAAATGTTAAAATTAATAAAATGCCCCCGAAGCTGCAATCTTTAACTGAACTTTTCCGAAAAGCGTTTCAACTCCACACTAAGCATCCAAATACCTACAAAAGCTCAATTAACCCCTGTAAAGATATATATAGAAATACGAGGTTGTATAGTTAACGAGTATAAGTATAGGGATTAACATATCCGAGGGGGCTAATAACGCATAGGTTAACGGGATAAATACGTAATATTTGCATCATATCACACCCCATAACTTATACATTGCTAGTCCCTGGCAATGAAATAGGAAACAACAAGAACTACAAGAATAAGAGATAGTATAAAATATGGACAAAAAAAGGATAAGGCCACTTTCACGGGCGAACGATTGCATTTAACGTATACAATAAGCCGTTAAACCCCTAGGTTACCCTAGTGGACGAGTGTCATCTTGTGAGGTTTTCAGGGATGAAACCCATAAACACCATATGGTTTCCTTAAAATATGCCCAACCCAACATGTGACAAACTCAATAACAACGAAAAAAGATTTCAAACATGTTATTAGCATATTGAACGAATTCAAGCTTAAGTCTGTTGTTATTAGCAAGTTGAATGCACATCATAGAATTGAAACTTTAAAAGTGGGAAGGGGAGAGCACATGCATAGCATGATTTGGTCAAACCTTAAATAATCCGGATAAATGACATTAAAGCATGCATATATTCAATCCTCATAGGCATTACGCTCATCAATGAATTCACTCGAAACAGGGAGGTAACACACGGAACATGTGGGCATAAAGAGTAATGTAAATGGAAACTAGGTCGCGCACATGTCACAAATGAAGAACGCTACATAGAAAATAAAAAACTTAAATCTCAATAAAAGATATTGCACATTAAAAGAGGCAAAATGCATTTTCACAGATTATCAAAATTATTTTGAATTTTAATTTGAACTCACCCTAAGATTACATAGGACTTGTATAGGGTTGTAAAGCAGGCTAGGCTAGAGTACGAAATGAAGGATATGTATGTACATATTCAAAGTGTTCAGAATGAAAACTTAAAATAATGGGAAGAATGCGGGCAATAACGAAAATGGAAAACAAGTTCCATAATCAAGCATTAAATAAAACAATTGGGGAGTAACAAGGATTATTGAACTCTATGTATAGCATATACAAACTTCCTCTTTCTTTTTTTTCTTCTTTTTCTCATATTTTCTTCTATTTTCTTTTGTTTTTCACTACTTTCTCTTTTCTTTTCTCACTATTTTCATGCTTAAATTGCAACCACAAAGCAAGAACATCATTCAATCCCAAGTATCATTCGAAACATAAGTAAGGAAGGTGATATATATGATTTATACTCCAATGAGGAGTTGGTTATGGAATTTTGGGTTATGAAATGAAAGGCTATATTTAGGCTCAAATGGGTTGACTAGGGAAATATGTAATGTGAGGTTAAGGCTAATATGGATGATATGACAAAGATTACCTACGACCATTTCATAAAATTTATGCAATTCTCGAGTCAAAACAATTTTGAAAATCATGCTCAAGTAACACATTTCAAGATATAAACTCAATTAATGAATGATCAAATGAAAGAATATATAGGGAGATTACCGACGAAAGCAACGTTTTCAAAGAGGAAAGAATAGTGTATACACTCACAAACGACGAAAGGTATAAAGCTTACTCGATGTAAGTATATACAATGCAACAAAATATTATCAAGTTATAAAAATCTTAAACCAAATCAATATAACAAGAAAAGCGCATGTGCTCAAGGGATAAAGTTTAACTCATGAAGTTATTCACAATATAAATGATTTGAGGACTAAAGTCTAATAACTTCTAAAATCGAGAGCATGCATCGTTTAATGTCTAATGGATTGGGCAATTATTGAAATTTATCATCGAAAACAAGGTAAAATGCCCAAGAAAGGAGAAAAAAGAAAAAAAACATATTTTTGATTTTTTATAATTTTTAACAAAAAGCATGCTTTGTAACTAACATGTGATAAAATCAATGGACAAAATAAAAAATGGATAGAATATCCCACACTCCCTAACTTAAATATTGCATTGTCCTCAATGTACATTAAAAACACAACACAAAGATAGGAAAAGAATGATATTACCCAAAATTGGAGCATCCCCGATAAGCACGAGTCCAAAGAATCTACAAAACAAGTTAGTACCGAGCATAATGAAAAGAAATAACAAAAAGTTTAACCAAATACACTAAACTAAATTAAAAAAGAAAGAAAAAAATTGCAGAAAGAAAATTAAAAAGCTAACTATTTACAATCTACTATTTAGGCTTCACAATAACTATACACTAGAAGTCTAAATAGTTAAGAGTCCTCCCAAAACACGATTTGACTTTGGAGGATAAATGGGGGGACCCTCCCTAGAATTCATGCCTCCTGAAAAATATGAATTCCGTTTGAACAACGGAAGGCATGTGTAAGGCGTAAAAAATGAACCATCACCAATTAAAAATTTTAGTGGGGTGATGGGGTATTTGGATACTAAGGGTGACAAGACCACATTGATCTCGAGAAAAGTGAAATCACATCCCCAAGGTTTTTCAATTGGAAGGGGAGGTGGGGCTAGTGCAAGTGAATAGCCCATGAGATGAAACATCTCAAAATAACATTCCCGTTCAAGAATCGGGTCAAAGTCCTCAAGACTTTCAATCGATTCTTGTGATAAGTTTAACGGTTTGAGAATAGTAGGAAATAAAGGAAAAAAAGGACCATCAACCTCAATACAATCGAAAGAATTAATAAGAGGTTGAAATTCAAAAATGCTAAAGCTTGGATCACTATCAATTATTTCTTCATCAAAAAGGGGTGGAGGTGAAACGCAAGTTTCAACCTCAACTCGATTTTGTAAAGAAATGATCTCATCGAGCATGGCATGAGTCTCAAAAAACCAAGCTTGAGAACTTTAGAAACAGTCATTTATTTCCGTTATCATTAACTCATAATCAAACGAACAAGAAGACAAAGCATCTTCTTCTGAGGTTTGCTCATAGCTAATGGGGTCCTCGCTTTCCAAATTACATTCACAAGGCGACGAGGGACTACTTACAACTTCTTGAACTTCACGCTCAAGACGTTCATTTTCAAGAATTTAGAGGCATTCTTTCATTGTTTTGGGAGTATAACTTGAAAAACTATTCTGACAACAATTAAAGTTATCTAAAGAGTTATAGCGAGACATTTCAAAATAAGTTAATTCAATAAAACGACAAGTGCCGAAATTTCAATTTCTCGAAACAATTTAACACAAGTGTGACACCCCGCCTAATTAGATACCGGGCGATCACTCCTTTATTAAATTAATTCAAGGCGAACAATTGGTTCATTCTCAGCATCACTGCCGAAAAATAAAACTTTGCCAATTTAAACACCCTAATTAATTAAGCTAAGTGTCAAAACCATTTAAAACCTTATTCTCATTTTATTAAATCCGGTTATAAAACCTTTAACCATTTACATTTTTAAGAGTCACACAATAAGTAGAAGAATAAAATGATCATTCAAGAGTTTACCCAACAATGATAAATCCCAACATTAAAATACTAAGGAAAACATCCTGACATTAACAATCCCAAAATAAAGATACTGAAATAAAAAGAATTACAATCTCAGACAATCCCAACTAAATAATGGAAAAGGGGCGACACATGCCCTGCTGGATAAAGCTGAACTAGAAGTAGAGTCAACAATGAGGTCGTCTAAGCAATGGCCTGCAACTCCCACAAAAGCTACAGCGCGTTCCATCCAAAGAATCCTAAGTAAGACACCCCTGCGGCTGGGCACCTGTAATACATATATATATAGACACAAGAGAGAAGAAGTAACAGCAAACGGGTCAGAGCCCGAATGGAGAACCATTTTAAAAATAGTTTAGCAAGTATTTAAAATGCTACCGGCTAATGCAACAGTCATATTAGTAAGCGACACTCTCTTGAGAATTCTCACCTCTCATCTAGTGCGCACATCTATCGTACTAATGAGCCCCATCTATCTCTCTAATTTATTCCCCATAAGTTTTAACACGTGGAATTAAGGTTATGATATTCACTTTAGCAAAGTCTAACTCTCCAAGATTTCTTACGTTATTTAGAATAATTTCGTATTATTGTAACGTTTCCGAATACTTGTAATGAAGCTGATTAAATTTCATACTTTCCTTAACTACTATTTTACTTAGTAGAAAGTTCTCATATAGTTACACGTATATATATTAATTACTTGTATAATATATATATACAAACAGCACCCCACATAAAATCTATGGTGCTAGATTTCCATATCTAAGTATATATATACCAATCACTCATAAATTATATATATACTAACGGAACCCCACATAAAATCTATGGTGCTGGCATAATCTGCTATCAAGTCCCCGTATCACACAAACTAAGGGAAATACTAGTTCGGAATCACTCTCGAACTGTATTAACACAAACATAAACAACATTGAGGCGAAGCATAGATTCCAAGTCTCTAAGAGGTCAGTACATACCCTCACGCCTCTTAGGACCGTCTGAACTATCGATTCGATAGCCTGTACCAAGGATGTCTATCTTCTAGGGTACGAGTCAATATCCCCCATAAAGGTCACATCGAGATAAGACTGTCCCAGCGCGGTAACCTCAGGGATAGCAAGTAGCGCGGGTACGATTTTTACACAGAAATAGTATATATGCACAATCACACCGTCATATATAAATATGTATTCACATCCACATTATTAAATTAGGTACTCTCACGACCCAAAATTATCATTATCCGTTATTACACGTTTTACTCAATTATATCGTATAACGACCTCATTCTTCTTTATTCTCGTAATTAAGTCATTTTTAACTCACTTCTCGTCTCTCGAAGTATTTCCTTTATCTAAGTGCAATTTCAGTAGGCCCTCTCTTGCCTTCTAATCCAAATTAATAGATGTTCCGATTATTTAATCACCACACATATGATTTCTTAAGTCTGAAAGTCTCCCCGTTTATCCTTTATTTCCCTTCGTATTAAAGTTCCATTTTATGGGATTTTCTCTTAACCCTACTGGTCCTCTTTATGTTCCATTATATTCTAGCAACCCTAATCAAGGTTTACTACGCATAAAATCGGATTAAGCTAACACGAGCAAAAATGCAGTTTTCCCAGGAGGGTCGATCGATCGATAAAAGGGGTCGATCGATCGAATCTTCGATCAATCGACGCTCTGGGCTCGATCGATCGATCAAGCAGTTATGCAGATTCTGCAGCCAACCCAGTTACGGGATTCTCACCCAAAACTCCTCCAAATCATCATGTTACAGTCCCAAACTTCCAATCAATTATACTATAAGTATTGTATACCCATTTAAACAATTTCCTACGTAACACATGCGAATTTTCCTCAAAAATCATGGGTTAAAATGGGGCAAACTCTACATAATTCTTATGAACCCTAATCTTTCCTTTAACTTAATCTCTTTCATTCTTTTTCCAGATTTTCTATCTCTAATATCAATGAATTTCGTGGCTCATCCTCTATATGTGAAATGGGTTTCCAGAATTATGATCTCTAGCATTATAACATGCAATTTGTGTCTCCAATTTATGTTTTTCTTCAAGAATACTAATCTAATCAATCCTAAGACTAATATAAAAGAATGCATTAAATTGATAAAAACAAGATAGATACTTGCCTGGAAAATTTCAGTTCTGATTTGCGGACGATTTTGGTGTGGTTGTGTTCCCCGTCGCGCGATCTACGCGTTGGTGGTGACGACGGTGAAATCGGAGGTGTTCTTGGCCTAGAACTCCTTGGAGAGCTTCTCCTCTTCCTCTCCAATGGACGTCATTAGTATTTCATTGTGTTAACCCTAAAATATGACACTTTCCATCTGATATAACCCTATAAAATTCGTAGGTTTAATTACCCATAATTGCGAAATGTCCAAAACGCCCTCCCGGGGTATTAATTAGGCCTAAAAACGCCCCGAGATCCAAACTAAACCCCCGGGTACACTTTTCTAACTATCTCGACCCTTACGGACACGTTGGCGCACTCAAAATGATCATACGAGCAACTTATAATTTATTCACTTTTATAAATCAACATTTAGTCCCGACACGACACAGGCGCGTCCCGACTTAAATTTCCATAATTGTCATTTTATTCACACGTGACAATATTATAACAATAAATCTCATATATTACTATACTCATCCAGTAATATGCAACAAATATCAAATTTCCAATAATTACTAACTCTCGTCACGCTAGTAAATATTTAAAGCAACATTCCGGATTAAAATTAAATTAATTTATCTCAATTAAATTTAATTTATCCCACAATTTAAAAGCTATAAAAATACGGGGTATTACATACTTCCCCCCTAATAACGGAATTTCGTCCCGAAATTCGGAAAATAAGGCCTATCAGGTAGCACAATTCTGGATATCCTTTTCCGTACACAAACTAACTACACATTACGGCTCAATCACTATAGCCCTTTCTCACAGCAACATTGCTTTACATTCTCATTGGAGACACTTAACATTGTGCTCCCAACCGACAAAATTCGCATAGGTCACGCCTATACGTTATAAATTTCATTATCTCACTATCATTTGGAGGCTGCACCTCACTACATGACAAATACTCGGATTTATTCATATACAAAACTCCCATTCTGAGAAAATTATACGAACATTTGATCACTCTTGCTCGCCTAAAACAGTCGTGGAATTCTACCACATTTATCGGATGTTCTCTCGACCGATCCAAAAATTCTGATTATCTACTCTCCTCTAAACATACGGAAGGAGAATAGTCGAGGTTCTTGCATAACAAAACCTTAATAAGTACCTCGTACGCGACAAACAGGTACGAGTGCTTCTACAGAGCATTCTTGAAATCATCGTACCAAGATTCCAAAATCTCCTTCACGTGGCTCCACTAATCTTTAATCACCATGCGCTTATTCCCTGGCTAAGGGTGATACATCCTACACGAAACAAAATCTTATCTCCGCTAGTTCCTGAAATCCCATATCAAAGGTGGGATTTACCAATCTCATCCTGATTCAGAAATTTATACTGCGCCGGACCATGCTCTGGCGCGATCCTTCCTTTCAAAGGAAGTCTGGGGCATACTAGTTAATATTTTAAACGATCCCAAAGGAATATAAATCACTTCCTTCTCAGCGGCTTAATTCACATGTTCGGGATGAACCATTGATCTTGTTTTGACGATGGCAACCCATCCAAGAACTGTACCAACTTTACCGACCTCTTCCAAATTCAGGAATTGTCGATAAACACAAAATTCTTTGGTTGATTCTCCTCTTTCAACCAAACCTTACCTATGGGCGGCACATGTAGAGACTACTCACTACGTCCCGCTAAACATCGATTCTTCCTTGAAATGTCTCACATTAAGTGACACGTAATACTCCCCTTCCTTCCTTGGAGTATGCCGAAAGTTCCACCCGTGCTCTTCTCTCCACGAAGCCCACTTTTGGATCTCTTATACCATACCAACATTATCACCCTTTGTATGTGCAAGTCGCTCTCATACTTGCCTACTAACAACTCCGCTCCGAGTGTTCTTCATAATCATTTAATTCTGCTCCATTCAAGGAATACTCTTTTTAAAAATGACTTCCCACAGTCTTCCAATTCAAATATGGGTGTGCTATTCTAATTATACACCTATGTATGGATTATCGCCCCTCATGTGACGTTTAATCCACTCTATCACTTCCACTTCGTTTAACTAGTCCCACAAACATATTTTCCACACGTCCATTGCTACGCCCCTTCATCTCGGACGAGTTTTAACATCAGTTAACCAGGATGTCTACACCCTATAAACCGGGCATACTAGCGTAAGCATCACATACGCTCCATACTAATAAACAAATTCTTTGTTTTCTCTGGTGCTTGCAGCGTGATTACAACACTTTAATCACCCTAAAAATCAAAATTTTAAATCTTCCTTATCATCGTTCCACCCCTCAACTCGTGGGGTAACTTTCAATGCTTTCTTACCACAAGATCCGACTTCCAATAGCTTTAAGACAAAATTCAACTTCCAAATTTCATACATAATTACTTGATCCCATGTCGACTAGGGTACCGAACTCATGGAATAGTGACCAAACGTCTCCCTATTTCCAACCTTACGCTAAGTTTCATGCGTGGGATGTCTCGCAAAGCGAAATCCAAACAAGGAACCCCCCTGATACACTACTACCTAGCATTGTCGGTTATCGAAATTCGTTAGGTCCTCCGTCCATAGCCTATACCCCTTTATTCCATCCCTTGACACAAAAGTTATAATTTCTCCCGTAATTATGCTTAACAAAGAACGTTTCACTAATTGCACTATTGTTCAGTATAGGTTGGTGGTAATAGCATTCCATAAACCTCGAATACATACTATCGGAATTCTCGAAATTCCTTTCCCTAATAATAGGGGTATAAACATTAACTCCCACATTTCTAAAGGATAAATATAACAATGCACTCTTCCCATCACGAAGTCCGGAGTGCTAAACATAATACTGAGTCAAATCTTTTCGCCCAACGGTAAATCCCGATACATACGGAATTATACTAGCAAAGTCTATACATGCTTTGGCATCGAATATCTCGAGCCCACTATCTCCTCCGAAGTCTCTAGGATAGATAATATAAGTGCGAGTCCAACCTTCTCACAGGTAAAGCCTCGCCAAAACAAACATAAAACATGTTGCGCTAATGCAACCACTCCGATAGTCTTGCAATAAATGCCCACTATCGTACTAACCAATTCTATAACATTTTAACACAGATAATATCATACTCGTGTATCGCATCACTACAACGAGTAACCTCAATAAAATACGTAACACTGTTAATATACTCATTCATCCTCCGCGGATAGCACTAAAGAAAAATCCTGCTACACTAGGGAAAAATATTCACATTTTAATAACGTTTATAATGATATGCATTAAGCTCGTCTCACATGCTAATCTAGCAAGGAACAAAATATAGTGACTCGCTCGTGTCACATAAACACGCATCATCCTCTGAGGATACAACTTACACTTCTACCTTGTCAATCGTCTTGACTGCGCAAATGGTTTCCGGACGTAACACGTCTATTCAAACCAAACAAAATTACTTTAATCGTTGCCTTTTAATAGGCACCGTATTCTTGCCCTTTTTCTCACTTTGGAACATATTATCGTGAGCGATCTCACTCCGCACAAAATACCTCAGTACATAATCCACTTATCACTTGTCCTACTAACCAGGTTAGGATTGTCCTTCTCTCGGACTTTAGTAGACTCGATTCCCTTTAGTCATCCCGATTGTTCCTTTAACGTTTTAGGCCATAAAGATCATGTTACTATCTATAATAGTACTTACTGAATTTTACCATCACTTGGTAAGAATTCCATTATCCGAATCATTTAAATGGGTCCCCTGATGTGTATCCACATCCCTTTGTGGTGCTACACTACCACCCTCGTATTCAGTCTTATTCTCGACTAACTTCTTCGATTCCTTTAAGCTTCCCACACAAGGAGTATTATCATCTTTATTGACAAAATGCAACATTGTCAACCTCTGAATCAGCCGTCCATCAGAATTTCCTCCTCGAGTATTATCGATTATTATTACGAGTTGGTCTCCTCCACTCGTATCTACATCTTTCGATACAAAATTTGCTAATGATTAGGATTCATATCCGCAATTGGACTTCCGTCAGGCCCTCCTGCGATAAGTTCAGAACCACGTTTGTTTCTCACCCCGAACAGTTGAGGAAGGAACATACGGTCAACACTGTACCTAAGGTTCTCCTATAGGCATATTATTCCACTTCTAAAATTGGTGGTTGACTTCAACCATTATAATTTCGTCCCGAAAGCCAAGAAAATTTTCTCTAAATTTTTACTTTCAATTTGCCACACTTCGTCCTATATTTAAGCCTTTGGATAGTTTACCTCCTTTGGTACAATTTTCGCGTTTCTAAAGTTTCCCACTGACAGTCTCTACACGTTTTTTGTAATACGTTGTGTAAGTTTACCCTCGCACCTCATTTGACTATAACAGCCTTTGAAAATCATTGCTGCACCTTAGTCGCCTTTCTAGTCTTGGCTTCTCGTTCCATAATGGAGGTGACCTCAACTACGGTCATCATCCTCGGATATATTTTCTAAACTCAACTGAGCCCTGCCTCCTGATGTACGCTTAATGGTCCTGTTCTGACATTCGTCATCGCTCGGCACACGCACACATCCGAACGAAATTAGAATTCACTAGTGTATACACATTATAGCAGGAGAACGAAATCTCGTCAAAGGAATTGACAATCCTAAACATAGGGCTCTATAAGAAACAAAGCAACGCTGAAAGCATAATAAGCCGTACAGATCCTAAAGGACACTAGAACCTGATGCTATGATACCACCTGTGACACCCCGCCTAATTAGATACCGGGAGATCACTCCTTTATTAAATTAATTCAAGGTGAACAGTTGGTTCATTCTCAGCATCACTATCGAAAAATAAAACTTTTCCAATTTAAACACCCTAATTAATTAAGCTAAGTGTCAAAACCATTTAAAACCTTATTCTCATTTTTATTAAATCCGGTTATAAAACCTTTAACCATTTACATTTTTAAGAGTCACACAATAAGTAGAAGAATAAAATGATCATTCAAGAGTTTACCCAACAATGATAAATCCCAACATTAAAATACTAAGGAAAACATCCTGACATTAACAATCCCGAAATAAAGATACTGAAATAAAAAGAATTAAAATCTCAGACAATCCCAACTAAATAATGGAAAAGGGGCGACACATGCCCTGCTGGATAAAGCTGAACTAGAAGTAGAGTCAACAATGAGGTCGTCTAAGCAATGGCCTGCAACTCCCACAAAAGCTACAGCGCGTTCCATCCAAAGAATCCTAAGTAAGACACCCCTGCGGCTGGGCACCTGTAATACATATATATATAGACACAAGAGAGAAGAAGTAACCGCAAACGGGTCAGAGCCCGAATGGAGAACCGTTTTAAAAATAGTTTAGCAAGTATTTAAAATGCTACCGACTAATGCAACAGTCATATTAGTAAGCGACACTCTCTTGAGAATTCTCACCTCTCATCTAGTGCGCACATCTATCGTACTAATGAGCCCCATCTATCTCTCTAATTTATTCCCCATAAGTTTTAATACGTGGAATTAAGGTTATGATATTCACTTTAGAAAAGTCTAACTCTCCAAGATTTCTTACGTTATTTAGAATAATTTCGTATTATTGTAACGTTTCCGAATACTTGTAATGAAGCTGATTAAATTTCATACTTTCCTTAACTACTATTTTACTCAGTAGAAAGTTCTCATATAGTTACACGTATATATATTAATTACTCGTATAATATATATATACAAACAGCACCCCACATAAAATCTATGGTGCTAGATTTCCATATCTAAGTATATATATACCAATCACTCATAAATTATATATATACTAACGGCACCCCACATAAAATCTATGGTGATGGCATACTCTGCTATCAAGTCCCCGTATCACACAAACTAAGGGAAATACTAGTTCGGAATAACTCTCGAACTGTATTAACACAAACACAAACAACATTGAGGCGAAGCATATATTCCAATTCTCTAAGAGGTCAGTACATACCCTCACGCCTCTTAGGACCGTCTGAACTATCGATTCGATAGCCTGTACCAAGGATGTCTATCTTCTAGGGTACGAGTCAATATCCCCCATAAAGGTCACATCGAGATAAGACTGTCCCAGCGCGGTAACCTCAGGGATAGCAAGTAGTGCGGGTACGATTTTTACACAGAAATAATATATATGCACAATCACACCGTCATATATAAATATGTATTCACATCCACATTATTAAATTAGGTACTCTCACGACCCAAAATTATCATTATCCGTTATTACACGTTTTACTCAATTATATCGTATAACGGCCTCATTCTTCTTTATTCTCGTAATTAAGTCATTTTTAACTCACTTCTCGTCTCTCAAAGTATTTCCTTTATCTAAGTGCAATTTCAGTAGGCCCTCTCTTGCATTATAATCCAACTTAATAGATGTTCCGATTATTTAATCACCACATGTATGATTTCTTAAGTCTGAAAGTCTCCCCGTTTATCCTTTATTTCCCTTCGTATTAAAGTTCCATTTTATGGGATTTTTTCTTGACCCTACTGGTCCTTTTTATGTTCCATTATATTCTAGCAACCCTAATCAAGGTTTAATACGCATAAAATCGGATTAAGCTAACACGAGCAAAAATGCAGTTTTCCCAGGAGGGTCGATCGATCGATAAAAGGGGTCGATCGATCGAATCTTCGATCGATCGATGCTCTGGGCTCGATCGATCGATCAAGTAGTTATGCAGATTCTGCAGCCAACCCAGTTACGGGATTCTCACCCAAAACTCCTCCAAATCATCATGTTACAGTCCCAAACTCCCAATCAATTATACTATAAGTATTGTATACCCATTTAAACAATTTCCTACGTAACACATGCGAATTTTCCTCAAGAATCATGGGTTAAAAAGGGGCAAACTCTACATAATTCTTATGAACCCTAATCTTTCCTTTAACTTAATCTCTTTCATTCTTTTTCCAGATTTTCTATCTCTAATATCACGAAATTTCGTGTCTCATCCTCTATATGTGAAATGGGTTTCCAGAATTATGATCTCTAACATTATAACATGCAATTTGTGTCTCCAATTTATGTTTTTATTCAAGAATACTAATCTAATCAATCCTAAGACTAATATAAAAAATGCATTAACTTGATAAAAGAAAGATAGATACTTGTCTGGAAATTTTCAGTTCTGATTTGTGGACGATTTTGGTGTGGTTGTGTTCCCCGTCGCGCGATCTACGCGTTGGTGGTGACGACGGTGAAATCGGAGATGTTCTTGGCCTAGAACTCCTTGGAGAGATTCTCCTCTTCCTCTCCAATGGCCGTCATTAGTATTTCATTGTGTTAACCCTAAAAGATGACACTTTCCATCTGATATAACCCTATAAAATTCGTAGGTTTAATTACCCATAATTGCGAAATGTCCAAAACGCCCTCCCGGGGTATTAATTAGGCCTAAAAACGCCCCGAGATCCAAACTAAACCCCCGGGTACACTTTTCTGACTATATCGACCCTTCCGGACACGTTGGCGCACTCAAAACGACCATACGAGAAACTTATAATTTATTCACTTTTATAAATCAACATTTAGTCCCGACAGGACACTGGCACGTCCCGACTTAAATTTCCATAATTGTCATTTTATTCACACGTGACAATATTATAACAATAAATCTCGTATATTACTATACTCATCCAGTAATATTCAACAAATATCAAATTTCCAATAATTACTAACTCTCGTCACGCTAGTAAATATTTAAAGCAACATTCCGGATTAAAATTAAATTAATTTATCTCAATTAAATTTAATTAATCCCATAATTTAAAAGCTATAAAAATACGGGGTATTATAACAAGTCAAAAGAAAGGATAAAATAAAGAATACAAATACAAAAGAAGAAAAAAAACTTACTAAATAAAAAAACAATTACAATCTAAAACACACTCCCCGGCAACGACGTCATTTTGATGCGAGGGAAATCGAGTGTTCGTGTAGGGACACTGTCGTTGATTTCGGCTCCCACTCTACATGCAAAAACCTAAACTACAACTACACTTAAGATACAAGTATAGCGGTGAGTCGGGAATCGAGAATCCACAGGGAGTGATTGAATTTTAGATTTTAATTATTTTTCTACTTTAAAAATAAAAATGTAAAAGGTGATAAGTTGGAAATAAAGAAAAGGAAAAAATTAAGAAGTTAAGTATAAACTAGAATTAATAAAACGAGAATCGGGATCTCATACCCGCCATGGGCTAACAAACTAATAATTAGAATTTTGGTTCGAAAATATTTAACCGAGCATTTTTAGTTAATCATAAACATCACGCATGAAGTAATTTAACCCAAAAATGGGAGATAAAACATTTAATTAAAAATGGTCACACGCGTCTTAAATTTGGATTATCGCTATAAATACTAACGTTGCATGACAAAGAAAATTAAATGGATAATAATATGACTTTAATACACGAGGTTTCAATTAAATGCAATTTTCCCCAAAAACTAACTTTCGGAGCTCGATGCCCATTAATGGCGAAAACGCAATCCCAACCCGTTATCGACGGACTATACATGGATTAAAACTACTTTAAACAGCAATTAGCTAATTAAACCAACAAACAAACAACTAAAACTACTTGACTAGGCATGGAGATGGAAGAACATAAAGGCAATTAAGCTATACAAGTAGAGAAGATGATGAATAGTAAATAACTTACATTAATGGGCAAAACACCGAAGAGAAAAGAGGAGAGGGAAGCTCCAACAAAAATTCCCAAAAAATCTGATTTTTAACCCTAGAAGTGTAAAAAAAAATGAAGTCCCAACTTAATACAAAGTTTACGTATATATACCCAACCAAAAACCAACTTTAAAAAATGAAATTTGCGGACTTTCTCAACCGAATCGACTCGCACCTACAAGTCTGGTTGCTGCAGCTTTGCCCAACTTTACAAAAAACATCGTAACTTCTTCGTTGTAACTCGAAATTAGGCACGGTCAGAGGCTACACGAAGATAAATAAAAGGGATACAACATCAAAGAAGACATTAGGCCAAAAAACTAAAATATTAAATGACTAAAATGCCCTTGAATGTGTCATTGAGCATGAATTTAAAGTAAAAACCATCCCAAAAATGCCATTACTCCCTCATTATACATCGGAATCATGCACCATCGGCGGACACGTGTAAAGAAATCAAAGGGATTGAACTTTCGTGAAGAGTTCGGGATCAAAATCTGAATGCTGAAATTACTAAAATGCCATCGAAGCTGCAATCTTGAACCGAACTTTTCCAAAAAGCGTTCTAACTTCATACTAAGCATACAAATACCTACAAAAGCTCAATTAATCCCAGCAAAGCATGTATATATAGAAATCCGAGGTTGTCTGGTTAACGAGCATAAGTATAGGGATTAAGATATCGCAGGGGGCTAATAACGCGTAGGCTAATGGGTGTAATACGCAATATTTGCATCATATCAATGCAAGATGAAGATCATTGTCTTTCCGAGCGATCAAGGAAGGATACTCGTGGCCATACATGCAAAAGGATGCTGGAGTTTATGTTCACAAGTGTAAAAAGTACCATAAGCACTCCCCTATGGTCCATCAACCAGCTAGCGACCTCAATTCATTAACCATCCCTTGGTTGTTCACCCAGTGGGGCCTGGATATTGTAGGGCCTCTGCCTACCGAATCTGGAAATCACAATTATTTGTTGGTCAGCACTGATTACTTTACCAAATGGGTAGAGGTAGAGCCACTCGCAAACATCTGGGACTCTGATATGATGAGGTTCATATTGAAGCACATCATCACCCGCTTTGGGATACCAATGACTATCATTACTGATAACGACACGCAGTTTTAAAGTGGATTCTTTGAAGGCATTTACGATGAGCATGGCATCAAGAACCACTGTAATTTTATAGCATATCCCTAGAGCAATGGGCAAGCTGAAGCTTCCAACAAGACAATGATCGACGAACTAAAGAAACAGTTGGAAAGAGCTAAAGGCGCCAGGGTAGATGAGCTACCTCATGCATATGGGCTTATCGTATAACTCCCAGGAGAGCAACGGGAGAAACTTCCTTCGCGCCCGCCTATGGAATTGAGGAAGTCATCCCACTAGAAGAAGGATTCCCTACTATGAGGACTACCTTGGTCGACCAAGTCCTCAATAATGAAGCATTACTCATTGAACTTGACTTAGCTAATGAACGATGAGAACTGGCACTAGTTAAGTTGGCATCTTACCAACAGCAAATGGCCATACAATATAATAAAAAAGTCAATCCGAGGAAATTTCTAGTAGGGGTACGTCCTAAGAAAAGTCCTCAACAGTGCTGTGAGACCATCAAACGGAAAACTGGGACCAAATTGGGAGGGACCTTTCAAGATAATAAGAGATGACTTACAGGGGGCCTATCACTTAGAAACGCTAGAGGGGGCAGGGAGGTACCAAGGCCCTGGAATGCAGCCAACTTTAAGAAGTTCCACTTTCAGACTTCTATATCTTTTATTTTTCAGCATCATTAATTTAAGAAAATCTTCATTTACAAACTAATGTTGACTTTTATTTATCAGTTTAATCAATAAAGGTCGATTGTCCCTTGCATTCTGAACATCTTGGTTATTTAATGTCTCTTGATCATACTTCAATACACATCCTTTATAAGCAATATGCACCCCCTTAAAACATAACAAAAATAGCAAGTTGGTCAACTTGCTTCAGTTAAGGAATAAAGCTCCGATGGTTGCAACAGTGTGCCATACTTATTGTATGCAAAGCTAAAATATATATAAAGCAAGGTTTACGATTAACCTTCCTTAGGTCTTTGGTGAAAACATAATTGGCATCGTGAGTTGCCCCAAAAATAATAAAATACCTATAGGGGATCCTTAGATAATAAATCCAACTCAAGGTTAGTCACCAACTAAGGTTGGTTGAAAAATCCTATTCAAACAGATGTCCCCTTAACCAGGTACATTCTCACCATCGCCCGACTTAGGCCTAAGGAAGTGTGAGGACACGATCTAAAAGGTAAAGTGGGACGGAATGATATGACAAAGGCATATTGGACTGGGAGAATGTTCAAACACAAGATAACAAAACTCAATGTCATTTAGTTAGTCAAGAAGCCCAAAATGATTAAAGCTCTGTACTAACTCATTTATACTTTGATCAGATTTATCAAGTACCTTTTTGGCCAAACACTGATACCAAGCAACCAACAAGTAAGTTCAACACATGTTTAGTCAGCAAATGCTTAAAAAATAAATAATCAACTTATCTATCATTAAGAATCATACAGTTACATTTACATTAAAAGACTAAAAAATACTTAAAGACCTACGATGGCCTAGAGCGATGAGCAAGGTAGTCCTCTACTCGAGATTTCAGACCATCATCAGGATGTGGAACTAAATCTTCTTCAAAGATCTATGGATGTGGATTTACAAGCTGCACAGGAATAACATCTATTGGGATCCAGCGGTCATCCCTTGAGAAGGGATTTCAAAGAGCAGATGAGTGAACAGTCTGATATTTATACCACAAGACGGATTCCTTAGGAAATTTTAATTCCTTAAGAACGTTCAGCCATCACCTGAAAAAAGCAAGTTCTTCGACCTCTTTCAGTCTTATTAGGGCATCTATCCAACCTTAGTCATACCCATCAACCTAAACCTTTCGAGGACCCTTTTGGAATAACTATCTCAATCGTGTGACATCCCTTTGAAGACATCAACAACCACATAGGCTCGATGAACATCTTCTTTTAGCTCAATAATCTCTCTCCTTGAAGCTTGATTTTCAGTATGAGCAACTACAGCAGACGATGAGGAGGAGCCTCACAGCACCAAAGGAGGACTAGACGTAGTGTTTTCTTTGAGGCGAGTAATTTCTCTCCTCAAAGCTTCATTCTCTCTTTACAATAACTCTCCCACCTGGTTGATTTCAGACGCATCCAAAAGCTTTGCTTTCAAGGCATCCATCTCCTCCTGCACAGAGGCACCTACTCCCTCCATCTCCTCGAGCCTATCCTTTAGCCTGGCGACTACCTCAGACTGATCCTTGTAATCCTATTTTCTCACCCTCAGGGATTTGCAAATCCTGCGCTTATGTTCGGACCAAGAATCTAGCCTAGACGGGAGTTAGAAAGGATATATTCATCTAAATCAATGAGCTACAGCTAACCAAACAAGCAAGAAAGGTAACAAGTATCAGTGAAAGAACAAAAGGTTTGATTTTCATTTAAATCAAAGGCACAGGCCAATACAGATCAATCGAAAAAGAAAAAATACTACAGGTGAACAAAAAACAAGAGCAAGGCCTAAAATTCCTAGGAGGCCTCAACCTGGTTAGATATGGAGAGCCCCTTCCCTTATCAGCAGCTTGATCGATAAGAACCTCACATTCACCAGCACCTGGGGTAGCTCCTCCAGCTGGGACAATGGACCCCTCTGGGTTGAACAGTGCAGCCTATGGTGTACAAAAAGATGGACCCTATAGCAAATAACATGGGTGTTTTGTATTATATCGAACCCCCACATGGTAACGATCCAACTAAAGATTTTGATTCCAGTGGGGACAACTATGATCATGGTAGATGCGGTGAAGTAGGCATGGGTATCAACGTCTAATCCCACAGTAAACATATGATGAGCCCAAACAAGAAATCCAAGAACACCTATACTGATCATGGCATGGCTCCATGCCATCCTGAGCATCTGGTTGGGCAGAAGGAGACTCTTCAACAGGATTGCGACCAGGATGATGTTGGGAGAAGAGGGGGGAGTCAACAGTAACTCCAGAAGCAATCAAGGCTTGATCCCAATATTTTTTTAAACATGCTCGCCAAAGATAAGTAATCTGGCATTCGACATCGTTATACGCTGCATCCTAATCTTCATTATATCCACTTTCCCGAACAGTCACTACTTCCTCCTTCAGTTTCTCCACTTCCGTAACCTACCCTTTATTTACCTCTGCCACTGCCAGCTTGTTCGCAATCACGACACCATAAGCCTCGCGGAGGTCGGACAACTCTTTAGCACACTTCTCCCTCTATTTGTCAAAGGTAGCCTTCTTGTTAGCAAGGTAATTCGCAGAATACTTTGGATCTTCATCCATCTCTGAGTTTCTCCTCAATAACTCATCTCGACCACGGACCAACATAGTATAGTCTAAGACAAACTGCAAAACAAAAAGGACACAGGATAAGCATGAGATGTTAGAGGAAAATATAAGAAAAAATAAGTATACATCTGTGTTCTAAAAGGCCCGCCTAGGCTTGAGGCTTGAGAGAAACGCATCGCCTACGCCTTATTATTGGTAAAAGGCTCAAGGCACACTTTAAAAAAAAAAATAAGGATTAGTTAACAAATATTGGTTATGGAGCATGAATATGAGACAAATGGCTACCAAACATATGGATATATTGTCAAAATTCAAGGTATGTATTGTTCTATTATATTACTAGCCTCAGAATAATTGAAATAATAAAAAAATGAAAAATGTCTTTTTACGCCTAGGCTCCCTCCTAAGGCTTGAGGCTTGACCTCTACGCCTCGACCACGCCTCTCGCCTTTTAGAACCTTGGTATAGATAAAGGAGTACTTACCAAAGAAAGCCCTTGGGAATACTTAAGGGTTAACTGGTCTCCCTTCATGCTCGATGAGCGCTCGTGATCAGCCACAAGCACTGCTTTCTCCAACAGCAGGGGGCAAGTTGAGGAGCAGTAACTACCGAGGCTCTCTCAATAGAAGAAACAAAAGGCACTATCGAGGACTCTGAGGCTTGTGCCCTTCTTTTTTCTCATTCTTTCTTTTTATCTTCTTCTTCTTCTTTTTCTTCTTCTTCTTCTTCTTCTTCTTCTTCTTCTTCTTCTTCTTCTTCTTCTTCTTCTTCTTCTTCTCTCTCTCTGTCGCTCTCTCTCGCTTGTCCTCTTCTTCTTTCTTCTTTCTCTCCGCCTCCTTCTCTTGAGACACCACCTTGGAGATAACAATAGAGTCTTCAGCCTTTTGCTTAAGGACCTTCATCCTGTTGGATAGGAGATCATTATCATCATCATCATCATCATCCTGGATTAAGATTCTTCTCCTCGGAGGGGCTATATCTTCCTCATTGTACTCCCCTTCACTGGACTCTTCCTCGCCACTCTCGCCTTCACCACTCCCTTTCTCACTGACTTCTACTAGATCCTCCCCCGAGTTTCTTTATTCCTCGTCCTCTACCTCAATGGGTTCAAAGGTACCACCAACTTCTTCTCCTGGAACCTCTAGATGAGGGATTGTGTCTACTGGATGAGCAATAAAGTTGGAATTAGTATTCTTATATTATAGCAAGAATGCAACAAATCGAGGATGTTCCCCTTCAGCAACAATATCTCTTATCCTCCAAGCTTTCAGAAGTTCAGCAGCTCAGATCTTGCGAAGAGTAGGCTCTTGATTCTTGATTTTCTATATAAAATAAAAAGAAGGAAATATCAGAAAGAATGCACACAGAGGAAGGCAAATAAGCAATAAAACATAGATAGAGATAATAACCTATGTATTCCTCCCCAGAGGTATGGATCCGAGGTCCCATGTACCTTAGGCCCCCTAATTGGGGAGGAAATTGCCAATTCCTAGCAATAAAATCTTCAGACCAATAGTCTTTATGGGAATCAGGTAGATTTACTACCAACACCTTATCAAGACTTCTTGCTTTCAAGTACAGAAGGCCCCCACTAGTGCGAGAGAAATAATAACAATAGAAAATCTCAACTAATCCTAAGTTGGTGCCATAGATCTGGTTTATCCTATGAACCCCATTAACAATCTTCCACACGTTTGGAGAACATTAAGCAGGAACTATGTTGAAGTATTGAAAAAAAATGTAAAAACAGAGGGTTAGGGGGAAACGTTAAACCCCCTTGCGAAACTAACAGAACATGGATCTAGTGACCATCTTCTAGGTCGCGAACACTTATGGGGACAAACATACACTCTATCTTTACCCAATCAGGGATATTGTAACACTTCCTAAACTCAGACAGAGACTTATTATCAAGCATTGCCATGAGAGAAAACATAAAAACCCTAGCTGCATTAAAAGATCGATGCACAGAAGAAAGGAAACTAGAAGAAGAAGGATGAAACTTACGAGATAAAGAGGAGTCTTGTAAAGCTAAAGAAAGTCTTGATTTTGAAGAGCAAAGTATAATGAAGCATGAGGAAACAATATGCACAAAAACGAATAGAGACGATGAACTGACGGTTGAGTTTTTGACAAACCTGTTTCAAACACTCGAATGATGTTTACACTTCTCGAGAAAGATTTGGTGCTTTAATATCTTATAGAAAGACAGGCGCACTCTCATGCTTCAACAAATCATGAGTATGCCATTGATTAGGCTTCATCCTTAGCCACATGTAAAATCCATCGGCCCAAGGATTTTAGGGGCAATTGTGGGGACCAATTTTATTCTTAGACCACAAGAACGGACGAACTATCCCAACAAATTCAAAGAGTTGCCCGACCTCATATCATGGATATAAACTATGAGTATGTGCAGTTCACACCACCCCCAAAACCAAGTCAATCTCCTGTAATCCCGTGGAGATATTCAAGGGATTCATGGATCATTATGGACATCGTGGAGTTACTTGAATAACTGAAATTCTACATCTATAAATTTTAACCCCTGGCCTGGGGCATAGGGGCATGTAATCGAGCATATTAAGAGATACTTAATAAAACAGTAGAACTCTTCGTGGACGTAGGAAATTTGCCGAACCACGTACATAGTTGTGTTGTGTGTGTAACTATTTGTATTCTTGCTTGATTGTGATTGTTCTTTATAAAACATATATTGTGATATTTTTTGATACTACAATATGCATACGGTTGTGACAAATTATGTTAGGATAAGCATAACAGATACCAACAATACTAAAGACATAATGACTCTCTAGTTTTCATCACAATATATACCAGTAATACTAAATGTGAATTACAAGGCTTATTAGGCCATGTTACGGGAAGCTCCTAACCAGAATAACATCGACCCACCCCCAAAAAAGGATCTTCATCTGAAGTATAACCACAAAATGAAGATACACTGTTACTTTGTATAATGTCTGTTCAAGTACCGTGAGAAGGTAATTAATAGTTTTTTATATCCTACAAGTAATGGGAATCACAATTAAACAAGTTTCTAAGTGAAGCAGTAAAATCAAATCAAATGCAGGTACACAAAATAATAAAAACAAAGTTACCAGAGAAGCAACACATATTATAGAAGAAGACTTCATTCCTTCAGCAAGTGAGATGGGCTGCCTTTTGCACCTGAGACCTAATGGTCCATATCCATCATGCTTGATTGGACTCCTGCATTGACTCTATATCTTCACTGTGACGATGAGTACAAACTAAATTCGGCATTAACAAATAAAAATGGGATGGGAAAGTTTGATTAAATCTCAAGGAATTAAATGCATCATCACACGTTAATACTTATGTTAATACTTTTGTCACATGTGCCACAGAACAATATAAAATTCATTGTTGCTTGGAACATATAAGTTTTGGTTATGCAAAACACACTTTATGCATTTTGCCTAGAAAATGCCAAAATCGTCCGGAGATGGTCTTAGTAAGTTGTAAGCGTTGAAAAGTTATCTTGGACATATGATATAATCGAAAGTTAAATACCTCAAAAAGAGATTCTGTACGATTCAAGTTAAGCAGAGTTGTTGATGTGAGACAAATATCCGTCATGACTGCAATGTCAAGGAGAGCACTCTTCTCATGCATCCTAGTTATGATTTATTGAAACTTCCAGGATTCTACAAAAGGATCCTATAAGACTTGGAAACATTTGGTGCAATTAAGGCACCGCTATTAGATTATCTATACCAGACAGAATGTATATGACGACGGTTCTACTAAGAGTATACCTCGTAAATGTTATTGTATTTTTTTTTAAAATCACCTGGAACTGTGCGCCCCCCCCCCCCCCCAATATTGTTCTCAGTTTCTTCAGCGGTCAAGAGTAAATTTTTCAAAAGAATTTCCAGCAGAGGTCCATTAGAGCTCCACTATAAGAAATTAATAATTTATGATTCCAAGAACAAAAATAAAACCAGAAGTTAACAAGGAGTCTATACAATAAAAATATCAAAATGGGGAAAAAATCGTATAGAGATGGTCTTAGTAAGTTGTTTAGATTATATATGTTCCCTTGAATTTCGAAGATAAAAAAACAATGCTTTAATAACAGTTGTAGAGTGTGTTGCAGAAACAGAAAACTATATATAAATAATTTTTCAGTCGTCTTCTGACTTCAAAGGCATCAAAAAAGTTGAGGGAGAAGCAGTTATATATAGGACTATAAAAATCATATTTTCAAGCAATATTTCATGAGTTGGACAACAAATTATGTACGTTCGACTATGTTATAGAACAACAAAGTATATCATACTCAATGTTATGGAAACACAAGCCAGAAATTATATAACCATAAGCATATACATTTCCATCAGTCAAAAGAAGAGAAAGATTCCTTAGTTGAATTTTAAAATCCATAACAATAAATGTCAACACTAGTCTTTTCCAAATTCAACTTTAATCTTGAGGTTTTGCCATTACTAATCATTTCACTGCTTTTAATTTGTAAAGTAACAGAAACAAATCCATGTTGGTTCTCCTCATCTATATTACATGAGTCACTCATCTCCACATGATCATAAGACTGTCCAATGACCCGAGCAGGTATGTGAATCGTTATACAAACATTACTGACTTCACAATAAGAACATAATCCGATGAAAATTACTTGACATGCTCATAGATTGAGGATATTTTAAAAGATCATTTTTTGCATTTTCAATTTGATCCACTACGCAAACTGTTGATTTCTTTATTGATGAATATTTGTCTAGTTATGAAACAAAAGAATTGATTACATCAATGACCTCATTCCAATCGAACAAATGTAACTAGATATTTAGAGAAGGAAGAGCAACAATAAGAACATTTTCACCCTGACCTGACACAGAGAAATTCATATCAAGAACCGATGCTGCTGTGTATGGAGAGGTGCACTCCACTAGCACAACATAATTAAAAAATGAAAGTAGTGATATAGAAGAGAAAACAATTTCCGAGAATATAAGTTTGTCATCTTTTAATGACGTAGAGCATATAAATCGCATCTCAACTTCATCAACGATTTTAGAAGCAATTGACTCTGTTGTTGAGCTGTATAATTTCACTCACATTGACTGAACATAAAATTTAGGTTCTATGAAGGTTACATTCGATGATGCGGGTGAAAGTGTACCGTTTTCATTTAGACTCTACTTTAGCTGAAGGAACTTCAGAACTTGGAAAGTGAAACCTTCTGAATCTTTATCAACTAAAGAAAATCTAGCTATAACATCTAGCAATGCTTCATAACCAATGAGTACATGAGGACATATAAATGAAAAAAATTCACATTACATAAAGAAACAAATAATAAGTTGAATAAAAGCATCCAAGTTTCAAGTGTTACTGAAAGAAAAGGCCATCTTACCTTCAGCAATAAGTTGGCAATTACTGACTCTTGCCATAATGCATGTTGGAGCAAAACAGGGGGCACACTCATGGGGTAGTCTGATCCAAAAATTAGCACTTATTGGTTCAATCAAGGTGAGACACATGTGTCCAGTACTTTGATTAAATCTTAACGAATTAAATGCATCATCACACGGCAAAAGCAGTGATAGAGATAAATCACGCCCAAATATATTTAGACAGTGATTTCTGTCTGCAATTCTATGAGCTGGAATCAAATATTCTAAAGGAATAATACCGCTGCCAATCATATTTTGCAACAACTCATAAGATTCTTCAAAATTCCCCAGATTACAAAGCTCGTACAAAAAAGCATTATCGGTAATTAAATCAAGCAGGAACCCCTTTGATATAATTTATTCTTGTAGACTAAAGGCCCTAGATGTATCACCAGCTTCAATTCCCCCACCATTTGAGTTGTGTATGCAAACTAGTCGGGCTCCAACCCTTTATGCAACATCTCACCAAACAATTCATTACCTATCGATAAATTTCCAACCTTGAATGAACCATTAACTAGAATCGTATGCGTCAAAACATTAGGAAGAATGTCATGACTGGTCATTTCGTCTTTGAGTTCCTTAACATCCTCCAAATCCCCACACCTTCAAAACCCGTGCCGTGCATAATAGTATTATAAGTTACTATTGTAGGAATAACATTCTTACGCCTTAACTCAAATAACAAGTTGAAGCTGACAATATCCATAAATCAAAATGTTATACACTTTTATATCTGGTACCAAATTTTTCTCTGACATTCCCAAAAACTGTAGCCTAGCATCAGTAATTCTTCCATTCGTGCAAAGTCCATACATACATGTATTATATGTCAATTGCTAGCAATTATTGATCCAGCCTCTGGTGATCAATGTCCCTATAATGAAGATGGAAAAATTGTTGTTATAGTGGGTCATCTCCTAGTCCCATTTATAATTATTTTTGTTTGATTGTTCTGTTCTTTTGTATTTGACTAGATCGCAAAAAAAGTATTGGTTTAATTGAAAAATTCGTGCTGAATTCAGGGAAATGGAGAAATGTACATCAGGAAATAAGGAAACAATTGCCCGGTGACAAGTTTCGAAGTGGTAGTGATTGTGATATTATTGCACATCATGTGAGTAGTCTCCTAACTTGAATAGAGTTTCTAACATTCTCTATTAATCTCTTTTCATTAGTATGAAGAACACAGAGAAAAGCTCGTGGACATGTTATATGGCACGTTTTCTTTCGTATTACTGAATACCGATTAGGGGTGGCCATAGGCCGAGCCTGGAGACGCCCGGTCGGGCTCGGGGCTTATAAAATTATGAGCTATCCTAAGCCCGCTCGGGCCTGGATCGGGCCTTATTGTGTAATCCCAAGCCCGTCCAGATTTGAAAGCTCTTTACTCAGACCCGTTGGCCAAGCCCGACTACTATTTTTTTTAATAAAAAATCTATTTTTTCTTAATCAAAGACCTATTTTTTTAAATTAAAAACATGTCTTAAACTTTATATATTACAGAGTCTATATATAAAGCTCGCCACTGTAAGTAAAAAGACTTGGTATATATTTGTATATTTATAAAAGTTACCCACTTTATATATTTATTTATAACTTTGTAGTCTTAAACTTTAATAATAAATTAATATATACACACACACGCACACACACACACATATATATATATATATACATATTTCTCGGGCCTCGGGTCGGGCCAAGCCTCATCGGGTTTAAGAATTCATGCCCAAGCCCGCCAAAAAAAAATTCGGGCCTTTCAAATTTTTCCAAGCCCGCTTTGCGGGCCTATTCACCTTACCCAAACATCTTTTTTTTATTGGGCGGGCTGGGCGGGCCTCGGGCCTATGGCCACCCCTAATACCGATGATAATAGCCTTTGTGCTGCGCATGACACAATTAGGATCACATCCCTCTGTATTGGTTGAGGACTTTATGGTAAGGTCTCATAAGATCATGTCTATCTAGGGGTGTGTTTCGGATGGATCGGATCGGAATAGGGGTGTTCGGAAAAAATTTCAAAATTTTCGGAAGTTTAAAATCCTTTCCAATTCGGAAAAAATAAAAATCGGAAAATCATTTTTTTTCCTATTCGGCTGATTCGGAATATTTGGAAATTTTATTATTCGGAAAAATCTCGGAATACTCGGAATTATCAATTATAATATTTTCGGAAAATATCGAAAATATAATTTTTGAGAAGGATATTTTTAAAATAAAAATAAAACACTCCACATTAGTGTTATATATAAGAATGGACAACCATAATGGAAGTAACAACTAAAGAAATGGAACAACCACATTAGTGTTATGCATCAAATTTAACATTCAATTGTCATTCTCCAATATCTACTCGCATCAAATTTAACAACTAGTCTTATAATACAATGCACTACACTATCTGCTCGTTGGATAAATAATTCGATGCTATAGCCAACGTCTACTCGCACCACTAATTTTTCCAGTCATTATCCACAAAGTGAGCAGTTAAAACTATATAACCAAGATTTTGAATTGATGTCCACATATCCGTTGTGATGCATATTCGTGTAGACGCGACCTTAAAAAATTCCTTTAACTTTTGCTTTTCTTCAAAAAACATTAGCAAACAGTCTTTTGTTATTGTGGTTCTACAAACAACATGAAACTTCGGTTGTAAATCTTCACAAAACCATCGAAACCCATCCTTTTCAACATGACTAAAAGGGAGTTCACAAAGAATGATCATTCTTGTTAAAGATTTACGACATTTTTCTTGGTCAAATCTCCAAGGGGTGGCTTGACCTTTTGCAAAAGAAATAATAGTTTGTGTCGTATCATCTTCAAACCCAGGAAACTCCTTACATTTCTTAATGTGGGTCCACAACTTATTTGTTCCACCGGTAGAAGGTGCATTAATAGTCGCATGACAATAGACACAATCAGCTTTACCAGAATATTTTTCGGTTCCGTCTACAAGTTGTTTGGTAAAATAAGTCCATACCTCTGAAGTTCCATGATTTCCAGGAAGACCAGATTTGACACCCGTCTTACACTTTATTTCCGTAGTAGGGGTGGAATTTACTGCTGTGGAATTCTCTCCCGTAACTGACATGTCTGTCATTAAAATAAATCACAATATATTGTTAAAAGATGAACATCATGTTGACTAATTTAAACTATCAACTCATTTCTAAACACCCCAAATATATATCTAAAAATTGACTAAAACAAATCCTATATTGATTAATTCAATTCATTCCAAATTTATATCTAAAAATTGACTAATACAAACTCAATATTGACCCACTACTTACTTACTTGAAACTCATTATAAATTGAAACTCTATTATTAACAATAAAAAAACATTATAATCACTAGATTTAATTAGGCAACAAATAATAAAAAAACTAGATTTACTTACTTGTGAAAAAAAACTACATTAATCAACTATATTTACTTTTATAAAAAAAAAACCACAATAATCAACTAGAGAGTCTACCAAAAAAAACTACAATGACGGCATAAATTATTTAGCATATAATACTAAATATACAAAATAATACTAAAAAGAGAAATTTATGACCTGCGTGACATTGAATTACAAAAAGAAACATACAGGCTTTCAAAAATTTTGAGGATAGTAACTCCTAAGCTTTTCTATTTACAGGGTTTTGAACACTAGTAACTAAATGATATTAACTCCGTCCTTTTCTTTGGGATTGAGTATTGACTCTAAAATTAACTTACAAATGCACTAGAAGATGTCATAAGTAAAGCATATGTTGTAATGGATAGGTAATCAGGACATATTCCTTATTGATTCATTTTAGAGGACGCAGTTATTAGAAGTTGTGGCTCTTAAGAGCAATGGAGATATTTACCTTATGAAGGGATGTCTGATGTAAGATGTTGCCTTGCTGCTGCTGCGTGATGGTTCCGGTGTTACCTTGCTGGAGATTTGGGATGGAAAAATAGCTCCGATCGGTGCTGCCGCCACTCTGTTTCTTTCAAAGTAAACAGGTGTGCGTGTGTGTTTTTAGGTCTTAAATGTTGGGGGAAGATGAGAGGAGAAGCAAAAGTGCCGCATCTCGTTTTTATTTTAGGGTTAGTTAGTGTGATGTATTTATATGAACGATTGAGATCATTTTAAATGGAAGGTCCAGATTAAGTTGAAAAATAATAAATTATATATATAAATGGTAGTAAAAAATGTATTAAAATATATAAAAATATTATTATTTCGGAAAATATTTTGGATAAATCGGATCGGCGTGATATTGAAAAATTCGGATCGGAAATTCGAAAATTCGGAATTCATATATGATTTCCAATTCCATTCCAATTTTTTTCGGAAAATTCGGAAATCGGAGATATTAAATGGTGCCATAATCAGAAAAATTCGGATCGGAAAATGGAAAATTCGGAAGTTTGGAAATAAATGACACCCCTATGTCTATCTAATTTTATTTAGGGGGTTTGTAAATTTAGGATCTATTGTAATATGTATTTTGAAAATAGGACGACAAACATTTTATTCATAGTTTTAGTCCCTATTTTTGAATAAAGCCGCTGGCGCGAACCCATATTCATAAAATGTCAACCAATCACAACATGACACGTGTCCCTTTAATTTGAAAATAGGGACTAAAAATGGAAACGAAATGTTTGTTGTCCTATATCCATAATCAATATTATTTTAAGTCCTAAAAGTACATAATCTATTTTATTTAGTAATAGTGTTATTTGGTATTTAAGTTGAATATGGGGTATTATGATCCTGGCCATGCTTCTCGCTAGGGTCCATTTAAATTTCATCTCAACTAAAAGGCTTGAACAATGGCTGTGAACATTTTTAGGCCTTTCCATCAAGGCACTTGTACTCTAGCAAATTGGATGCATTTAGAAAAGGGTACAATCCTCCTTGGTTGTCTGAGGTTGTGCCATCAACTCTATATGATCCCCTTGTTCTGAGATGCACTTTGAAAAAATGAGACTTCTAGATAGTAACATATATTTTTTTCACAATAACAATTAGAGTAAATTGCAAAAAATCCCCTGAACTAATATACTTTTTTTTTATTTAGGGTACATTTTATTCACAGTAACATATATGAAGTAAATGAAATAAGGAATATATGAGACAAAGAGTACTTTTTATTTTTTGCCGATGCTTACACCAAAACCTTATCAAAACATACAACAATCATATAAATAAAAAATAAAATTGAACATCGGAGAGACTTATGAATGTCTAAGCTCTAAGGACTTTATTATTAATAAAGATCCCATCTTAAGAATCCTTATATATGTTTTGATGTTTATTCTCCCCTCTATCAATTTTCTATGTGAATTGTTGGGGTTTATTCCCCTTTATCCTTATGTATGTTGTATCTTATTATTTTGGACCAAATGATGTCATTTAATAATATCCTTAAACATATAGTAACACACACCATAAATGCATAGTCACACACACCATAAAACATAACCTCACACTAACACACACAATTTTAGTAGTCTTGGAATAATATAATCATTTGATTTTAGATTATGACCTACAAATGTTGGCGCGAAAGGCCCCTAATTTTAAATTCGCTTGAAATATTATATTTCCTTTAAGATGCGGAATATGATGGTTCAACACAACACACACAAACAACAAATTTTAATTTCTTACAAATTAAAATTAAACTAAACTAAAAGTGACATCAAAATAATCAACTAACAAATATTCACTTTAAACAAATTAATATAAACCAAGTCCTAGAAATTTGCCTAACACGATTAATTCATTTTTCTATTTAGGCCAAACCAAATTTTATCAAATTAAATTTTGCCGACTTGAATTAAACTAATTTAAATTCAAATTACCCAAATAATTAAACATGCACCATATTAAGCAAGATTGTGAATTAAACCCAGTTTTATCTTTTTACCCTAAGTATGCGTTCTAGGTATTTTTGCAAAAGATAAAAGGTCATAATCCCGCTACACCGCGATCGATGTATGAGGAAAATCCAAAACGGAAAAAATCTCGGACGACCCTGTATAACAAATTCACTAACTACGGTCTTACAGTACAAGACAAAAAGACTTACAACACTTGACTCAACTTCTTCAAGCCTCGACGCTTCCTTCTTGTATTCACCTTCGCCTAGCAAATAACCATGGACTCTTCCACCGTCTTAGAATCTACCGATGGGACATGGCTATCGTCAACCCTCGGACAATGCCTTTCATCATGTGAGTAAGCCGCGAAAAAATAATGAACTTCTTCTTTATGGGATATAGAAGGAAACCCAAACGAACTCTTCAATGGTAGAGTAAAATCCGGTGCCAAACACTCTCCAAGCAAATATATAACACTAGGAACTTGGATTACACTTAAACAATTGGGTGTATGTATTTTTTGTAGAGATTAGCTCATGAATTCTTAAAAACAAAAAAACATTTAACTTTTGATGTTGGGAAATTTCTCTCAAAGTGGGTTAAAAGTTATCTAAAAATATTGGTTCCCGCACATATATGATCTGCCAAAAGTTAGTGGGGAAAAGAAATGGAGAAAGTGGGAAAACTGTCAAAAAAATTGTTCCCGCCAAATCTCGTTCGAACGACATTTTGTTTGAACAACCCTTCTAACGATAAGTTAGTGAGAAAATGAAAATATCGTTAGAAGTTCTCGTTCGGACGACCTGGGAATCTCGTTCAAACGACTTGTCAGAAAATTAAAACTTCATTTTAAGCCCCAAAACTTTTATGTTGAGTTCTAAAATAATATTTTCTGAGTAAACTAAAGTCGTTAAAATTATTTAAAACATTTAATAATAAAATACACCCAATTAAATATCCAAGGTCCTAAATTTATATAAGTGCATTCATACCTTTGGATACCTTGGAAACCGTTGTTGTTGACATAGAAACATGGCACTTTGTAAACCCGAAAAATAAATATTTTCACTTTGAAATACTGACCGCGACGTCTTCAACTTTACATGACATAGGCTTGAAGGATACTCATGAATACAAACCTATGACTCAAATGTTTTTGTTCGGAATTGAGCCAACACTACATAAGACTTAATTGGAAATTTGTATCCTTACAAATCTCCACCTTTGGCTATTCTGAGACAAAAACCAAAACAAAATCCTAAATGGCTGTCAAGCTCTACTAGAGTAAAAAACATCCCACCCAAAATAAAAATACAATCTTGACTCAAAACCCAAGGATGACTATCTTTGTCGATGAATGTTGCCGCTAGAAAAATTCCTGCACACTTAAGCAAAACATTAAACGCATAGAGAATATCAAAATAGTAAATGAAATTAAAATAAGTACGCCCCCTAAATTAATTCCCCCTTTATTAAATATTATCACCTAAGAAGATAGCGTTCTCCCCTTAAGTTAGATCTCCTAAACTAAGATACGATTCCAAAACTAAGATACGATTACAATAGGATTAGATACCATTTTCGCCCTATTATTCTCTCCCTTTTTTGTTCTGGAATTGACAAAGGTAATAGAATTAATTAAATACTCATTACTCTCCTAATATAACTAATTACCATGTCTCCCTCTAAAAGCTACATAAGGTATAAAAATATGGGAAGGCAAGTAAACACGACAGTGCATAAGGTGATAAGAACATGAAAGCATATGGGAAACAATAACAAGAACTAATCCACAACAAGGATAAATATTTACCAACTTATTATGCGAAAAAAATGATACCAATTTGTTAAATAAGATGCTATGCATGTGATATCAAATAAGATACGCAACAAAATAGATACCAATTATGAATTTGAAGCATAGATGGACTAGAAATAAAGGCACTCAAAATAAAAATACCACATATATGTATCAAGGTTCTAAAAAATGCAGGGCGTGATTGAGGCGCGGAGGCCAAGCCTAGGCGGGCCCAGGCGTAAAAAGGCGTTTAGGCCTTCTTAATATATTTTAATATTTTTAACCATAACAAGGTTATTAAAATACAAAAATTGCACATATTATAAAAATATGTCTGAATATATGCAAATTAAAATACTATTTGATTATTTTGGATGAGATAATGGTTCGGTTTGTAAACAAATTCCTTAAAAGGCAACATCGTTTCACTAAAGCATTGTTGTTTCTAGAAAAAATGCGCCTTAAGGGTTTTACCAAGAATAAGGCATGAAAAGCGTAAGGCGAGGCGTTTCTCCCAAGCCTTAAGCCTAAGCGGAGCCTAGACGGATTTTTTAGAACAGAGAAATGTATACATAATGAATATCATTAACGCACACGCACATATACATATGTATAAACACCACATATGACACAAAATACATTTAGCTTTTCACTCTCGTATGGAAAAAATATGACCAAATACATAACGAATATCACTAACGCACACGCACATATACATAGGTATAAACACCACACATGACACAAAAATACATTAAGATTTTCACTCTCGTATGGCAAAAATGGGTCCAAATACATGTGTTAACGGAAGTGTAGTAACAATTAAATTTCAACCCAATCACTTAAAGCATGTTCACGGAGTTCTCATTTGATTGCAAAACTTTATCACATTTAGATATAGCCTCATGTGAAAATATAAAGTGAACTCAATGAACAAACATAAACAATACACATAAGCCTAGAATTTTGATGATTCTACAAACCAATAGAGTCATGACAATAAAAGCTTAACTAGGATTCAAAGTCATTGTGCAAACCCGTTAATATATCCAACCAAACTCCTCATAATTTTTTTTTCTTTTCCTTTGGACATATTAACTAAACTATTTTTTTCCTTGGAAAATATTATTTGTAATGCCACATTTTTAAGGCCTAAAAGTCAATGGTGGTTTTTCACGCAAAGTAATTTTGTCATTCGCAGCCCGATTCCATTGAGAAAATAACTACACCGGATAAATATATTTTTCTTTTTTTTTCAATCCGGGAAACGGTTATTACATGCACACATCATCCATAGTCATAGAAAAATCTAAATGACTAAATTGATGGGAGAGCATCTCACTTAGCTCGAATATACATGTGACGATTAAATTTTAAGTGAACTCGTGCATGTGTGGATTGATGCATATAAAAATAGAATCCATTTAGCAACACAAAATCCAACTACTCCATGCATGCATGGCAAAGAACATTTTAAGGATTGACAAACTTAATCAAAAGTTCTAGCCACATGGAAGCGAAAAGGAAAGGATTCAAACACAAGAATATGCCATATAAAGTGTGTCAAACTAAAATACACACAAAAAAAATCTTTTTTAGTTTTTGAATTTTTTAACCAAACATACAAAAATATTTACTCAAAAGACAAGAAAAAATCATTTGTATTTTTCTTTAAGCCTAAATTACTAGAAAGGTAAAACACAAATTTTAAACAAAATCTTTTTGTATTTTTCATTTAATGCAAGCAAAAATGAAAGAACTATAATACAAAAGATAACCAAAAATCATAATATTAGGATGAAATATGTGATAAAGTAATGACTAAAAAATGATAAACATGCATAAAACTAGTAAGGATTATATAAAGCACAAAAGCTAGAGTATGCAAACAACTAACACATTCAACCTTTAGATTTAGCAAGGGAGGTATCATGTGAAAGTAAATAAGAATAAAAAATCCTGCTTTGTAAAGCAACCAAGTCGGATCTCCTAACCCAAACTAATGAAGATTAACACTTTTGGGATTTTGGGATCTTAGCTACCTCGGTTACCTTACCTTTGGATTTCCTACACATTCTTTTAAGATCAAAACAAAACTTTCTAAGATGACCTTTTCGACCACAATGTGAGTAAGTAAAGATTCGTCGAAAAGTAGTACCTAAGGATTGACCTCTGGAAGTGTTCCTAGGCGATTCTCTCAAAACATTGGTTTTGGCTTTATTAGTTGAATTGTTATAAGAATCGAAGCCTAAACCACTGTGTCATTTTTTATTTGGACGGTTCCTAATATTTTATCTAATTTAGCGAACCTACATTCCAAATCAAATTTGACTTTACTAGAGTCTTTTAATTTATTTTCTAACTCTAAAATTTTATACTCTAGCAAAAAATTCCTCTCTTCGAACATAAAAATCTCCTTTTTTATTGATTCCATTAAACCTCTAAGGCTATCTCTCTCGCCTTCTACATATTCAAGCTTCTCATGAAGAGCTCTCTCACTTGTCCTAAGGTCATAAACCAACACACTATCATCAACGACCTTGGCACACTCCCTTAAACTAGCTTCTAACTTCAAATTTTCTCATTTTAATTTAATAGATTCATCATATAATTCTCTAAATGTAAATTGAAGTTCACTCTCATCAACCTCTCTCTCTCTCTCTCTCTCTCTCTCTCTCTCTCTCTTCTCCACTCTCACTACCATCATCTATTTAAGCTTCACAAATAAAGGCCTCAAAAGTGTCATGTTTTAAGGTGTCATCGTCGGACAATATCTCATTCTCGCTAATATGACTAGCCATGAATGCGGTAAAGTTGCGATGAATGGGGGAATCGGGTCCCTCTTCCTTATCACTATCACTAAGGATTGCATTAAATGAAATAGGTTTCTTACCCTCTCTCCTTAGTTTAGTGGGGCATTCAAAAGCCCTATGGCCATAACCATAACAACCACTCGACTCATCCCTATTAAGATCTTCACTATGATTTTTAGGGAACTCTTCAGCTTTGTCATACTTTGATTTATCAAATTTCTTAAAATCATTTTTAATATTATCAAATTTAAGAAAATTTCTAATTTTTTTAGCGAACATAGCCATCTCATTGAAATCGATGTCACTCTCATCATTCGAAACTACCTTTACCTCCTTTTGGGCTTTCAAAGCGACATCCATATGAATTTTCTTTTCATTTTTGGAGGGAAACATGTCTAGTTTATAGGTTTGTAAATCACTTACGAGTTCTTCGAGTTTCGTAGAGGCTAAAGTTGGTAAATAATTTAAGACGATCACTTTAGGGATAAATCTATTGGGTAAGGACCTTAAAATTTTCTTAACCACTCGATCGTCGGATATTTTCTCTCCTAAATTAAATGATGAAATTACTATATCGAAAAGTCTAGCATAAAATTCATCAAATGTTTCTTTTTCATTAATTTTGATGGTTTCAAATTGAGTGGTGAGGTTTTAGAGTTTAGAAGCTTTTATGACACTTGTTCCTTCATGAGTGAGTGGCAAAATATCCCAATCCTCCTTAACAGTTTTACACGTCATGATACGTCGGAATTAATCCCGTGTGACGGCGCTAAACAAGGCATTTAAACCTCAGAAGTTAAAATTTACAAGTTTTAATTCATTCTCACTCCATCTCTCTACGGGTTTGGGTACACGAACATTTTCAACTAACATAGTCGGTGAGGACCACCCATTAACAACCGAAAGCCAAATCCTCTCGTCTATTGCCCTAAGTGCCAAATGCATACTTGCTTTCCAATATGCGTAATTAGAACCATCGAAAATAGGAAATTTATAAAATGGGGAAAAATTCATTTTTAACCAAAAATATTAAAAGTACCTAAGTATAGTAAATTAGTATTTCTAGCTCTGATACCACTTGTTGGCACGGAAGGCCCCAAATTTTAAATTCGCTTTTCAAATGAAATATTATATTTCCTTTAAGATGCGAAATAGGATGGTTCAACAAAACACACACAAACAACAAATTTTAATTTCTTACAAATTAAAATTAAACTAAACTAAAAGTGACATCAAAATAATCAACTAACAAATATTCACTTTAAACAAAATAATTCAGCCCAAGCCCTAGAAATTTGCCTAACACGATTAACTCATTTTTCTATTTAGGCCAAACCAAATTTTATCAAATTAAATTGTGCCGACTTGAATTAAACTAATTTAAATTCAAATTACCCAAATAATTAAACATGCACCATATTAAGAAAGATTGCGAATTAAACCCAGTTTTATCTTTTTACCCTAAGCATGCGTTCTAGGTGATTTTTTCAAAAGATAAAAGGTCACAAACCCACTACACCGCGATGTACGAGGAAAATTCAAAATGGAAAAAATCTCGGATGGCCCTGCCTAGCAAATTCACTAAGTACGGTTTTACAATACAAGACAAAAAGACTTACAACACTCGATTCGACTTCTTCAAGTCCCGACGCGTCCTTCTTGTATTCACCTATGCCTAGAAAATAACCATGGACTCCTCCACAATCTCGAAATCTACCGATGGGATATGGCAATTGTCAACCCTCGCACAATGCGTTTCATCGTGTGAGTAAGCCGCAAACTCTTCAAAGGTAGAGTAAAACCCGGTGCCAAACACTCTCCAAGAAAATATATAACACTAGGAACTTGGATTACACTTAAACAATTGGGTGTATGTGTTTTTGGTAGAGATTAGCTCATGAATTCTTAAAAACACAAAAACATTAAACTTTTGATGATGGAAAATTTCTCTCAAATTTTTTTCTCTCAAAGTGTATTAAAATTTATCAAAAGTTATCTAAAAAATATTGGTTCCCGCACATATATGATCTGCCAAAAGTTAGTGGGGAAAAAAATGGAGAAAGTGGGAAAACTGTCAAAAAAACTGTTCCCGCCAAATCTAATTCGAACAACAAGTCAGTGAGAAAATGAAAATCTCGTTAGAAGTTCCTGTTCTAACGACCTGGGAATCTCGTTCGAACGAGATCCCAGTTCGTTCAAACGACTTGTCAGAAAATTAAAACTTAATTTTAAGCCCCAAAACTTTTATGTAGAGTTCTAAAATAATATTTTCTGAGTAAACTAAAATCGTTAAAACTATTTAAAACATTTAATAATAAAATACACCTAATTAAATATCCAAGGTCCTAAATTTATATAAGTGCATTCATACATTTGGAGACCTTGGAAACCATTATTTTTGACATAGAAACATGGCACTTTGTAAACCCGGCAGATTGATATCTTCACTTTGAAATACTGATCGCTACGTCATCAACTTTACATGACATAGGCTTGAAGGATACTCATGAATACTAACCTATGACTCAAATGATTTTGTCCGTAGTTAAGCCAACACTACATAAGACTCAATTGGAAATTTGTGTCCTTACAACAAATATCAACATCATAGTGCATTTTGGATGTTCCTATGTAAGTGTGCATATATGTCTTAGCAAAAGTTTCTTTCATTGTGTTAGCACAAGAAATAATGAGAAAATAAATTAACTAGTTGTATCTTTATCTTTAAATGTGAACATGGGAAAATGACCTTACATTTGCTGAGTACCGAGTTGCATACAATCACATACACACAGAGAGAGGTTATTCATTTTTATATAATATTTGATTTGATAAGGATCTTATAATGATTATAATTTAATATTTGTCATACACATGACATACCCGACATACATAGTATTCAAAGGCGTAAATCCAGTTGTATACACTTCTTGGCAAAGACCACAATCAGAAATTAATGGGTACTGATGAGCCATGTATAAATGATTTGACCCACATTTTCATTTTGGCCTAGTGGGATAATGATTATCTTAGTGTGAGTTCTACTAGTTATTTATTTTTGTCTGAATTCTTTTAGTCGTATCTTCCATCTTAAAATTTAAAGGCATTTCATCAATCATGTCAATCATGTCATTAGAAAACATATATGAAATTCATAAATGTGAATCATATTAATTTTTTCCGAACACTCTTAAAAATAAAATAGGAAAATTATATTGTTTGCTCACACTTACTAATTACTCCAAGAATTTTATGTTTAGTAACAAAATATTAAATAGATATAAATTATATCTTTAACTCACATGCCTGCGTCAATTGAAAAAATAACGCTTAATTAAAGGACGATAGAAGTGTCAAATGATGGTCACGACACCTTTGGACCAGTCGCTATCTTGATCTCTTTAATTTTAATTCTCTTTAAACTTAATTTCTATCAAAAGAAAGTGAAGCCTTGCCAATGAAAAGGAAGATACCGAGTTGGTTTGAGAGTGAATATACATTAACATTTATGTTGGTAGTGCAGAGAAGATGAATTTCCATAGATAAAAATAAATACCAAGGCATAAAAGGTAAATGATGAATTTGGGAGTGAAAAAATGAGGTGGAAATTTTATTGATTTGATTTTTTATTACATAGAATTGAGTATGTGCAAACCAAGGCTTGTAGAAATTAAGCCCAACTATAAATTTAACTTTTAATGGTTATCTTCACTTCATTCTCTCACGAAGAATACAACACGTACATATTTCTATCACCTTCTCTAGTTTCCTTTTGGTATAGGTGCGATAATAGATATCTTAATTCTTACTCTTAGGGATCGTTTGGTTGGAGGTTTGGAAAGGGAATAGAAATTCCCAATTTCAGGAATTCTAAGTTCCTTGAATCTTGAATTCCTTTCCATTGTTTGGTTCAAATAGGAATTCTATTTTCCTGGAATTTTAAATTACTTTCCCATATTTGGTTCGTCAATGATAGGAATGAAATCTATATAATTTACCTAAAATACCCTTTTGCAATAATATGTGTATAATTAAATATCAATACTAAGATTTACACGCATTCACACACACATTCCCTCATATTCACACACGCGCACACACACACATTCTCACACACACATTCCCTCACATTCACACACACATATTCTCACACACTCTCTCACACACACACACATTCTCATGCACACACACACACATTCTCACATTTCACTCACACACGCACATTCTCACACACACACACACACATACATTAACACACTACTCACACATGCACAAGAGTAAAGTATAAATAGATGTAGAATTTAAGAAACTATAAACATGACATAACAAAAGAAAACATAATGGTTCTATTAACCAACAACAAAACCAAATATCGTACAAAAAGATAGCTCCTAAAAAAAGTATACTATATATTTTTTTCAAAAACAAAACGAAGAAAACATATTAATTTTTTCCAATTAGCCCGCAAAACCAAGTCAATTTTTGGGATGGCTTCAAAGCGAGAAGCAAGCTACTTTTTGTATTATCACCAATGATAATACTTGCCGCTTTGATGATATCATCCTCATCCAAACCATCCATGTTGCTCAACTCATCCACCACCTTCTTCCCGAGCTCGGTCTCATGGTTCATACAAAGAGCATTTGCCAACTTCTCTATATTTGCATCGGCGCTTTCAACAAATTTTTTGAATGAAGATGCCATCTCTCCTAAGCTAGTTGCAAAACCATTAGCAACCCTACGACGCTTTTTACATCCCTTGTTGCAACTTGTAGAAGGACTTCGGTTGCCTTGAGTGCTAGATATATCAATTCCTTCAACCTCAACATCTTCACTTGGTAAAATATTATCATCATTCTCGGATAAACTACGAATATTGGCGCGAATTGATTCCTCTTCTTCTATTGGGTCTACTTCCCCATCACCATTGGCTCGATCCTTCCCATATATAGCATTCAAAGCATTGAAGTGGGGGAATGACTTGTTCCTAAGTCCCCGCGCGTTACTGTGAGACTACACATAAAAAAGGTTAATGCATATAATTATAAGATAAATAACATTAACAGCATAAAAAAGGTTAAGACATAAAAAAATTATACTTACTTTAACCCATGTGTTGAACACATCCAAATCAACTTTAACCATGGAATCCAATTAATCCCATGCAAATCCTCTACCATGGTTCAACATCTACGCAATTGCCATTGTTTGTTTTTTCAAAGTCTTCACGTGAGACTCAATGTTTGGAAAAGCTTTCAGACCACATCCATGAAGCTTTTGTTCCAACATCTTTTCAAGTTCTTGCAAATATCCAGCTCTAAATCCCATATTAACTTTCCAATACCCATCGATGGATAAGTATTGTAAGCACTACACTAGTTTTGCATCTTGGTCTAGTGTCCAAAACATATTCGATTTTGTGGGTTGACTGTTTGTTGCCATTGTAACAACTCGAATGCTATGTAAATGGAAAACTCATAAAGTTAATCAATCAAGTTAAACTTCTATTTTTTAATGGAACTGATATATAAACATATATGACAATGTGCTTTTACAACTGATATATAAACAGATATGGCAATAAAATTTAGCAAGTTAATCAAGCTCAGCTGTTACGGAACTGATATGACTTTTATAAGTCATATCAGTCTTTGAAATCTGTACAAAACTGAAAGTCATATGGCTTTTATAAGCCATATCATCTTGTTGATTTTCCTCTCTCTCCACTGTGTCAATTTCATAAATCTGTACAAAACTGATATGGCCATTATTTTCTATCCTAATAAAAACATACATAACTCATAATATGGAACTGATATAGCTGATATGGGTGTTACAGAACTCCTATAATCCAGTTCATGACAGTTTAAATTCACTGTCAGCATCATAAAGTCCACTGTTAAAAACACAGCTTGTTGTTTAAACTGGTATTTCATGACAATTTAAATTCACTATCAGCATCATAAAATCTAGTTCTGTACATTGTAAGAGCTAAAGATTTTATTTGAAAATAATATCATGAAAAAAACATAAGTTGGCCAACAAAATATATAATGGTTTGAGAATGTTATTTAATAGACTGAAACAGCATATTGAAAGGTCAAAATATTTTAGAAACCCGATAGCTTACAGGTCATGTCTATAAGCAAAAGTTTATTGGCAATTTAAACATAAAATTTTTTGTAATATTCTTATAAAAAAAAATAAAAGAGTACAAAATAGAAACCATAAGCACTCTGTCGTATTCGAAAGAACTAAACTTACTCTCTTGTTTCCCTATCAAAATGGATTACTTTAACAATGAACCTCCCATCTTGCTGCTACCTGAAAAAAGATATTGTGTGTTACAAAGAGAAATATATTCCGTGTTTCCACTTTTCAGAATAAAAAAAATAATATGAAATTGCCCAAGTAACATAACTCAGCAAAAGTTTAAAAACAGAACTGAGCATACAAGGATATAAATGCAGGGATGTTCACAGTAGTCCCAATTCTAGTCACAATAGTCCAGAATGGTAGAATGAACTGATAATGCACAGTGTTTGGTCACAGAACTAAGGTAAAACTGTTTCAACTAAATCTATTTTTATATATAAAAATAGTTTAGCATCAAAACAGTTGATAGATTTAGTTAAAAACAGTCTTAATCTCATCACAATCTCATCACATAACTGATAATTTATGCACATAACTGATATATATATATAAATTGTTAGCTAAAACAGAAGATTACAAGAAAACCGAACATTACATCATAAAATGCAGTCCCTTCATCACTAATCAAGCCTACAAAACGGAGTCTAATTAAAATACATATGAAATTCACATTTCTTTTATTCACTAAACTAATCTATGCATTCCTTGATCCCCTCCACTCGTTGTACATTTGAGTAGCTAAGTTTGCACAAAAATTGGTCCATTCGTCGCAGGTTTTAATATAAGTGATTGGTTCACCAATTGGTTCGTAGAAATTTGGGGCATCCTCCTCGTCTAAGATTGTGAATGAGGCAACATGCAATGATTATTCGATTATGAGTTCTCACGGGATACCATGCCGGACTCCTTAGGATCCCCCGCCTAAGCTTAAGTTTTGCAAAGCATTTTTGAATGATATTCCTCGCTTAAGAATGCTTCATATTGAAAAACTTTTTCGGATTTGAGGTTGATATTCATTACTCCACTCATTCAAGTGATCTCGTTGACCTCGAAACGGAGCTAGGAATCCGATACCATTTGTATATCCGGCATCAACAAGGTAATTGAAACCTATAATAATACTAAAGATTAGTAGATAATACCCTTTGGAATATTTATTGAAATAATGTAATTAATTTATAAACATACCCCTAGGAACTTTCAAACAATTTGGGTGACTGACTGCATCCCTAAGTATTCGCGAATCTTGTGCGGATCCCTCCCCTCCCGGTAATACATAATTATTTTGCATGTCATGATAGCAAACGCACAAGAAATTTGTTGCAACATGATGCTTCCTTGTATGATATCTAGGTTTATCAACTTCTGATACCTTAATCCGAATATAAGTTCCATCTAATGGCCCTATGCAATTCTACAAGAATTAATAGAATTTTAAGTTTCATTCCTACAAATATCATATGAAAATTAAAATGAAGCGTGTTTATATACCTTGAACCATTTCCATTTAGAATCGTCCGACGCCTCAGAGACTGCCACTGGTGTGTTGAGTAAGTGCCCTTGCAAGAATATAACTCCTTGTAACACCTTATTGAAAGATCTACTGATGGTCTCTCCCGAATGTTTGAATTCTCTAATGCATACTCGATTCTTAGTATGGTGAGCAAGTATGTACAAGAAAATCGCGGCCATCTCTTCAACTTTGATATTTCTCGTGTCCACTAACTTACCATGGGTACGGAGCATATAACAAAGCTTGGAAAAAGTGTGCCTATCCATCCGAAGGTTATCAATGCAAGCTTTATCACTCACATACACCATGGCATTCATGTTTAATAAACGACTTATTCTCCTACTAAATACGTCTATTATAAAACTATTTCTTTTACGATATATCACCACATTAACATATATCAAAATGTAAAACATCCCTACAACATTGACTATACTCGTAATAGTCTCACACAAACTTATGGTCTTTCACTTCCTTTCCAACACTATACGATTCATATCTACATATGCATATTGAGAAAGTACATTAGGCTTAAACAAATAATTGCTAATTGAAACAAAAACACCCCAATAAATAATTGCAATATTTGTACTTTTTGATGTAAAAATTCAAAAAGTAAACATGTACACATCAAATTACACATATAGAATGTATGGGAGAAAAATAAATTTACATAGATTGAAAGGATTTTTATGTTGTATAAATTAATTGGTTAGGGCTCCAAATCAATCAAATTAGGGCTCCAAATCAATCAAATTAGGGCTTGAAATAGATCAATTGATTAGGGCTCCAAATCAATCAAATTAGGGCTTGAAATAAATCAATTGATTAGGGCTCCAAATCAAACAAATTAGGTTATATATATATATATATATATATATATATATATATATATATATATATATATATATATATATATATATATAGAGAGAGAGAGAGAGAGAGAGAGAGAGAGAGAGAGAGAGAGATGATCTTACCTACTGTGTTCGGTTCGCTCCTCTACAGGTTTGTGTTCAAGTCGATCTACAAAATAGGAGAAAAAATTACATATATGTAGTTTATATATATATACGTACATATATATAAATATATATATATATATATATATATATATATATATATATATATATATATATATATATATATATATATATATATATATATATATATATATATATATATATAGAGAGAGAGAGAGAGAGAGAGAGAGAGAGGGGGGTTCGTACCATAAAAACGTGAGAAAGAAAAATGAGGGTAATATCTGATTGGGTTTTAGTTTTGACATATAATTTAGGATATAATTGGAAGAGTTTGTTTTTAGGTGCTAATAAAAAGGGTATTTTTGTCATGCCATAAAAACAAGTGAGGATTCCTAGGAATTCTAATTTATTCCCACCATTTTTGGTGGGAAAGAAAAGTATCAGAGTTGTGGGAATTTTAAGTTCCTGGAATTCTAATTTCCTCCCCAAAACTCCAACCAAACATAATAATTCTAAATGAGAGGAATTCTATATTCCAGGAATTCAAAGTTCCCCTCCCAAATATCAAACCAAACGAGTCCTTAAGGACATGATTAATACCGAGATTATCCAAAAATCACGTGTAACGCATAAGTTACTACAAACTTCAGTATATATAGTTAGGCTTATAAATTAGGATGCCTACATTACTGGTCAGTAGCATGGTTGACTCAAGTTCCTAAATAAACCGATATAAGTAGTGTGAGAGGGTAGAGACGATACCTAAACACAAATTTCTGATCGGATGTTATTGATCCAAAATGCCTATCAAAAGGCCTCAAATATACCTTGGAAATTGCCAATCGCATTTTGCTACTCGAGTGCCAATAATATATATATATATATATATATATATATATATATATATATATATATATATATATATATATATATATATATATATATATATATATATATATGGTAACTGCATCAAAACAATGTTAGTGAACTAAAATTAGATAGAAACAAACTGACAAAAAAGTGTATTGTTAAAAAAAAAGTATAAAAACCTTTGCCTTCAATATCTTTTGCCTATCTGACACGTCACCTCCAATAAGACCATTTTAACATAGAGATATTAGAAATATGAAGAGGACAAACAATCGAAAGAATAGATATGAAACATAATGGGAAGTTTCAAAAGAAAGGTCAGGTTGTGAAACTTTTTGCTAAAATCTTATAACACAAAATTTGAGGATTATAATTAATTGAGTTAAATTATCGGCAAATCATTTAAAGGATAAGCGTATAAAACAAAATCAGATAGAAAATTCATAAACGGATAAGCATAAGCTGTTATAAATGAAAAAGAAACATGGTGAACTAAAATAGATGACAAGACATTTAGAGGTTCTCTCGCTTTATTCTTCATTATTTTTTTCTAGTGAATCTGCCGAGACACTTCCTCTCTCTTTTTTCTACACCCCTCCACCCTCTCGTGCTAGGAGCTGGAGCTGGGAGCAATGACCAACATGAATTTAATGATTTAATTCGATTTGGATTTCACATATTTCATTTCATACAACATTAAGTTTATATCACCCACATGTTTTATATATTTAAATATATACGAGAACAAATATAAAAAAATGAAACAATGTATAAATAAGAATGTTGCTGTAAAAAAAGGTGTTCCAATGTTTGTCCTATTGGATGGTGAAAAGACAATATGAAACAACGATGATATAGATTACATGATGATCATGTATTGAAAATGAAAACTAAAAGAAGTTTAACTCGATTGAATCTTAACATCATATAGGCTCAAGGGAAAATAAATTTTATCTCTAAAGTGTGTTAATGAGAAGGAGAACCGAAAGATTTGTAAGAGAATTCAAACCTTTGGGTTTCTTAATGGAGGAGAGTAGTAGGGATAAGGGGAAGGATTCCAACACAAATTTATTTATCGACATCTTTCACAAAACCAATAACATTCTCCAACCGACTCTCAATACCGCCAATAGTAAAAAGAGAGGGAATAGAAAAAGGCACTACTAACTACTAAGTTATGAAGATAGAAAAGGCGCTCACCATTTAATATCACCGTGTGGTAACCTATACTGAAAAGCTCCAATTATAAATATATACTATAGATAGATATAGATAATATTACACTTTAGATGGTACAGAGAAATTTAAAACAAAACCTTTAAATCTAAATAATTTAAGTATATTCCAATGACAATTCTGAACTAAGATATATTAAAAAAGCATGTGTATTTGAATTGTAGAGAAGATCTAAAAGATATGTCATAACCATATACCTTAACATTGTAGACATCTTGTAAGACGAGTACATATGACACTAAAATTGTTTACTAAACTATACAAACTATAATGAAGGAATCAGGGGTTTGTGAAAAAGAAATTGTCACAGCCGCATAAGCAAACAAAAAAGAGTCAAATATAATGTTACAAAAAAAAAAAAACTTCGGCTCAACTTCAATCACCTAAAATCGGGTCCTTTATAGAGTAAAAGGAACTTTGATAATATTGTAGTAATTGCAGAAATATATGATTCAAAATTAATTAAAATAAAAAGGACATGACATTGTACTTCCTCATTACATTTAGAATTTTAGAGTCATTATATAAAATGTACCTGATACCAGATCTATATAACAAATAGAAATATACCTGATGGGATTTAAACCATAGCTTTGTTTGTTCAATTGTTATTCAAAACCTTAATTACCCTACTTTGATCTCAATAACTTGGCAGAACTCTCTCGAATAACTTATCATTATAATTCAATCATTAATTTGTTTATGTATTGAGAAATCTCATACCTTATTTTTTAAACCTCGAGTAATTCACCATATATGTCGACATCTACATAAATGTAAACCCTATACCTCCATAAGAATGAGATTCTAAGTGTTTATTTTTCCAATTGAACTATTTATAACCTGTATTAGGTTTTGAATCCAAAAAAATACCTCAAACGATTTCCATTGAGGTGACTTGCAGAAACCAGATGATGACTTACAAGGAATTGTGATGAGTTGCGAGGAATTACGACGACAAGGCGACAACTTGTGGAAAAGGTTTGGGGTATGTGGTCGATTTCTTATGCGTGAATCAAGATGTAGGTGCAGATACTCTAGATACAATAATCGGTTCATGTTTTGGATGCAACAATAGCGTGTGGAAACCAAATTGGAGAGAATAATTGAGGTAGAGGGGAGAGAGGTCGTGAGAAAAAGGTGACAACCCAAGATAAGAGAGATTGAGGGGAATGTTGGATATGGAGGAGCTAAAATCGGGATGCAGAGTTTTGCGGTTTTGGGAATGGATAAATGCGTTTGAGCGGGAGTCATAATTAAAGGTCTTTTAATAAAAATATTGTATACAAATTTATTTAGGTTGGCTAATAAATAGGGAGATGTAAAAACCTTAGGTCGAATGAGTTTACAATGCTTCACTTTTAAATGATGTTATTTAATTTATAAAAGCGTTCTAAATATGTATTATTATTATTATAGTGCTACAAAATCAAGATAATCAAATTAAAATCATTATTTTATATATATATTTCTCTTTGAGTTTTCAGGTACAAAGAAAATATAAAAAGAAAAAAAGAAAAAGAAAAATTATCGGGATGCACCTGAACTTTCTCAATAATCTTACGAAATCTATCAACGACCTCGATGGCGAGAGGTGGACTTCGATAGCCTAAATAAGGAACGTTGTCCTCAGACACCACTGGGGCAATCCAAGCATGAGAGAGGACTTGGGGCCGTGTAAGAACGGGTGAGTACCTGGATCTCTTCGGCCACTGAAGTCATCCAATCATGAATGTCCCGCACCCAAGAAGCCCACACAGATTCAGTTTGAAAAAAATAAAGAAGAGAATCAGTATGAATAACATAATCCAGAAATCAAGAAAAGGAGGTGAGTATAATTTACCCCTACCCGATCGTCCTCCGTTGACAAATGAGGAAATCCTTCCAACTCTGCATGAGGGCGATGAGGAATATCCAACTTATCCATCTATTCCACCCATAGATATCGAGAGGTCAGACCATAATCTCATAGAGAAGGGGAATCTGTTTACTTATCATCGCTACTTGAAGCCTGACTCGATGACCCAGGTACCCCACTGCCTCTTGTCCTAGCCGCCGGGGGTAAAGCCTCAACTACATCGTAGATAGAGGACTTTATCAACCAGCTTGTCACAAAATCTATATAGTCATGTGGTGCTACTGTATCTGTATATATAGAGTAGTTTCACCCATCATATTCGTCATCCTTGACTCCTTAAACATCCTTTCCAAATCCTTCGTGTAGAAAGGAAGATTCGTCAAAGGGATCGTCATCTCTCCCACTACCTTGGTACCTACCATACCTAAACTCATACGATAGTAATAAACACATCTGAGTATACACAATGATGATATCCATCTTATTTATTGATTAATTCTAGGGAAAGAGCATCACAAGTCCAAAGAAATCCACTCATCAAAATGCAATCCCCAAAATAACAATAAAAGAAAAACAAAAAATCCTAAAATAGTAACGATCAACCTGATCGCGAATGAGGGAATTTAGGACCCGACTCCTATCATTGAGATCATAGAGGTTTTTTGAATCCCTATTTCCCCTACTCCACCTCCCCATCCAAGGCCACACTTCAATATATAACTCCTTCAAATTATTCAGTCGGGTGTTGTACCCAATCACCTGGTGGAACCAAACCTGAAAAGAAAAAAATTCAAAATGATCACAACATCACAAAAGAATGCAATAATAAATCCCAAATTCATAAAAATAAATTTACCTCCAACAGGTATGATGCCCCCATGAAAGTAAGTTGACAGTAGCTATTGAAAGTATCCAAGGAAGTGTAAAATGATGCTAATGTCACTCCCCTAGTCATATAAGTGAATATGAGTTAAGTCTTGCAAAAACTTAAGAAACCATAGATAAACATAATCATTGTTCTTCACCAGCAAAGTACTCCCCAATAAAAATAAAATAAACAAGCGCTCCATCTGCTGCACCTACTGCACATCCACCATGTCCATTACTCGCCTCATCAAAACCTCCTTCAAATACACCATGTCCACTAGACCCAATGCCACCTCTATCGACTCATTTGTGAAGAGGATGGGTCAATAAACCACATCTTCATCCCCTCGCATGGTAAGGCCAAAATCTGGTTGATGTACGACGACGTCCCCGTCATACCCTCACGCCAAAATGGAGGATGAAAGTAGTATCCAACCATATCTTCCTTAGAGAACTTGGAGCCTCCAAAGATCTCGACATCTCATCTAAAACACCCGCCATGTGTCTAAATCCTACACCTTGTACCAAGCATTTTCAACTCATTACGAAGGTTATCCCAGGCAACCTTCACCCAGTAGCCCCCGAGCTCAAATTGTCGAAGAGGAGACCCACCCCCACCTACAAAACGCACATCCCAAATAAACCTGAAAATATCCCCAAAAATAAATAATAAACTTAATCCAAAACAAAAGGAAATAAAATAAAATAAAAAATAACACAAAAAGAAACACTTACAAAGTCGTTGGGTTCATCATGAAAATCGAACGGTGCATTTGAGGCTCCCTTAAAAGAATCCGTCTCTCTTCCATTGGCCTAACATAGTGGTATACATTTTCCACCCATGCAAGCATCGTCTTGCGGGTCACCGACTACATGTTGGCACAATCGTTACCATTCGTAACATTTACAAAGCCCTTTTCTTCATAAATATGACATAAACACTTAGAACAACTTTTTTTAGAGAGGGGGGATAGTTGGTTTGTAAGAGAGAAGTGTGATAATAAGGGTTGCTCTCACTCTTTTTTATAGGAGACAAAACGTCCTGTCGTCACGCACCCCTAGTCCTTATAGGAGGCAAAACGTCCTGTCGTCACGCACCCCTAGTCCTACCTACCCATAGGTACCCCTTGGAAATCCATGTACCCCCTCGAATTATGTGCCCTTATTGGAAGGTGCCAGCAGACACCCTCCCTCAAATTTTATTACAAAAATCCTTAGAAATTATAAGATATAATCCAAAAAATCTCACCCCCCAAAAGCAATCAAAATAAATCCAAAAAATCAAAAATTTCAAAATCCATAAAAATGCACACTTATTATAAATTCTCCAATCTCTCAAAAAAATCAAAAAACTTTTCAAGAAACTCCAATATAATCACACATCATTTCCAAAGACATTATACACTCTCTAGGTCCTTGGAATTAGGCCGCGATCCCTTCACATACAGTATTTAGATCCTCAAAGTTAGACCTTGCTCATCATAATTAGTCAGTGATCCCCATATTTCCCTCATGCACTCTCTAGGTTACCAGAATAGACATTGGCCCTAAGAATTAGGTCGTGATCCTCGATTGGTTGCATGGACTCTTTAAGTCCTTAGAACTTGGGCCTCAAAATTAGTCCACGACCCCCGTATTAGTCGCACACACTCTCTAGGTTCTTTGAATAGACCCTGACCCTTAGAATTAGGTCAGAGCCCCTATATGGTTCGCATACACTTTCTTGGTCCTCATAATTAGGTCGTGTTACCCATATTGGTCGTATACACTATTTAGGTCCTAATAATTAGAGCTTGGACCTCAAAATTAGGTTATGATACTCGTATTTGACCATATACACTCTTTAGGTCTTTGGAATATACCTTGTCTCTCAGAATTAGGTTGTGATCCCCATATTGGTCGCGCACACTCTCTAGGTACTTAGAATAGACATTTTCCCTCCGACTTGGGTTGAGATACCCATACTGGTTGCATACACCCATTACGTCCTAAAATATACTTTGGCCCTCAGGATTAGGCCGAGATCCCTGTGTTGGTCACATATATTCATTAGGTGTTTATAATTAGACCTTAGCCTTCATAATCAGGCCATAATTCACCCTCAGAAATACCACATCTCTTATCAACATCAGGCCAAAATTCCTCATCACAAATCTCATATATATTCAATCCATCCGAATTAGGCTACAATCCTCATATACACTCTAAAGCCCTAAGAATCGGGTAATTATCCTTGGATGCATCACTTAGGTCCTCAGAATCAAACCTCGACCCTCACATCGAAGGCCAACCTCCAATCCTTACCAAAGTTTTGACACATTGGGACTCTACACGTAAAACAGCTGTTGAATGTATATCTTTCAATAACCTTTCACTTGTCCTAATATTTCCCATTGATGGGATCTATATATTCCCCCTTCCAAAACCCCTACACTCCTCCATAGTGTCTAAATAAAATCCATTATATTTCGAACCCCCAACCGGAGAACAACTATGATCTTTATGGTACCCATTTGACTTTGGATAACTCTCTAACCCTATATTCCCCCATCACAAAATCATAGATCTATGCATACTTTCCAACGATCCCGACCATGTACGAATCAGAATTACAATTCACATTTTATGATAAAAAATACATTTCTACATACCTATTAGCAAGTTGGGCCTTACATGGCTTACAAATATGATCACCCTACTAGTAAGTAGGTCTGGGACCATGCTGACTGGCATATCCTTAGGGAAAAATTATTTTTCTATCTTTTAGGATGTTTCTATATAAGGACACCATAACCTCATTTCTAGGGGATCTCGATTTGAGTGAGACAAACATTTTGAATATATCATTCATCAATTTTATCACAATCTCTCCAACATTCCCTTACATCACCTTGACCTACCTTTTACCTTCACCCTATAATAATTCACGATTCAAAAGTCAACCCATAAAGAGCTCAAAACATAATTCAAAAGTTCTTGAAGGTCTAACCCATTTCTATTTAATTAGCCTAATAAATGCAATTTTTCATATTTTAGTATTCTTATCATATTTCTAGCTATTTTTATTCATTTATGCACTAACCCTACCCTATAACTTTATAAAAAAAAGAGGGGGTTTACATGATAATTCCCAATTTAGAGTTGTCTCACATTTTCTACACTAGTCACCATATTTCACTCATTTTTCATAAATAAAAAAAGACAATCTAAATTCGGATTATGGGTTAGATCCCAACCTATCTTTTATTATGAATCACATAAACTTTGATGCCATTTTTTGTTACATATGCATCCCCAAGTCAATTTGGAATTACAGTCCTTGATTACTTGTTCTATTTACTTTACATCCATATATTAACATTTATTCATGTTGTTAGCACGTTTTACTCATGTAGTTAGTTTTTCTTAAATGTATTTTCCTTTTAGGAGTCTCATATACGAATTCTCACTTTTTATAGTGAGATTATGATCTTGAGGCGTCGCTCATATTTTAGATACTTTTATACATTCTTTTAGTATTTTATTCATATTTAGTTAGCTTATCTCCTTAGGAGGATTCATTCCCATTCTTCCCATGATGAGGATATGATGCTTCCACTCCTCACACACATACACACACTTGCACATTCATATATATATATATATATATATATATATATATATATATATATATATATATATATTCACTATTGTTCTTCTTGCACACACGACACATTTTTCACATTTACACATGTTCATGCATTTAGGAGAAAAAGAACATTTTATAGCTCATAAGACACCACTAGTGGGTTACTAACACCTTCCCATACCGTAATAAAGTATATAACCCATACCATATTTAGTTTCGCATACACTAGTTATCTTTTATAGTATCTCTTTGGTGGATACCTCGTTTGCCTATTTTGAGTAAAATAGTTTGGTGACTCTGATCTCTACACGTTCACACACACCACATCGTTGATGACGATCATTTATGTCCTTTTATCCCACTTTATCTAAATTCACGTGGGAGAATCTCCCCACCATCGCCTTTGTGGTATGTGCCCATCGAACGTGTGAATAATGATAAAGATGGCCATAAGTAAAGGTGTGTCATCATCAAAAATAGGGTATGTGAGGGTGTTGTGGTGAAAATTGGTCATTTTGTCATATAGGGTCTTATGGAAGCTGGTGGCACATAACCTCATAGTTATCAGGGATAGGCACCTCTGGGATTATTGGGTATAAATTTCATCAGTTTTGCACGACAAGCATTGGTAGGATTATGTAGTGGTAAAATTCGAAGACAAAATTATTTTTTCAGGGGAAGAATGTAATACCTTGGGTTTTAAAATAATTAGTTTTACTGATAAATTTATATAATTGGATTTATTGATTTAAATTTAACAAATAAATTTTTGATAATGAATTAGATGGGAGTTTTCTTTAAATTATATTGGATAACTTTTTCTTATTAAATTAAATTAGATAATAATAATTATAAATTAACTTGTATAGTATTTTAATTAAATATGAGATTTTATTTATAGGAATAAATCATTTTAGGTTTGGGTTATTGTTTTGAATATGACTTATATGGTTATTTGGAGGCATGAATGGTGTTTAAAAGATGATGAATTGGGCATATGGTTGGATAACCCATTAAAAAAAGTTTGGAGTCATTTCGGTTTGGCTTGGGGGAACATAAGATAAAGATACATTGGGATTAATTAAGAAGATGAAAATTGTATAACAATATATAAGCTATGTTAGTTAGTTAATCTCAATTCATTATGTTTCACAAAATCCTAAACTTAATGGGAGGACAGATAGAGAGAGAAATCCTTGGAGACTATCGGGAACCAAACTTAGAGAGGAAACTTTGGAAAATTGGAAGAGAAGATGGAATGATATCAAATTTTACACAAAATTATATGAATTATCAAACCAAACAAGGCAAGATTTTTTCTATTTATCCCCTTTGATTAAAATAGTGTATATTAGATTCCATTTAACTGATTTATATGAATTCAATAAATGATATTAGGATTAAAATTTAGAAATTTGGCATAATGATATGGTATAGGGGTTTTCAATTGGAGTCACATGCTAGAACTTGGGGTTTTATTATCTATTTGTTAATTGGTGTAGTTTTTTTATCACTTCCTAAATTTTTATGTTCAATTGAGGTTAAATTATGATATTGATGAGTTAAGTATGTGGAAACTATGTTGGTAGGACAAATTCATGTTGCAGGTAGGTTAACCCATTTTAGCATCCATGTTGCAGGATTTGAATTACTCATCATGTATTATGACCAATTATATGGTAACTCCTATTTGAATTTTTGAAATTCATGATTTAGATGTTTAAAAGTGGTGTAATGTAACATTAACCAATTTTAAGAATTTTAGAAAGTGATGTGGATTTAATTACAATCAAATTGGATTTGAAAAAGGGATTGGATTTCAAGAAAACTCAAATTTAGGAGATTTTGGGTCGGTGTCAGGTGTCGATTGGTTGGACCTGGGAGGGTCGATTGGTCGAGGTAGGGTGAGTAAGGGAGCTTGAGAATTTTTGAAGATTATTTGATTCCGAGTTGTTCAGGATGATTTATAAGTGATTTTAAGGGATTTCTTAAGCCATTTGATAAGGGGTTAGAGGTTGGAGATGGTGAACATCCTAAACCATAAAGATTACTTATTAGCGTATTAGTTAGTATGCATATATGACTTGGTAATTTATAGTTGATAATTAATGTGTAGAATCCTTTTAAAGTTGAATTAGGACTAGTGAGTCAATTTTCTAATTAAATAACATTTTAGACCCTAATGGTAGGGTCGATTTGTGACTTTAATTAACGTTTAATGACCAGTTCATGATTGTAAACTAATTATGGGAAGAATAGTGCGACCATATGTATAGCTTGTAAATTTTAGATTGTGTATAAACTTGTATGCTTTTATGTGTGTGAACATACCATGAGTCGGTTTGTAGGCTCATGGTGAATATACTAGTTGATTACTTCATGGGACATGTACAATCGGGATGCAATAAAAACCCCTAGGTTGATGATGCTTATTGTGCATATATATACTATATAAATGGGGCTATGGTTAAAACCATTAGGCTCTTGATGTTGGTTAAGTATAGGTTTTACCTCGATCTTACGTGCCGAGGTCATTATCTCCCAAGGTTGGAAAATGTGACTATATCTTTCCGTATAGACGTTGGTATGTGGTTATATGGTCGGTGTGATGATGTATAGATTTCCTTGTATGTATATTAGGATACTTTAGGAGCTGGGACCTTCTAGTAGTCAAAAGTAGCAGAGGCACGAAATATCCTCAAAGGTGTGTGGGTAGACCTTAATGAGACATTTTATATGGGGGTTGTGAGGATGATCTATGTTTATGTGCGAGTTGTCACGATGACATATGTATTATGTGTGGGATGTCATGAGACCTATGTTCTATGTGATGGGTCGTGAGTACCTGCCTTACTTGTGATAGGTATGGGGTTTGGATAGATTGAGCTAGAACTGTATCCTTTAGTTGTGTAACCTAATACTGAAAGCGAAATATTTTGTGGGAAATATAGAGAGTGGGACCGATGATGTGTTTGAGAATATATATAGTGTAGTATTCTTTTATTTCAGTTTTGTAGTGTCAAAGGGTTGTAATTATTTATTCATTTTTAGCTTTGTACTCAGAGAAGTTGTAATTTTTTTATTTATATCAATTTTCTTATTGAGCCTCATTTTGTATACATGTGGATAGTTAGGTTTTTATTTATTTGGATATTCATATGGTTCGAGTTTATCTATGCTTTGTTGCACTCTTATGGTATTCCACATGTTTATAATGTTATTAATTATTTGACTCTTGTAAATTGGGTATTTAGTATTGGTAACGTTAAATATGTAATTTATGGGGTGTCACATGAATTTTATTTTCTATACATTTTATAACCTTATGTGTATACATGTATTCATGCTACGTGTTGCATATGTATATGTTTTAGTTGTATATTTATCTTGTTAACTTTTGTACAACAATTATATTCTTATCTTCTTGTCATTAAGATTTAGGATTCATATGTTATATGATACACTTTTACATGTGGGTTTAGATTTGGGTATAATTTATACTGAATCTTGTGGAATTATCTAGTTATTTAAAAGATAAATGATGAGATAATTATCATGTAATTTATATTATTGATGGATGATAGGCATCCATTATCTAAACACTCATTGTATGGCATTTACTTTTCGAGCTAATTTCTTATTATCTTTCTCATAAGTCAATCATTGTTTTGATTAGAGTGTTAATCCATTGTGTAGGATGATGAGGAGAGAAATTATCGTGACTTGAGATTATGTGTTTAAGTTTTTTTGGGGTCATGAATCACACTAGGATGGAGAATAAGAGACTACATGAAGGTTCATTCCATACTAAGGGATGGGTGGAATTTTGTAAGTGTAAGTATATGCGTAAGAATTAGGAATGATGACATGTACCATGGGATATTAGATTGAGTTTCATATGCATAAACTTTGTATATTGTGAACGCACAAGTATATAGAAACACTTGGAGCTTTTATATGAGCTACTAGGTTGCCCAAGTTACCATCTCCCAGTTTCATATTTTTTCAAGTCATATACGAGTACCTAGTTGATTATAGCATTAGCATGACATTTTCATTGTAAGTATATGGTCATTTTAGTAGTATCTTGGTAATTTAGTTTTCTAAAATAATTGTATTATTTTATTTCAATGTAAGGTATATTTTAATATTTATGAATTTTCATTTATCTAAATTCAATTATTATGGTTTTGCAATTGTTAGATGTAGTTTATGGGTGTTAGAATATTGTTTTGTAAAGTTTAGTTTTTTTGTATGTTATATTAATATTTATGTTATTACACGGTTAGTAAATAGAACATACACAATTGACGACATGTTGGTGCGGAAAAATACCAAAGAAGGGGCTCATTATGTTTTTATAAAATTAATGGAAAATGAAAATATTATTTTCCTTGATTGAATTGTGAAGAGTTAATATGTTTGTGAACAAGTAAAAGGAAAAAAAATAATAAAAAGATACTTAAAGAGACTCTACACGTAGATATTTGTATGTGGTTTCGCCTTGCCTATATCCACGCTCTAGGAGAAACTCGATAACTTACTATATTCATTTCACTTAATGAAACAAAATTTTTAAAAGGATTTATCACACCTTGAAACTATGATTAACGAGGATATTATCTTATTCCTTTCCAAAACGTAAACAAGGAAGTTCAAGGGTACTATCACATTCGTTGACTCATCTCGATTTCAGAATAATTGGTCGAGATTATTAAGTGGCATTTACACCATAATAACAATATGAAATTATTTTTTTAATCAAGAATTAAGATAATATTTGTTTGAATTAAATAGTGGTTCAAAGAGTGCAAGTGATTGTTGATACCAAAATTAATATGCTGATGTGGACGAATAATACGAAGACACGTGTCAATCTACGTGGCACGATAGCAGCGAGGAAGTTCATTTCCCGACCAACCATGCTTCTTTCCGAGCAACGAGGATACACCGAGGAACTATAGCACACCGAGGAACTCCAGCGCATCGAGGTACTCTAGCGCACCGAGGTACTCTAGTTCTCCGAGGAACTCCTGATCAGCTAGCAGCTATGGCGGTCCGAGCTGCACCTCGGTCGTACCATTAATTGCCAGATAATCAACAGTTCAGATATTCATTGAATGCTTATATTCTTGACGCACACGCTGCATTAAATGTATTACCCTTTCATATGTATATCATTTAATGTATTGAACCTTTCATGTACAGCCTCAAGGCTATAAATACCTTGTATCAAACCCATTCAAGGGGACCGGAATTTCTTGAGAGAACTTGTAATCAAGAATTCTGCAAACACTCGGCAATAACATAACAGTGGACGTAGGATTTATTCCTAGCTGAACCACTTTAAAAATCTTTGTCTTATTTATTTATTTATCTGTGATTGAATAATTAGAGCAATCTAGTTTTTTACATCAACAGATTGGCGCCGTCTGTGGGAAGCGACTGTTACTATCGTTTTTCGCAAAAATCATTTGTTATCAATGGAAGATAATCCAGAATCCAGTAATCGAAATGCTGGAAATGCTGGAAATCCTCCAAATCCATCTGCAACTTCAGATCTGGCTGGAATCATGACAAATCTGGCTCAAGGACAAACCGCCATGCAAGAATCTATGAGGCAACTCATTCAAACTCTTCAAGGCGGTGCACCTACCTATTCAGGACAACGGAGTGATCATGGGCAATCACGATCCAGACGTACTGTGTCATATCGCAATGAAGAGTCTAATGATTATTCTTATCAACCTGGGCGAACTTCATCGATACGGGCTACGGATACAAATCAACCTATATCTCTCTCTCCGGAGAGAACCAGTGCTTTGGAAAGATTAAGCAGGGCGTCTCCTTTCAGTCGATTAGGACCAAGGAGGAATATGAGTCCACCTAGAGCTCCATCAAGAAGTTTTCGGCCACCATCAGGTTTGAGAGAAGGATCAGCACAATCACGACCAGTTACTCGTCGAGATAAATCTCAGGAAGCTACGTCAGGGCAATCAATTGCTCAGACTAAGCGGCCTGAGGAAGGAAATGAAGCATGGAAAGGTTCTATTCAACGGTTAGAGGATAGATTGGGAGAAATGGCTAAGGCGAGGAATCCTTTACAGAGAACTTTTGTTCAAGGGACACCCTTTGTGTAAGCCATTGTGGATTTTCCTACACCATCGAAATTCAAAGCACCAGTAGTGACCCCTAAGTACGACGGAAAGACAGATCCTGTACTTCATATAGAACAATACCAAGCTGCTGCTGACATCTATGCCGTACCGGACGAGATGAGGTGTAGGGCATTCTCGGGAACTCTTACCGGATCTGCACAGATATGGTATAACAATCTTCCTCGGGGTAAGATTTCAACTTTTATTCAATTAGCCGAGTTGTTCATTGGCAATTTTTGCTTTGGGGCGAAGCCGGTAAAACGAGTAGCACACTTGTTAAGTGTTAGACAAAAATCAGGTGAAAGTACTAGAGATTACATAACTCGTTTTAATAACGAGAAGTTGGAAGTCATAGACTATGAAGAAAAGACAGCGATCACTGCTTTGATGAGTGGTTTGCTGCCTAATAAGCTGTACTATACTTTGGCAAAAGATCCACCTAAAACTATGTCGGAGTTAATGGCTAAAGCGGCCAAAATCATGAATGCCGAGGAGGCTATGGCTGCGAAGAAGAATATGGATAAAGAAATCAAGGTGGAGGTCGACAAGTCTAAGAAAAAAGATCAGAAAGGTAATGGTGGTGACAAGCATTCCAGGAATAATAGGATGGCCTTGGAAGTCCTAAAGAAGTATGATAATTATACTCCATTGAAAATGGGTATTAATCATGTTTTGGAAGAAATCAGGAATAGCGAGGAAATCAAGTGGCCAGAGAAACTGAAGACAAATCCCGATCTAAGGAATAAGGCCAAATATTGCGAGTTTCACAAAGATCATGGCCATATGACAAAAAATTGCATAGCCCTTCAGAACGAGATTGAAACACTCATCCGAAGAGGAAAGTTGTCAAAGTATGTAGATCGCCGAGGTGAAAGGAAGAATGACGACAGAACTAGAGAGAGATCTAGATCTCCTCGTCGTGCAGAGGAGAAAAAGAAGAGGGACCATGAAGATGATCTAGATGATGACCCTGATCTTCCCAAGAAGCCAAGGAAGCCTGAACGAAAGGTATTTTCCATACGTTTTGGGTCATTTGATTATAATGTTATTACAGGAGGAGATGCAGGAGGAGGAGATCTTACTGCAGAAAGAAAAGCTTACCTCGGAGAGGCTCAAGCTTGTTCATACATTCAGTGAATAAACCTGGCCGAGGATGATCGTCCGAGGAAGGTAAAAAAAGAGAAGCTAGTGATTGGTTTTTCAAAAAACGACCTGGCAGGTGTTCTTTACCCTCATGATGATCCTTTGGTGATCAAAATGAGGATGAAGGATGTGGTCATTTCAAGGGTGTTAGTAGACAATGGTAGTTCGGCAGACATCATGTACTATTCATGCTTTGATAGCTTGAATTTAAAATTATCTCAATTGGAACCTTATCACAGACCCCTTCTGGGTTTTGCTGGCGAGAAAGTTTTTCCACTTGGGACGATCAAGTTGGATATACTCATTGGAACTTGGCCTGCTTGTCGAACCGAAAGAATACGCTTCTTTGTGATGGATAAGAATGTGCAGTCAGCCTACAACATCATCATGGGAAGAGTTGGATTGAAGAAGTTCGAGGCAGTTCCATCTACAGTACATCAGTGTTTGAAATTCCCAACGAATTTTGGAGTTGGAATTATGAAAGGTGATCAAAAAGTAGCTCGGGAATGCTATTATTCGTCTGCCGAGCAAGAGGAACTTGAAGAGTCAAGGAAAAAGACTACTACTTACCAAGTGGAGGAAGGTACAGAAATTGAAACTCTTGACCCTAGGGATGAATCTCAACTCGTAAAAGGGCAGGTGGTGGAATCTACAGAAATTGTTATTCTGGACGACGAGCATCCTGAACGAGTAACTCAGATAGGATCGTCGTTGGATGTTTCAATAAAACAGGATTTGATAACTTTCTTGAGAAATAGGAAGAATGCTTTTGCTTGGAGTCATGAAGACATGCCAGGTATAGATCCAAACTTCTTATGTCATGAGCTCAATGTGAATAAGGAGATCAAACCTGTGAAGCAGAGAAGAAGAGTGTTTAGTCCCGAGAAGAACCAGGCCATACAAGAGGAGGTCGAGAAACTCCAGAAAGCCCAATTCATTGAAGATGTGAAATATCCAGATTGGTTGGCAAATGTGGTGATGGTAAAGAAGAAGAACAACAAATGGAGAATGTGTGTTGATTTCACTGATCTCAACAAGGCGTGCCCAAAAGATCATTTTCCATTGCCCAGAATTGATCAATTAGTGGATGCTACCTCGGGATATGAGCTACTCAGCTTTATGGACGCTTATTCTGGCTACAATCAGATCAAAATGAAGCCAGAAGACAAAGAAAGTACTTCTTTTATTACCCCAAGGGGAACTTATTGTTATAATGTTATGCCTTTCGGTTTAAAAAATGCAGGTGCAACATATCAGCGGCTGATGAACAAGGTTTTTGCCGAACAAATCAGTTGCAATATGGAAGTCTATGTCGACGACATGCTCACCAAAAGCAAGAGAGATACTGATCATCTAGTTGACTTAGGCCAAACCTTTGATCAACTGGACAAATACCAAATGAAGCTCAACCCGACAAAGTGTACCTTTGGAGTACGAGAAGGAATGTTCCTCGGATACATCGTCAATCAACGAGGTATTGAGGCAAATCCAGAAAAGATCAAAGCTCTTTTAGGGCTGCGATCCCCAACGACGAGGAAAGAAGTACAGAGTCTTACCGGACGAGTTGCAGCTCTCAACAGATTTGTATCCCGAGCAACTGATAAATGCCTCCCGTTCTTCAAAACACTGCGAAAAAGTTTTGAGTGGACTGATGAATGTGAGAAGGCCTTTCAAGATTTGAAGAAGTATTTGGGAGCCCCACCGTTGTTGTCTAGGCCAATAATTGGAGAGAAGCTGTATTTGTATTTGGCAGTATCAGAAAATCCAGTTAGCTCAGCGCTGATCAGATTGGAGAATGGAGTCCAGAAGCCAATTTATTACACAAGTAAGGCCTTCCGAGGTGCAGAAATCAGATACCCAAAGTTAGAAAAATTGGCACTGGCATTAATTGAAGCAAGTAGAAGAATGAGTCCATACTTCCAGGCCCATACCATCATAGTGTATACCGACATGCCATTAAGACAAGCCCTTCACAAGCCAGAAAAGTCAGGAAGATTGATGTATTGGGCAATAGAACTCGGTGAATATGATATTGTGTACGAACCCAGATCATCATTAAAGGGGCAAGCTGTAGCAGATTTTATAGCGGAATTCACATACCCTGATACCCCCGAGGAACAAAAGGTACTTGCTGACCTACCTGTGGACGATACAGGATCAACAGGCACAGATCCAGACCAACCAAGGTTGGTAAAAGGACTTGTGGATGTAGAAAAATCATCATATTCAAACCCAGACCAACTCCGGTTGGTAAAAGGGCGCGAACAAATGACCGACGAGGAACGAAGGATACCCGGGAATGATGAAAGAAAACAGATGATATTTTACCGAGGAACTCTAACAGATAAGAAATTTGAAGACGAGTTACCTACATGGAGATTATATGTAGATGGATCATCTTGCACAGCTGGTTGTGGAGCAGGGATTATTTTAAACACCCCAGATGATATTGACATGGAGTATGCCTTGAGATTCCAATTCAAAGCTTCCAATAATGAGGCTGAATATGAGGCTATGATAGCAGGTTTTCATTTGGTGAAAGTTATGGAAGCACGGCAAGTAATTGTTTACAGTGATTCTCAATTAATTGTGAATCAAATGATGGGAATATATGCAGTTAAAGGGGAATTAATGATGAAGTACCATGCAAAGGTGATGGAATTATTGGCAGACTTTGAGTCCATTCAATTGGTGAGAATACCAAGGATGGAGAATGCTAGAGCAGATGCATTGGCCAGATTAGCATCAACTACGCGCACCGAGATGCGAAGGACAATACCAATTGAAGTACTGGAAAGTCGAAGCATAGAAGAAGACCTGATGGTGAAAATTATTACCCTTGATTTAGGACCATCTTGGATGGATTCTATCAGGGCATACATTGAAGAAGGAGTGCTACCGGAGGATAAGCTCACTGCCAAAAAGCTGAAGTATAAAGCTGCTCGGTATGTACTAACTAATGGTGTTTTGTATAGACGAGGAATTATGGCAGGTTTGCAGAGATGTGTGCATCCATCAGAAGTCAAAAATTTGATTGAAGAAATCCATGAAGGATCATGTGGAGCTCATGTAGCAGGTCGGACTCTTCTGCAAAGGGTGATGACACAAGGATATTACTGGCCGACGATGAGGGCTGATTGTATAGCATATGCTAAGAAGTGTGACAAGTGCCAACGTTTTTCCTCCATCCGACGAACGCCACAAGCATTGCTAACACCAATAACTTCCCCTTGGCCATTTGCCATGTGGCGAATTGATTTGGTTGGACCACTGCCGACCACCCGAGGAAGATTCAAGTACCTCGTCGTTGCAGTGGATTATTTTACTAAGTGGGTAGAGGCTGAACCACTAATTGATATGACGTACGAGAAGGTATATCAGTTCATTTGGAAGAATATCATTTGTCGATATGGTCTCCCACATGCTTTTATCACAGACCATGGAACATAATTCGATAATGAAGAATTTGCTGCCTACTGTCATCAGTCGAACATTTTGAAGTTTCATTCAGCACCAGGCCATCCCCAAAGCAATGGACAGACTGAGGTGACGAACAGAACATTATTAAATGGATTGAAGAAGAGGCTAAGTGAGGCCAAAGCAAATTGGATTAATGAGCTACAGTCAGTTTTGTGGGCTTACCGAACAACTCCCCGAGCAGCAACTGGAGAATCACCATACATGCTGGCATTTGGAAGTGAGGCTGTAATACCTGCCGAGTTGGGCCTACCGACACACAGGGTGTTGAATTTCAACTCTTCGATCAGTGATTTGATGAGAATATTGGATTTGAATATGCTCGAGGAGGTTAGAGAAGAGGCAGCTATTAGGAATGCCGCTTATCAACAACGAACATCTTTGTTTTACAACAAAAGGGTGAAGAAATGCGATCTAAAAGAAGGAGATTATGTACTGAAGAAAGTCATTCAGAAGCACAATAAATTAGAAGCAAACTGGCATGGACCTTACCGGGTTACAGAAGTTGTTCGTCCAGGAACTTACAGAATAGCAACTCTAGAGGGAGAAGAATTTAAGAATGCGTGGAATGCTGAACACCTACGCAAGTATTATCAGTAATGTCAAATGTAAAGCATTTCTTTCATTATGAATAAAGCAAGGATGTTTCGCCATTTTCTTTCTGGTTGAAAGTTTTTCGGGAATACTAGTGTAATACACTACACAAAAAAGTGCTATAAGTAGCCAAAAGTGCTCTAAGGAGCCAACTTCCTTTGGTTAAGAGGACAGCTCTAAGGAGCCAAAAAGTGCTCTAAGGAGCCAAAAAGTGTTATAAGTAGCCAAAAGTGCTCTAAGGAGCCAACCTCCTTTGGTTAGGAGGACAGCTCTAACGAGCCAAAAAGTGCTCTAAGGAGCCAAAAAGTGCTATAAGTAGCCAAAAGTGCTCTAAGGAGCCAACCTCCTTTGGTTAGGAGGACAGCTCTAAGGAGCCAAAAAGTGCTCTAAGGAGCTAAAAAGTGCTCTAAGGAGCCAACCTCCTTTGGTTAGGAGGACAGCTATAAGTAGCAAAAAGCTCTAAGGAGCCAAAAAATATTCCTTTGGTTAAAAGGTGTACACCAGCATGATCAATTACGGTTGGTAAGATAAAAATATACTCTCATATTACAACTTATGATTGGTCGGGAGGTAATACTATTACAAAAAGTTCTTTGAAGAACAAAATATTCAAAAATACACCAAGTATAGTTGGTCGGGGATAAAGACCCAATAACTGTAGTTGGTCGACGAGGACAAATTATTGATCTTAGTTGGTCGGACGCATTTTTATATTCGAAATTGAACCAAGTATAGCTGGTCGGGGATAAAAACCCATCAATTGTAGTTGGTCGACAAACATTATTTATCCACCTTGGTTGGTTGGAAATAGTTTGAACAATTTATATTCATTACTTTATTATTATTAAATGATTGATCAACCTTGATACTTGTAAATTTTTAAGTTGGTTGATGAACAGCGCGATATTGTTATCTTTTTAACAAATACATAGATACATATGCACAAATATAAAGGTGTTTGATAAACACAAGACAATAGCAAAATTGGCAAACAGAAAATGAAAGTCTTTTCATTAAAAATCTAGAATAAATTACAAGTTACATAAATGTACTAACTGTTACATTGAAAACCTATTCTATTGGTTTCTTTCCTTTATTTTTTGAAACAGGCTCCTCGCCAGCAGGAGGATCCTCTAGGCAAAGAGGAGAATTAATGAAATTAACATCCCTAAGCATTCTAACGTTCATCACAGAAGGTGTATCCAAGAGATGCTCAGGACGAGACAATTCAACCTGAGAATGAAGGCTGTAATCACCAAGGTACTTTGAAATCAAGCTACGAGGAATGGAACGAGCTGGGATCCATGCCATGTCCAATTTGAAAGGTGGTACAGGCAAGTCTAATAATGATGGAGCATGATAATCCCATAAATAATGCCCTTGCTCCAATTTTAACACACCCAGTGCGTTCAACCATCCTTGCTTGTAACCCTCATTGTTGGCATGTTCAATACGAGCATCCAGGTGAACAAGGGCTTCATTGTATCCTGCCATCCAGAATTCCCTTGGCTGTTTATGGAATTGGAAGGTTAATCTATCCAATTGTTCATGAAGGCTTTTGGCAAAAAGATCCTTATTATGCAGAGCAGATTTCATCGCTGTAAGTTTATCTTCCAAGGATAGATTCTTCTTGGACATTTCTGATAGGGCCCGATCTTTGACGTTTAACTGGAATGCTTGAGTTTCCAAAGTAGATTGGGTACGAGCCTCTTCAACATTGCGACTGATAACTCTTGATCGGCTCCGAGAAGCAACTGGAGAACTTTGCTCCTCGACAGTTCTTCCTCGCCCCCGAGAACCTCTTCCTCGTCCCCGAGCAGTTCCAGAAACAACAGATCTTCTTAAGTCATCCAGTTCTTGCCTTAACTTGGCCTTTTCGACTTCTAAGAACGAGAAACCTTCATCAGTAACTGGTACTAATGCAGTGGAAGATGAGGCAGCAGATTCATATTGAGCCAACTTTTTCTGCAGATTATTATTTTCTTGTTCCAGGATCTCGGGAATCTGCCTACAAGCTTCAACTTCACCTTTTAGGGTTCTCTCCCTAATATCGTACCCAGCAATGATCTTCTTATGGCCTGCTTCTGAAGAGAGCTGCTGGTATCTATTTTCATAATCCTTATGCAACGAAGCCATTGATTCGTTGTGTTGATTTTGAAGATCCTCTATGGAACCATGAAGCTCTTCAATCAAGTCATAGTAAGAGACATTGTTGGCCACTGCTCGGTCGAGTAAAGCTTTCAAGTACTGATAAGCTTCAATTGCCTGCTCTGAGGCACCATGGCCAAGAATATCAGCAATTTCTGATGTACTAAGAAATGTATGACCAGCCTTATAGTATTGGTGACATTGCTGCATCAGCTCGGTATCATGTGAAGAGATCAATTCCATTCTAGCAACAAACTAAGGACGAGAAAAAGACAACAATCAACAAATATAAATCATCAACAACAGAGATGAGCAAAGATGTATTTTATTAGATCATCAAAAGGTTACATTGTTCGATTACAAAAATTGAAAAAAGAAATGATACCGAACAACTTCACACCTTTTCCTTGTCCCCCAAGACTTTCTCGGGAGGCTGGGACGAGGAGCTCGGTTGCTCGGTGGTGTCAACGGGTTGATCAGCAGGAATCTTCTCGGCAGGAGGAGGCATAGAAGAAACTTCCTCGTTGATAGAGGGTTGAGAAGCAGAGACTGGGTCACCCATAGCCATAGAAGACTCATCTGAGGCAGGCTCATCTTCTTCTTCTTCCACAATTGGTGGAAGAGGACCAGGGAGATGTTGTTGGAATAGCTCAGAATCGTCTTGGACCTTCAGCTCTTGCAGAGCAGCTACCCAGCCATCGTGGAAGTATTTCAACTTCCCATATTGGACTTGGGATGTCATTGCAGCTATCCCTCTCTCCCATCCTTTCTCCCAACCAGCACTGAAATGTTTCTTGATTGCGACTTTTCTCCTCAACTTCTCCGAGGAGAGCTTCACCTCCAATTCCTCTTTTTTGATCTTGATATTTCGCAGGGTAGATAACTCTTCCTCTGCCTTTTTCAGCTGGCCATCATATTCCTGATGTTTAACCTCTAAACCTTTTACTTTCCCCTCCAAATTCTTGGAGGTTTCAGCCATTTTCACCTTCTCAGCTTCAGGCACAGCTAATTTCTTCTCCCAAACAGCTTTTTCGTCAACATACTGTTGACGAGATTCCTTTAAAGACTGGGTCAAACCCAACAGAGCATCCTCTACGCCTGACGAGGAGCTTGAAGCTTTGATAGCTTCATCCTTCTTCACAATATTATTAAAATAGTTCACCAACTGAAAGATGAGAAAAATAGCAAAGTCAACACAAAATGCAAGCTTTCAGAGAAAGAAAGAAAAATCAGAAGTATAAGAAATTTATTGAAGCAAGGTGACGAGCAGCTAAGGATGTCAGCATATCCCTAGGAATTCTCTCATCAATACCATGGACCTCGGGTACGACCGAGCTCATTGCAGAACTTGGAAGAGTGATGTTTGGAACATCAGTACCACCAGCAGGTAAGGAGGAGGCAGTTTCAGCCGAAGTAACTGAGGATGATTTCCTCAATCTCTTCAACGGGCGATCAGAGCCTTCAACCAAAGAGGTCTTGGTCGGGGAAATTGTAATTACATCTACAGGAGCAGTTTTCTTGCTCGGAACCACTGGGGGCTTCTCGGCAGCTTTAGAAGACCCAACATCCACTTTTTTAGTCCCCTCTGGGACATCAGTTTTACTTTTCTTGGCCCCAGCAACAGAAGTAACATCATCAAAGAGAGCGGGAGGAGCTCTTTTCTTACCCATCTTTTGACTTAAAGGAAGATGAGAATCTGAAGATGAACCTTCCGGAGTTGAAGCTGGTTCAACAGGGCGAGCAGTATAAGAGGTTGTGTAACTCTTATACTGTAGCAGATATGAGGCAGACCTGATGTGTTCGTCTGCAATATTCTTGTGCAAACCCCAGATAAGTTTCAGATGCTTGATATTAACCTCTGATTCTTTTGGAGTTCTTCTTTTACTATCAACTGCAAATAAATACATATTGAGATATCAGTCATACATTTTGTCAAACATGATGAAAGCATAATTTCATAAGTAAAATAAAATGAAAAATAAACCTATCCCATTGCCATATGGGGGACATCTGGGACCGTTGTATACTTCATTTCCAGCTAAAGGGGCATATTGCCAATTTTTTATAACCAACCCATGTTCAAAATAATCTCTATTTGAGTCAGGGAGGTTAACTACAAGAGCCCTATTCAGAAACCTAGTTTTTAAATAATAAATATTATCTAGAGTGTCCCACTTATAGCAATACATAATCTCAGGGATCCCAATACGAGTCCCATGAGTTAGATTTAATTTGTGTACCCCATTAATTATTCTCCAGGAATTGGGGGCTATTTTTGCGGGGACAAGGTCAAAATATTGACAAAACTCAAGACACAATGGATTTGGGGGAAAGGAAAAACCACATTCAACAATAAAAAGACTGGGGAACCAATGTCCCTCAGGCAATCGGAAGTAATCTAAAGGCTCAGAAAGAACCTCTAGAGTTACCCATGAAGGAATGGAAAAATCAGAACGAAATTTCTCAACAGACTCCACAATATAAACCATACTGAATAAAAGAGAAGAAAGGAAAAAGATCTTACAGGAAGAAAGGAGGTCTGCTGACAACTAACGAAGGAAAAGATGAACGTACAAGAGAGAAGGAGAGAATAGAAAGCTTGAAGGCAGAAAATTGGAAAACGTAGAAGACGGTATGGTTACCTAAGAAGTTTAAATACTTTGCATTGGGAAGCAGCGAAAGAAATGATTACCAAAAAGAAACTACTGAACTTTCGGCGGCTAAAAGGACAAAAATTGCACGGAGACCGAAGCGCTTATAAAAAATTCAAAAGAAAGGCGGAAGCCGCGAAATGAGAAGGAGATTTGAACACAATGTTCCTGAAACCCAGGAAAGTCATTTAATATTGCCATATACCGAGAAAGAATGTTCCATACTCCTCAAAGTTCAAAATATGAAACATTGGGGGCTCCTGTTGATACCAAAATTAATATGCTGATGTGGACGAATAATACGAAGACACGTGTCAATCTACGTGGCACGATAGCAGTGAGGAAGTTCATTTCCCGACCAACCATGCTTCTTTCCGAGCAACGAGGATACACCGAGGAACTATAGCACACCGAGGAACTCCAGCTCACCGAGGTACTCTAGCGCACCGAGGTACTCTAGTTCTCCGAGGAACTCCTGATCAGCTAGCAGCTGTGGCGGTCCGAGCTGCACCTCGGTCGTACCATTAATTGCCAGATAATCAACAGTTCAGATATTCATTGAATGCTTATATTCTTGACGCACACGCTGCATTAAATGTATTACCCTTTCATATGTATATCATTTAATGTATTGAACATTTCATGTACAGCCTCAAGGCTATAAATACCTTGTATCAAACCCATTCAAGGGGACCGGAATTTCTTGAGAGAACTTGTAATCAAGAATTCTGCAAACACTCAGCAATAACATAACAGTGGACGTAGGCTTTATTCCTAGCCGAACCACTTTAAAAATCTTTGTCTTATTTATTTATCTGTGATTGAATAATTAGAGCAATCTAGTTTTTTACATCAACAGTGATGTTGTGATATTTAATCTTCTTCTTTTTTCTTTTGAAATCTCAAATAAATTATTGACACAAGCGTTAATGTCTCCTTTAAAGTTTGGTGTTAATTTGAAAGATCTTATTGTGTAAAATGTTGTGTATAAAGGTATATATAACATTGGGATAAACTGTATCCATTGAGAGTAAGTGGGAGAAAGTTTACTTTGTTTATTTAAAAAAACTAGTCGTTATTGTGTTGAAAATCCTGATGTAGTAGACTACGTTAAGAAGTAGTCGACTATCTTGAGTTAGCATACTACTTCTTAATCCAATCGACTATAAGTCCCATAATTTTGTTCCCAATTTGAATCAACCCAATGATAACTAACATAGTCTATTAGAAGATGATTTTGTTGAATATGTTAAGTCATATGGACACTTTACTTTGAATTTTTTTTAATGATGATAGTTTTTTTAATGTGTTTATGCATTTAAGCCAATAGTGTTACCATGCTTAGTAAGTGTTATACTTTTACATCAATATTAATACACTTAAATATATCTTGAATGTTTGTAACTTGATCATAACTGTGTACTTGAAGACTTTGTTGAGGTAGCTTTAATTTATATAAACATGAGGTTACATGTTAACTATGACATCTTTAGTTGAATATATTTTTTTAAGGAAGAGGGACGGTTCCCCCACAAGTTTTATTAAAAGAAGAAAAATGTAAAAAAGCCTTCCATATGGCTCACAAAAAGGAATACAGACCATGATTGTGGAACATATCTCCAAACCAAATAAATAAATAAAAATATGCATACCTATGAAAATCTAAAGTGGGGATTTAAAGAAAGGTCTTTCCCAATTAGGGGGACAAAATTAGTAGGAGCATTCCACCACCATTTAATTTCATCATGATTTAGACCCATGTTGGATAATTTGTCAGCTACGACATTGCCTTCTCTATAAATATGGGAGCATACAAAGACCATTTTGGAGACGTAATGTTTACAATTTCTCCATCTAGTGAGCAAATTCCATGGAGGATTGTAATTTTTGTTTTGAAAACAATGGAAAACTGATATTGAATCAATTTTTAGCCAGATTTTGTTCCAGTTGTAGCTCCAAGAAATCTCTATCCCTGTCATAGCTGCAATAAGTTTATCTTCAAAGGTTGATTTAGCTTTTACTTTACAACAAAAGGCACCTCTCACGACCCCCTGCAATTTCTATACACCCCTCCAATAGAAGCTCTATTACTTTTAAATAATCCATATGTGTTGATTTTATTCTAGCCTTGAATGGGGGGAAACCATTTTACTTCTATGATCTTTGGAGGTTTTCTAGGAATGCCTTTAATGTTTAAACTATTAAGGATCTTCCAATCCTCAATATTATTGTTCATGTGACCTTTACGAAGGCTACCAATGTTGTTGAGCCAAAGCCTTAATTGATGTATAATGCTTATATGGGATGGTAATTTGTTATAAAAAATTACTTGGTTTCTAGCTCTCCAAATAAAATCAAAAGATCTAATGATAGATGCCAACCAAAGATTTTTTACTTGTGGACTAAAATCCACATTTATAGCTTGATTCCATATAAGCACTAGGCAACTGAACCAAACCCGATGTTTGAAAATAGTAAAAATCCAATCCCAAATATATTTTGCATAGGTGCAATCAATAAATGAATAATTCAATGATTAGTTGTGAGATTTACAAAGGATACGTCTAGATGCTAGGTGAAAACCTTTTTCTTTTAGTAAATCAAGAACAACAAGCTTATTATGGAAGAATTTCCATATAGTCATTGAGACTCTAGGAGGAATGTAACCTTGATATTTATGAGACTTATTCCTAAAAAAATCATATGCATCTTCCAAGGATAAATTGCCAGATTTTGAAAATGACCAAATTAGGCAGTCATCAGTGTTTTCTTTTGGAAGAATAATCTCTTTGATTTTACTAATTGTTGAAGTGTCCAATGGGTTTATCAGTCTATGATTAAGGTTCCAAATGCCATTTTGAATGAATTCAGCAACTCTAATATTATTTTGAACTTTGTAATGACATATTTTATGGTTCGTTATCAATTTGTTATGTCATATACCGCTACACCGTCGAAGAGCATTCAAGAGCCATCTATATCAAAGAAGGATCCGATTTAATCATGTTCTTCATCATTCAAGACTCTGCGAAGTTTACTTTGGTAAGGTTATGTTTTTAATATTTTAACTTTTCACTTAGATCTTTTGGAATATTTTTATAAAATATTTTCTAAGTGTTGGAGCGGACTTTTTCGTCAAAATTTAAGAATGAGTATTTTTTCTAAGTGTTGAAGCAGATATTAAAATATTTTTTTTTTCAAAACTGTCGTTCAAACGACATCTGTACGTCTTTCAAACGACAAGCGTTGTCACGCGATGTTGTCCAAATGACATCGATGTCTCGTTCGCGCGACATGTAATCTCGTTCGAACGAGCTCGAATTTCAAGGTGATGCAGTTTCTGTATAAATAATCATTAAATGGTTTCGTTTTTCTTAAGAAGTCACGACATTTTAATGAACAAAAAAATTACGAAAGCAGAATTATTTTAGGCTTCTTCTTTTAGGGTTTTAATCCCTTTTTGGTTTTCAATTCACAAAACTCCCATATGCCTTAGTGAATTGTCTTGGTTTTCAAGAACACTTTTCTTTTGTTCATCTTTCGTGGAGTGCGTCTCTAAACCGTATGGAGGCGTGTCATTGAGGATCTTTCTGCGTGAAGATTCTTTGTTGAAGAACCCGACACACTTTGAAACGATTCTGACGTGTCGTAAGGAAATAACTATAAAATCTTCATATGAACTCAGAATGATACACGTTTAGAAACCATGAGAAGATAATTCAATGCTCTACATGTTGGTGTTAAAAACCCTCCAATTGTTTAGAATGAAATTACCAAATTACCCTTGAATATGAAGAATATGTCGAAACTTTCTGAAAACGACCATAACTTCCTAATTCGGGATCATAATAATACATGGTTAGAGGCCATGAGGAGACAATTGGCTGATCTATATATTGGTACTTTTAAACCATCCAAAATAGGTAATTAAAAGACCAAATTTCCCTTGAAGTTATATCATATGATGAAACTTTCCCGAAATATTTCCAACTTCACACTATGCACCCATAATACCTACAAAAGCTCAATTACCTCGCAAAACATATAAACATATAGAATATATGTTGTCTAGTTAATGAGAATAAAATAGGAATTAACATATAATAGGGGGCAAAATTTCATAAGAATAAAAGGGTATTCAATGCAATATTCGCGATGAATCACTCATTAGGTTCCTCGATCACTTATTCACCACAAGGATTGAAGCTCCCCAGATCTTGTTCTGGTATATATTCCCAATCCTATAGTGATGATTCCATATTTATGTATTCTTCAGAAATTGACCCACTACTATTCCGTGTATTCTTAACGTAATCTTTGGAGGTTTTCATCAAGCGCTCGAAAGGATACATTTAGCAATACCTAACGGGACTACACAATAAAGCCTCATCGCAAAAATGCATAAGCATGTGGATGCTGCTATTAAAGAACAATGAAGGAAAATATTTCAATAATACATTACAACTTTCCATAGTCATCGTGAGCGAATGATGATGATCTAGGGACTGTGGCAGGAGGAGGCATTTGGCAGGGAACTCTTTCAAGAGTCGGCATTTGGGAGGGTAATTGTGACTATGATAGATTATATTTAAATCATGCTTACCTTATGTGATATGAATAATTTGTTATTAGTATATCTAATGTTAAGGTATCATTGTTAGTAAAATCCTACTTTCATAAATCATGAAATGTCGAATTATTTTCAAACACAAGATTTTGTTATTTTCGGTAGAAATATTCCTGTTGGAGACTAGTTTTGACCCTTATAATGTAACAATTGACTCAAGGTAAAAACTATATAGTTGTATATATATGATTTAGGTTTGTGACAAAATAAATGGTTCATCAAACGGAAGTCCGAGTAAGAAGTTAGGCCGAATTTACGAACAAGGGACAAATCTGTCCATTCCCTTAACTGGTAAATTGTCTTTTAGTAAACCAAATGTTTTAATTTGATTGGTTGACATGGGAGGAAGACTTGGCTGACTTAAAACCCTTCTTCTAAGCTATTCCTTCAGTAAATAAAACCCTAGGTTTAGTTTTGGAAAGTTTTTGCTTTAGGAAAGAGAAAGTGGAAGTTTAAGGAAGAAAAGATTTCAAGAAAAGCTACGAAAATTCCAAGAAAATCCTTGAAGTGTTTCCAAGGTATAATTATGTGATTAATATTGTTTTAATCTGGTATTATACTTATTTCAAATTATATAAATCGTGAATGATTGATTAAAATTCCATCCTCCTTTGTGATAATAAGTGTTTGTTCACATGTAAGATGAGTGGTGTATGTAGCTCGTATTGTTTGTATTTGAAATCCCTTGTATTCAAACTTGCATATATTTTTGTGTACTTACTGGAATTGAGAAATTACAATTGAATATGAAACTAGACTCATATATTCATATCATATCTGAAAATTGTAATTTAACTCCTTGTGCTTGGTACATGGTGATGGTTTCAAGTTGGTACACAGTTGTTGTTTGGATATTTAATTTCTATATACCCTGAGTTTGGTCAAGATTTTGACATAGCAAATGAAGTCAAAAAATTATGAAACTTTAATTCTGTAATATTCAATATTTTTATTGAGAATTAGTGAAAAATCATGGAAATTTATAATGGAGAAAAATTATGAAAATTCTTGGAAGTTGAAGGAACAATAGAAGAGATTGTGGGGCAGATTTAATAGGTAGTAAAGAAATGGTCATAACTTGCCCTAGGAAGCTTGAAAACTTGTACCATCACTTTTAATAGAAATTATATTCAGATATGTTTTCATATTGATAATCTTGAACACATGTATATGTACAATTTATGAATATGGGATGGTTAAGTATGGAGGACAATAATTTGAGGCCATATTGGATACCCCATGAAGGAATGCTTTTATTTGCTCCTTACCAAGGGTACTTTGAGTACATGTTTCATGTGTGTATATATATATATATATATATATATTAAGAAGTATAATTTTATTTTTACTTGATTTTAGTTATAAATTCCTGACGCGGTAGTTTCTAGGGTTGAATGTTCATGACCTTATCAACATATATACCATTCTTTCGTCTTTACACATGTTTCATGGAATTTGACTTTAGTAGAATTATATTGTTGTTTTATAGTCATTGAAAGTCACAAAGATATATTAAGATAATACTTATGATTGATATTCAATACTTATTTAGTTGGATTAACAGGTATAAGGTCAAATCAACCAAGTTCAGCTCCACCCGAGGGAAACGTGAATACAAAGTTGATAACCCAATGTGAGTGTACTTACTGAGTTAATTATGGATATGATGTGTATGTATTATATGTTGAGATGTTATGGCTTATTAAAAGTCAGTAGATGTTGAGATGTTATGAATTTTTAAAAGTCAAGATATGTTGAGTTGCTATGCAATTCAGGAGATGTTAGGTTATTAAAACCTATGGATATGATTATTGCCTACGGGCAGGAGATGATGGGTTTATTAACTCTGGATATGTATATGGCCTAATTTGGCACAGATATGGATATATATTGATATGTTGAGATGTTAAAATAGTACTTTTACTATATAGAGAAGTAGTAGATTCACTAACTTTTTAAACTCATGGTTTTATATGTTTACATTTTCAGGTTCTGAAGCCGCCACTGCCAGGTCTAAGAGGTTGAGTAAATAGTAGTAGGGACTTGTTAGTTTTGTTTTATACATTATACTATTTCTAATTAAGTTAAATGGTATGTGAGTTCTATTTAAATTATGTCTCCTTAAAACGATTGGATTTTTAGTATTCCGCATTTTAACCTTGAAGTTGTTTCAATATGTATTACTAAATAAATAATAAATGTGGTTTGTGAACTATTTAGTTAATTATATCCTAATGGGGTTAGGGGTGATAACTTGGTATCAGAGGTTTTTGTTTTTATATTCTGGGGTTAGAGTGTCTAGATGTGGTAGTGGCAGAAATAGTGTGGTGTGGGTCATTTATATTAACTTGTGAGAATTACTAACCATTACGTTAGAAATAAATGTTGTATTCTTGTTTCTGTAATTGTGGTTTATGATAGATAGTAAGATATGGAAGGTGAAAATGTTCATGAGAGGGTGGATGAGGAGTCTTCAAATACAGTAAATAAATAAAATCCAAATAATGTTGAGGGGGCTCCTGAACAACTTACAGATATGCAAAAAATGGCTCGTACCATGACTTTAATGGCAGAAAAACAAAACATATTTATGACACAAATAATATAACAATAAGCCAAGTACTTGGAGAATCAGACTTTGGCCAAAAGAGAAAGGTAAATACAACGAGAGGATAAGAATACTCTATACGAGAAGTTTATCAAATTGACCCCCCAGCATTCTCAGGTTCTGTAGATCCTTTAGAAGTTGAGGCTTGGGTTAGAGACACAGAAACTATCTTCAGGGCGATGAATGTACCTGGCATGTAGAAGGTAATTTTGTCTACTTTCATGTTAAAGGGCGAAGATAAATATTGGTGGGAGTCTTCCAAACATTTATTTCTTACTCCGGAGGGAGGTGAGATAATTAGTTGGGATTCCTTTATTAAAATCTTATATGAAAAGTATTTTCCTCGCATGTATCGGAAGGAAAAAGAGAGAGAATTTTTATCATTGACTCAGGAGAATATGTCGGTCAGGGAGTATGAAACATAATTTATATTTTTATCTAAATTTTCATTACGTTTCTTACACAATGAGGAGGACAAATGCACCAGATTTTAGGATGGGTTGTATTTTGTTATCAAGTCTAGACACTGCACTTGAAATGGTAGATTATACTTCTTTAGTTAACAAAGCTATGATGGTTGAAGGAGATGTTAATGATGCAATAAAGAATAGGGAACAAAGGGGAAATAAGAGTATATTCGATCCATGTAAACAAAAGGAAGGCAATATATAATACTCGAAACAGGGGACTCAAAGATTTCAGCGCGGTAGAGGGTCTGGAAATTATGTTTAGGACACTAAGCAGTTTTAAGGGTGCGGGATTGATAGGCCAACAGAATAGGCAACTGGAGAATGACAATGGGCAGTATAAGCCCGTTACATGCTATTTTTGCAAAGTTGAGGTCCATATCAGTCCAGATTGCCCCAAGTTAAAGGGGGTAGAGTGTTATCACTGTCATCAAATTGGTCATACCAAAAAGAACTGTCCTATGCTACTAGGAGGGATTCAATCAGCTACTATTAGTCGAGGTTCATCACCTGGAGGCATAGGGAGAGGAGGAGGATGTAGAGGACAGGCTAGTGGTTCCAGGGCTCCGGGAAGAATATTTTCTATGACTTTACAGGATGCTCAGGCTACTCTAGAGGTGGTGACAGGTACATTTTATGTCATGAACAAACATGCTTACGTTCTTATTGATCCAGGTTCTACTCATTCATTTGTAGCACTATCATTTACCATGCATTTGGGTAGAACATGTTCTTATCTAGATTGTGGTTTATATATTTCTACACCTATGGGCGATGTGATGTTAGTGTAGTGTGTGTATAAAAATTATTTATTGTGTGTGTGTGGGGGGGGGGGGGGGGGGGGGGGAGAGGGAGTTGACCATTGATTTAATTCCACTAGATATTCGAGATTTTGATATTATCTTGGGTATGGACTGGTTATCTTCCTACCATGCATCGATTGACTATTTTTGCAAGGAATATTTAATATGCCGGGGGAATAAGAATTCAAATTTACTGGGGGAAGAAATGTGGTTCCAAATTGTCTTATTTTACCCTCCGGGTGAGGAAATTGTTAAATAAGGGTTGTCAAGGCTTTTGAGAATATATTGTGGATACAAACAGGGAATTGTAAAAAATTAGAAGATATCCTAGTAGTTAAGGATTTTGCAGATATGTTCCCAGATGAATTACCAGGGTTGCCACCTAGCAGAGGGGTAGAGTTTACTATTGATTTAGTGCCTAATACAACTCCAGTTTCTATTTCTCCATATAGAATGGCACATGTGGAACTAATGGAGTTAAAGGTTCTACTGTAAGATTTGATAGATAGAGGTTTTATTCGACCCAGTGTATTACCATGGGGTGCTCTAGTATTATTTTTGAAGAAGAAATATGGCACCATGCGACTTTGCATTGATTTACAGTTGAACAAGGTAACTATTCGAAATAAATATCCATTGCCTCGTATTGATGATTTGTTTGATCAATTATAGGGTGCTAAAGTGTTTTCAAAAATTTATTTAAGATCGGGTTATCATCAATTAAGGGTGACAGATTATGACATTTCTAAGAAAGCTTTCCGTTCTCGTTAAGGTCATTACAAATTTTTGGTTATGCCATTTGGGTTAACAAATGCTCCTGCGGTGTTTATGCACTTAATGAATCGAGTATTTCATCCTTTCATAGATTCATTTGTAATTGTCTTTATCGATGATGCTTTGATATACTCACCTAGCCAAGTGGAACATGAGAAGCATCTAAGAGTTGTATTGCAAGTTTTGTGAGATAGTCAATTATTTGCGAAGTTTAGAAAATGTGAGTTTTGGTTAAATCAGGTAGTATTTCTAGGGCATGTTATTTTGGGAGATGGAATTTATGTTGACCCTAAGAAGGTAGAGGCAATTATGCAATTGGAAAGACCTACAAATTTAACGGAGATAAGGAGTTTCCTAGGATTGGCTGGATATTATAGAAGATTCATAAAGGGGTTTTCATCAATAGCCTTACCGTTGACTAAATTAACTCGAAAGGAAGCAAAAATTATGTGGAGTGATGAATGTCAGCACAACTTTGAAAAGTTAAAAAATAGGCTAGTATCAGCTCCAGTTCTCACTGTTTCATCCAGTGGAGAAGGTTTTGTGATTTATATTGACGCTTCACATCAGGGTCTGGGTTGTTTTTTCATGCAACATGGAAAGGTAATTTCTTATGCATCTAGAAAGTAAAAGATGCATGGACGTAATTAGTCTACACATGATTTAGAACTTACGGCTATTGTTTTTGCCTTGAAATTATGAAGACATCATTTATATAGAGAGACGTGTGAAATTTTCACTTACCATCAAAGTTTGAAGTATTTATTTACATAGAGAGACTTGAATTTGAGACAAAGGCGTTGGATGGAGTTAATTAAAGACTATGATTGTACCATTCACCATCATCCCGGGAGGGCCAATTTGTTGTAGAGGCTCTAAGTCGGAAGTCATTGGGGTTGTTATCTTGTATTCAATGTGTACGAGTTGGCAATATTATCGAATTAATACTGATGGGAGTCGAGTTGAACTTAACTAAAATGGGGGCATTAATTGCACACGTTACAGTGAGACCTTTACTGGCAGAATGCATACGAAATTTGTAAGTTAGTGATCCATTCCTTGAGAAGAAGAAACGGGAAATCCTGGATGGTAAAGAGAGTGACTTTGAAATTAAGAATGATGACTCGTTGTGTTATAAAAATAGAATTTGTGTACCGAATGATCCATCCTTAAAGAAGGATATATTAGAAGTGGCACATAGTTGTATTTACTCTATGCATCCTGGAGGTACCAAAATGTACAGAGATTTGAAAGAGTATTACTGGTGGAATAATATGAAACGTGAGATTGCAAAATTTGTAGCTAAATGTTTAGTATGTCAGGAAGTGAAGGTGGAGCATTAGAAGCTGACATGATTATTGCAGTCATTGCCTATTCCAAAATGGAAGTGGGAACATATAACTATGGATTTTGTTGTAAGATTACCACGATCACCAAAGGGGGATGATTCTATTTGGGTGATTGTAGATCGATTGACAAAGTCAGCTCATTTTCTTCCAGTTAAGACGACCTACACTGTTGATAAGTATGCACATATATACGTTGATGAGATTATCTGTTTACATGGGGCACCAGTGTCTATAGTATCAGATAGATATCTAACGTTTACTTCTAAGTTTTGGCCTCGTTTACAAAATGCCCTGGGCACAAGTTTGAAGTTCAGTACTGCATTCATCCATAAACCGATGGGAAATCAGAAAGAACGATTCAAATATTATAAGACTTGTTACGAGCCTGTGTATTTGACTTCAAAGGTAGTTGGGATGATCATTTTCCATTGATGGAATTCGCATATAATAATAGTTATCATTACACCATTGGTATGGCTCCTTATTAAGCTTTATATGAGAGGAGATACAGAAAGCCATTATGTTGGGATGAAGTAGGTGAAAGGAAAATCTTGGGTCCAAAGTTGATAGATATGATAATCGAAAAGATTAAAATTATTCGGGAACGGATAAAGATAGCACAAAGAAGGCAGAAATTTTATGTAGATAAGAGGAAGTATCCATTAGAATTTCAAAAGGGAGATTTTGTATTCCTACGTATTTCACCATGGAAAGGCGTCATGCGATTTGGAAAAAGGGGGAAAGTAAGTCCAAGATACATTGAACCATATGAAGTGTTGGCAAGAATTGGGACCCTGTCATATAGATTAGCATTACCCCCAGAATTTTCTCATTTACACGATGGGTTTCATGTATCGATGCTTCGTAAGTATCTGGCAGATCCATCTCATCAATTGAAAACTCAACCTGTTGAATTGAAGGAAGACTTGTCGTACATCGAGGAACTAGTGCAAATTACTGATCGTAAGGAGAAAATATTAAGGAATAAAGTTATTACCTTACTTAAAGTTATGTGTATGAGCCATGGAACTAAATAATCAACTTGGTAAATGGAGGATAGCATGAAGAAACAGTATCCCCATTTGTACGGTAAGTGACATTCATATTAAATTCCGGGGACAAAATTTTCTAGGGGGGAAGTTATGACAACCCGGATATAATTATGATAGATTATATTTAAATCATGCTTACCTTATGTGATAAGAATAATGTGTTATTAGTATATCTAATGTTAAGCGATCATTTTTAGTATAATCCTACTTTCATAAATCATGAAATGTCGAATTATTTCCAAACACAAGATTTTGTTATTTTCGGTAGAAAACTCCTGTTGGAGACTAGTTTTGAACCTTATAATGTAACAATTGATTCAAGGTGAAAACTATGTAGTTATATATATGTGAGTTAGGTTTGTGACAAAACAAATGGTTAATCAAACGGATGTCCGAGTAAGAAGTTAGGCCGAATTTATGAACAAGGGGCAAATATGTCCACTCCCTTAAGTGGTAAATTCTCTTTTAGTAAACCAAATGTTTTAATTTGATTGGTTGGCATGGGAGGAAGCCTTGGACGACTTAAAACCCTTATTCTGACGTATTTCTTCAGCAAATAAAATCCTAGGTTCATTTTTGGAGAGTTTTTGCTTGAGGAAAGAGAAAGTGGAAGTTTAAGGAAGAAAAGATTTCAAGAAAAGATAGGAAAATTCCAAGAAAATCCTTAAAGTGTTTCCAAGGTATAATTATGTGATTAATATTGTTTTAATCTGGTAGTATAATTATTTCAAAGTATATAAACCATGAATTATTGATTAAAATTCCATCCTCCTTTGTGATAATAAGTATTTGTTCACATGTGAAATAAGTGGTGTATGTAGCTCGTATTGTTTGTTATTGAAATCCCATGTATGCAAACTTGCATATCTTTTTGTGTGCTTATTGGAATTGTGGAATTCCAATTGGATATGAAACTAAACTCATATATTAATATCATATAGGAAAATTAGAATTTAAATCCTTGTGGTTGTGCCTTGGTGATGGTATCAATTTGGTATATAGTTGTTGTTTAGATATTAATTTCGATATGTCCTGAGTTTGGTCAAGATTTTGACATAGTAAATGAAGTCAAAAAATTAGTAAAATTTGATTATGTACTATTCAGTATTTTTATGGAAAATGGGTGAAAAATCATGGAAAGTTTTTGCTGGATAAAAATTATGAAAATTCTTGGAAGTTGAAGGAACAATAGAGGAGATTGTGGGGGCAGATTTAATAGGTTATAAAGAAATGGCCCTAACTTGCTCTAGGAAGCTTGACAAAATTCACCGTCACTTGTAATAGAAAGTATATTCAGATATGTTTTCATATTGATAAGCTTGGTCACATGTATATGTACAATTTATGAATATGGGTTGGTTAAGTATGGAGGACAATAATTTGAGGCCATATTGGATACCTAATGAAAGAATGTTTTTATTTGCTCCTTCCGAAGGGTATTTTGAGTACATGTTTCATGTGTATATATATTAAGAAGTATAATTTTATGTTTACTTGATTTTAGTTATAAATTCCTTACAAGGTAGTTTCTAGGGTTGAATGTTTATGACCTTATCAATATATATACCATTGTTTCATCTTTACACATGTTTCATGGAATATGACTTGAGTAGAATTATATTGTTATTGTATAGTCATTGAAAGTTAAACAGATATATTAAGATAATACTTATGATTGAGATTCAGTACTGATTTATTTGTATTAACATGTGTAAGTTCAAATCAACCAAGTTCAGCTTCACCCGAGGGAAACGTGAATACATAGTTGACAACCCAATGTGAGTGTACTTACTGAGTTGATTATGGATATGATGTGTATGTAATATATATTTTGATGTTATGGATTATTAAAAGTCAAGAGATCTTTAGATTTTATGGATTTATAAAAGTCAATATATGTTGAGTTGCTATGCAATTCAGGAGATGTTAAGTTATAAAAACCTATGGATATGATTATATCCTACGGGCAGGAGATATGGGGTTTATTAACTCCGGATATGTATATGGACTAATTTGGCACAGAGATGGATATATATTAATATGTTGAGATGTTAAAATAGTACTTTTACTAAATAGAGATGTAGTACATTCACTAAGTTTTTAAACTCATGGTTTTATTTGTTTACATTTTCAAGTTCTGAAGCTACCACTGCTAGGTCTTGGAGGTTGAGTAAATAGTAGTAGTGTCTTGTTAGTTTTTTTATACATTGTACTGGTTGTAAGTAAGTTAATTGGTATGTGAGTTCTATTTAAATTATATCTCCTTAAAACGATTGGATTTTTAGTATTTCGCATTTTAACCTTGAAGTTGTTTCAATATGTATTACTAAATAAATAAATAAATAATAAATGTGGTTTGTGAAATATTTTATTAATTATATCCTAATGGGGTTAGGGGGTGACAGTAATCCTTGAGACGGAGGATAAGGGAAACCTTGAGAATGAGGGTAAGGGGAACTTTGAGGGGGAATCTATAATCGGAAACCTTGAATAAATAAGGATACAAGACATCCGATTTCACTTACTAACGCTCCCAAATTACTCTTAATCTCTTGTAAATCCCCATATATATTGGACTTACTTGCCTGTAGGCTCGAGATACGATTACTCATAGAAGAGAGAACGTCTATGAGAGGTCTCGTGCTCCCTATTTTTTATTTTCTAAAGGTTCAAATCAGGGCATTATCTTCATTGTCATCATAAGGGCTTGAAGGGGATTGACTCCTAATGGCGTCGATCGATTCCTATAGCATGAAATTATATTTAACCTTTTGATTTTAAAATTATTTTATATAAAGTATATATATGGAAATAAATAAAAGGTCATCCTCACCAGAGTCAGAGCCAAGTCTGGTGGAAATTTATTATCTTTGTCCCACTAGGCAAGCACGTACATGTTGCCCTGATTATGTATTTTTTTGGCATTTGGAACAACCTTTGTCCTTTTTAAACATTCAATCGTCATATATTCATATCATTTAGACCCAAATTTATTGAAATAAACTTTATTCCCTCTATTTTGTTTTCTTTTCTCCCTCTAGACCAATTTTTTATCCACCACCTCATTTTTCAAAAATTTGTTCCATTGATCGATCGACATTTTAACATTTGAAAAGACTCTGTCTTTCATAGCCAAAATATCGAAACTTGAGGCCCTGTTATGGAAATGTCTCTACTAAAGGTTCCTCCGATATGTTATAATATGTTCAACAGTTGTGGAAAGAACCTTTTGCTCTGAACGATTGAGGAATAAAAAACTGTTACAAAATTGTTCAACAATGGCATCCTTGATGGATTGATCAATGTCGTTCCATTTATTTGCTGCCTCGACTCCCACATGCATTTTACCAGGTGACAAAAACTAGGATTTAAAGATATGGACATCATTTTTAGTACTAGTAGGGGCCTTCTTTTAATTTACTCAGGAGGGGTAGATGGTGAGGGGTGGGGGTGTTGGATTAACAAGAATTTGTGTAATTCCCCATGATTTTGAAAATGTAGAATATATTTATATAAATTGAAAATCAAAAAATAATTTTATTAGACTTAATTTCTTTAGCATTTAAAAATATTTGGTTTTGATATGAAAATAATAGAGTCTGAATTGTGTTTGAAATCGGGAGAAAAATTGGGAATTTCTGTAGTCATTTTAATTTTTGGCATAACTGGGCTCCTCTCTGGTTCCGAATTGATTCTCACGAGGAAATAAGTTATGGATTGGCTTCTTTGTGAGTGTTTAATAAATTTTTCTTTATTAAAAAACTCGGAGTTTATACCATCTTGAAAAGTAGTAGCTTCCCAAGTTTTCCTCTCCCTCTTCTACAAAACCTAAACCTTCAACACAATATTTTAAGGCCCGAATTAAGTTTTCACAAGATCAACCAAACGATTTTTTGTTATTTTCATTAGACGATCACAACTGCGTAATTAGATTTTCAAGATGACTTATTTTCAGGCATGAATATCTCTATAATTCCACTTAAGTGTTATGTGTTTTACATGTTAAACCTTAACTAATCACGTTTTTTTTAAATTTCGAAAGATTAATTAGGGAAAGTGAAAATAAATTCAGGACTATTTTTATTAATCTAAAAATATGATTAAAGTCTTGAAACATCGCATGCTTAGATTAGTGTATTGTATTTTGGTAGAATTGTGTAATGAATATTAGAATTAAATATGTAATTCAAATAATATTTTGCCTCATAAAATTTCGATATTGATGTGTACGTTATAGAGCGCAGTTAATTATTCTAATACATTCTTGAAAAATGTATAAATGCGGTGTGTGATATCGATTTAAAATTATTCGCAAGTTTCCAATTAAACCTCATTTAGTTAGATTCTATTTTTAAACAAACTTAATTCAACCCCTACACATGCATCTAAACATCATAAATAATTCAACCCATGCATGAAAAATAAAGACGACCGATTCTGGAAAAAACCCCTTTCGGGTAAAACCTTTTATAAACACTTTGAAGAATTCACAAGAAATTTGACCTACATACAACCTGATAATCACCCACAACTGTGTAATGCACGGTGCCTTCAGCAAACCTTCAAAGATACGAGAGACATCGAAATACCCTCCAGGTGTCGATTCGTTGTCTTTGGCTCGTCCACACGCAGAATGACTACGCTCGGTATCCATCGATCAAATATGGAGATGCCTTCTCCACAGAGGTTGAACAAAAGCAAAGTTATGTTCTTGAACACCCAAACAATTCACTAAAGCATATGGGAGTTTTGTGAATTGAAAACAAAAAAGGGATTAAATCCTAAAAGGAAGAAGCCAAAAGAATTCTGCTTTCACAGTTTTTCTGTTCTGTAAAACGCTGGGACTTCTTCATGAAAATGAAAACTTTTAATGAGTATTTATAATAAAAATGTGTTGCCTCAAAATACGAGATCGTTCAAATGAGATAAGGTTCTCGCACGGAAGAAGGACAGATGTCGTTTGAACGACATCGCGCGACACTTCCATGTCGTTCGAACGACAGGACAAAGTCGTTCGAACGACGGGACAAAGTCGTTTGTGGAGATGCCTTCTCCACAAAGGTTGAACAAAAGCAAAGTTGTGTTCTTGAACACCAAAAAAATTCACTAAAGCATATGGGAGTTTTGTGAATTGAAAACAAAAAAAGGGATTAAACCGTAAAAGGAACAAGCCAAAAGAATTTTTCTTTCGCAGTTTTTCTATTCTGTAAAATGCTGTGACTTCTTCATGAAAATGAAAAAAATTAATGAGTATTTATAATAAAACGCGTCGTCTCAAAATACGAGCTCATTCGAACGAGATAAGGGTCTCGCGCGAACGAAGAACAAATGTCGTTTGAACGATATCGCGCGACACTGCCATGTCGATCGAACGATAGGACAAAGTCGTTTGAATGACTGTTGCATTAAAAAATTAATTTTTTAATGTCCGCTCCAATACTTAAAAAAATACTCATTCTCAAATTTTGACTAAAAAGTCCTCTCCAACACTTAGAAAATATTTTGTAAAAATATCCCAAAATCTCTAAGTGTAAAGTTAAGGTATTTAAAACATAACCTTACCAAAGTAAACTTTGCGAAGTCTTTTTGATGAAGAACTTGATTAATTTGAATCCATCTTGATGTAGGTGGCTCTTGAATACTCTTCGACGGTGTAGCGGTATATGACATAATACATTGATAACGGACTTATAAAAATACGTCCTTACAAACCTCCCCCTATGTCTATGCCGGTACATAAATAAAAAATCTGAATTATCAAAAACCAAAATGCCTACACAAATCTACCCTCCCATGAATAAATTTTCAAGTTCTCAAACTGTTCTTCAAACATCTTCGTCAATTCTCAAAACTTTTCTCATCAGGGTGTGCAACATCATGATCTTCAATCTTTGTACCTATACACATGAGATAAAGAGAAATACCTTCGTGACGCATCAAGTTTGAAATGATACAAGAATAAAGCATTAATAATCAATTCTCCCCCATAATGCAAAAACTCCCCCATAATATGATAATTCTTTCTCCCCCCTTTTTATGATGTCCCTAAATAGACAGATAAGAAGAAACAATTAAAACATGGAGTGTCACGATAAAGCGCAATGCAAACATGCAAATATGGATCGAACTACGCGCATACAAAGGTATGTCTAAAAAATTTCACAAACTATTTTTGATTTTTTAATTTTTTTATACAAAAATAAGATACTAAAAATCACACCATGGATTTAAACTCAAACAACCAAGTCATGGAAATGGAATGTATGGGTGTGAACACATTCGATAGGTAAATCTACTCAATAAATCATATGTGCACGATGCATACGTGTATCCTTAATGAATGAACATCATAGTATCCTTAGGTTTAAAAATTGGTGAATTTAGATGACATCATCTTATGCAAATCAACAAATCAAAGTCAAAGTGATTTTCACACCAATAACGTCCAAAATTATTTAACACTTTTTTCAAGATTTTCAAGGACGTGCAAACCTGTTTAAACTCTCCAACCAAACTCCCTCAAAAATATTTTCTTTTAGAGCTGTATAAACTAAATTCTGTAACTTTGGAGAATTGCTGCAAAAACCTAAATGACCCATAACTGGCATGAATTTCTTTTTATTGCCTTTAAATTTTTTTTGGGCTCTTTTAAACCTCTTTGGACCCCAGATAATAAAATTCCTCAATTTTTTAGGACCACTTTAAATGGAGGCTTAATCGCAAAGGATAAATGAAAATCTTTCGTAGCCCTTCACCGTTTTCAAACAAAGCACACAAACTCACAAATGGCTTTTACATGCACAACTTTCTTATTAAGTTTTATCGCGCTTGGTTCATTTTAAGGACATAATTGAAGTGAAAACACCCAACCAACATGTGATAAGATAATCACAATAACCAAACAAATCCATGCATGTGTACAATAAAGGAAATCATGAGTCAAACATGTAGGAAGTAACACTTAATTACATTTTAATGACTCCACACATTATAAAGCACAAGGATGAAGTGACATATTGTCTCAAAACATTATCAAATAGTCACATGAAAAAAATGGAATGATGTTGTGACTCAGTCATCCTAAGTGTCCATCCATATATGGTGCAAACAAAATACAAAATTCTTTTTGAATTTTTCAAAAATTTTATCAAAAAAAAAATCTTTTTGTGTTTTTTCAAATTTTTCAAAAAAAGAAAAACATACAAAAATGATACATAGTAGCACTAGGCAAATAATGTTATCATGAAAAACATCCTATGCTAGTAAACAAGTCAAACCTCAATCGTTAGGTGCGGAGGGGTTTTTCAAAGGTGGTGCCAACTTATGAAAAACCTCCATCAAATCTTGTGAAGTATTGACCAAAAACTTAACTTGCTCACCTAAATGTGCAAACTCTCTCATGTAGCTTCCGGGAGCATGTAAAGTATCATGTGTGGCAAAAACACGTGTAGTAGCAAAACATGACACATAACCCAACTTATAGAAAAATTCCCTAAGGTGTCCTCTACTTTTGCAATGGGAACAAACATATATAGTCCTAGAAACACCTTTCTCAAAAACTCTAGGATGCACTATCCTAATAGAAATGGGACGCCTAGGTGGGTTAAGGTGAGACTCACGGGAATCTAACACTAAGGTGGGAACCAACTCGAGTGCTAATTGGGAAGTAGAAGCACCGTCATGACTTATTCCTAACTTCTCACCTCTACCCTTAAGAACCACCTTTTCAACCTTCTTAGGTGCATTCTCAAAATTGACTTTGACCTCCCTGGCACGTTCGAGATCACTCTCGAGTTGGGATACACGTGTCGTCAGACTAGACAACGTGTTGGTCAAATCACACTTCTCCTTTCTTAAAACCTCCTTCTCTCTCTCCAAATCTAAAACCCGATGACCTAAATCTCTATTATAATTCTTTGTTTTCAAGGTCTTAGTGTACAAATCTCTAAAGGCTTTTTGGAGATCACTTTCATCTCCACTCTCAAATTCACTCTCATCTCCACTAGAAACACTAGAGTCATCACCGGTGCTCTCATGACCTCAATCAACGTGAGACAAAGTGGGTGCGCTCACACGACTCAAAAAATATACACACATCCCATATGCAAAACCTTTATCTCCCTCATCACCCTCACTATCACTAAGTGTGGCGGACATAGCAGTCTCTTTGCCCTTTCTCCTTATCCTAGTAGGACACTCTTTAGCTATGTGCCCTTTGCCTTCACACTCAAGGCACCTGATCTCATAATCCTTATCACTATCTTTGGCCTTCACTTTATTTTTATTTGACTCAAAAGATCTCTTTTTATGGAAGAATTTTCTTTTTTCATTTTGAGAAACTTTTTAAAAAAATTCACAAGCATGGCCACATCATCAAAATCAAACTCACCCTCAGAATCAGACTCACAACCTTTTTCTTTCTTTTATTAAAATGAGTCTTTAAAGCAACGCCATTATCCTTAGCCTTAATGGTTTTGGGAAACATGTCAATCTCATAGGTTTGAAGGTCTCTTACAAGTTCTTCCAACTTAAGTGATTTCAAATTTTCCAAAGAGTTCAAAATAGTGACTTTAGAAATAAAGCATTTTGGGAGAGATCTCAAAATATTTTTAACGAAACACGTGTTATCAATCACCTCACCCAAATTAAAACTGGTGTTAACAATGTCCGATAAATGTGCATAAAAATCATCAAAGCATTCGGACTCAGACATGGTGATAGTCTCAAATTGGGTGGCCAAATGTTGTAACTCTGATTCTTTAACCGTGTTCGTACCCTCATGTGTCAATTTCAAAACATCCCATGCCTCTTTAGATGTGGTGCACGTCATAATTCGGCGAAACTCGTCGGGAGTGACGACTCCAGAAATAGCACTCAGACCACGAAAATTAAAATTAGACATTTTATAATCATCTTCAGTCCAGGCTAACACGGGTTTTAAAGAGGTGATATTATCAACGGTGATCGTGGGAGGATTAAGCAACCAAACACGCTCGTCAATAGATTTTAAAATAGATTTCATACGAGCTTTCTAGTAGGCATAATTATACCCATAAAAAATAGGCATCTGATTATATAAGTGCTCCATAGGAAAAATTGTGATTTTTCACAAAAACTGATTTAAAAAAAAAAATCAATATCACACGATTTTGCAAAAAAAAGGAATACGCGATAAATTAGCGTAACCTGCTCTGATACGTTGTTGAAAAATGTATAAATACGGTGTCTAATATCGATTTCAAATTATTCGGAAGTTTCCAATTAAACCTTATGTAATTAGATTCTATTTTTAAACAAACTTAATTCAGCCCCTACACATGCATCTAAACATCATAAATAATTCAACCCATGCATGAAAAATAAAGACGACCGATTCAGGAAAAAAAACCTTTTGGGTAAAACCTTTTATAAACACTTTGAAGAATTCACAAGACATTTGACTCACATACAACCTGATAATCGCACACAAGTGTTTAATGCACGGTCCCTTCAGCAAACCTTCAAAGATATGAGAGACAGCGAAATACCCTCGAGGTGTCGGTTCATCGTCTTTGGCTCTTCCCCACTTAGAATGACTACGCTCGGTATCCACCGATCAAATATGGAGATGCCTTCTCCATAAAAGAAAATTTTTGTTCTTGAACACCAAAACAATTAACTAAAGCATATGGGAGTTTTGTGAATTGAAAACAAAAAAAAGGATTAAACCCTAAAAGGAAGAAGCCAAAAGAATTCCGCTTTCGCAGTTTTTCTATTCTGTAAAACGCTGGGACTTCTTCATGAAAAACAAAATCAGTTAATAAATATTTATAATAAAAATTCGCCACCTCAAAATACGTGCTCGTTCGAACGAGATAAGGGTGTCGTGCGAACGAAGGACAGATGTCGTTTGAATGACATCGCGCGACACTGCCATGTCGTTCGAACGACAGGACAAAGTCATTTGAACGACTGTTGTGTCAAAAAATTAATTTTTAATGTCCACTTTAATACTAAAAAAAATACTCATTCTCAAATTTTGACGAAAAAGTCCTCTCCAACATTTAGAAAATATTTTGTAAAAATATCCCAAAATCTCTAAGTGTAAAGTTAAGGTATTTAAAACATAACCTTACCAAAGTAAACTTCGTAGAGTCTTTTTTATGAAGAACTTGATTAATTCGGATCCGTCTTGTGGTAGATGGATCTTGAATGCTCTTCGACGGTGTAGCAGTATATGACATAATACATTGATAACGGACTTATAAAAATATGTCCTTATAGTTGTCAACATGCATACTTTATAAATGCGCAAAATAATCTACGGATGGTAACAAACAAAGATTGCAACACGAATTTAAATGCGGAAGCAAATTTTAAACATGTTTTATCTTTTTATCCTAAACATGAATCTATTGTGATAAAACAGATAAATTTGACAAACAAATCAACCAAGGCAAAGTTTTGGGGAAAACGCCAATGGGAAAAATCTTTATTCATTCAGAAATTCACAAGATAGTCGACTCACAAACTACTTGATGTATGCCAGAAGTATAACGTGTTAATCTTTGCAAATCTCTAATGAATAATAACTATGATCCTCATAAGAATCACAAGACCACAGTCCTTTGTGAGCCCCAACCTTCATCTTCAGCAGTGACTCCCCGCAAGTATCATAAATCAGCCATGGAGATCCTCTCCACAAAGGAGTATGCAAAGGTACAAATCTTTGTAGGGTAATTCAAGGATGCTTTGTTGTGAATTAAATAAGTTTTTTTCAACAATAAAAGGTGAAGAACTTTTGCAAAATTTATGCGGAAACAAACTTGGCAAAAGTCTTAAACGTTCTGATCACGAAACAGGTATTTAGATAAAACTTATGGAGGCGGGTCGCTCAACGATAATGCAGAGTTATTCAAACGCAATGTTGATCTTATTAGAATGAGATCCGATCTCAGTACTAACGAGCTCTAAAAAACTTAGACAGAAAGCTTCGTTTGATCAAAATTAGAAGCAACCTATCAAACGAGGGATATAACGGCATAGAAAAGTTGTTTGAACAACATGGAGATGTCATTTGAACGAGCTAAATGTAATGTTAAAAGTCCGTCGGCAGTAAACTCAGAAAACATTTTTCTTTTCAAAAGGCCTGTGTTCGGTTCGTCTTGACGGTGCGTGACGATTTATAACGGGATATACCAAACTAGCCTAAATCTATGTTATGAACAATCCTAGAAAATTTGTTCTTACAAATTTCCCCCTTTGGATACTCCAATACAAAACAAACAAACATGATCGAGCACCAAATTAAAATCATAATCTCCAATGACAAAAATAATGATACCCTTCCTAACCCTAAAACGTAATGGAATAAATCTTTGTCTTCAAAATTCTTCTTCTTATCTTTTTGCAAACTTTATCTTCAATTGTGTGTCTTGAATTCTGCTTTAAACACCAATACACATGAGACAAAAAAACATATACCCTCATGACTCATCGACTTTGAAATAAAATAAAACTTATGTATAAATTTCTCCGCCCATAAATCAAACTCATTTTAATTTGTTCTCCCCCTTTGTTTTTATCGAAATAGATAAAGAAGTAAAAACATAAACATGAAATACGAAGAATCACATAGAAGATAACATAATCATTAAAACAAAATCAAGCATGTGTAATGATCATCTTCAAAGGAAAATAACTAACGATTTTTGAAAATTTTTAATTTTTCCAAAAAAAAATCTAAAATTTACAAAAATAATAGACAATACCATATATAATATATGCAAAATATATCAAAGCAAATACGACACACACATATAACTATAAACGACCACAAAATTTGACACGAAACACCCAATCTTTACACACTAGCATATTATCGATGCGTCGAAACATGTGGGATGTAATGAATGGGCGTGAACTAGTAACAAAAGAATTATAATCCGAACACTCAAATATGTTCAAGAAGTTCTAATTGACCGCAAAACTTTATCAAACTAATCCTTAGTCTCAATTGAGAAATAAAGTTGAACTTAATGAACAAAACAAGAAAATGTACCCAAGCCTAGAATATTGATGATTATACAAATCATTAGCATCATGAAAAAAAAGCATAACTAGGTGTAATTGGGTGTAATACCCCGTAATTTTATGGATTTTAATTATGTGATTAATTAAATGAAATTGCTTTTAATTATGGGATTAATTAAATTAATTTGGGATAATTAATTAGAAATTAATTCGAATTTAAATAACTAGCGAGACGAGAGTTAGTATTTAAATATGATGATAATGTTGAATATTACTGAGTGATTATGGTAATATGTGATTATTGAATTTATTAAAATTTTCGTGAGTTGAAAATACGATAAGTCCGATAATTAAGTTAGGACGCGCGTGTCAGTCGTGTCATGACAAAATTTAATGAATTCAAAAGTATTTTATTTTTATGTCATCTGTATGATCATTTTAAGTGCGCCAACGTGTCCAAAAGGGTCGAGATTGTCAGAAAACACTAGTCGGGGATTTAGTTTGGGTCCCAGGGCATTTTTAGGCCTAACCGACAACTAGGAGGGTATTTTAGTCATTCCTACTTTTGGTGAACAGTGACCAACGAAATTTAAGTTTTAAGTATCAGCCAACACTTGAGTCCCTTAGGGTTTTTACAACCAAAAAGCATCATGGCAGTTAGAGAGGAAGAGAGGAGAAATTCCAAGGGTTTCCATGGCTACAACCACCACTTAGAGGTTTTTGCACTGCCGTTACCACCACCGGATAGATCGAAAAGCAAGGATCATCCCCATACCGTCTACTTCATCGGATCAAAATCTTTATTTTTCCAGGCAAGTGATTTATCTTGTAAATATTTATGGCATATGTTCTATATGATAAGTTAAATTTGGAGACAAATTATAAATAATTGTGATAATGTGAAATTAGAGACTAAATCATGAACTTGGGTAGGTTTGCATGCAGTGGACCTTCTGAAATCATTAAGGGAAGGAATTATAATCTAAGAGTTCGGAATCACGAAATTAAATTGGGGTTTTTAATTATTTTTGAAGAGATGAGGAAAAACTAGGGTTATAGTATTTTAATGACTTATAATCCAAGAAATCGATAATATGTGATGTTTTGATAAACCTTAAATGTTAAGACTGGTGTAGTAATGTTGGTTCATGATTATTATACTCATTTGGGGAGTTTGGGAGGTGGTTATATGATTTGGAGGTGTAAAAATGAAGAATTCCGTAACTGTTAAGAAATTATGGGCGAATACCTGCTTGATCGATCGATCGAAGAATGTCGATCGACTGATCCTTTTCTTCGATCGATCGACCTCATCTAATTTTTTGGTAATTGTTTTCCCTTAAGGTTTAATGAAAATCCCATGGACGATATTGATTCTTAGGGTGATTAATATAATATTGTGGGATTTAGTTAAGGTCAGTAGGGTCTTAGTTATTGCCCAAAAAATGTTATAACTTATGGGATCGAACGTTATAATTACGGGCGGTTACCGAGTGAGGACGGTTTGAAATCTTTCGATTTGGGACTGAAAGTGGAATGACAGATAATGTAAGGGTATGGACAATAGCAAAGGGATTTTATATTTGCTTATATAACATTAGAAACTAATAGGAGACCTAGTAACCTTTTGGGATAGGTTTAGGTACTCAAATTGATACGACGAGAGAGTTATCAAGTTAAATATATATTACGTATGATGTTCGGGATAAACTTACTACGTACGAGACTTACTTGATGGAATGTGTGAATACTTATATTGTAATATGATTACTTAGGTTATGTGAATGCCTAGTGTATGAAATTCTTATGTGTATGACATACCTACCATACTTGCTATCACGAGAGGTAGGTTTTAAGGAAAAAGGACATCTTATCTTTGTGTGCCTTCGGGGGGGTATAGATTGGTACCTTAAGGACATAGGACTGTGAATGACTTATTTATGAGTTGATAAGTCAGCTGACCATGGGAGCATAGGTATGTGCATGACCCATGTGTATGTGAACTATGTTCGCCTCCAATATGCATGATTTGTATTGAGACGGTTCCTGAGAGATTCGAAACACGTGATCCTTATGTACGTGATGCACATGAATTTGATAGTAGAGTATGCGTGCACCGCCGCTTAGCCTAGGGGTGACTTATATGTATATATGTACTGAGAGTGATTTATACATATATACTTGTGACTGGTTCACTGTTGCTTAGTAGATGCGAATAAGTAAGATAATTCAATGGGCAAAAAATGTGAGAATTTAATTAACACTTGAGATAATTAATTTAATGAATGGGAATACGGGTTATGAATATGACTTGTTTGGGTGTTACGAGTAGATATTCTATTTTATAGTGCGAAAGAAGGAGTGGTACAGACTAGTTAGTTAGCGGCATAACTAGGATGGGTTAAGGGTATATGTTAGGCGTGCACATTAGTTGAGAGGTGAGGATATCAAGTGAGGGCACGTGACTAACATGTTTAATATATGTGTTGTTTAATATTGTGATTTAAACACTTGCAGTTTTAAAATATTTTCACCTCGAGCTCTGACCCGTTTGCTTTCAAATCTATCTCTTTTTGTAAAAACATTTTAGGTACCCAGCCACAGGGACACCAAGCGTAGGAGTTCCATTCTGATGACGTGTTGTAGCTGCTGTGGAAGTTACAGGATCTTGGTATTAGACGCCTTCATATTTATCCTTGGTTCCTTCAGAGTCATTTGTATCAGTTCTGGGATGTCTCCCATCCTTAATTAGAGGTTGTAGTTATATACTTTCATTATTTCGATTATTGGTTTATTTATTTATTCAGATTCTTGTATTGGGACTTTATTTACTCTGGCATTATTATTATTGGAGTGTTTACTCCAGGCTCCGTTGATTTCATTTCGTTGGTTATTCATATGAGATTATTTATACGATTGATGGGTAATGATTAAATTCTTAGTCATTTGTTAACTTAATTAATAAAATTTGGCATCTCTCTTTTTAAATATTAGGTGGCTAGTAATTAACTAATTATTTTTGACAGTGATGCTAAGACTGAATCAACTTGATATTCTGTATTAATTTAATAAAGGAGTATCTACCCGGTATTTAATTAGATGGGGTGTCACAGGTGGTATTAGAGCATGAGGTTCTAGTGTCCTTTAGGATCTGTGCGGCTTATTATGCTTCTAGCGTAGCTTTCTTTGATGTAGAGCCCTATGTTTAGGATTGTTGATTTCTTTGGTGAGGTTCCGTTCTCCTTATATAATTCATATGAAAGTGAATCTTATTTGCATTCGGGTGTGTTGCAGTATGTCAGGCGAGGACAGTTGGACGGACAGTAGGCGGCAAAGCTCAGTTGAGGTTATAATGTATATTCAAGAATGATGACCGTAGTTGAGGTCACCCCTATTATCACACGGAAGGCCAGAATGGTAAAGACAGTTAAGGCATAACATATGACTTCCAGGAACCACTATAGTAAAAAGTGGGGTCAAATTCAACTCACCCAGCAAGGTTAGAATGGGAGAGAGAGTCAGACAAAACATTGAACCAGCAGTGAAAATTCTAGAAATGAGGAAATGGCATGTGTTAGCCAACGAAGGTAAAATATCCAAAGGTTTGGGCATATGTCGGAGTACGGCAAATCGGGACTGAAATTTTTGGGTAAAATTTTTCTTGGCTCGTAAGAGCAGAGTTAAAATGGTGAGAGACAACCACCACACTTAGAAGTGGAATGTTTTATTAAGAGAAGGCGCATACGTATGGTTTGACCTTAAGTTCCTTCATCAGATGTTCAAGATAAGATGAGAACATTGTTCTGAACTCACACAAGAGGATCGGACAGAGGTCACTTTGAGAAAATAAATTTAATTAATTAGCGAACCTTACACCAGATGAAGTAGGTGCAATGGAGAAGAGGACATTAAAGTGGAAAATTAACTTACAAGAAGAATTGTTAGCACTTCTGGGGAATTCTTCTTGAACGGTCAATGCAGATGGTAATAATGTCGCGTTTTATTAATATGGAGGTAAACGCTTCCTCTGTGTGGGGAACTACAAGAATCAAAGAATTTAGATAGAGTAAGACTAGGGGAAACGGTGTTGAAGCAGCACCACAAGGGGGAGACCCATCAGGGGACCCATTTAAATGATTGGGATAGCTGAATTGTTATTGAGCGATGATGATTTCAATAAGAGTTGTCGAAGCCAGTAGCGTGTTCCTTAGGGCCATAAAAGCTAAGGGAATAACAGAGGTAGTCATCAGAGTCGAGACTACCAACATCCAAGAGAAGGATAACCCTAATATCGTCAATGTGACCGGAGATAAGTGGAGTATGTGTAGAGGTATTTTGTGGGGAATGAAACTCGTACGTTAATTTTTTTCCCCAAGTATAGGGATAAGGGTATGGTGCCTAGCAAGGGCAATAGTTATTGAAATTTTCGGTTTGGTACGGACAGGTGTGTTAAGTCCAGGAACCATTTAAGCAGCCAGGGTGATTGGCAAGATAGAAGTATGAGTTATATCCTCAGTTGATGATGCGTGTTGTATGTGTCAAGAATGAGTTACTACATTTTTATTATTGTCATATTCGAATGAGAGATGATTTTAGTGAGTATCTCGGCAATGTTATTATTTATGTGAATATTTTCCTGGTATAGTGGCATTACCTTTAGTGTGATCTGCGGAGGATGAATGGGTGTATCGATAGTGGTATATACCTTATTAAAATTTCTCGTTTTAGTGCAGTGTTATACGAGTATGATTTTATCCTAATTACGGTTTTATAATATGCTTAAATCGATAGTGTGCGGATATTACAAGTCTATCGGGGTTACTACCTTAGTGTAGAATGTTTTGTTCTGGCGAGGCCCCGTCTGCTAGAGGGTCGGGCTCGCATTTTATATATGTGTGTATATGTATATATATTGTTAAGACTTCGAAAAGTATAATGGTCTTGGATATTTTTTCCTAGTATGTGTAGGGACTTTATTGATATAAATCCGAGTGTATTTGGTTTACTGTTCAGCGAGAAGATTTAGCTGGTTATTATAATTAATGCTCAGGATGTGGTAATAAGAAGAGTGCATTGTTATATCACCCTTTAGAGACATGGAAGTTAATACTCATAGTTGTATGTCCGGGGATGGGATTTTGAGAGCCCCGATTATATTTTCATGGTGTTTATGGAATGTGATTACCATCAATGTTAAGAGACAGTGTCTTTAGGATGAAGTTCCTTGTTTAAGTGTAATTATGAAAGGAGATGTAGCTTTGATATCAAGAGATGGGAATATAGGGGTACATGTTATGGACTGAGGCTCTAACGGATTCCGAAGACCGATACGGCTAGGAAGTAGTGTATCGGGGGGGTCCTTGTTTGTATTTCGCTTTGCGAGACATCCCATGCATAAAACTTAGCGTAAAGTTTGTAGTAAGGAGGGTTTGGCCATTCATCCATGATTTGGGTACCTCGATCATTATGGAAGTATGTAGTTATAACCACTGTTCTAAAAAACCCGCCTAGGCTTAAGGCTTAAGGCTTAGGAGAAACGCCTCGCCTTACGCTTTTCATGCCTTATTCTTGGTAAAACCCTTACGGCGCACTTTTTTCTAAAAACAACAATGCCTTAGTGAAATGATGTCGCCTTTTAAAGAATTTGTTTACAAACCGGACCATTATCTTATCCAAAATAATCAGATAGTATTTTAATTTGCATATATTCAGACATATTTTTATGATATGTGCAATTTTTGTATTTTAATAGCCTTGTTATGGTTAAAAAATATTAAAATATGTTAAGAAGGCCTAAACGCCTTTTCACGCCTTTTTACGCCTAGGCCCGCCTAGGCTTCTAAGGCTTAAGGCTTGGCCTCCACGCCTCAATCACGCCCCGCGTTTTTTAGAACCTTTGTTATAATCGAAAGTTAAAGGGGTAAATTACGATATAAGTCCAGTAGAGCCAGTTGTTAGTGAATAAGTGCTGATAATTTTGTTTTATTATTAACGAATTGAAGGATGAAATGATGTTTAGAAGGATTTAAAATTTCAAATTCAAGGGTGATTAAGAACGCCCAAGTGGTATGGACATGTTGGAAATGTAGGGACAATAAAGAGTTTGGAGTACTTATGAAGCGTATGTGATCTTTAAACCCATATGCATGGGTTATAAGGGGTGTAGACACCCAGGTTTGCTGATGAGATAATCGTCGAAAGAAGAGACATAGAGATGAGTGAGATTTATACTTGTGAGACTGATATTACAAAATAGTAGAGGTAGATTGGATTAAGCGTCATAAGAGAAGGATGATAATCATTATACTCATGAACAATAAGAGTAGCACGTCCTAACTTAGTCGAAAGGCAGTGGGAAGCCATTTAAAAAGGGGGTATCCCTTGAGAAGAGAAAGATTGAACTATTATAGACAATTTGGAGTGGAGTTCCACCCAATCTAATGTTGAGGGTGGCTTAAGCGTAAATAGAGTGAGGATGTCAATAAGATATAAAGAGTTCAGATGTGCAAAATGTGGTGAAAGGTGCACGGGTCAGAACTTTTGGTATACGCCAAGGGAAGAAGACGGTTAGTAAGTATTACTTAACGGGAAGAATTATGCGTGAAAGTTGGTATTAAAAGGGGTATAGTAAGTGGAAGATCAATTGAGGTAAGATGATCAGCCATATAATTTTATATCAAGCTAACGATTCCAGTGATGGAAAAGTCAAGGTGGTAAATTTCTTTAAGGGGTTGCCAACTTATAGATAAGTAACGAGTTCCTTCAAATGTGTGGAACATGATGTCCAGAAGGAAAGTAATTGTTATATCCTTGTGTAAATTACACTATTAGATAGTGAACGCGTCAATATGTGGTCCTACCAGTATTATTCTAAACTAGGATGAGATCCTTGAAATCCATCTTCAACAGGGGGTATCAGGAAGTAGTGGGGATAATGTTTCATTTTGAGAAGGATGTCTCACCTATAGCCCGAGGAGTAGGCATAAGTTGATTGACTACTGGTGGAATTGTATGAAAGTAAATTTTGGACTCATTGCGATCATTTCATTTCCACAACGGATATAGCTAATAAGTGAAGTATAGTGTGGTAATGAGGAGAGGATATTACCTAATAGTAAAGTTGTGTGAACGCACCCGTACCTATTTACAGTGGAAAAGGTGTTTACTGAGGTTTTGTGTGGATAAACCTTACCATTCTTCCTCTGGATGTTTAGAGGTGAGCGGATTATTAGAGTTTTGGGATTCGTCAGAAGTTAGAATCCGATGACTATAATGGGATAACCACCAACCGTCTGAAGTGGCTTTCCCATGTGTAAAAGTCACACATTGAGAACAAAGATTCAAAGAACGGACAAGAGTAGTCAGATGTTGTATGATTTCTCCCAGGATGGGAGTTTAGTGTTTAGATAAACACGGGGGTTGATACGGAGTGAGGTGCGAACTCACAATAATATTGAGTTAATGCGGCCAGTGATGTATAGGCTATTCTTATTCGAATGTTATTTAATAAGATCACAATGTGAGGTGCATTTATTGAGGTCTAACCCTATAACTGATAAAGTGTCAAGAGTGTTCAACAAGCTTGTTGTGAAGCGAGGGTTCTAGTGATTGAGCCTTTCGTCGTATTTTGTTTTGAGTACTAGAGGATACCTAATTTTTCTAGGTATGCCTACTTTTCCGAATTTCGAGATGAAATTCCGTTATTAGGGGGGAAGTATGTAATACCCCGTAATTTTATGGCTTTTAATTATGTGATTAATTAAATGAATTGCCTTTAATTATGGGATTAATTAAATTAATTTGCGATAATTAATTGGAAACTAATTCGAATTTAAATAACTAGCAAGATGAGAGTTAGTATTTAAATATGATGATAATGCTGAATATTATTGAGTGATTATGGTAATATGTGATTATTGAATTTATTAAAATTATCGTGAGTTAAAAATACGGCAGTTTCGGTAATTAAGTTGGAACGCACGTGTCAGTCGTGTCAGGACCAAATTTAATGAATTCAAAAGTATTTTATTTTTATGTCATCCGTATGATCATTTTAAGTGCGCCAACGTGTCCGAAAGGGTCGAGATAGTCAGAAAACACTAATCGGGGGTTTAGCTTGGGTTCCGAGGAATTTTTAGCCCTAACCGACAACCCGGGAGAGTATTTTAGTCATTCCTACTTTTAGTGAATAGTTACCTACGAAATTTAAGTTTTAAGTATCATCCAACACTTTAGTCCCTTATGGTTTTTACAACCAAAAAGCATCATGGAAGTTAGAGAGGAAGAGAGGAGAAATTCCAAGGGTTTCCATGGCTACAACCACCACTTAAAGGCTTTTGCACCCCCATCACCACCACCGGATAGATCGAAAAGCAAGGATCATCCCTATACCGTCTACTTCATCAGATCAAAATCTTTATTTTTCCAGGAAAGTGATTTATCTTGCAAATATTTATGTCATATGTTCTACATGATAAATTAGATTTGGAGACAAATTAAGAATAATTGTGATAATATCAAATTGGAGACTGAATCATGAACTTGGGTAGGTTTGCATGTAGTGGACCTTCTGAAATCATTAAGGAGAGGAATTATAATCTAAGAGTTAGGAATCACGAAATTAAATTGTGCTTCTTAATGATTTTTGAAGAGATGAGTAAAAACAAGGGTTATAGTATTTTAATGACTTGTAATCCAAGAAATTGATAATCTGTGTTGTTTTGATAAACCTTGAACGTTAAGACTAGTGTAGTAATGTTGGTTCATGATTATTATACTCATTTGGGGAATTTGGTACATTGTAATATGATTTGGAGGTGTAAAAAGGAGAATCCCGTAACTGTTAAGAAATTATGGGCGAATACCTGCTTGATCGATCGATCGATCGATCCAAGAATGTCGATCGATCGATCGACCTCATCTAATTTTTTGGTAATTGTTTTCCCTTAAGGTTTAATGAAAATCCTTTGGCCGATATTGATTCTTAGGGTGATTAATATAATATTATGGGACTTTGTTAAGGTCAGTAGGGTCTTAGTTATTGCCTGAAAAATGTTATAACTTATGGGATCGAACGTTATAATTACGAGCGGTTACCGAGTGAGGATGGTTTGAAATCTTTTGATTTGGGACTGAAAGTGGAATGAAAGATAATTTAAGGGTATGAACAGTAGCAGAGGGATTTTATATTGCTGAGATGACATTAGAAACTAATAGGAGACCTAGTAACCTTTTGGGATAGGTTTAGGTACTAAAATTGATACGACGAGAGAGTTATCAAGTTAAATATATATTATGTATGATGTTCGGGATAAACTTACTACGTACGAGACTTATTTGATGGAATGTGTGAATACTTATATTGTAATATGATTACTTAGTTTGTGTTAATGCCTAGTGTATAAAATTCTTATGTGTATGACATACCTACCATACTTGCTATCACGGGAGGTTGGTTTTCCAGAAAAGGGCCATCTTATCAATGTGTGACTTTGGAGGGATTTAGATTAGTAACTTAAGGACATAGGACTGTGAATGACTTATTTGTGACTTGATAAGTCAGCTGACCATGGGAGCGTAGGTATGTGCATGACCCATATGTATGTGAACTATGTTCGCCTCCAATATGCGTGATTTGTATTGAGACGGTTCCTGAGAGATTCTAAACATGTGATCCTTACGTACGTGATGCACATGAATTTGATAGCAGAGTATGCGTGCACCGCAACTTAGCCTAGGGGTGACTTATGTATATATGTATTGAAAGTGATTTATATATATATACTTATGACTGGTTCACTGTTGCTTAGTAGATGCGAATAACTAAGATAATTGAATGGGCAAAGAATGTGAGAATTTAATTAACACTTGAGATAACTAATTTAATGAATGGGAATACGAATATGACTTGTTTGGGTGTTACGAGTAGATATCCTATGTTAGAGTGCGAAAGCAGGAGTGGTACAGACTAGTTAGTTAGCAGCATGACTAGGATGGGTTAAGGGTATATGTTTGGCGTGCACATTAGTTGAGAGGTGAGGATATCAAGTGAGGGCACGTGACTAACATGTTTAATATATGCGTTGTTTGATATTGTGATTTAAACACTTGCAGTTTTAAAATATTTTCACCTCGGGCTCTGACCCGTTTGCTTTCAAATCTATCTGTTTTTGTAAAAACATTTTAGGTGCCCAGCCACAGGGACACCAAGCATACGAGTTCCATTCTGATGACGTGTTGTAGTTGTTGTATAAGTTACAGGATCTTGGTATTAGATGCCTTCATATTTATCCTTGGTTCCTTCATAGTCATTTGTATCAGTTAGGGCATGTCGCCCATCCTTAATTAGAGGTTGTAGTTACAGACTTTCATTATTTCGATTATTGGTTTATTTATTCAAATTCTTGTATTGGAACTTTATTTACTCTGGCATTATTATTATTGGAGTGTTGACTCCAGACTCAGTTGATATAACTTCGTTGGTTATTCATATGAGATTCTTTATGAGATTGATGGGTAATGATTTAATTCTTGGTTATTTGTTAGCTTAATTAATAAAATTGGCGTTTCTCTTTTTAAATATTATGTGGTTAGTAATTAACTAATTGTTTTCGATAGTGATGCTAAGACTGAATCAACTTGATATTCTGTATTAATTTAATAAAGGAGTATCTACCCGGTATTTAATTAGACGGTGTGTCACGTTGATCTTCAACTAAACACACTCAAAATATAAACATGATCATATTTTATTCTTTTCTTTTCTTTTGAAGTGATTTTTTTAATGACCAAACGAACTAAACTATTTGGCCCCTTTTTGGCATATTTCTCTCTTTATTTCCTTTATTTTTTGTTGGTCTTTTTTCAAATGGTGAATTTAACGACGAGTTCGCTTGCCTCTCGTATCCCTTCCTATGTACACTCATATTTTTCATTAATAAATAAACTCTCATGGGCAACGGTTCTTACATGCACAAATACTGTATCGTCAAATAAACATGATGATGAGAAAATTTATAGGAGAACATGTGGTGGCGTCTGTGCAGTCAAAATCATCTATGCCACCTGTTCCACCTGTGCAGTCACATGTGTAGTCAAAATCATCTCTGCCATTATCACTGCCACCTGTGCAGTCAAAATCATCTCTGGTGGTGGCTGTAGTGGCATTACCTGTGGCTCCTGATGAACCTCCCTCATCTCATCCCTGGCCACTGCCCTCTCAGCTCGTTATCACCTCAGTGGCATCTGAAAACTGATTGAATTGTATAAGTACATAGTTGATACAAAATATAATAGTAGAAGCACGATATATCAAACACGCAAGGATAAAAACAATAACCTTAATAATAGGGCTCTATATCAACAGAATGTAACGTTGAAATCGTAGTAAGCCGTACGGATCCTATTGGACACTAGAACCTGATGCCTGGATACTATCTGTAACACCTCGCCTAGTTAAATACCAGGTGATTAGGACTTTATTAAATTAAAACTAGATTTACAAAATTGTTCATTCTTAGCATCACTGTCGAAAACCAAATTTATTACTAATCACCTATCAGTTAATTAAGCCAGTGCCAAATTTTATCTTCTATTAAATAGACAAATAGTAATATGCGTAAACATTGAATATAAAACCTTCACACCATTCTAGATTCTAAATCATCTCAAATAAATGAATAACTAAAGTCTTACCGAATAAACCATCGGCTGAAATCCCCAAACCAAATAATGAGTCCAACTAATAAAAAATTTGAATACAAGTCTGAAACTAAAATACTGAATAAATAAAGTCTCAAAGGGAAACATGCCCCAGATGGAATACTGGAATAACTCCTATGCTGGGAATGAAACGATGGATGCATCTAATCAAAGCCCTGCAAGCCTCCACAGTGCTGCAGCTATACATCCATGTACAGAATCATCACATCTGGCGTCTGTGTAGCTGGACACCTAAATGGTTTTAAAAAATATTTTATAGCAAGGTTTAGTACTCAAAACATTTTGAAAATATTTTACAAGTATTTATCATAATTTAAAATCAGTTATAGATTACACATGTTAGCTTATGTACGCTCCTTTGAGTTTCCTCACACCTCATTTATTGTGCACGCCTAACGTCTCTACTTATCCCACCTAGTTATTCTACCCAAGCTAACTAGACATAAGTATTACCTCTTAGACTTACACTTTCAAGTCTCGGTACCATCCATACAGTACATTATTTTATTAGCAACGCTCGTATGTTATAATCATTCTAAGTAAAATTTCTCCATGTTATCATTTAATCATATAATTAAGTGTGTCTACTTAATTACCTTCCTGTTTGGATTTCTAGTAGTCTACTATCACACATAAGTAGATTATTCACACATTATATATTTCACACACAATATATACTATAAGTGCATACTTTACTATCATGTACCCGTATCACACATTGGGTACTATTGGTTCGAAATGTTACCTCGACCCCAGTATTTATTTCATATATTGGTTCGGAATGTACCTCGACCCCAATATTCATTATATATATATTGGTTCGGAATGCTACTTTGACCCAAATATTTATTTCATATATTGGTTCGGAATGTCACCTCTACCCCAATACAAATAAGTATACAATAGGTATTCATCCCACCTATAGATAATCAGTAGGTATACACACAACCTAAGTATCATAACTTCGTACCTAGTATATATTACTCTAATACTCATCGTACTTTCAATTTATGATTTTTCCTCACCATCGCATTTAATGGAGTATCATTCTCTACTCTGAGGGTCCTAGTCACCCCATGGTTTATTTCAGTAGCTAAGTCCTCCTTACTTTACCAGTCTATACAATAAGCTCACTCACGCATTTTTGTAATTTCATTCTCATTGTCTCAAATTAATTACATTATCATTTAATCCTGTTTAATCATCATCTTAATTCTTTCAATAAGACCAAATCCCATAAACCTACCAAGGCCTACTGCAATTTAATAAATCCCTTATTATATTCTAACAATGTCCTAAAAGTTTTCCCGATAACGATTTAGGAGTTCTAGGGTTAAAAAGGGTAAATTACATTTTCCTGGAAACCAAACGGGTCCGCCTCTGAACCGGACCGATTCTCCCCTCTGTAATTCATCTTCTCCATTACGCAAGTACGTTTTTTCACCATTAAGACCTGCATAACTTACATAAACCCATATTGTTAGGGATTTAATCATCTAATCCTCAAGAACCCTCAGTTTTCATTATTCTCCATTTATGTTCAACATAAACCCAAATAAATTTCGTGGATAATAATAAAAATATCTTATTTATTATCCTCTACAGATATCAAATCCTTCAACATGCAATTCTTACCCAAACATGCATTTAAATCTTTCTTTTCTTCCAAGAATTATCAATTTAATCAAGATAGTTTAACAACATGGTTATTATAACTTCAAAAGAATGTAACTAAACACATGCCTTTGATCAGTAGGGTCTGATTTCGTAGCTTGGTGATGGATTTGATTGTTTCCTCCTCCAATCTTCCTTCCCAGTCGATGAAAGCTCCAAGAATCTCTTCAAAGGATCCAAAAACTCTCTCCTTTTGCTTTAAGAGGGACTCCCATTGTATTTTGAGTTTCTAACCCTAGCCCCTCTTATCTAACATCTGATAAAGGAGTTAGAAATTTGTAGGTCTCCTAACCTTCATTTCCAAAATGACTAAAACGCCCCTATACGGTGTCGATTTAGCCTCAAAATGCCCCGGGACCCAATCGACACACCTGAGTATACTTTTTTTTACTATTGCGACCCTTATAAAGTCATTCGTAACCTCAAAATTGTCATCCGAGTCACTCAACACAATTATTGCATCTCGACCTCAACTTATTCTACATGCGACTCTCGGTTGAGATAATTCCAATTACGCCAATATCACTCACTATTACACGTAATAATTTCCATATGTTATTTACCATTCACTTAGTAATTTAAATTCATAATATTAATCATTATCTCACTGTCGATTAATATTTTATAAATACATTATTACTCAATTCAATTAAATTACTTCTCTTGCGTAATTTAAAATAAAACTAATTAATTAAACTAAAACACGTAGAAATACGGGGTATTACATACTTTTCCCCTTACAGAAAATTTCATCCCCGAAATTAGGTCATATGTTGGTCTCGTATGTCAGCCTCCCGCTCCCATATCGGCTCATCAATATTGTGGTGCCCCCACTGAACTCGCACTAGTGGTACCACCTTGGGACATAGTTTATGCTCACTACGATCCAAAATAGGCATGGGCCTCTCCTCGTATGAGACGTCTAGATGAAAATCAATCTCCTCGAGTGGCACATGCCAAAAACTCTCTCGCTCCTTCGATATTTCTTTTGCGATGACACATGGAACACATCGTGTATCCGCTGAAGATGCTTCGATAAACCCAAACAATGGGCTATCGATCCCACTCTCTCGATCACAGGAAATGGCAAAATATCTTGGCGTTAGCTTAACCTTCTTATCGAACCTCATGATTTTTTCATAGGCGACACCTGTACTAACACCTTGTCACTAACCTCTAACTCAGCATGTCTACAGTTCGCATCAACACAACTCCTCTGTCTATCCCGAGCTATCCGAATACGTCCCCGAATTAACTCGATCTTGGTAGTAATCTTTTGTATCATCTCGGGTCCTAAGAACTTATTGTCCCCCACCTCTAGCCAGTAGGTAGGAGAACGACAAGGTCTCCTATATAATTCCTTAAATGGTGTTATGCCGATCGTAAATTGGTAAGAGTTATTATACGCAAACTCTACCAATGGATGGTATCACTCCCAACCTCACTCAAAATACGAGATGCACATCCTCAACATGTCCTCTAGCATCTGATTCACCCTCACAGTATGCCCGTTTGTCTATTGGTGATATGCCATACTCAACCTCAAGTTTGTACCCATGGCCTCTTGAAAGCTCTGATAGAAGTGAGACATAAAGATCTTGTCTCTATTGGACATAATGTTAATTGGCACCCCATGCAGCTTAACTATCTCAGTAATGAACAGCTATGCATACTAACTCGTCTAGTAGTTGGTGCGAACGATCAAGAAGTGGGCCACCTTGGTCAACCGATCCACTATCAATCAAATGGAATCGTGACCTCGCTGCGATGTCGGCAGCGCAGTAATAAAGTCCATCAAAATTCTCTCCCACTTCCACACGGGAATTTACAATGGTTGTAACATCCCTGAAGGCCTCTGATGGTCAACTTTCACAAGCGGACAAGTACCACTCTTTGAGAGAAACTCTGCTATGTCTCTCCTCATCCTCGACCACCAATAATGTCTCATTATATCATGTCAGATCTTATCCCCATTGGGATGTACTGTAAACCTCAAACCATGAGACTATGTCATAACTGTCTGTCTCATATCCTCACCCTCTGTTACAACAAGTCTTCCATTAAAATATAATCCACCTTCTGAGCTAATCAAATAGGATTGTTCCCCCTCGGCTAATAACTGACGCACCCTGTCCTGGCAGGATCGGTCCTCCTCTTGAGCTTCATTACCCACATAACGATCTCGAGAGTGATTGATAAAACCAACATGCATGCTTTGGCGACCTCATCTTCATCTTGAAGCTCCCTCCAGTTCGGACTCTCTAGTAGGTCATCGGCTCAACGCATATGCTACCATGTTAGCCTTACCAGGATGATACTGTATATCAAACTGGTAATCCTTTATGAACTCTACCATAGACTCTGCCTTATATTCAGATCCTTCTGTGTGTAGAGATAATGAAGTGACTTATGGTCCGTGAATAATGTGAACCGCTCTCCTAGCAAGTAGTGTCTCCATATCCTTAAAGCAAAAACGACCTCTGCTAACTCAAGGTCGTCGGTGGGGTAATTATTCTCACGGGGCTTATGCTTTGGGGACACATAAGATATAGGCATCTCCTCCTGCTGTAACACACCCCTAAGTCCCTACAAGGATGCATCCATGCAGACCCGATACTCCATCCCACTCATAGATAATGCAAGTACCGGCACTGATGTCAACTTATCCTTCATCTCATCAAAGTCTAGTTAACAGTTATCACTCCATACAAATGGCACTACCTTACGAGTCAAGTTCGTCAAAGGGCCCGTAATCTTCGAGAATCCTTTTATGAATCGACGATAATACCCATACAACCCTAAAAAGCTGCAAACCTCTGTCGATGTCGTTAGCTATCCCCATTCCCGCACCGCCGATACCTTACTCAGATTAACGGAAATTTCCTGTCTGAGACAATATGGCCAAGAAATTATACATCCCGTAGCCATAATCCACATTTCCTAAATTTGGCATATAATTGGTGGTCCCGTAATGTCTTTAGAACCAACCGTAAGTTCTCTACGTGATCCTCCTCAGTACGAGAGTAGACCAAAATGTCGTCTATAAATACAATCATAAACTGGTCCAAGAACTCCCTGAATACTCTATTCGTGAGGTCCATAAACACTACTGGCGCATTGGTGAGCCCAAACGGCATCAATTTGAACGTATACGATCCATATCGCGATAGGAAAGTGGTCTTGGGAACATCCTCCTCCCAAATACGAAGCTGATGATAACCTGATCTCAAATTAATCTTGGAAAAATACGCAGCCCCTCTCAACTGGTCAAATAGGTCATCGATCCTTGGCAACGGATACTTATTCCATATCGTGACCTTGTTCAGCTCCTTGTAATCTACACACAAACGAAACGAGCCATCCCTCTATTTCATAAATAATATGGGCGCACCCAACGATGATGTACTCCACCGAATGAAACCCTACCCTAACACCTAATGGATTATAAATCATTCCCAACTTCCTAGGATCATTAATTCATCATTAAACATCATAATTATTTAAAATCTCCAAATTTATTCATATGAACCCTAGTTTCCAAATTTTCATTTAAAGAACCTAATCAACCCAGATTCGTTCATCAATATATAATCCAATTCTGTGATTAATCCTCTACATACATGAAGGAATTTCAACCACTAATTAAACCAATCCTTAATCATAATTTAAATCTCCAATTTTCACCCAATTAACATGTAAATCATGATTAATTTCACATATTCTAACATGAGTATGATTATTGATAAAAGAAAGCAAGTAATAAACACTTGCCTCGAATATGACGGTCTAATCCGTTGGTGATGTTGGTATGGGTGTGTTCCCCTTGTCCCGATCTACACGGTGGTGGTGGTGGTGATTGTGCAAAGTGGTGTTATCTTGGCCCTTTTCTTTTGGAATTAGCTCTCCCTCACACCTCCTATAGCCGTTCTTAACTTCCTGTAACTTTTTAACCCTAATGGACTTTCCTTGGATGATATAATTACTCTTAATTTTCGTCCATTAATTTAGCCCAAAAATACAATTTACCATAATGCCCTCTCGGGGTGCCGGTTAGGCCTAAAATCGCCCCAGGACCCAAACTAAACACCCGGGTATACTATTTTGACTATCTCGACCCTTCCGGACTCAACGGCGCACTCAAAATGACCATACAAGTTAATAAAAATAAATTCTCTTGTTATTCCATTCAATTAGTCCCAACATGACTCACACGCGTGTCAGACTTATATTACCAAACTGTCGTATTTCTCACTTTCGATAATTTATCAAGTATCATAATTCCATATTACATATCACACAGTAATATTCAATAATTATCAACAATAAGTATTAACCCTTGGCACGCTAGTTAATAATTATTTTAATCCGGATTAATAAAAAATTAATTTCTCTCATTTTAATTATACTAATCCAACAACAATAATTAATTACATACTTATTCCCATAATAATAATTAATCACATAATTATTTAAATCATCAAAAATATGAGGTGTTACATACTTCCCCCTTACAACAGAATTTCATCCCGAAATTCGGAAGAAGTATACCAGGTACAGACAACGCTGTAAAAACATTGTGCACCGCATCCTTGCGCTACCAAGTAAGCTACTCCGTACCACCCATATAGTACGCTATCGAATACCCTTAGTAATGAACACTTAACATGTGTTTGTTTTAAACTACAGGTTATCCTGTCATGTAGGCTCCTCCCTTAGCCTTACCGTTTAAGTTTCACTACTTACTATATTTTAGATATTCACTATCGAGCCTTCTACTATTTGCACCTTAGTAGATTTATCCTCCTTTCAGATACATACGACTTCGTTTCATGTCGTTCATACAAGTAACTTGGTTGTGTAATATATATTTCACACACAATATATACGATAATATCGATTCTCCTCTGACATTTGTAATCATAACTGGTCCCCCTACCTTTAACTATCAAGTAGGATAACAACAAAGTTTATCGTGCCATACTTATACTGGCACTTTGCCCGAACGTGAACTTATAGCAGTTATTTGGACACAAACTCCACTAGTGTAAGGTACTGCTCCCGTCCTCCTCTAAGATCTCAGGGTCCACATAAAATTTTCTCTCCCGCATCCGATTAGACCACTTGTCCTTCCCATCACTCCGTGGGTATTAGGTCGTACTCAATCGCATTTTAGTACCTATAATCTTACTATCTCAGCTACATGAGAATATCCTTGGGGATACTCTTCCATTCTGTAGTGGAAGGAGTCCCTACTGGTTTCGAATTATCCGCCCTTTTTCTAACAGTCAGCTGACCCACTGCAAGACTAACTTTGAAGGTTACTCTACGTTAAACCCATTACCACTGTTATTTGTATCCTGATACATTTTATACTCTCTTGAATGTACTTCTAATCGTGATACGTGTGACTTTGTCATATCGTGTGACACAAGTCTCTTTTCCGGCTCCAAAAATCTCAGTTCATTTTGAAACGTAAGCCTCTAAAAAATCTTATGGAGTAATCTTCGACTTACCGGACTACATGTTATTGAATTCACAAGATAATCATAATCCACCGTTTGATTCAATCACCCAGGGCGCCCATACACCCCATGCCTCGCGCACCATTATACAAATGACATAAAATTTTCTTACCTCAATTCTTGCACACTCGGTATGCTGATGTGGTAGGGGTACACTCAACCACCCCACTAGTCAAAACTTAATAGAATGATACTGAGACTAGGCGACTCTATTGGCCTTAAGTCATAAAAGAATTATCAACTCTCAATTATATTCCTTTATAGGTATAATAGCCCACATACAAAACTTATGTACTATTGACCAAACTTCTCTCCAACTCCCGACTTTCACTAGTTTCATGCGTGGGATGTCTCGCAAAGAGAAATCCAAGCAAGGAACCTCCGATACACTACTATCTAACCTAGTCGGTTGTCGAGGTTCGTAAGGCCTTTAATACATACTATGAACTTTCCCACAATCTCCGTATGTTGACATAAGAGTTTGCTCGATCACTTTCATATCTCTAAACATAACATAAAGCATAGCGCTTTCACTATCCTAGGTACTCAGTGCTATATATATATAACGAGCTCCATCTCTCTACTCAAAGAAGAACACAATGCATCATGAGTCTCCTCAGTAAAATAAATTCTTACGCATCGAAGTTACATATAACTAGACAACATACTCGTTGAGGTCTATAATACCATGAAAATTTTCATATATTCATATATATGGGCCCAACCCTATTTCAGGTGGCGCCGCACAAAATAAATATTCCTCCTCCCGGAGTATCCTTAGGACAGTCATATCATTATATTTTTACTATCGTTTAACCATACGGTAATTAATTACTACACATTACCATAATAAACTCTACTAAAGCAGACTCGATGCGGTAGTAAATTATAACAACAAAACATATTCTTAGGGTCCACCGGGTTCACTCACGAGCAATCATCAAAATGCCCTTCTAAACAACGAGAAATACGTTTGTAGCGAGACTGTTAAAACTAACGTTCCCACTAACTCGACACGCACGTGAAGTTTAGGGTTTCCAATTTACATAAAAGTTGTGGCACACCCATGTCACTAGAATTTATCATTTACTCACAAGGAAGAAGAAAAACCTCACTAGTCTCACCAAATCACAGGGTCTTAGCACGTGGCTGCCATCACGACCCATGAACATCTGCAATCGTCATGCATCCTAGGATTTCATCTTATAGTTGTCCTCTCTCATCATGGACAATTTATTCCATCATGTGGGTTTCGCGCCCATTATTGAAACGTTGGCCCAAACTCTCTAGGCCTCAATTATAGATTTATTGAACTCCCATTTACATCCAAGGCCCCATAGACCCTGACATACTGTATGCTACTATTAATGAGGACTCTACTTGTCCATCCTGAACCCATCAGTCTCGAGTTATAAATTTCCTGGGCCTAATTCTCTTGACCCCAAATTCCTTCGCTGGAAGTCTCGCTCCTCCAGTTGTTATGCCTAACTGGCATAGTTTACCATTTTGAATCTCTTCGGCCTCACTTCTCAATTGTGGACACCTTCAATACTTGTAGTTCTACTTCCTTTACATAAAGAAGACTTCATGAACCATTTATGCATCACTGGTCCCACTAATCATTTTTGGAATGTCCTTCTCTCGGACCAAGTAGTCTTAACTTGCCTTTCGGAACTATGGTTGGCTTCCACAACCCTGATTAACTTCATCGTCACTTTGTATGAAGTTAATCAACATAAAATCATCTAACCGTGCTCCCTATTGGGTATACTCTCATGTGGGGTTTCACTAACACCGTTAAGTTCAGTTTTGCTTTTCTGCCAGATTCTCTAACCTTTCTGGTTTGCTTCTTTTAAAAGGAATGCAAGAACTAGTCACCATATAACCTTGATGACATCAACATCAGTCATCCTAGCTGGATTTCTCACCTATGCTTGTGTTCTACTCACGGGTTATTTATCAACTACAAATCCTTTGGATAATTTATGCCTCTCTGCCCGGTACGAAGTTCATTATGCAACTCAACCTTTCTTTCGTAATCGGCTTCTATCTTACCCATTGTGCTAAACATCAAAATTTCACTCACATTTTGTTACCACATCGAATGAAAGATCTCATGGTCAAATCGTATGCAAATTTCTCTCTAAATTTCAAACACACTTCTTCATATATGGTTATTTCCTCTAATCACTACATGATGCTCCTAAGAGCTATAACTTTTAACTCCAAATTTAATTTTGAGTGTCGGCACACCCCACTCTACATAATTGGCTTCGTATTTTCTACCTCTGTTGGTCTGTTACACTCTCATTTTCTTCCCCGCATCTTCACCAATGGGTTTTTCAAAAGATCTCCTTCGATTTCCCTCTTATCGATTTTGCTAGGTGGTCCTGAAATCATTCCACCGTTATCTACGACTGTGCCTGGAAGCCCACTATTCCTGTGTGATGATTTCTAGTATCACTTGCTTAAGTAACCCTCATGGTGATTTTGTCACGATCACTCTTTCCCGATTACTCTATGTCTTCTGTTGAGCTTCTTCTCCCGCAGTTATTCTTACGGCCCTCATTGGTCGTCCTAAAATGTTTGGTGTTCGAATCACACCGAATTTCATATAATGAGTCACATACATTATAATTTGTAGCAAGAGAACGTAAGTCGCATACGTAAGGGAAAACAACAATCCTATCATAAGGCTCTACATCAAAGAACGATGCGCTGAAACGTAATAACCGAACAGATCCTAAGGACACTAGAACCTGATGCTCTGATACCACCTGTGACACCCCACCCAATTAAATATCGGGTGATCAGTCATTTATAAAATTTATAACAAAATGTTCGGTTGGTTCATTCTTAGCATCACTGTCGAAACTTAAATCCAATTAATTACCTAACATTTAATTAAGCTAGTGTCAAAATATTTCCCAATTTAATTTGAAACCATTTAATTCAATTAATTTCTGAACATTGAATTATAAACCACACACAAGAATTGAATGATGATTGAATTAAATACTGAATAATTAAGACTGGATAAAACCTTCCAATTCAAAGTCACAAACAAAATCAAAATAAATGCTCAATCCAACAGAAAAGAACTACAGAAGAACTGAGTACAATCCCGCTAATGAGGATGGGTGACACATGCCCGAACTGAAGTATCTGAACTAGGAACTGAATAAAATGAGAGAAGCGGCTAATCTCAATGACCCGCAACTTCCACAACAGCTGCAGCTCGATAAACCATCCAAGTATCTAGAACCAGTGTCCCTGTGGCTAGGCGCCTATACTAATACACACACACACACACACACACACACACACACACACACACACACACACACACACACACACACATATATATATATATATATATATATATATATATATATATATATATATAGCAAAAGAGAGGAGAAATACAAGAAACGGGCCAGGGCCCGAGGTGTAAAAATGATTTAGCAAGTATTTAAAATTGGTTCTTAAAACAAGTCTTATACGCATGTTAGTTATCGAACTCTCACATGAGTTTCTCACCTCTCGTCTATTGTGTACGCCTAACGTACATCTAATCTCCCCCTAGTTATACCTCCCATTATAACTAGTCAGAAACCATAATAATACTAACTATGCTCACTAGTAGTATCCTCGTATCGCCCATACAATACGTTATTCAGGTAATTTATCTCACATACTAAGTTTCATTATTCACCGTTTGAATGTCTAATCTTTTACCCACTAAGATTATTTTATTTCTCATTTCCATTTTATCTACTAGATTCACAAAGTAGAAAGTTACCCAAGTACACTTATACAAATATATAGTCTCATCATCCCTATATATATACACTAATCCTGCACCCTTAGGTTAAGACCACTCGATGCAAAGTAATGATTATTATTATTACCAAGTCTACTAATTTCACACAGTATAAATATTCACAAGTTCATATATATATATATATATATAGTCACATCATCCCTATACATATACATACTAATACTGCACCCCCGGACTAAGACCCATTAGTGCACCTATTAAGAAAATCCTGCATCCCCGGGTTAGTACCCATTAATGCACCTATCAATAATAATCCAGCACCCCCGAGTTATCACCCATTAGTGCGCCTAACAATAATCATCCTTGTACCCCCGGGTTATCACCCATTAGTACACTTAACAATAGAATTTCTGCACCCCCCAAGTTATCACTCGTTAGTGAACTTAACTATAAGATTCTTGCACCCCCGGGTTATCACCCATTAGTTCTCTTAATAATAATTTCCCATAATAGGCATACACATATCCTATTATAATTTATAGGTATTTCTCCAACCTACATATATACTCCTCATACGTATTTTAATCTCATCTCTACGTATAGTATAAATATTTAGATTACTATCTCTCTCGTAATCTCCAAGGAATATTCTCTCTATACCGAAATAATTAAAGTATTTATTCTCACATACTTTCCCAAAATTGCGTCTTATTTAAATTTAGTATTTGGAAGTTTATCTCACTCCAATAAACAGGTAAACTCAAAACTGGACTCTAAGAAAATTACCAAAAACTCATTCCATCGCTCGAACCAGATGACATGTCGTTCGAACCAGAATGACATGTCGTTCGAACCAGAATGACATGTCGTTCGAACCACTTTGCGCGAGATCCCCATCTCGTTTGAATAACTTCGTACGACTTCGCGCGAGACCCACTGTTTCATCTTCTTCACCAAATTTTAGCGTTTTCTACCATTTTTGGACCTAAAAACCTCTAAGATTCAACACCCAATGCCTCATCACCATTACCCATCAACACCTAATGGATTATAAATCATTCCCAACATCCTAGGTTCATTAATTCGACATTAAACATCACAATTATTTAAAATCCTCAAATTAATTCATATGAACCCTAGTTTTCAAATTTTCATTTAAAGAACCTAATCAACCCAGATTCGTTCATCAATATATAATCAAATTTTCGTGATTAATCCTCTACATACATGAAGTAATTTCAACCACTAATTAAACCAATACTTAATCATAATTTAAATCTCCAATTTTCACCCAATTCATATGTAAATCATGATTAATTTCACCTACACTAATGTGAGCATGATTATTGCAAAAAGAAAGAAAGTAATAAACACTTGCCTCAAATATGATGGTCTGATCCATTGATGATATTGGTATGGGTGTGTTCCCCTTGTCTCGATCTACACGGTGGTGGTGGTGGTGATTGTGCAAGGTGGTGTTATCTTGGCCCTTTTCTCTTGGAATTAGCTCTCCCTCACACCTCCTACAGTCGTTCTTAACTTCCTATAAATTTTTAACCCTATTGGACTCTCCTTGGATGATATAATTACTCTTAATTTTCGTCCATTAATTTAGCTCAAAAATACAATTTACCATAATGCCCTCTCGAGGTGTCGGTTAGGCCTAAAATCACCCCGGGACCCAAACTAAACATCCGGGCATACTATTTTGACTATATCGACCCTTCCGGACTCAATGGTGCACTCGAAATGACCATACGAGTTAATAAAAATAAATTCTCTTTTTATTCTATTCAATTATTCTCGACACGACTCACACGCGTTTTAGACTTAAATTACCAAATTGTCGTATTTCTCACTTTCGAAAATTTATCAAATTTCATAATTCCATATTTCATATCACACTGGAATATTCAATAATTCCCCACAATAAGTATTAACCCTTGTCACGCTAGTTAATAATTATTTCAATCCGGATTAATAAAAATTAATTTCTCGCATTTTTAATTTAATTCATCCAACAACAATAATTAATCACATAATTATTTAAATCGTCAAAAATACGGGGTGTTACAAGAGATGCTGAATCTACTCCCTTAATTCTCACATCTTTGAAGGGGCCATACGATACCATTCTCTGGCAATCGGTCTCGTCCCCGGTGCTAAATCGATAACAAATTCTATTTCTCGACTTGGTGGTAGCCCGGATATCTCTTGGAATACGTCCTTAAACTCCTTCACTAGTGGAATTGAGTATAATGGTACCACTGTCTCTTACGAGGTCTCCTCATCAATATAATATAAATGGTTGCACGATCCTCCCTCAGGTAGAGGCATTGCCACTCGAAACATCTCCTGTCCTGGAATGGAGAACTGTATGGTCCACTCATAGCAATTTATTATTGCTATGTAGCCGGTAAACCAATCTATACCTAGGATAACATCATACCCCTTCATATATAATACTAGGAGGCCTACTGCTAAACTCAGTCTCCCAATAATATGTCTACCTCTCTACACACTGAGTGAATGAGTGACCCACTACCCAATGGCGACTCCACAGATATAAGGCGAGTATCGACTGTCTTTAAAAGACTAGCAACTCATGCAAATCTACTGGCAATAAAAGAGTATGGCACCCCTGTATTAAAAAATAACCTACCCTCGACCCATGAATAGGAAATGTACTCTCTACTACTGGCGGAGCCTGAGGTGCTAGAGGCATAAGTACATCCCGAACGTTATACACATGCTTGTAGTGCATCTAGACTTACTACTTTTATGGGTCCGGTGATGGTGCTGGAGCTGGAGCTAACATAGCCTGTTGCTCCTGTTGAGCACCTTACTACTGTGCCCTGCCCTGTTATGGATAATTCCTCCTCTTATGGCCCTTCTAGCCGCATATGAAACATGACCATGGAGCTGTCGTTGTCTCTGACCCTGATGGACCTTACGTTGGCCTTGATGGCCTTGGCCCTACCGATGGTCCTGGTTACCTTGGACGTAGTGGCTCTGAGGAAACTATTGCTGATTTGGGCCCTACTAACCCCACATGTAACCCTATCCAATTAGTCTATATCCTCCAGTCCTAAATCTCTTGGCATGATCCCCCTATCGGGAATCCTGCCCCTGCTACCTACTGCTGGGGTACCTTACTGGCACTATTCCCCCTGGTCCTACCAAACTGACTAGTATCCCCTAATCACTTGATTCCCCTCAGATGGAAGCGGTGGTCCTGGGAACGTAGTAATGTTGCATTGATGACATTTGTGTACGTCACCAATGCAGGGTTGTCGATCAAATTTTTTCTGATTCTCTAGGCTAAATCGTTCATAAACATTGTCTTCTTCCAATCCTCATTGCTCACCTCGTTTGGCACAAAATTTTCCAAGTGGGTGAACTCCTCCTCATATTGATATACTGAGTGGTCTCCCTGTGTTACCTCACCAAATTTCCTTCGCATATATACCTCCACTACTGGTGGGAAGTATTTGTGATTAAACTGAACCCAAAACTCTTTAATAGTCATCACGTCTATCTCCTCGGAGGTGGTAACCTACTCCCACCACTGCAAAGTGGCTCCAGACATCCTAAACGTTGCTAACATCTCTATCTGTGTCTCCTCACACTCCACCATGCGTAGATGGCACTGCATATTCTTTTTCCACTAGCAAGCCTCAACAACATTAGAACTGCCCTGAAACTCGGTAGGTTGCCCTTCTAGAACATATTTCTAACTCTCTTCCAAGTGGATGGCCCTATCTGGGTTGGACCTCTTGTGCCATTAGTGGTTGTGCCTGGGGCTGAGGGAAATGAGCTGGCATTGCTCTTATGGTTGTGTCGACCTCCTGGGCCACTATCACTGCCACTTGTGGAGTCAAAATCATCTCTGGTAGTGGCTATGGTGGCGTTACTTGTGGCTCCTGATGAACCTCCTTCGTCTCATCCATGATCATTTCCCTCTCAGGTTTCTGTCACCTCGATGGCATCTGAAAATTGATCGAATTGTATAAGTACACAGTTGATACAAAATCTAGTAGTATAATCACGATATCTCAAACACGCAAGGATAAAAATAACAGTCCTAATAATAGGGCTCTATACCAAAAGAATGAAACGCTAAAATCGTAATAAGTCGTACGGATCCTATTGGAAACTAGAACCTAATGCCCTGATACCATCAGTAACACCTTGTCTAATAAAATACCGGGTGATCAGGACTTTATTAAATTAAAACGGGATTTACAAAATGGTCCATTCTTAGCATCACTGTCAAAAACCAAAGTTATTACTAATCACCTATCAGTTAATTAAGTCAGCGCCAAATTTTATCTTGTATTAAAATAGACAAATAGTAATATGCATAAACATTGAATATTAAACATACAGACCATACTAGATTCTAAATCATCTCAAATAAATGAATAACTAAAGTCTTTTTGAATAAACCATCGACCAAAATCCCCAAACCAAATAATGAGTCCAACTAATAAAAAATATGAATACAAGTCTGAAACTGAAATACTAAATAAATAAAGTCTCAAAGGGAAACATTCCCAAGATGGAATACTGGAATAACTCCTACGCTAGGAATAAAATGATGGATGCATCTAATCAAAGCCCTATAAGCATCCACAGTGTTGCAGCTATTCGTCCCTATAGAGAATCATCACATCTGGCGTCCCTGTGGCTGGACACCTAAAATGTTTTTAAAAAGATTTTATAGCAAGGTTTAGTATGCAAAATATTTTTAAAATATTTTTCTAGTATTTATTAAAATTTAAAATCAGTTATAGATTACACATGTTAGCTTACATGCGCTCCTTTGAGTTTCCTCACACCTCATTTATTGTGCACGCCTAACGTCTCTCCTTATCCCACCTAGCTATTCTACCCAACATAACTACACATAAATATTACCTCTTAATTGACACTTCCAAGTTTCGGTACCGTCCATATAGTACATTATTTTATTATCATTGCTCGTATGTTATAATAATTTTAAGTAAAATTTCTCTCATGTTATGATTTAGTCATTCAATTAAGTGTCTCTACTTAATTACCTTACTGTTTGGATTTCTAGTAGTCTACTATCTCACATAAGTAGATTATTCACACGATATATATTTCACACACAATATACACTATAAGTGCATACTTTACTATCATGTACCTATATCACACATTAGGATTATTGGTTCGGAATGTTACCTTGGCCCCAATATTTATTTCATATATTGGTTCGGAATGTTACCTCGACCCCAATATTCATTTTATATATATTGGTTCGGAATGGTACCTCGACCACAATATTTATTTCATATATTGGTTCGGAATGTCACCTCGACCCCAATATAAACAAGTATACAATAGGTATTCATCCCACCTATAGATAATCAGTAGGTATAAACATAACCTAAGTATCATAACTTCATACGTCGTATATATTACTCTAATACTCATCGTACTTTCAATTTACGATTTTTCCTCACTATCGCATTTAATGGAGTATCATTCTCTACTTTGAGGGTCCTAGTCACCTCATGGTTTATTTCAGCAGCCAAGTGCTCCTTACTTTACCGGTCTATACAATAAGCTCATTCATGCTTTTTTGTAATTTCATTCTCATTCTCTCAAATTAATTACATTATCATTTAATCTCGTTTAATCATCGTCTTAATTCTTTCATTAAGACTAAATCCCATAACCCTACCAAGGCTTACAGTAATATAATAATTCCCTTATTATATTCTAACAATGTCCCCAAAGTTTTCTAGATAATGACTTAGGAGTTATAGGGTTAAAAGGGGAAATTTACATTTTTTTGGGAACCGAACCCGTTCGCCTCTGAACTACGCCAGTTCGCCCCTCTGCAATTCATCTGCTCCATTACACAAGTGTGTTTTTTCACCATTAACACCCGCATAACTTACATATTTCTTTACCAAATTTGGAACCAATTGTTCATAACCATTGTTACACACATTAGGATAGTTTCGAACGTAACCCAACATCCAAATCTTTAAAAATTTCACTCAAGAAGGGATTTAATCAACTAATCCTCAAGAACCCTCGATTTTCATTATTCTCAATCTATGTTCAACATAAACCCATAAAAATTTTGTGGATAATAATAAAAATCTCTAATTTATTATCCTCTGCAGATATCAAATCCTTCTACATGCAATTCCTACCTAAGCATGCATTTAAATTTGTTTTTTCTTCCAAGAATTATCAATTTAATCAAGATAGTTTAAAACCCTATCAACATGGGTATTATAACTTCAAAATATTGTAAATAAACACTTGCCTTTTATCAGTAAGGTCTGATTTCGTGGCTTGGTGATGGATTTTATTGTTTCCTCCTCGAATCTTCCTTCCCAATCGATGAAAGCTCCAAGAATCTCTTCAAAGGCTCCAAGAACTCTCTTCTTTTGTTTCGAATGTACTCCTGCTGTATTTTGAGTTTCTAACCCTAGACCCTCTTATCTAACATTTGATAGAGGAGTTTGAAATTAGTATATCTCCTAACCTTCATTTCCAAAATGACTAAAACGCCCCTATACGGTGTCGATTTAGCCTAAAAATGCCCCGGGAGCCAATCGACACCCCTGAGTATAATTTTTTACTATTTTGACCCTTATAAAGTCATCTGTGACCTTAAAATTGTCATCTGAGTCCCTCAACATAATTATTCCATCTCGACCTCAACTTAATCTACACGCGACTCTCGGTTGAGATAATTCCAATTACGCCAATATCACAAACTATTACACGTAATTATTTCCATATGTTATTTACCATTCACTTAGTAATTTAAATTCATAATATTAATCATTATCTCACAGTCGATTAATATTTTATAAATACATTATTACTCAATTCAATTAAATTACTTCTCTCGCGTAATTTAAAATAAAACTAATTAATTACCGAATTAAATAAATTCAAATACGCAGAAATTTGGGGTATTAAAGTTTTCTCACTCGATGAAGTAGAAACATGTGAGCCATTAAATCATCTTTTAAATTCAAAATTTTATACTCAAGCAAAGAATTATACTCTTTCAATTTTAGGGACTCCTTCATATTTTCAATCATTCCTAAAAGATTATCTTGCTCCCCCTCAATGAAAGCAACCTTATCCCGAAGAGTCTTCTCACGTGGCTTAAAATCATTAATCAAAACATTTTCCTCATTGGCACAATCACAAACCCTAGAATTTTTCAAGTTCTCTAATTCTTTTTCTAAAACAAGGACTCTATTATCACTCTCTATCTTAGACAATTCTAATTTTATGAAATCACGATCCATGTCCACAAGTCTCTCAAGAAATAAATCTATTTGATCTTGAACAATTTACAAAAGATCCATAGCGGATTTAAAATGAACACATTGTTTTTCAAAAATTTCAATTATTTTAGCGAACTTTGAATTCAAATGATTTAAGTCGTTAAAACTATGAGAATCCGCTGAGAGAAAAAAAAAACAAACATAAGAGAGATGAACAAACAACCACCCAAAGTGCACTAAATAGTATCAAACATAATAACTTAGTGCTACCTGCTTTGAAACCAATTTGAGAAGGGTAATATCAAGCTAAAAACTCTGTTACCAATTTGTAAATGCTCAAAATAATCTATGAGTGGTAACAAAAAAAGATTGCAACACCAATTTAAATGAGGAAGACAATTTTAAAAATATTTTATCTTTTTATCCTAAACATGCATATATTGTGATAAAACAGATAAACCAAACAAAGAAATCAACTAAGGTCAAGTTCCAAGAAAAAAACCCCAAAGGGAAAAATCTTAATTCATTTAGAAATTCACAAGATGGTTGACTTACAAACTACTTGATATCTACCGCATGTATAACAAGTTAATCTTCACAAATCTCTAATGAACAACAACTATGATCCTCTCAAGAATCACAGGACCGCATTCCTTCGTCTGCCTCAGCCTTTATCTTTAACAGTGAGTCTCCGCAGGTATCACAAGTCAGTCATGGAGATCCTCTATACAAAAGTGTATGCAAAGGTACAAAAAATTCTAGGATTTAAACAATTCATAAGAAAAATATTCAAGGATGCTTTGTTGTGAATTAAACAAGCATTTTTCAACACAAAGAAGGTGAAGAACTTTCAAAAAAGTAATGCAGAAATGGAGTTGGCAAAAGTCTAAAATGTTCTGATCACGAAACAGGTATTTATACAAAAATATAAGGCAGCGAGTCGTTCGAATGATAATGCAGAGTCATTTAAATGAGATGTTAATCTCGTTTGAACGAGATCTCATATACCTACTAAAGATCTCTAAAAAACTTAGACAGAAAGCTTTGTTTGATCCAAATTAGAAGCAACCTATCAAACGAGGGATCTAATGACATATCAAAATCATTTGAATGACATGGAGTTGTCATTTAAACAAGCTAAACGTAATTTTAAAAGTCCGCCTACAGTAAACTCGAAAAACATTTTTCTTTTTCGAAAATAAAAGTTCTTGTTTGTTTTTGATAAAAAAATAATAAAACATCCCAAAATATAATTCTATAAATTAATTCAAACTTTAAATTATTTTATACCATTATGGGATGTCGGGAAATCTTCAAACTTCTAGATGCTTGAGCTCGATTTGTCTTAATGATACGTGACGATTTGTAACGGGATGCGCCAAACTAACCTAAAGCTATAATATGAACAATCCTAAAAAAATTGTTCTTACATACTTGAATTGGATTATGAGTTAGATTGATAAAATATCACTTGTATTGAAATTTTTTGAATTGATAACTTGTGTAGTTATTTTGTAAAAATTGATTTTTATCTGATTAAATTGATGTAGTTTGAATGAAATTGAAATTTTAAGATTAATTCAAGTATCGTTGCGCTGAATTAAAAATATGTGTCGTGTAGAGATTGTCCGTGTTAAAAAATCAACACCGCGGGGATGTTGGGATTTTGAGGGTCACTAAATGTCTTCCGAGTAGTCACTAATTGCTTGCTATTTAAGTAATTATGGATTGTGTAGCGTGAGCGAGTGAGAGTGACCTCTTGGGTCTCTTGCTTCAGTATTCTCTCTTTCCTAAGATGTTGAAGTGATTGGGACTTATCTTACTCAACAAGACTTACCTCCCAGCCTCCAAACCAAAACTCTTAAGACATCCCAACTGGCCAGCTTGTGCCCTAGTTTATCAACTACGGCTTTTTGATAAGTAAACCAATGCCCTAGTCCATTCATATATTATTTTCTTCCTTTAGTAACTACTCACAACTTTACTTCACTATGAAGAAAAAAGTTGCTCATGTACTTGCTCTTATTCTGAGAGATGAGTTGGGGTTTTTCGCGTAGCCCGCTTACGGGTATTGATCGCATGAGTTTTGGAAATGACTTAGGTTAATTGTTAATCCCCCTTGCTGGTACTCCTTGCATGACTTTTGAAGGTGAGTTGGGTTTCTTACGCAACCCCCTTGCTGGTATTGCTCGCATGCATTTTTTAGCTGACTTGGATTACTCGAACACTTATCCTTTTTCTTATGTTCTGTTTATGGCTTGGGGGTTTCTCGCACATCCCATTTGATTGGTCACTGCTTAATAAAAACCCTTAAATATTTTTGGGGTTACTCATGTACTCCTCAACATTATCCCCCTTATGTACAAGTCTCTCGTTCATTTTGAAAAGGGAGTTGTGCACAAAAAGACTTTCTTGAGATTTTAAAAGGATTTTCATCATTACCTAATTTGTGTTGAATTTAATGCTCTAATATGAATGAATATGTGGTACATGCTTCTCTATGCCTCGAGGAGGCATGTGTCACATTGGGGGATGTTTCACAGTTTGGGTAATCACTAGGGCGACTTTTTAAACTGATGATGCCTTTTTGCCTTCTCAATATATAAATACCTTTTACCTTTTTTTTTTCAAACATTAATCTTCATTTTATAAAAGTTCTATGGAGAGAAAGTTATTGAGATATTTTCATCTTTATTTCTTACTTTCATCAAACCCTATTTATTTCTTCTTCAACATTATACAATTTAATGGCTTATTCTTCCAACGTTGTTTCTTTAGCTGTTTCCACCATTATTACTAAAATATTGATGAGTTCTTTTCCTATCTCAGTTATTTTAACTACTTCGATTATGGATGGAACTTCCATTGTCACCACCACTATAGTCTCTACTTCTTATATTGTTCCCACCACTGATGGTGGTGCTGAGACTATTTAAGGAGGTGCTAGTGTCTCGTTTGTCATTACCAACTCTCATCAAAAGTATTTGGAGATAATATCAAAGAGAGATTTCATAAGCTATAAGTCATCTCCTTTATTTGGAAACGATGACGGTTCTATGCTTTCCCTCGAGGGTTTTGAGGCTTAGTCCATTGTTAGGGTATCCGAGTAGCCACTTGTTGGGTTTCCACATTCCAGTGATGTTTCGGTTGTTTTATCCAATAATATTCTTAGGAACCGAGTGGATAGGGATAATTTCCCGTTTTCTAATATTAACGTTGATGTTTGTGGAAAGGCTCTTGAGGAGTTGGAACTTTGGGTGGATTATGTTATGTTTATGAAAAATAATCGTAAAATTATCAAGGTTCTTCGTCTTGTGAGGGACCTCAATAGCTTGAAGAATTGCATGATAACTAAGAACACAAGTGCTCTCAATAACTTGGTGTCTCATTGGAGCATTGACACCCACACTTTCGTTACTGGTTAGAGGGAGTTCTCCATCACTCTGGAGGATATATGTGAGCTCATAAGTTTACCTTTCATTGGAAATAATGAATTTCGTGAGGCTTTTGAGGATGCTGAGGAGAAGGAGATGTGTGAGGATTTCTACCAGTCACTTGGGGTGTGCATTCGCTATGTTGTACTTACACTTACTGGCTCGAGAAATCACTCATTTGACAATATGGAGAGACAACATTGATGTTTTTGATGTCATTAACTTATTCATTATAATGGGTTTTCTGTTTGAGCGGTTCCCAAATTGGGCTCCAGATCCTCGTTCATTCCATAGCCATACTGATCGTATTTCTAGTTGGAATATGAATATCCTAAGCAATCACTTAGCCTTTTTTGGATAAGATAGATGAGTTTCCCTTCCTCCCCTACTCTAAGAGAGTGGGGGTATATTCTCTTAGGGTTCTTTTATTCTTTTTACAAGTTTTTAATCCCCCTACTAATATGGAATCTGTAAAGTATTTGATTCATATATCTGTTACGGCCTTCATCCTTCCTTGCATTCTTCCGTCTTTAACTTAGTTGGGGCAAGGGTTGAAATTTTATCATGCTGACCAAGCGAGGAGGTAATATGGCTATGATTAGGGAACTTACTCCCCTAATTTACTTAATAACCACTGGCCTGATGAGTTGTACTTGGAATTTCATTTAAATTTCATTCCTGAGCGTATGATTGCTCATCTGGATAATTTACCCATCCGTATTCATGGTTATCTGACATATATCAGTCGCTCGTGGTTTGTCTTATGGCAGCATCAATTTAAACTTATTAAGAATTATGTTGTTTGTACCTTGAAAGTGGTGATCTTTTTTTTCTCTATTTATCTTTCTCCAGATTCGTGCATGTTTGTTGTTTCTCTAAATATTGATGCTTATTTCTATATTGATAACTTTTTTGTATCCAAGTTGGGTATTCTCTGTTAATACATATTCTATAAATTAGTTCAGCAACTATGCAAAACTATCATGCATTTGTTGAAATCCCAAAAAATGGGGAAAAATTTATAGGTTCTAATTCTCTCTTACTATCAGTAAATGCATGGACTCACATGACATGAAATGATTCTTTAATCTTTCATCTTATACATTATTTAATTTTGTGTAACTTTTCATCTAACTGCTAATCAACATTAAAGTAGAGGTAGTTTCACAAGTAAGGTGCAATTTCTATTTTTTGAATGGATTTTTTTGATGGTGTTTACATTTAGTTTTTACTTAATAAGTTTTAACACTAATTGTGCATACCAATGTGTGTATCCTTGATCGTATTATTTATGGATAATACATTTTTCATTGTTAGCACAAAAAGTATAACACTAAGAGATCCACACAATTTTTACACAACACAATCTAAATTATAATGATGGTATAAGTTGTTTTAGCGACATTATGAGAATATATCTATTCAATAAAGTCATTGTATATTATTCTTCCCTAGAAAATTTGCGAATTTCCTTACCACATAAATTGTAACCTCCCCCTACAAAATGCCCTTACGTCGCGTGAGGCTAAAATCTAGTTTCCACTTCATTTTTATTTACTCATTTCTTTATCTAATTAATGAAAGGATTCTTCTCGACACTTTCGTTAATGTATTTCTTGATTTTCTATTAAAACATATCCAACATTCATTACTATTGATGTTCACTTTTTATACGCTAACATACCTCCTTTCTTTTTTTTCATGACAAAGGAGGAGGGATGTGAGAAAGGGAGACTAAAAATATATTTAAAAATCAAAGTCTCCAAGTAATGGGGTATTTATAATATTTTCTTCAAAATATATCACTTGAATTGTGATTATATAAAAAAGAGGAGATTATGAAAATAAAAGATTTTAAAGTAATAAACAAATAATTTGTATGACAACAACTTAATTAATGATTACAAACTTCACTATATTCTTGCTCTCATGTTTTTGAGAAATATTTTCAAAATAAGATGAAAAATATTACCAAAAAGGTGAGCAACAAAACCATGCAATCGAAAGTAGTCAAGGGAATTAACTACACATTCATTGAAGACACAAGCATAAGGAAGGGATGTCAAACAATTAGAAGAACAATATTCAATCATCCATTCAAGACTTTTTTCTCCTCTACTAATAGGAATGGTCTTCAACCAAACCTATAGTTATTTCATTCAAATTCTATAAACACTCCAACAATTATCTCAAATACAAGTCAGAAAATAACTTTTCACTCTTTGATTGAAGGTATCCAAGGAACTTATTGTAAAGACACAAATTTCCAATTGAGTCCTTTGTAGTTTTGGCTCAACTTCGGACAAAAACGTTTGAGTCATAGGATAGATTTCTTTACCATCCATCAAGCCCATGGCATGTTAAAATTGAAGACATCATAGCCTACTTATCAAGATATCATCATTGCCGGTTTTCATGTGCCTCGTTTCACATCATCAAATTAGTTCCAATCCCTCCTAAGGTATGAATTCATTACATATATAGGAGCTTGGAACATTTTTTATTTATTGGGTGTAATTTTATTTTAAAATGAATTCTATTTTGAGAAAGTCATTTTAGAACTTTGAATAAAAAGTTTTGGGGCTTAAAATTTAAAAGTGACATTCCGGTAGTTCGTTCGATATTGTCGTTCGAAAGAGAATGTCATTTGAACGAGTTTGCCAATGACTTTTACCAATTGGCCTCTAGAATTTCATTAGAAGGGTCGTTCGAACGAGACTTCGTTCAAACGAAAATCTCGTTCGAACGAGATTTCCGACGGGAAATTTCTTTAACAGTTTTTGGCAGTTTTCTCCATCTTCCCACTACTTTTTGATAGAATTAAGATGTGTGGAAACCAACCTTTACAAACTAAATTTTTCATCTCCTACAATCTCTAGAGAGAGTTTTTTAGAGTTTATTTCCTCCATGAAAAGGTTCAAGTTTTGAGAGTTCGTTTTTTAAGAAAATTCTTAAACACTTTTGTTTACACCCATATTAGTTTATTCCAAGTACCACATATATATATCTTGCTTGGAGAGTGTTTGGCACCGAGTTCTACTCTACCGAATTGAAGAGTTCGTTTGGGTTTACTTATACATCTCATAAAAAAGAAGTTCTTTATTTTGACTGCGACATTCTCATACGGTGAAAGGCACCGTGTGTGGTTGATGGGTTCCTAAAGTTTCATTGGTGGATTCCAAGGTTTCAGTGAATTCCGGGATTGTCGGCTAAGCAGAGGTAGTTGCAAGAAGATGCGTCGGGGCTTTAAGGGAGTTGAGTCGAGTGTAGTAAGTCATATGTCTTGTAATTTCAATTCCGTACTTAGTGGTCTTAAGGCTAGGGTCGTCCGATGTTTTTCTAATTGTGGGTTTTTCTCGTACATCGCGGCGTAGTGTGTTGTGAATTTATTTTATCTTACAAAATCACCTAGAACGCATGCTTAGGGATAAGAGATAAAATATGGTTTAATTCACTACTCTTTTTTAATTTGGTACTAAATTAGTTTGGGTATAATTTAATTAATTTAATTCAAGTCATTAACCTTAATTTGGTAAAATTTGGTTTGGCCTAATTTGCGAAAATTAAATCTTTATTGTTAGGCAAATTTCTAGGACTTGTATTAATTTTTTTTAGGGGGGGGGGGGGGGGGGTAAAGTTATATATTCACAAGTTTGTTTTAAAGTGCAATTTTAATTTTGAGAAAATTAAAATACGGTTTAGTTTAATTTTAATTTTGGAAGAAGTAAAGTTGTAATATTTTAATTGTGAATCTTGAAAAGATTATTCCTTTTTAATTGAACCATCCTTATTCCGCATTTAAAGGAAACTGATTTTTAATTATATTTGAATAATTTAAAATTGGGGGTCCATCAAGTGGTATCAGATCCGGAGCACTAATTTATTGCATTAAGGTGATTTCAATTATTTTGACTAAAAATGGAATTTTTTCCATTTTCAAAATTTTCTATTTTCGATGGTTCCAACTATGCGTATTGGAAAGCGCATATGAAATCGACACTTAGGTATCTAGATGAGAGGGTTTGGTTGTCAGACGTTAACGGGTGGTCCCCACCTAAATATTTAGTTGAAAATGAACGTGTTCCCAAACCCACTGGTATATGGAGTGAGAATGAATTTAAACTTGCAAATTTTAATTCCCGAGGTTTAAATGCCTTGTTTAGCACTGTCACACATGATGAATTTCGATGCATTATGCCGTGTGAAATCGCTAAAGAAGCTTGGGATATTTTACAACTCACTCATGAAGGAACTAGTGTCGTAAAATCTTCTAAACTCCAAAACCTCACCACTCAATTTGAAAACATCAAAATTAATGAAAAAGAACCATTTGATGAATTTTATGCTAGACTTTCCGATATAGTTAATTCATCTTTTAATTTGGGAGAGAAAATACCCGACAATCGAGTAGTAAAGAAAATTTTAAGGTCCCTACCCGATAGATTTATTCCTAAGGTGACTGTGTTAAATTATTTACCCACTTTAGCCTCTACGAAATTAGAAGAGCTCGTAGGTGATTTACAAACCTATGAACTAGACATGTTTCCCTCTAAAACTGGAAAGAAAATAGATAAGGGCTTTTCTTTGAAAGCCCGAAAGTAGGAAAAACAAGTAGTAGAGAGCGAAAGTGATAGTGACTCAGAGGAGATGGCTATGTTTGCTAAGAAATTTCTAAAATTTCTCAAGTTTAACAAATATAAAAATGATTTTAAGAAATTCAAAAACTTTAAGCATGACAAAACCGATACGATCCCTAAAGTTCAAAAAGATGATCTTAATAGGGATGAGTCTAATAGGTGTTACGGTTGTGAGGGTTATGGCCATAGGGCGAGAGAGTTCCCCACTAAAATAAGGTGAGAGGGTAAGCAACCAATTTCCTATAATGCAACCCTTAGTGATAGTGATAAGGAAGAGGGACTCGATTCCCCCACTACGCCCAACTTTGTGGATTTTGTGGCAAGTCATGTGAGTGAAAGTGAGTACTCTGTTATTGATGAAATTTTAACACGTGACACTTCAAAGGCCATAGTTTGTTAATTCTAAAGAAATGATGGTAGTCAGAGTGGAGAAGAAAGAGAGAGAGAAAGTGATGAGGAGGTCGAAGAGAGTGAACTTCAATTTGCATTTCAAGAATTATATGAAGAATCTATTAAATTAAAAAGAGAAAATTTGAAGTTATAAGCTAGTTTGAAAGAGCGCGTCGAGGTCATAAATGAGAGTGCTTTAGTGGAAGACCTTAGGACATGTGAGAGAGCTCTTCGTGAGAAGCTTGAATATATAGAAGGCGAGAGAGATAGCCTTAAAGATTTAATGGAATCCTTGAAAAATGATCTTCTCGTGTTTGAATAACACAATATTTTATTAGAGTTTCACATTATAGATTTAAAAAATAAACTAAAAGACTCTAGTAAAGTTAAATTTGATTTGGAGTGTCGTTCGAAGAAATTAGATAAAATATTAGGAACGGTCCAAATTAAAAATGACACGTGTGGTTTAGGTTTCGATACTTGTAATGAGTCAAATCATAAAGCCAAAACCAATGTTTTAGGAGAATCCTTTAGGAAAAATGTTATGGATCATTCCTTAGATAAGTCTTTTCGCCAAGTATTTAGGTGCTCACATTGTGGTCGAAAAGGTCATCTTAAGAAATTTTGTTTTGATCTTAAATGAGGTCCTAGAAAATCCCTACGTAAGGCAACCGAGGTAGCCAAGATTCCTAATCCCGAGATCGTCATTTGTCATTAGTTTGGGTTAGGAGATCCGACTTGGTAGCTTTACAAGATAAGATTTTTTATTCTTATTTACTTTCACACGATTCCTCCCTTGCTAAATCCAACGGTTGAATGTGTTAGTTGTTTGCATACTTTAGCTCTTATGCTTCATGCTATATTATCATGCTAAGTGTATGCTTGTTTATCATTTTCTAGACATTGCTTTATCACACATCTCATGCTAGAATTATGACGTTTGTTTGTCTTTTGTATTATATTTATATTGTTTTCATTAAATGAAAAATATAAAAAGATTTTCGTTTATCATTTGTGTTTTACCGTTATAGTAATTTAGGCTTAATGAAAAATTCAAATGATTTTTGTTTGTCTTTTGAGTAAATATTTTTTTATATTTGGTTGCAAATTTTCAAAAGCTCAAAAAAAAATTTGTTTTATGTGTATTTTAATTTGACACACTCTATGTGGCATATACTTGTGTTTGAATCCCTTCTTTTTCGCTTCCATGTGGATAGAACTTTTGGTTAAGTTTGTCAATCCTTAAAATGTTCTTTACCATACTTACATGGAGTAGTTGGATTTTGTGTTTCTATAATGGATTCTATTATTATATGCCTCAATTCACACATGCACGAGCTCACTTGAAATATTTGAGCTTTGTGAGGTGTTCTCCTACCAATCTAGTCATCTACGTATTATGTGACCTAGGAGGACTAGTGCATGTTAAAATTCGTTGCACGAGATAATTCAGCGATAAAATATTATATATATATATATATATATATATATATATATATATATATATGTGTGTGTGTGTGTGTGTGTGTGTGTGTGTGTGTGTGTGCACGGGGAAGGGATCCAAAAGGAAATATCATCCTTTGCAAATAAGCCACCGTTTTCTTGGTCCTAAAATAAATACGTGGTCCAAAGGCCTAAAAGAATAATGGCATTAAAAGAAAATATTTTCCAAGGCCTATTTTGTGTAGTTGATTTATTCATTCAAACGATTAAAATATATATGCTTATTTTAAGGGAGATTGATGATATATCAACGGTTTACACAATGCCTGTTGATGTAAAAAACTAGATCACTCTAATTCTTCAATCACAGATAAATAAATAAGACAAAGATTTTTAAAGTGGTTCGGCTAGGAATAAAGCCTACGTCCACTGTTATGTTATTGCTGAGTGTTTGTGGAATTCTTGATTACAAGTTCTCTCAAGAAATTCCCCTTGAAGGAGGATGATACAAGGTATTTATAGCCTTTAGGCTGTACATGAAAGGTCCAATACATTAAATGATATACATATGAAAGGGTAATACATTTAATGCAGCGTGTGCGTCAAGAATATAATGAATAGTTGAACAGTTGTCCATCTGGTAATTAATGATACGGCCGAGATGCAGTTCGGACCGCCTTAGTTGCTCGTTGATCAAGAGTTCCTCGGAGTACTTAGAGTATCTCGGGATGATAGAGTTACTCGGTGTGATAGAGTTTCTCGGTGTATTCTCGTTGTATTCTCGTTGCTCGGAAAGAAGCATGGTTGGTCGGGAAATGATCTTCCTCGCTGTTATTGTGCCACGTAGATTGACACGTGTCTTCATACTATTCGTCCACATCAGCATATTAATTTTGGTATCAACAGAAGCCCCCAATGTTTCATATTTCGAACTTTGAGGAGTATGGAACATTCTTTCTCGGTATATGGCAATATTAGATGTCCTTCCTGGGTTTCAGGAACATTGTATTCAAATTTCCTTCTTATTTCGCAGTTTCCGCCTTTTTTATAAGCGCTTCGATATTCGTGCAAATTTTGTCCTCTTAGCCGCCGGATGTTTAGCAGTTTCTTTTTGGTAATCATTTCTTTCGCCGCTTCCCAATGCAAAGTATTTAAACTTCTTTGGTAACCATACCGTCGTCTACGTTTTTCATTCTCTGCATTCAAGCTTTCTATTCTCTTCTTCTCTTGTGCGTTCATCCTTGTTTCCGTTCGTTGTCAACACATCTCCTTTCTTTCTGTAAGATCTTCTTTCTTTCTTCTGTATCTCTTTTATTCAATATGGTTTATATTGAGGAGTCTATTGAGAAATTTCGTTCTGATTTTTCTATTCCTTCGTGGGTAACTTTAGAGGTTCTTTCTGAGCCTTTAGATTACTTTCGATTGGCTGAGGGACATTGGTTCCCCAGTCTTTTTGTTGCTGAATGCGGTTTTTCCTTTCCACCAAACCCATTATGTCTTGAGTTTTGTCAATATTTTGATCTTGTTCCTGCAAAAATAGCCCCCAATTCATGGAGAATTATTAATGGGGTATATAAATTAAATATAACTCATGGGACTCGCATAGGGATCCCTGAAATCATGTATTGCTACAGATGGGCTGTTTTAGATAATATTTATTATTTAAAAACTAGGTTTTTAAATAGGGCCCTTGTAGTTAACCTCCCCGATGCAAATAGAGACTATTTTGAACATGGGGTGATTATCAAAAATTGGCAATATGCCCCTCTGGTGGGAGATGAAGTGTACAATGGTCCCAGATGTCCCCTATATGGAAACGGGATAGGTTTATTTTTCGTATTATCTCATTTCTGAACTCATGAATTCATTATGTTTGACAAAATGTATGACTGATATTTTGCTATGTGTTTATTTGCAGTTGAAAGTAAAAGGAAAATTCCAAAAGAATCAGAAGTGAATATCAAGCATTTAAAACTTATCTGGAGTTTGCACAAGACAATTGCAGACGAGCATATTAGATCTGCTTCATATTTACTACAGTATAAGAGTTACACCACCTCTTATACTGCTCGCCCTGTTGAACCAGCTTCAACACCAGAAAGTTCATCTTCAGATTCTCATATCCCCCTATCTCAGAGAATGGGCAAGAAAAGAGCTCCTCCTGCTCTATTTGGTGAAATTTCTTCTGCTGTTGGAGCCCAGAAAGGCAAAATTGATGTCCCAAAGGGGACTAAAAAAGTAGATGCTGGTTCCCCCAAAGTTGCCGAGAAGCCCCCAGTGGCCCCGAGCAAGAAAAATGCTCCTGCCGATATAATTACAATCTCTCCGACCAAGACTTCTTCCTTGGTTGATGCTGCTGACCCTCCTTTGAAGAGATTGAGGAAATCATCCTCAGTTAATCTTGCTGGAACTACATCTTCTCTACCCGCTGGTGGTAGTAGTGTTTCAAAAATCATTCTTCCGAGTTCTTCAACGAGCTCAGTTATACCCGAGGTTCTCGGGGTTAATGAAAAAATTCCTAGGGATACACTGACATCCCTAGCTGCTCGCCATCTTTCTTCAGTAAATTTCTCATACCTTTGGTCTTTCTTTCTTTTTCTTGAATTCTTGTATTTGTGTTGACTTTATTGTTTTTCTTATCTTTCAGCTGGTGAACTGCTTCAATACCATCGTGAAGAAAGATCAAGTTATTAAAGCTTCCAGTTCCTCGTCCGATGTCGACGATGCTTTGTTGGGTTTAGCCCAATCTGTGAAGGAATCTCGCCAACAGTACATCGAGGAGAAAACTGTTTGGGAGAAAAAGTTGGCTATGGCTGAGGCTGATAAGATGAGGATGGCTGAAACCTCCAAGAATTTGGAGGAGAAGGTGAAAAGCTTAGAGGTCAATCAGCAAAAGTGCGACGACCAACTGAAGAAGGTAGAAGAAGAACTGTCTACCCTGCGAGACATCAAAGTCCAGAAAGAACAGTTGGATGTCAAACTCTCCTCGGAGAAGTTGAAAAGAAAAGCTGCAGTCAAGAAACATTTCAGTGCTGGTTGGGAGAAAGGATGGGATAAAGGGATTGCTGCTATGACATCCCAAGTCCAATATGGGAAGTTGAAATACTTCTATGATGGCTGGGTAGCTGCTCTGCAGGAATTGAAGGTCAGGGATGATTCTGGCCTATTCCAATTACACATCCCTGGTCCTCCTCCACCAGTTGTGGAAGAAGAGGAAGATGAGCCTGACTCAGATGGATCTTCTATGGCTGTGGATGTCCCAGTCTCTGCTTCTCAACCCTCTGTCATCGAGGACATTTCTTCTATGCCTCCTCCTGCCGAGAAGATTTCTGCCGATCAAGTTGTTGTCATCACCGAGCAACCGAGCTCCTCGTCCCAGCCTCCCGAGAAAGTCTTGGGAGACAAGGAAAAGGTGTGAAGTTGTTCGGTATCATTTTTATCTTTCATCATTTGTAATCGAACAATGTAATCCTTTTATGATCTAATAAAATACTTCTTTACTCATCTCTGTTATTGATGATTCTTTGTTGATTGTTGTCTTTTTCTTGTCTTTAGTTTGTTGCTAGAATGGAATTGATCTCTTCTCATGATACTGAGCTGATGCAGCAATGTCGCCAATACTATAGGGTTGGTCATACAGATCTTAGTTCTTCTGAAATTGCTGACATCCTTGGTCATGATGCTTCAGAACAGGCGACTGAGGCTTATCGGTACTTGAAAGATTTACTCGACCGAGCTGTGGCTAACAATGTCGCTTATTATGACTTGATTGAAGAGCTGCATTGTTCCTTAGAGGATCTCCAAGGTCAGCACAATGAATCAATGGCTTCATTACACAAGGAATATGAAAATAGATATCAACAACTTTCCTCTGATACAGGTCATAAAAAGATCATTGCTGCATATGACATTAGGGAAAGGACCCTAAAAGGTGAAGTTGAAGCCTGCAGGCAAATTGCCGAGATCCTGGAATAAGAAAATAATAGTCTGCAGAAAAGATTGGCTCAATATGAATCCGCTGCCTCCTCTTCCACTGCATTAGTACCAGTTACTGATGAAGGTTTTTCATTCCTAGAGGTTGAAAACGCCAAACTAAGGCAAGAGTTGGATGACTTGAGAAAGTCTGTTATTCCTGTGACTGCTCGGGGACGAGGAAGAAGTTCTCGGGGACGAGGAAGATTAGTCGAAGAGCAAAGTTCTCCAGTTGCTTCTCGGAGTCGATCAAGAGTTCTTAGCCGTAGTGTTGAAGAATCTCGCACCCAATCTACTTTGGAAACTCAAGCATTCCAACTGAATGTTAAGGATCGTGCTCTGTCTGATTTGTCTAAGAAAAACTTATCTTTAGAGGATCAACTGGCTGAGACGAAGTCTGCTCTTCATACTAAGGATCTCCATGCCAAAAACCTTCTCGAGCGATTGGATAGATTAACTTTTCAATTTCATAAACAACCCCGAGAATTCTGGATGGCAGGATATAATGAGGCCCTTGTTCATTTGGATGCTCGTATTGAACATGCCAACAATGAAGGTTACAAGCAGGGGTGGTTGAACGCACTGGGTGTGTTAAAATTGGAGCGAGGGCATTTTCTATGGGATTATCATGCTATAGGATTATTAGACTTGCCCGTACCTCCTTTCAAGTTGGACATGTCATGGATCCCAGCTCGTTCCATTCCTCGTAGCTTGATTTCAAAATACCTTGGTGATTATAGCCTTCATTCTCAGGTTGAATTATCTCGTCCTGAGCATCTATTGGATACCCCTTCAATAATGAATGTCAGAATGCTGAGGGATTTGAATTTTATTAATTCTCCTCTTTGCCTAGAAGATCCTCCTGCCGGCGAGGAACCTGTTTCAAAAGCTCAAGGAAAGAAACCAATAGAATAGGTTTTTCAATGTAATAGTTAGTTCACACATGTAACTTGTTATTTATTGAATTTTTAATGAAAAACTTCATTTTCTGTTTGCAAATTGTATTGTTCACCGACCAACTTAGTAATCAAAATTACAAGTATCAGTAATATTTCTCGATTACTTAATAATAAAGTAATGATTAAAAATGTTTCCAATCAACCAGGGTTGTTAAATTTTGCTCGTCGACCAATTATGGTTAGTGAGAATTTATCCTCGACTAACTATACTTGGTAGATTTTTGCTTTTAAAAATGTGCCCGACCAACCAAGGTCGATAAATTCTCCTCGTCGACCAACTACAATTAGTGGGTTTTTATCCCCGACCAACCATACTTGGTTAAATAGGAATATTTTGTTCTTCAAAGAACTTTTTGTAATAATATTACCTCCCGACCAACATAAGTTGTAATATGAGAGTATATTTTTATCTTACCAACCGTAATTGATCATGCTGGTGTACACCTTTTAACCAAAGGAATATTTTTGGCTCCTTAGAGCTGTCCTCCTACCCAAAGGAGGTTGGCTACTTATAGCACTTTTGCTCCTTAGAGCATGTCCTCCTAACCAAAGGAGGTTGGCTACTTATAGCACTTTTGCTCCATAGAGCGTGTCCTCCTAACCAAAGGAGGTTGGCTACTTATAGCACTTTTGCTCCGTAGAACGTGTCCTCCTAACCAAAGGAGGTTGGCTACTTATAGCACTTTTGCTCCGTAGAGCGTGGCTCCGTAGAGCATGGCTCCGTAGAGCATGGCTCCTTAGAGCAGTCTTCTTCTTGTTATCAAGCAACGTAGTGTACAACACTAGTATTCCCCGAAAAACTTTCAACAGAAAGAGAATGGTGAACCATCCTCGTTTTATTCATAATGAAGGAAACGCTTTACATTTTACATCACTGATAATACTTGCGCAGGTGTTCAGCATTCCATGCATTCTTAAATTCCTCTCCTTCTAGAGTTGCTATTCTGTAAGTTCCTGGTCGAACAACCTCTGTAACTCGGTAAGGTCCATGCCAGTTTGCTTCCAGTTTATTCTGCTTCTGAATGACCTTCTTTAGCACATAATCACCTTCCTTTAAATCGCATTTCTTCACCCTTTTGTTGTAGAACAGAGTTGTTCGTTATTGATAAGCAGCATTCCTAATGGCTGCCTCTTCTCTTACTTCTTCGAGCATATCCAAATCCATTCTTCTCATCAAGTCACTAATCGGAGAGTTGAAATTCAGCACTCTATGCGTTGGGAGACCCAACTCGGCAGGTATCACAGCCTCACTTCCAAATGCTAGCATATATGGTGACTCTCCAGTTGCTGCTCGGGGAGTTGTTCGGTAAGCCCATAATACTGATTGGAGCTCATTAATCCAATTTGCTTTAGCTTCACTTAGCCTCTTCTTCAACCCATTTAGTAATGTTCTGTTCGTCACCTCAGTCTGTCCATTGCTTTGGGGATGACCTGGTGCTGAATGAAACTTCAAAACGTTCGACTGACGACAATAGGCAGCAAATTCTTCATTATCAAATTGTGTTCCATGGTCTGTGATGAAAGCATGAGGGAGACCATATCGACAAATGATATTCTTCCATACAAACTGGTATACCTTTTCGTACGTCATATCGATAAGCGGATCAGCTTCCACCCACTTAGTAAAATAATCCACTGCAACTACGAGATACTTGAATCTTCCTCGGGTGGTCGGCAGTGGTCCAACCAAATCAATTCCCCACATGGCAAAGGGCCAAGGGGAAGTTATTGGTGTTAGCAATGCTTGCGGAGTTCGTCGGATGGAGGAAAAACGTTGGCACTTGTCACATTTCTTGGCATAAGCTATACAATCAGCCCTCATCGTCGGCCAGTAGTATCCCTGTGTCATCACTCTTTGTAAAAGTGTTCGACCTGCTACATGAGCTCCACAAGACCCTTCATGGATTTCTTCAATCAATTCTTTCACCTCAGTGGGATGTACACATCTCTGCAAACCTGCCATAATTCCTCGTCTATACAAAATACCATTAGTTAATACATACCAAGCAGCTTTATATTTCAGTTTCTTGGCAGCGAGTTTGTCCTCCGGCAATCCACCCTCTTCAATATATTTCCTGATGGGATCCATCCAAGATGGTCCTAAATCAAGGGTAATCACATTCATCGTCAGATCTTCATCTATGCTCCGCTCTTCTAATACTTCAATCGGTATGGTTCTTCGCATCTCGGTACGAGTAGCTGATGCTAGTCGGGCCAGTGCGTCTGCTTGTACATTCTCCATCCTCGGTATTCTCACCAATTGAATGGCATCAAATTCTGTCAACAATTTCATCACCTTTGCATGATATTTGATCATTAACTCTCCTTTAACCGCATATATTCCCATCATCTGATTCACAATTAATTGAGAATCACTGAATACCATCACTTGTTGTGCTTCCATAGTCTTTGCTAAATTAAGACCTGCTATCATGGCCTCATACTCCGCTTCATTATTAGAGGCTTTGAATTGGAATCGCAAGGCATATTCAATGTCAATCTCGTCTGGAGTGTTCAAAACAATTCCTGCTCCACACCCAGCTGTGCAGGATGATCCATCTACATATAATCTCCATGTAGGTACCTCGTCTTCAAATTTCTTATTTGTTAGAGTTCCTCGGTAAAATATCTGCTGATTTCTTCCATCATCCCCCGGTATCTTTCGCTCCTCGTCAGTCATCTGTTCGCACCCTTTTACCAACCTTGGTTGGTCTGGGTTTGAATATAATGATTTCTCTACCTCCACAAGTCCTTTTACCAACCTTGGTTGGTTTGAACCTGTTTCTACTGATCCTGTATCGTCCACAGGTAGGTCAGCAAATGTTTCTGTTGATCCTGTATCGTCCACAGGTAAGTCAACAAGCACCTTTTGCTCCTCAGGGGTATCAGGGTATGTGAACTCTGCTATAAAATCTGCTACAGCTTGCCCCTTCAATGATGATCTGGGCTCATACACAACATCATATTCACCAAGTTCTACTACCCAGTACATCAGTCTCCCTGACTTTTCTGGCTTATGGAGGGCTTGTCTCAATGGCATATCAGTATAAACGACGATGGTATGGGCCTGGAAATATGGCCTCATTCTTCTACTTGCTTCAATTAATGCCAATGCCAGTTTTTCTAGCTTTGGGTATCTGATTTCTGCACCTCGGAAAGCCTTACTTGTGTAATAAATTGGCTTCTGGACTCCATTCTCCAATCTGATCAACGCTGAACTGACTGCATTCTCTGATACTGCCAAATACAAATACAACTTTTCTCCTGTTATTGGCCTGGACAATAGTGGAGGTGCTCCCAAATATTTTTTCAAGTCTTGAAAGGCTTTTTCACATTCCTCATTCCACTCAAAAGTTTTTCGAAGTGTTTTGAAGAATGGTATGCATTTATCAGTTGCTCGAGATACAAATCTGTTGAGCGCTGCAACTCGTCTGGTAAGACTCTGCACTTCTTTCCTCGTCGTCGGGGATCGCAGCCCTAGAAGAGCTTTGATCTTTTCTGGATTTGCCTCAATACCTCGTTGGTTGACGATGTATCCGAGGAACATTCCTTCTCGTACTCCAAAGGTACATTTCGTCGGATTAAGCTTCATCTGGTATTTATCCAGTTGATCAAAAGTTTGACTCAAGTCAACTAAATGATCAGCAGCTCTCTTGCTTTTGGTGAGCATGTCGTCGACATAGACCTCCATGTTGCGGCTGATTTGTTCGGTAAAAACCTTGTTCATCAACCGTTGATATGTTGCACCTGCATTTTTTAAACCAAAAGGCATAACATTATAACAATAAGTTCCCCTTGGGGTAATAAAAGAAGTACTTTCCCTGTCTTCAGGTTTCATTTTGATCTGGTTGTAGCCAGAATAAGCATCCATGAAGCTGAGTAGCTCGTGTCCCGATGTAGCATCTACTAGTTGATCAATTCTGGGCAATGGAAAGTGATCTTTTGGGCACGCTTTGTTGAGATCAGTTAAATCAACGCACATTCTCCATTTATTGTTCTTCTTCTTTACCATCACCACATTTGCCAACCAGTCTGGATATTTCACATCTTCAATGAATTGGGCTTTCTGGAGCTTCTCCACCTCCTCTTGTATGGCTTGATTCTTCTCGGGACTAAACACTCTTCTCCTCTGCTTCACAGGCTTGATCTCCTTATTCACATTGAGCTCGTGACATAAGAGGTTTGGATCTATTCCTGGCATGTCTTCATGACTCCAAGCAAAAGTATTCTTCCTGTTTCTCAAGAAATTTATCAACTCCTGTTTTATTGAAACATCCAACGACGATCCTATCTGGGTTATTCATTCAGGATGCTCGTCGTCCAGAATAACATTTTCTGTAGACTCCACCACCTGTCCTTTTACAAGTTGAGATTCATCCCTGGGATCAAGAGTTTCAATTTCTGTACCTTCTTCCACCTGGTAAGTAGTAGTCTTTTTCCTGGACTCTTCAAGCTCCTCTTGCTCGGCAGACGAATAATAACATTCTCGAGCTACTTTTTGATCACCTTTCACAACTCCAACCCCAAAATTCGTTGGGAATTTCAAACATTGATGAACTGTAGATGGAACTGCTTCGAACTTCTTCAATCCAACTCTTCCCATGATGATGTTGTAGGCTGACTGCACATTCTTATCCATCACAAAGAAGAGTATTCTTTCTGTTCGACAAGCAGGCCAAGTTCCAATGAGTATATCCAACTTGATCGTCCCAAGTGGAAAAACTTTTTCGCCAGCAAAACCCAGAAGGGGTCTGTGATAAGGTTCCAATTGAGATAATTTCAAATTCAAGCTATCAAAGCATGAATAATACATGATGTCTGCCGAACTACCATTGTCTACTAACACCCTTGAAATGACCACATCCTTCATTCTCATTTTGATCACCAAAGGATCATCATGAGGGTAAAGAACACCTGCCAGGTCGTTTTTTGAAAAACCAATCACTAGCTTCTCTTTGTTTACCTTCCTCGGACGATCATCCTCGGCCAGGTTTATTCGCTGAATGTATGAACAAGCTTGAGCCTCTCCGAGGTAAGCTTTTCTTTCTGCAGTAAGGTCTCCTCCTCCTGCATCTCCCCCTGTAATAACATTACAATGAAATGATCCAAAACGTATGGAAAATACCTCTCGTTCAGGTTTCCTTGGTTTCTTGGGAAGATCGGGGTCATCATCTGGATCCTCTTCATGGTCCCTCCTCTTTTTCTCCTCTGCACGACGAGGAGATCTAGATCTCTCTCTAGTTCTATCATCATTCTTCCTTTCACCTCTGCGATCTACATACTTTGATAATTTTCCTCTTCGGATGAGTGTTTCAATCTCGTTCTGAAGGGCTATACAATTTTTGGTCATATGGCCATGATCTTTGTGAAACTCGCAATATTTGGCCTTATTCCTCATGTCGGGATCTGTCTTCAGTTTCTCTGTCCACTTGATTTCCTCGTTATTCCTGATCTCTTCTAAAACATGATTAATACCCATTTTCAATGGAGTATAATTATCATACTTCTTTAGGGCTTCCAACTTTATCCTGTTATTCCTGGAATGTTTGTCACCACCATTACCTTTCTGATCTTTCTTCTTAGAGTTGTCGACCTCCACTTTAACTTCTTTATCCATATTCTTCTTCGCAGCCATAGCCTCCTCGGCATTCATGATTTTGGCCGCCTTTGCCATCAATTCCGACATATTTTTAGGTGGATCTTTGGCCAGAGTATAGTACAGCTTGTTAGGCAGCAAACCACTCATCAGAGCAGTGATTGCTGTCTTTTCTTCATAATCTATGACTTCCAACTTCTCGTTATTGAAACGAGTTATGTAATCTCTAGTACTTTCTCCTGATTTTTGTCTAACACTTAGCAAGTGCGCTACTCGCTTTACCGGCTTTGCTCCAAAACAAAAATTGCCAATGAACAACTCGGCTAACTGAACAAAAGTTGAAATCTTACCCCGAGGAAGATTATTGTACCATATCTGTGCAGATCCGGTAAGAGTTCCCGAGAATGCTTTACACCTCATCTCGTCGGGGACAGCGTAGATATCTGCAGCATCTTGGTATTGTTCTATATGAAGTACGGGATCTGTCTTTCCATCGTACTTGGGGGTCACTACAGGTGCTTTGAATTTCGACGGTGTAGGGAAATCCACAATGGCTTGCACAAAAGGTGTCCCTTGAACAAAAGTTCTCTGTAAGGGGTTCCTCGCCTTAGCCATTTCTCCCAGTCTATCCTCCAACCGTTGAATGGAACCTTTCCATGCTTCATTCCCTTCCTCGGGCTGCTTAGTCCGAGCAACTGATTGCTCTGACGTAGCTTCCTGAGATTTATCTCGACGATTAGTTGGTCGTGATTGTACAGATCCTTCTCTCAAACCTGGTGGTGGTCGAAAACTTCTTGATGGAGCCCTAGGTGGACTCATGTTCCTCCTTGGTCCTAACCGACTGAAAGGAGACACCCTGCTTAATCTTTCCAAAGCGCTAGTTCTCTCCGGAGAAAGAGAGATATGTTGATCTGTATTCGTAGCCCGTATTGATGAAGTTCGCCCAGGTTGATAAGAAGAATCGTTGGATTCTCCATTGCGATATGACCCAATACGTCTGGATCGTGATTGCCCATGATTAGTCCTTTGCCCTGAATAAGTAGGTACACCGCCTTGAAGAGTTTGAAGGAGTTGCCTCATAGATTCTTGCATGGCGGTTTGTCCTTGAGCCAGATTCGTCATAATTCCGGCCAGATCTGGAGATGCAGATGGATTTGGAAGATTTCCAGTATTTCCAGCATTTCGATTACTGGATTCTGGGTTATCTGCCATTGGTGATAAATGATTTTTATGAAAAACGATAATAACAGTCGTTTCCCACAGACGGCGCCAATCTGTTGATGTAAAAAACTAGATCACTCTAATTCTTCAATCATAGATAAATAAATAAGACAAAGATTTTTAAAGTGGTTCGGCTAGGAATAAAGCCTACGTCCACTGTTATGTTATTGCTGAGTGTTTGTGGAATTCTTGATTACGAGTTCTCTCAAGAAATTCCCCTTGAAGGAGGATGATACAAGGTATTTATAGCCTTTAGGCTGTACATGAAAGGTCCAATACATTAAATGATATACATATGAAAGGGTAATACATTTAATGCAGCGTGTGCGTCAAGAATATAATGAATAGTTGAACAGTTGTCCATCTGGTAATTAATGATACGGCCGAGATGCAGTTCGGACCGCCTTAGTTGCTCGTTGATCAAGAGTTCCTCGGAGTACTTAGAGTATCTCGGGATGATAGAGTTCCTCGGTGTGATAGAGTTTCTCGGTGTATTCTCGTTGTATTCTCGTTGCTCGGAAAGAAGCATGGTTGGTCGGGAAATGATCTTCCTCGCTGTTATTGTGCCACGTAGATTGACACGTGTCTTCATACTATTCGTCCACATCAGCATATTAATTTTGGTATCAACAATGCCCATTTATCCTAGTTGTACTTTCAATGTCATGACTCTATTGGTTTGTAGAATCATCAAAATTCTAGGCTTGTATGCATTATGTATGTTTGTTCATTGAGTTCAATCTATATTATCACATGAGGTTATATTCAAATGTGATAAAGTTTGCAATCAATTGAGAACTCCGTGAACATGTTTTAAGTGATTGGGTCTAAATTTAATTGTTACTAGTTCACCCCTACACTTCTGTTTCCATATGACACATTTTTGTCATACGAATGTGAAAAACTTATTGTATTTTGTGTCATGTGTGGTGTCTATACCTATATATATGTGCGTGTGCGTTAGTGATATTCATTATGTCTACATATATATGGTAATTTTTTTCTTTGCCTTTCTTTCTAGTCCACCTATGCTTCTAATTCATAATTGGTATCTATCTTATTGCATATTGTTGTTGATATCACATGCTTAGTATCTTATGTATCACATTGGTATCATTGTTTTTCATCTTCGCTGGTATTCATTATTATTTGTATGGATTAGTTATGATTTTGTTTCCCATATGCTTTCATGCTCTTATCACTTTAAGCTTCATCGTCTTTAAATTAGTTTTTATCCTTGTCTATTCCTAAACAAAAAGGGGGAGAATGATAGGGGGAGAAATAGTATATAATCCTATTATAATCCTATGGGAGATCTAACTTAGGGGGAGACGTCTTTCTAAGTAGGTCATTTATTTGATAAAGGGGAGAATTAATTTAGGGGGAGTATTTATTTAATATTCTTATTCCCTATGCATTTGATTGTTTACTTAAGTGTGCAAGAATTCTTCTAAATGGAAACTTTCATTGGCAAAGATATTGATCCTTGGGTTTTGAGTCAATCTATGTAATTTTTATTTTGGGTGGGTTATTTTTCAGTCTAGTAGAGCTTGACGGCCCTTCAGGATTTTGGTTTGGCTTCTGTCTCCGAATAGCCAAAGGGGGAGATTTGTAAGGACATAAATTTCCAATTGAGTCCTTTGTAGTTTTAGCTCAATTTTGAACAAAAACGTTTGAGTCATAGTATAGAGTTCTTGAACATCCATCAAGCCTATGGCATGTTAAAATTGAAGACGTTGCGCCCTACTTATCAAGAGATCATCATTGCCAGCTTTCATGTGCCTCGTTTCACGTCATCAACTTAGTTCCAATCCCTTCTAAGGTATGAATGCATTACATATATATATATATATATATATATATATATATATATATATATATATATGAGCTTGGAACATTTTTTTAATGGGTGTAATTTTATTTTAAAATGAATTTTATTTTCAGAAAATCATTTTATAACTTTGAATAAAAAGTTTTTCGGCTTAAAATTGAAAAGTGACATTCTGGTAGTTCGTTCGATATTGTCGTTCGAACGAGTTTTCCAACGATTTTTCCCAATTGGCCTCTGGAACTTCGTTAGAAGGATCGTTCGAACGAGACTTCGTTCGAATGAAAATCTCGTTCTAACGAGATTTCCAGCGAAAAAATTCTTTGACAGTGTTGATGTAAAAAATTAGATCACCCTAATTATTCAATCACAGATAAATAAAATGAACAAAGATTTTTAAAGTGGTTCAGCCTTATAAGAATGGCCTACGTCCACTATTATGTTATTGCTGAGTGTTTGGGAATTCTCGATTATCAGTTCAATCCAGAAATTTCGGTCCCTTTGAATGAGGATGATACAAGGTATTTATAGCCCTTAGGCTGTACATGAATGGGTCGATACATTAAATGAGAATACATATGAAAGGGTAATACATTTAATGGAGCGTGTGCGTCAAGATGATGAACATTCAATGAATAGTTGAACTGTTGACATTCTGGCAATTAATACTACGATCGAGATGCAGCTCGGACCGCCTTAGTTGCTCGTTGCTCAGGAGTTCCTCGGAGTGCTAGAGTACCTAGGAGTGTTGCAGTTCCTCGGTATATCCTCGTTGCTCGGGGATAACATGAGTTGGTCGAGGAAATGAACTTCCTCGTTGTTATTGTACCATGTAGACTGACAAGTGTCTTCGTATGATTCGTTCACATCAGCATATTAATTTTGGTATCAACAGAAGCCCCCAATGTTTCATATTTCGAACTTTGAGGAGTATGGAACATTCTTTCTCGGTTTATGGCAATATTAAATGATCTTCCTGGGTTTTAGGAGCATCGTATTTAAATTTATTCCCAAATTCAACGAATCCGCCTTTTTTTGAACTTTTAAGAGCGCTTCGATCTTAGTGCCCTTTTTGTCCTTTTAGCCGTCGGAAGTTCAATAGTTTCTTTTTTGTAATCATTTCATTCGCCTCTTCCCAAGGCAAAGTATTTAAACTTCTTAGGTAACCATACCGTCTTCTTCTTTTTCCAATTTCCTGCATTCAAGATTTTTATTTTCTCCTTCTCTCTTGTGCGTTCATCCTAGTTTTCGTTCGTTGTCAACATACCTCTTTTCTTCCTGTAAGATCTTTCTTCCTTTCTTCTGTATCTCTTTTATTCAGTATGGTTTATATTGTGGAGTCCGTTGAGAAATTTCGTTCCGATTTTTCCATTCCTTCCTGGGTAACTCTGGAGGTTCTTTCTGAACCTTTAGATTATTTTCGATTGGCTGAGGGACATTGGTTCCCCGGTCTATTCATAGCTGAATGTGGATTTTCTTTTCCACCAAACCCATTGTGTCTTGAGTTTTGTCAGTATTTTGATCTTGTCCCTGCAAAAATAGCCCCCAATTCATGGAGAATAATTAATGGGGTGCACAAATTAAATCTAACTCATGGGACTCGTATAGGGATCCCTGAAATTATGTATTGCTATAAATGGGCCACTCTAGATAATATTTATTACTTAAAAACTAGGTTTCTGAATAGGGCTCTTGTAGTTAACCTCCCTGACTCAAATAGAGATTATTTTGAACATGGGTTGGTTATTAAAAATTGGCAATATGCCCCTTTAGTTGGAGATGGAGTATACAACGGTCCCAGATGCCCACCATATGGCAATGGGATAGGTTTATTTTTCATTTTATTTTACTTATGAAGTTATGCTTTTATCATGTTTGACAAAATGTATGACTGATATTTCATTATGTGTTTGTTTGCAGTTGATAGTAAAAGAAAAACTCCAAAAGAATCAGAGGTTAATATTAAGCATCTGAAACTTATCTGGGATTTGCATAAGAACGTTGCAAATGAGCACATCAGGTCTGCATCATATCTGCTACAGTATAAGAGTTACACAACCTCTTATACTGCTCGCCCTGTTGAACCAGCTTCAACTCCAGAGGATTCTTCTTCAGATTCTCATCTTCCTTTAAGTCAAAGAATGGGCAAGAAAAGAGCTCCTCCTGCTCTTTTTGATGACATTACTTCTGTTGTTGGGGCTAAGAAAAGCAAAACTGATGTCCCAGAGGGGACTAAGAAGGTGGATGCTGCACCTTCCAAAGCTGCCGAGAAGCCCCCAGTGGCTCCGAGCAAGAAAGTTGCTCCTATGGAAGTGATTACTATCTCTCCGACCAAGAGTTCTTCCTTGGTTGAAGCTGCTGAAGTCCCTTTGAGAAGATTGAGGAAATCATCCTCAGTCAATTTGGCTGAAACTGTCCCTTCTCTACCTGCTGGTGGTGTTGGTATTCCAACCATCATTCCTCCGAGCTCTGCAACGAGCTCGGTAAAAACTTGGATCATACCCGAGGTCCAAGGAATTGTTGAGAAAATTTCTAGGGATATGTTGACATCCCTAGCTACTAGTCATCTTGCTTCGGTAAATTTCTCACATTCTGAATTTTCTTTCTTTCTCTGAATGCTTGCATTTTGTATTGACTTTACTGTTTTTCTCATCTTTCAGCTAGTGAACTGTTTCAGTAATATCGTGAAGAAAGATGAAGCTATTAAAGCTTCAAGCTCCTCGTCAGGTGTAGAGGATGGTCTGCTGGGTTTGACCCAATCCTTGAAGGAATCTCGCCAACAGTATAGTGAGGACAAGGCTGTTTGGGAGAAAAAGTTGTCTGCAGTTGAGGCTGAGAAGGTGAAGATGGCTGAGATCGCCAAGAATTTGGAGGATAAAGTAAAAGGTTTAGAGGTCGAACATCAGAAGTATGATGTCAAGCTCAAGAACTTTGGAGATCTTGAAGATAAGTTGAAGAACGCAGAGGAAAAGTTGTCCGCCCTGCGAGATATCAAGGTCCAAAAGGAAGAATTGGATGTGAAGCTCTCCTCGAAGAAGCTAAAAAGAAAACTCGCCATTAAAAAATCCTTCAGCGCTAGCTGGGAAAAAGGATGGGATAAGGGGATTGCTGCGATGACATCCCAAGTACAATATGGGAAGTTGAAATACTTCCGAGATGGCTGGGTAGCTGCCCTACAGGAATTGAAGATCAAGGATGATTCCGATCTATTCCAGTTGCACCTCCCTGGTCCTCCTCCACCAATTGTGGAAGAAGAAGAAGATGAGCCTGCCTCTGATGAATCTTCTATGGCTATAGGTGATCAAGTCCCTGCCTCTCTTCCTGCTGCCAACGAGGACATTTCTTCCATGCCTCCTCCTTCTGAGAAAATTTCAACTCTTGCTGTTCAAGCTGCTATCACCTCCGAGCAACCAAGCTCCTCGTCCCAGCCTCCCGAGAAAGTCTTGGGAGACAAGGAAAAGGTGTGAAGTTGTTCGGTATCATTTCTATCTTTTATTATCATTTGTAATCAAACAATGTAATCTTTTAATGATCTAATAAAATACATTTTTGTTCATCTCTGTTGTTGATGATTTGTTTTTGTTGATTGTTGTCTTTTTCTCATCCTTAGTTTGTTGCTAGAATGGAACTGATATCTGCACATGATACCAAGCTGATGCAGCAATGTCACGAATATTATAAGGCTGGTCATACAGACCTTAGTACATCAGAAATTACTGACATCCTTGGCCATGATGCCTCAGAATAGGCAATTGAGGCTTATCGATACTTGAAAGATTTACTCGACCGAGCTGTGGCCAACAATGTAGCCCACTACGACTTGATTGAGGAACTTCATTATTCCTTAGAAGATCTACAAGGTCAGCACAATGAATCAATGGCTTTGTTGCACAAGGAATATGAAAATAGATACCAACAGCTTTCTTCTGACACGGGCCATAAAAAGATTCTGGCTGGATACGATGTTAGGGAAAGAACTTTAAAAGGTGAAGTTGAAGCTTGCAGGCAGATTGCTGAGTTGCTGGAACAGGATAACAATAATTTGCAGAAAAAGCTGGCACAGTATGAATCTGCAGCGTCATCTTCCACTGCTTTAGTGCAAGTTACTGATGAAGGTTTCTCGTTCTTAGAGGTTGAGAATGCCAAATTAAGGCAAGAACTGGACAACTTAAGAAAATCTGTTATTCCTGCGATTGCTCGGGGACGAGGAAGAGGTTCTCGCGGACGAGGAAGAGCTGTTCAAAATATTGCCAAGGAGCAAAGTTCTCCAGTCGCTGCTCGGAGTCGATCAAGAGTCCTTAGCCGCAATATTGAAGAAGCTCGTACTCAATCGACATTAGAAACTCAAGCATTCCAATTGAACGCAAAAGACCGAGCTCTGTCTGAAATGTCCAAGAAAAATCTATCCTTGGAGGATCAACTTACTGCGATGAAGTCTGCTCTGGATAATAAGGATGTTTTTGCCAGGAGCCTTCACGAACAATTGGATAGATTAATCTTCTAATTCCATAAACAGCCCAGGGAATTTTGGATGGCAGGGTACAATGAGGCCCTTTGTCATTTGGATGCTCGTATTGAACACGCCAATAATGAAGGTTATAAGCAGGGGTGGTTGAACGCCTTGGGTGTATTAAAATTGGAGCAAGGGCATTATTTATGGGATTATCATGCTCCTGGGTTATTAGAATTGCCTGTACCACCTTATAAATTGGACATGGAATGGATCCCAGCTCGTTCCATTCCTCGGAGCTTAATTTCAAAATACCTTGGTGACTACAGTCTTCACTCCCAGATCGAAGTATCTCGTCCAGAGCATCTAATGGATACACCCTCAATAATGAATGTCAGAATGCTAAAGGACTTGAACTTTATTAATTCTCCCCTTTGCCTGGAAGATCCTCCTGCTGGCGAAGAGCCTGTTTCAAAAGCAAAGGGCAATAAACCCATAGAATAGGAATCTCAATGTAATAGTTAGTACATTCATTTAACCTATAATTTATTTTGAATTTTAATGAAAGACTTTCATTTTGCAAATCTGTATTGTTATTGTCTTGTAAAATGCTCTACATCTGTTCATATAAGTTAAAAAATAACAACAATATTGTTGTTCATCGACCAACTTAATAAAAAGTTACAAGTATCAAGTTTACTCAATCACTTAATAATAAAGTAATGAGTATAAAATGTTCAAAATGTTTCCAACCAACCAAGGTTGTTAGATTGTGCTTATCGACCAGCTACAGTTGATGGGTTTTATTCCCCGACCAACCATACTTGGTTCATAAAATGTGCCCGACCAACCATGGTCGATAATTTATTTTCGTCGACCAAGTATAATTGATCACCAACCAACTATACTTAGTTCAGTTTGGAATTCTTTGTATTTTCTGGAATGATTTTACCTTCCGACCAACTTGTTGGTTTTAAATCAAATGATATTTTTTTTGTCTTCTTTTTGCTGTCGAGTAGCGTAGTGTACAACACTAGTATTCCCCAAAAAATTTCAAACAATAGGAGAAAATGGTGAAAACATCATCGTTTTATTCATATTGATGGAACCGTTGTACATTTTACATCATTGATAATACTTGCGAAGGTGTTCAGCATTCCAAGCATTCTTGAATTCTTCTCCTTCTAGAGTTGCTATTCGGTAAGTTCCTGGTCGAACAACTTCTGTAACTCGGTAAGGTCCATGCCAGTTTGCTTCCAGTTTATTGTGCTTCTGAATGACCTTCTTTAGCACATAATCTCCCTCTTTTAAGTCACATTTCCTCACCCTTTTGTTGTAGAACAGAGCTGTGCGTTGTTGGTAAGAAGCATTCCGAATGGCTGCCTCTTCTCTGACTTCCTTGAGCATATCCAAATCCAGTCTTCTCATCAAGTCACTGATCGAATAATTGAAGTTCAGCACTCTGTGTGTTGGGAGACCTAACTCGGCAGGTATTACAGCCTCACTTCCAAATGCCAGCATATATGGTGATTCTCCAGTCGCTGCTCGGGGAGTTGTTCGGTAAGCCCACAATACTGATTGTAGCTCGTTAATGCAGTTAGCTTTAGCTTCACTTAACCTTTTCTTCAAACCGTTTAGCAGTGTTCTATTCGTCACTTCAGTCTGTCCATTGCTTTGAGGATGGCCTGGTGCTGAATGGACCTTCAAAATATTTGACTGATGACAATAAGCAGCAAATTCCTCGTTATCAAATTGGGTTCCATGGTCTGTGATGAAGGCATGAGGGAGACCATATCGACAGATGATATTCTTCCAAACGATCTGGTATACCTTCTCGTATGTCATGTCGATGAGGGGTTCAGCTTCTACCCACTTAGTAAAATAGTCTACTGCGACGACGAGGTACTTAAATCTTCGTCGGGTGATCGGCAATAGTCCCACCAAATCAATTCCCCACATGGAGAATGGCCAAGGGGAAGTTATGGGTGTCAACAATGCTTATGGAGTTCGTCGGATAGAGGAAAAACGTTGGCACTTGTCACATTTCCTAGCATAGGTTATACAATCAGCCCTCATCGTTGGCCAATAGTATCCTTGAGTCATTACCCTTTGTAAAAGCGTTCGACCTGCTACATGAGCTCCACAAGACCCTTCATGGATTTCTTCAATCAATTCTTTCACCTCGGAGGGATGTACACATCTCTGCAAACCTTCCATAATTCCTCGTCTATACAAAATACCATTAGTCAACACATACCGAGCAGCTTTATACTTCAGTTTCTTGGCAGCGAGCTTGTCCTCCAGCAATCCTCCCTCTTCAATATATGTCCTGATGGGATCCATCCAAGATGGTCCTAAATCAAGGGTTATTACATTCATTGTCAGGTCTTCATCTATGCTCCGACCTTCTAATACTTCAATCGGTATGGTTCTTCACAACTCGGTACGAGTAGCTGATGCTAGTCAGACTAGTGCGTCTGCTTGTACATTCTCCATCCTCGGTATTCTCACTAACCGAATGGCATCAAATTTTGTCAACAACTTCATCACCTTTGCGTGATATTTGATCATTAACTCTCCTTTAACCGCATATATTCCCGTCATCTGATTTACAATTAGTTGAGAATCACTGAATACCATCACTTGTTATGCTTCCATAACTTTTGCTAAGTTTAACCCCGCTATCATGGCTTCATACTCAGCTTCATTATTTGAGGCTTTGAATTGGAATCGTAAAGCATATTCCATGTCAATCTTATCTGGGGTGCTTAAAACAATTCCTGCGCCGCAACCTGCTGTGCAAGATGAGCCATCCACATATAATCTCCATATGGGTAACCCATCTTCAAATTCCTTATCTAACAGGGTTCCTCGGTGAAATATTTGTTTCTTCTTTTCATCCTCCCCTGGCACTTTTCGCTCCTCGTTGACCATCTCTTCTCGTTCTTCGACCATCCAGGGTTGGTTTGAATTTGAAGTTGATGATCTTTCTACATCCATAGGCCCTTTTACCAACCGGAGTTGGTCTGGACTTATGTCTGTTGATCCTGTAACATCCACAGGTTGGTCAGCGAGTAGTTTTTGTTCCTCAGGGGTATCAGGATATGTAAATTCTGCTATAAAATCTGCTACAGCTTTCCCTTTCAATGATGCTCTGGGCTCATACACAATATCATATTCACCGAGTTCTATCGCCCAGTACATCAGTCTTCCTGATTTTTCTGGCTTGTGAAGGGCTTGTCTCAATGGCATGTCGGTATAAACAATGATGGTATGGGCCTGGAAATATGGCCTCATTCTTCTACTTGCTTCAATTAATGCCAATGCCAATTTTTCTAACTTTGGGTACCTGATCTCTGCACCCCGGAAAGCCTTACTTGTGTAATAAATTGGTTTCTGGACTCCATTCTCCAATCTGATCAATACCGAGCTAACTGCATTCTCTAATACTGCTAGATATAAGTACAACTTCTCTCCTGTTATTGGCCTAGACAACAATGGAGGTGCTCCTAAATACTTTTTCAAGTCTTGAAAGGCCTTTTCACATTCATCAGTCCACTCAAAAGTTTTTCGAAGTGTTTTGAAGAATGGGAGGCATTTGTCAGTTGCTCGAGATACAAATCTGTTGAGCGCTGCAACTCGTCCTGTAAGACTCTGCACTTCTTTCTTTGTTGTTTGAGATCGCAACCCTAAAAGAGCTTTGATCTTATCTGGATTTGCTTCAATGACCCGCTGGTTGACAATGTATCCGAGAAACATTCCTTCTCGTACTCCAAATGTGCACTTCGTCGGGTTGAGTTTCATCTGGTATTTATCCAGTTGATCAAATGTCTGAGCTAAGTCAACTAAATGATTTGCAGCTTTCTTGCTTTTTGTCAGCATATCATCGACATAGACTTCCATGTTGCAACTGATTTGTTTGGTGAAGACCTTGTTCATCAGCCGCTGGTATGTCGCTCCTGCATTTTTCAAACCAAAAGGCATAACATTATAGCAATAAGTTCCCCTAGGGGTAATAAAAGAAGTACTTTCCCTGTCTTCAGGTTTCATATTGATCTGGTTATAACCAGAATACGCATCCATGAAGCTGAGCAGCTCATGTCCCGAGGTAGCATCCACTAGTTGGTCAATTCTGGGCAATGGAAAATGATCTTTTGGGCATGCCTTGTTGAGATCAGTGAAATCAACACACATTCTCCATTTATTGTTCTTCTTCTTTACCATCACCACGTTTGCCAGCCAGTCTGGATATTTCACATCTTCAATGAATTGGGCTTTCTGGAGCTTCTCAACCTCCTCTTGTATGGCTTGATTCTTCTCGGGGCTAAATACCCTTCTTCTCTGCTTTACGGGCTTGATCTCCTTATTCACATTGAGTTCGTGACATAAGAAGTTTGGATCTATTCCTGGCATGTCCTCATGACTCCATGCGAAAGTTTTCTTCCTATTTCTCAAGAACATTATCAACTCTTGTTTTATTGAAGCATCCAATGACGAACCTATCTGGGTTACTCGTTCAGGGTGTTCCTCGTCTAGAATAACATTTTCTGTATATTCTACCACCTGTCCTTTTACAAATTGGGATTCATCCCTTGGATCAAGAGTTTCAATTTCTGTACCTTCCTCTACCTGGTAGGTAATAGTTTTTTTCCTTGATTCCTCAAACTCCTCTTGCTCGGCAGACGAATAATAGCATTCTCGAGCTACTTTTTGATCACCTTTTACAACTCCTACTCCGAAGTTTGTTGGGAATTTTAAGCATTGATGCACTGTAGATGGAACTGCTTCGAACTTCTTCAAACTAACTCTTCCCATGATGATGTTGTAGGCTGACTGCACATTCTTATCCATCACGAAGAAGCGTATTCTTTCTGTTCGACAAGCGGGCCAAGTTCCAATGAATATGTCCAACTTGATCGTCCCAAGTGGAAAAACTTTCTCGCCAGCAAAACCCAGAAGGGGTCTGTGATAAGGTTCCAATTGAGATAATTTCAAATTCAAGCTATCAAAACATGAATAGTACATGATGTCTGCCGAACTACCATTGTCCACCAACACCCTTGAAATCACCACATCTTTCATCCTCATTTTGATCACCAAGGGATCGTCGTGAGGGTAAAGAACACCTGCCAAATCATTTTTTGAAAAACCAATTACCAGCTTCTCTTTATTTACCTTCCTCGGACGATCTTCCTCGGCAAGATTTATTCGTTGAATATATGAGCAGGCTTGGGCCTCTCCGAGATAGGCCTTTCTTTCTGCAGTAAGGTCTCCCCCTCCAGCATCTCCTCCTGTTATAACATTACAATCAATTGACCCAAAACGTATGGAAAATACCTCTCGTTCAGGCTATCTTGGCTTCTTTGGAAGATCGGGTTCTTCATCTGGATCATCTTCATGATTTCTTTTCTTTTTCTCCTCCGTCCTACGAGGAGATCTGGAACGATCTCTGGTTCTATCATCAATTTTCCTTTCACCTCTGCGATCTACATACTTTGACAACTTTCCTCTTCGGATGAGCGTTTCAATCTCGTTCTGAAGGGCTATGCAATTTTTGGTCGTATGTCCATGATCTTTATGGAACTCGCAATATTTGGCCCTATTCCTCAGATCAGGATTGATCCTCATTTTATCTGGCCACTTGATTTCTTCGTTATTCTTGATTTCTTCTAAAACATGATTAATACCCATCTTCAATGGAGTATAATTATCATATTTCTTCAGGACTTCCCATGACGTCCTATTATTCTTGGAGTGCTTGTCACCACCATTACCTTTTTGCTCTTTCTTCTTAGATTTGTCAACCTCCACCTTGGTTTCTTTATCCATATTCTTCTTCGCAGCCATAGCCTCCTCGGCATTCATGATTTTGGCCGCTTTTGCCATCAACTCCGACATAGTTTTAGGTGGATCTTTGGCCAAAGTATAATATAACTTGTTAGGCAACAATCCACTCATCAAAGCAGTGATCGCTGTCTTTTCTTCGTAATCTATGACTTCCAACTTCTCGTTATTGAAACGAGTTATGTAATCTCTAGTACTTTCACCAGACTTTTGTCTAACACTTAACAAGTGTGCTACTCGTTTTACTGGCTTTGCTCCAAAACAGAAATTGCCAATAAACAACTCGGCTAACTGAATAAAAGTCAAAATCTTACCCCGAGGAAGATTATTGTACCATATCTGTGCAGATCCGGTAAGAGTTCCCGAAAACGCTCTACACCTCATCTCGTCGGGGACAGCATATATGTCGGCAGCAGCTTGGTATTGCTCTATATGAAGAACAGGATATGTCTTTCCATCATATTTAGGTGTCACTACAGGTGCTTTAAATTTCGATGGTGTAGAAAAATTCACAATGGCCTGCACAAAAGGTGTCCCTTGAACAAAAGTTCTCTGTAAGGGATTCCTTTCTTTAACCATTTCTCCAAGTCTATCCTCCAATCGTTGAATGGAACCCTTCCATGCTTCATTTCCTTCCTCGGGCTGCTTAGTCCGAGCAATTGATTGTTCTGACGTAGCTTCCTGAGATCTATCTCGATGAGTAACTGGTCTTGATTGCGCTGATCCTTCTCTCAAACCTGATGGTGGTCGAAAGCTTCTCGATGGGGCTCTAGGTGGACTCATATTTCTCCTTGGTCCTAACCGACTGAAAGGAGATTCCCTGCTTAATCGTTCCAGGGTGCTAGTTCTCTCCGGGGAGAGGGTGATATGTTGTTCTGTATCCGTAGCCCGTATCGATGAAGTTCGCCCAGGTTGATAAGAAGAATCATTAGATTCTTCATTACGATATGACCCAGTACGCCTGGATCGCGATTGCGCACGATCACTCCTTTGCCTTGAATGGGTAGGTGCACCGCCGTGAAGAGTTTGAATGAGTTGCCTCATTGTTTCTTGCAGGGCGGGTTGTCCTTCAGCCAGATTCGTCATAATTCCAGCCAGATCTGGAGGTGCAGATGGATTCGGAGGATTTCCAACATTTCCAGCAATTCGATTACTGGATTCTGGATTATCTGCCATTGATGATAAATGATTTTTGGTGAAAAACGATAGTAACAGTCGTTTCCCACAGACGACACCAATCTGTTGATGTAAAAAATTAGATCACCCTAATTATTCAATCACAGATAAATAAAATGAACAAAGATTTTTAAAGTGGTTCAGCCTTATAAGAATGGCCTACGTCCACTGTTATGTTATTGCTGAGTGTTTGGGAATTCTCGATTATCAGTTCAATCCAGAAATTCCGGTCCCTTTGAATGAGGATGATACAAGGTATTTATAGCCCTTAGGCTTTACATGAATGGGTCGATACATTAAATGAGAATACATATGAAAGGGTAATACATTTAATGGAGCGTGTGCGTCAAGATGATGAACATTCAATGAATAGTTAAACTGTTGACATTCTGGCAATTAATACTACGACCGAGATGCAGCTCGGACCGCCTTAGTTGCTCGTTGCTCAGGAGTTCCTCGGAGTGCTAGAGTACCTCGGAGTGTTGCAGTTCCTCGGTATATCCTCGTTGCTTGGGGAGAACATGAGTTGGTCGAGGAAATGAACTTCCTCGTTGTTATTGTACCACGTAGACTGACAAGTGTCTTCGTATGATTCGTTCACATCAGCATATTAATTTTGGTATCAACAGACAGTTTTTGGCAGTTTTCTCCATCTTCCCATTACTTTTGTTCCCAATACTTTTTGACAGAATTAAGATGTGCGGGAACCAACCTTTTCAAACTAACTTTTTCATCTCCTACAATCTCTAGAGATAGTTTTTGAGAGTTTATTTCCTCCATGAAAAGGTTCAAGTTTTGAGTATTTGTTTTTCAAGAAAATTCTTAAACACTTTTGTTTACACTCGTATTAGTTTATTCCAAGTACCACACACACACACACACACACACACACACACACACATATATATATATATATATATATATATATATATATATCTTGCTCGGAGAGTGTTTGGTATAGGGTTCTACTCTATCGAATTGAATAGTTCATTTGGGTTTATCTCTACATCCCATAATGAAGAAGTTCATTATTTTGGCTGCGGCATTCTCATACGGTGAAAGGCACCGTGTGTGGTTGATGGGTTCCTAAAGCTTCATTGGTGGATTCCAAGGTTCCGGTGGATTCCGAAATTGTCGGCTAAGCAGAGGTAGTTGCAAGAAGACGCATCGGGGCTTGAAGGGAGTTGAGTCGAGTGTAGTAAGTCATCTGTCTTGTAATTTCAATTCCGTACTTAGTGGTCTTAAGGCTAGGGTCGTCCGATTTTTTTCTAATTGTGGGTTTTTCTCGTACATCGCGACGTAGTGTGTTGTGAATTTATTTTATCTTACAAAATCACCTAGAACGCATGCTTAGGACTAAGAGATAAAATATGGTTTAATTCACTACTCTTGTTTAATTTGGTGCTAAATTAGTTTGGGTATAATTTAATTAATTTAATTCAAGTCATTAACCTTAATTTGGTAAAATTTGGTTTGGCCTAATTTGCGAAAATTAAATATTTATTGTTAGGAAAATTTCTAGGACTTGTATTAAATTGTTTTTTTTTTTTGGGGGGGGGGTGGGGGGGGGGGGGGGGGGGGGGCTTAAAGTTAAATATTCCCAAGTTTGTTTTAAAGGGCAATTTTGATTTTGAGAAAATTAAAATCCAGTTTAGTTTAATTTTAATTTTAGAAGAAGTAAAATTGTAATATTTTAATTGTGAATCTTGAAAAGATTATTCCTTTTTAATTGAACCATCTTTATTCCCCATTTTAAGGAAATTGATTTTTAATTATATTTGAATAATTTAAAATTTGGGGTCCATCACTTATACCATTGTCTATGCATCAACTGACTATATTACTAAGAGACAACTTTGGGCCGATTTTGATCACCTTAACAACAACATCAAAGGTCCTTGGATGACATTGGGGGATTTTAATAGTGTTCTTGGAGACCATGAATGCAGAGGCACTAATATTCCATATGCTTCAGCCTGCACAGACTTCAAAGGTATGATTGATAACTGCAATTTCCTTCAAATTGATCTTAAAGGCATCTTTTCTACTTGGAAAAAAGCATCACTTCTAATATTGAAAGGAAATTAGATAGATCTATTTATAATCAATCATGGCTTAATTCTTTGTCTGGCATTAACTACACTGCTTTAGCTAAATCAGGGTCAGATCATCATCCAATCCTTTTTAATGATAAATCAAATCTACAAATAGGTCCTACGACATTCAAATTCATGTCCTCTTGGACTGATCACCCAAAATTCATCACTATTATTGAAGATGTTTGTAAAAACTCTAAATTCTTTAGCTGCCCAATTTATGTTTTTAAAGAAAAACTTAAAACCTTAAAGTCTAAATTGAAAAAAATAGATTTTTTTGGTTTTTGGTAATGTACATGCGAATCTTCATTCAGCAAAAGAAAATTTATTGTCAATCCAAACTAAAATAGACTCTAAAGGTCACAATCAGGCTAGGGATCAACTTGATATGGATTTCCATAAAAAAACTCATTAAAGTTTTGAAATTTGAAGAAATTTTTTGGAAAGAAAAATCTAGGATCAAGTTGATAACAGAGGGTGACAAATGTACTACTTATTACCATAAGCATGTATAACAAAGAAGAGCCAATAACTCAATATATTATCTCAAATAAAGGGATGTTCTGCTTACTGATCAAGATGATATCAAAGAACGTATTGTCAAACATTTTTCACCTTTATATTCTAAAGATCCAAAAATTAATTCAAATGACTATGTTTCTAATAGCATTCCTAATCTAGTCACTACCTCTGATAATACTTATCTTGTATCTATTCCTAATATTGAAGAAATTAAATCAACTGTCTTCTCTATGGACCCTTTATCAGCCCCTGGTTCTGATGGTTTCAGTGGCATTTTTTATAGAGTTTGTTGGAACATTATCCAAAAAGATGTTTTTACTATTGTTAAAAATTTCTTTACAAATGATTGGATTCTGCCTGGATTTAATACAAATCACCTAGTTCTCATCCCTAAATCTTTAAAAGCTGCTTCTATATCTGACTATAGACTTATTGCCATGGAAAATTTTATTTTTAAAATTATTACTAAGATTATTACCAATAGATTAAAATATATTATAGGTTCTATAATCTCTGAAAATCAATTTGGATTCATACATGGTGGTTGTATCTATTTCTCATCCAATCTCAATTGCTTTTGAAAGCTTTAATCTTGTAAACTATAATGCATTTGGTGGGAATATTGGCATCAAACTTGACATTGTTAAAGCATTTGATACTATGGATTGGGACTTCATTCTTCAAAATTTATGATCATTTGGTTTCAGTGATAAAATTGTTACTCTCATTAAAGCAATTCTTCATTCAGCTAGGCTATCCATTCTTATAAATGGATCCCCAGCTGGTAATTTTAGTTGTTTTAGAGGAGTGAGACAAGGTGATCCCCTTTCTCCTATTCCATTTTGTATTGCTCAGGATTATTTAACCAGACTCATTCTCCTAAAAGTCCAAGAGGTTTCAAAGTTCTTACACATTTAATATATGCTGATGACATAATGATTTTTTGCAGAGGTGATGATTTATATTTAAGTAATATCAAGTAAATTCTTGATTCCTATTCCTTAATCTATGGACATAATATTAACAAATCTGAATGCCAAGTTTTCATTGGTAATGGGGCTTTTAATAGGAAATTTCAAATTACTAACATTCTTGGTTTCAAGGAATGTCCTACCTCTTTTATTTACCTTGGAGTCCCCATATTCATAGGTAAGCCAAGAAGATATCATCTTCAAGTTATAGGTAATAGAGCTAAATACAAACTTGAAGGTTGGAAAGGTAAACTCCTTTCAATTGATGGTAGACTAGAATTAATTAGGATTGTTATCCAATCCATCTTTATTTATAGTTTAGAATATATAAATGGCCTACCACATTCCTAAAAAAATCCAACATGGATAAAAAAAATATTATGGCCTAGGTCAACAACTACTCATAAGAGGATTGTTGTTCACTGGAATAAAACTTGTCTACCTTATGATGAATGGGGCATTAATTTGAGAAATCTTAATCATATTAACAATGCTTGCATTCTGAAACAAACTTGGGATATTTTCACATCTAAATCTCTATGGTCTCAATTCCTTGAAGCCATATTTAATACCAGGAATGTTGAGAATCTATTTGACATGGATATAAAGATGCTTTCAAAATAATCAACTTTAATGCAATGTGGATTATTGGAAATGGTAATAAAGTTAGGTTTTGGACTGATAATTGGTTTGGTTATGTTCTTAACCCTGAAGTTTGTAAAACGTGTGATACCGATTAAAACTAACTCGCAAGATTCCAATCAAACCTTATTTAATTGGAGTATATTTTTAAACCAACTTAAATCATCCCCTAAACAAGCATCTAAAGTGTGTATGTCAACCCATAAATAAATATAAGCATGAGACACAATAAATATGCTGAGACACATATTTTAGGGGAAAAAAACCTTTCGGGTAAAACCTTTATTTCACTATGAATTAATAAATCGCAACTTATAATTGCATAGAGAAATCTGCAATGGATCAACGTGCAGCAAACCCACAAAGACTCACAATCTTGAACTCAGAAAGAGAATACACGCAGCACCCTCCAAGGACTCGCAGCCCAATCTTCAGCAAAGAATATTCACACAGCAAGATCCTTAACGACACACAGCCATACAGTGTAGAGACACACTCCACGAAAGATGAACTAGAGCAAAGTGTTCTTGAAAACCAAAATAATTAACTAAGGCATATGGGAGTATTGTGAATTGAAAACTAAAAAGGGATTAAAACCCTAAAAGAATTCTAATTTCGCAGTTTTTCTGTTCGTCAAAATGTTGTGACTTCTTAAGAAAAACGGAACCATTTAATGAGTATTTATACAAAAACTGCACCGTCTCGAAATTTGAGCTCGTTCGCGCGAATGACACAACGATGTCGTTTGAACGACATTGCGCGACACTGTTTGTCGTTTGAACGACGTACAAATGTCGTTTGAACGACAGTTTCGAAAAAAATATATATTTTAATATTCGCTTCAACACTTAGAAAAAATACTCATTCTTAAATTTTGACGAAAAAGTCCGCTCCAACACTTAGAAAGTATTTTATAAAAATATCCCAAAAGCTCTAAGTGAAAAGTTAAGATATTAAAATATCCCAAGAGCCATCTATACCAAAGTAAACTTCGCAGAGTCTTGAATGATGAAGAACATGATTAATTCGGATCCGTCTTTGATATAGATGGCTCTTGAATGCTCTTCGATGGTGTAGCGATATATGACATAACAAATTGATAACGGACCTATAAAATATGTCCTTACAAATATCCCCCTATGTCTATACCGGTACATACATAAAAAAATATGAATTATCAAAAACCAAAATGCCTATACAAATCTACCCTCCCATGAATAAATTTGCAAGACCTCAAAATTATTCTTCAATCATCTTCGTCAAATCTCAAAGCTTTTCTCATCAGGGTGTGCAACATCATGATCTTCAATCTTTGTACCTATATACATGAGATAAAGAAAAAACCTTCGTGACACATCAAGTTTGAAATGATATAAGAATAAAACATTAATAATCAAATCTCCCCCATAATGCAAAAACTCCCCCATAACATGATAATTCTTTATCCCCCTTTTTATGATTTCCCCAAATAGACAGATAAGAAGAAACAATCAAAACATGGAGTGTCACGATAAAATGCATAGCAAACCCGAATCAAGCTACGCGCATGCAAAGGAGTATCTCTCAAATTTCACAAACTATTTTTGAATTTTCAATTTTTTATTCAAAAATAAGATACTAAAAATCACAACATGGATTTAAACTAAATTAACCATGTCATGGAAATGGAATGAATGGGTGTGAACACATTCAATAGGTAAATAAACTTAATCAATCATATGTGTACGATGCATATGTGTACCCCTAACGAATGGACATCAAAAACATCCTTTGGTGTAAAAATTGTTGAATTTAGATGACATCGTCTTATGTAAATCAACAAATCAAAGTCAAAGTGATTTCCCCACCAATAAAGTCCAAAACTATTTAATGCTTTTTCAAGACATTTAAGGATGTGCAAACACGTATTAATTCTCCATCCAAACTCCCTCATATATATTTTCTTTTAGAGGTGATCTAAATTCTCAAACATTGGGGAATTGGAGAACAAACCTAAATAGCCCATTTTTGGCATGAATTTCTTTTTATTTCCTTTAAATTTTTTTCGGCTCTTTTAAACCTCTTTGGACCCAGGATAATAAAATTCCTCAAGTTATAAAGGATAAATGAAAACCTTTCGTCGCCCTTCACCGTTTTCAAACAAAGCACACAAACTTATAAACGGCTCTTACATGCACAACTTTATTATCAAGTTTTATCGTGCTTGGTTAGTTTTAAAAGATATGATTGAAGTGAAAACACCCAACCAACATGTGATAAGACAAGCACAATAATCAAAGAAATCCGTGCATGTGCAATAAAGGAAAACACGAGTCAAACATGTAGGAAGTAACACTTAATTACATCTTAATGACTCTAAACATTATAAAGCAAAAAGATGACATGATATATTGTCTAAAAACTCTATCAAATAGTCACATAAAAAATGGAATGATGTTGTGACTCGGTCATCCAAAGTGTCCATCCATAAACGGTACAAACCAAATACAAAAATCTTTTTGGATTTTTCAAAAATTTTATCAAACTAAAATCTTTTTGTATTTTTCAAAAAATTTCCAAAAACAAAATTCTATGCAAAAATGATACATACTAACAATAGATAAATAATGACATCATGAAAATCATCCTATGCTAGTAAACAAGTCAAACCTCAATTGTTACGAGCGGAGGGGTTTTCTAAAGGTGGTGCCAACTTATGAAAAACTCCATCAAATCTTGTGAAGTTTTGACAAAAAATTTAACTTGCTCACCTAAATGTGAAAACTCTCTCATGTAGTCTCCGGGAGCATGTAAAGTATCATGTGTGGGTGCATGTGTGTCAGAAACACGTGTAGAAGCAAAACGTGACACATAACCCAACTTAAAACAAAATTCCTTAAGGTGACCTTTCCTCTTTCATTGTGAACAAACATAAATAGGCCTAGGAACACCTCTCTCCAAAACTCTAGGATGCACTCTCCTAATAGGAATGGGACGCCTAGGTGGGTGAGGGTGAGACTCACGTGAATCTAACACTAAAGTGGGAACCGTCTCGGGTGCTAATTGGAAAGTAGAAGCATCGTCATGACTTATTCCTAACTTCTCACCTTTACCCTTAAGAACCACCTTTTCAACCTTCTTATGTGCGTTCTCAAAATTGACTTTGACCTCCCTGGCACGTTCGAGATCACTCTCGAGTTGGGATACATGTGTCGCCAAACTAGACAACGTGTTGGTCAAATCACACTTCTCCTTTCTTAAAACCTCATTCTCTCTCTCCAAATCTAAAACTCGATGACCTAATTCTCTATTATATATCTTTGTTTTCAAGGTCTCGGTGTACAAATCTCTAAAGGCTTTTTGGAGCTCACTTTCATCTCCACTTTCACTCTCGATATCTCCCTCACTCGAAGAACACAAATCACTATCATCGATCTTATGTGCACTCTCGTGAGACAAAGTGGGTGTGCTCACACGACTAGAAAAAGCAACAACCATCCCATGTGCTAAACCTTTATCGAACTCATCTCCCTCACTATCACTAAGTGTGGCAGGCAAGGCTACTTTCTTTCCTTTCTTTCTAAGCCACGTAGGACACTCAAATTACTTATGCCCCTTACCCCCACATTCAAAACAAGTTACGTTCTCCAAATCTTCCTCACACTCCTCATCTGAGTCATTCTCTTTTTTCCTCTCACCGCTTTCTTTGGCCTTTCCTTTCTTTCTATGTTTATAAAAAAATCTCTTTTTATTGGAAGAATTTTTCATTTTCATTTTGAGAAACTTTTTAAAAAATTTCGCAAACAAGGCAATATCATTAAAATCAAAATCTCCCTCAGAATCGGACACACAAACTTTTTCTTTCTTTTTCTTAAAATGAGTCTTTAAAGTAACGCCACTATCCTTAGCCTTAATGGTTTGGGGAAATATGTCTATCTCATAGGTTTGAAGGTCTCCTACAAGTTCTTCCAACTTAAGTGATTTCAAATTTCCCAAAGAGTTCAAAATAGTGACTTTAGGAATAAAGCGTTTGGGAAGAGATCTCAAAATCTTTTTAACGATATGCGTATTATCAATCACCTCACCCAAATTAAAAGATGTGTTAACAATGTCTGACAAACATGTATAAAAATCATCAAAGCATTCAGACCCAGACATGGTGATAGTCTCAAATTGGGTTGTCAAATTTTATAATTTTGATTCTTTAACCGCATTCGTACCCTCATGTGTTAATTTCAAAACATCCCATGCCTCTTTAGAAGTGGTGCACATCATAATTCGGCGAAACTCATCAGGAGTGATAGCTCTAGAAATAGCACTCAAACCACATGAATTAAATTTAGACATTTTATGATCATCTTCAGTCCAGGCAGACACGGGTTTTAAAGAGGTGATATTATCAACGGTGATCGTGGGAGGAGTCCATACATTTTCCTAAAGGTTCCAAACACGCTCGTCAATGTCTTTTAAACTAGATTTCATGCGAGCTTGCCAATAGGCATAATTAGACCCGTCAAAAATAGGCATCTGATTATATAAGTGCTCCATAAGAAAAATTGCTATTTTTCACAAAACTGATTAAAAAAATCAATATCACACAATTTTGCGGAAAATATGAATACGCGATAAATTAGCGTAACCTGCTCCGATACCAATTTGTAAAACGTGTGATACCGATTAAATCTAACTCGCAAGATTCCAATCAAACCTTATTTAATTAGAGTCTATTTTTAAACCAACTTAAATCAGCCCCTAAACAAGCATCTAAAGTGCGTGTGTCAACCCATAAATAAATATAAATCATGCGACACAATAAATATGCTGAGACACAGATTTCAGGAAAAAACCTCTTTCGGGTAAAACCTTTATTTTACTATGAATTAATAAATCACAACTTACAATTACATAGAGAAATCTGCAATGGATCAACGTGCAGCCAACCCACAAAGACTCGCAGTCTTGAACTCAGCAAGAGAATACATGCAGCACCCTCCAAGGACTCGTAACTCGTACCAAATCGATTCGATAGTGGTCCGAATCGATTCGTATATTGTTAAAATATTTAAAAATATATTTTTAGGGTTTTTTGGTTTTGCATTTATACATAAACATTATTTCAACTATAAGACTTCAATTTCTTAGTTGAGTTAGGGTTTGGAAGTTGTTTTTTGGGAGCTTTTTCTCCATTCTCTCTCTTATGGTTTGGATTATAGATAACTATTCATCATCTTCTCCATATATATATAAGTTGTACTTCCTTCTTTATAGTTTTATTAACTAGTTCTATTGCTTTGATAATTAGTTTTTGTCGGTTAATTTGTTGTTTTTATTTGTTAATTAGTTGTATTAATTGTTCTTACCATGTTTAGTTACTAGTTTAAACGTCGGGATCATCAAACCACCATTAGTGGGTTTTGGGCTTTAAAAGCTAGGGTTTGGTTTGATTGACCTTTCCTTAAAACCTTTTGTATTGAATTCGAAATTATACGTTTAACTTTCTTGTTTACGTAATGGCAGTGTTTATAGAAATATTACGACCTCAATCCATTTGTGACCATATTTGATTAAAAGTTTAGTATTTAGTTTTTGAATTTAATTTCCTCATGTTTGATGTTTATAATCAATTGAATATGCTCAGTTAATTTTTTTAACCAAATTCCTTGTTATGTATTATTAGCCCATGGTGGAGAAATGATCCTAATCTCATTTTGTTAACCTTTGTTTAGTTTTTAATTATGTAGTTAACGTTTTTTCCCTCTTTTACAATCCCCAAATCATCTTTTATGTTTCCCCATTTTAAATACTAAATCAATTTAATCCTAGATACGGATTCAATCCCTACTTGCCTCTACACTCCTAAGTGGACCAAGTTATGGTATTTTTTTTGTATAGGGAATAGAGACCTAATGACATTTTGTATACGAAGTTTACACCCCGTGAAAAATGGCGTCGTTGCTGGGGAACGGTTCCTTCTAGTATTTTCGTGATTTATCACTTTGTGTATATATTGTATATTCTTTTTAGTTGCCTTGTGACTTGTACTAAATTTCTTTAATAAACTTAAAATTTGGTGTTCATCACTTAGTACTTTAAACTGTCTCATTTTAACTCCTTACATAATGATAATTGTTATCATAAAACTTTTCAAAGTTGAACTCCCAAGGGTAATCGTGAATGCTTCCAAATTCTTAAAAATAAAAGAATTGAGCGTGAAACAATTTCTCCACCACCTATGACGATGGATGATTGCATGAAAATTCTTAAAAATAAGAGAGTTCAGCAAAGCGCTTGAGAAACTTTGCAAAGCGGGAATAGGAATTAAACAACCAATTTGAGTGTCATGAAACTTGGATAAAAAAAATGTCCAACCCGATGAAATGACTTTTTCTTCCAAAAGCTTGGTTGAGGTTGAAACTTGAATTTCACCTTCGTCCACTCTTAAAAAAGAAGTCACTAAGAGTCATCCAAGCACTTTTTAATTTCAACCTAATTTTTAATGATTTAAATTTTGTTGAGGTTCAGTATCTTTTATTTCCTTAGTTTCCCATCGTTGCCAAACCACTGCAACTATCACAAGATTTGGATGAAAGTCTTGAAGACTTTGGTCGATTCTTGAAAGGGAATGTTACTTTGAGATTCTTCATTTGATGGGATATTTACTCACACTTTCCCCACCTCCCATTCCAATTGAAAAAATATTGGGAGATAATATTGATTTTCTTAGGACCGATTTGGTCTTATCTCCTGCTGAATCCAAACCCCCATCATCCTCGATTTTTTTTAATTGGTGATGGTTCATTTCTTTTAACTTGTACATGCCTCTGGTGCATAAATGGAAGCATTTGTTTTTTTTTGGACGCATGCACTCAAATGAGGGGCCACCTTTGATTCCTAAAAGTCAAATCGTATTTTGGGTGGACCCTAAAAAATTTCACCTTCTAGTGTATAGTTAGTTAGAAGTTCAAATTATAGGTGAATATATTAGGTTGAATGTTCTTTTTACTTATTGTCTAGTGTAATTAGTTAAAGTTTTTGGGATTATTTTTTGTTATGCTTGGTGCTAACATGTTTTGTAGAATCTTTGGACTTGTGATTTCAGGAGATCGCTCCATTTTGGGTAATATCACTATTTTCCTCTGTTTAACTTGGTACTTAATTCGCATTAAGGACAATGTAACGTTTGAGTTAGGGGTTGCGGGTTATTCTTCACATTCGTTAGTAGTTTCAATGATTTGATTACATGTTCTTCCCAAGTATGAATTTGTTGTTAAAAAATGAATACGTTACAAAATATTTTCTTTCCTTTTTCTCCTTTGTTGGCCATTTTGCCTTTGTTTCTAATGATAAGTTGTAAGAATTTCCCTATCTAATAGCTAATCATGACACATATTTTATTTCTTTCAAGTTATTAGACTTTAATCTACAAATTTTTGATTTGGAATAAATGCATTAATTGAAACTTTTACCCCTTGTGCACATGCATTTTTCTTGTAAAATGATTCGGTAAGACAATTATAACATGTTGATCTTTTGTTGATTTTTGAACACCAAACAGAGTGAGATTCGTGCTTTTTTTCTTTTGCGAGTGTTTGTACATCAATCTTTCCTTCTCTTGAAAATATTAAAGTTATCAGTAATAGCTTCCTAGTTCAATAAAAAGGTTCGTCACAGAGAATTACAGGTGGGAGACATGATCCTGAGGGAGGTCACCATCACAATCATTAATCCAAATCAGGGGAAGCTAGGCAACGAGTGGGAAATTCCTTACATGATGTTTAGAATAACAAGACCAGGGTGTTATTACCTCAAAAATATGGATGGATATGATCTTCCATACCCTTAGAATATAGAGAATATCAATAAATACTACCAGTGATGTATTCGTCTACTAAAGTGCAATGAGAAGAACTCATTTTTTAATCTATGATGTCTCAATAAAATGTTCAATATGAGTTACAAGGCTTCAATCCTTGGCTCCATGTTTAACTTAAGGTCTCAGGACCCACTTTGAGTTGCAAAGATTTAATCCATGGCTCTAAACACTTAACTGAGGTCGACGATACCCCAGACCAATGACTCCTGGAGTTGTAAGGTTTTCATCCTTGTCTCCCAAAGTCCTAAGGTCTTAAACGAAAAATCAATAGTTGCAAGGCTTTCATCCATGGATCGAATTAACAATCAAAATTCTAAAGACCCAAAAAAGAATAGCCAAGGCCTTCATCACTGATTCCACTTAAATTGACTAAGGTATGAGGACCATAATAGTCGACTTAAAAGGCCTACTTTGCACCCAAATGTGTTTTCAAAATCACGAAATTATAAAAAATGAAAAAACCTCAGAAAATCACCATCATCAAATCCTATTTTTTGAAGAAACATCAAAAGCCTTTTAAAAAAAATGACTAAAAAGTTGTGGCTTGGCCAAACTACAATTTCGAATTTTTTTAGGAGGGGTGAGGGAGGTGGTTAAGTATTAGAATATAGAAAATTGTTCAAAAATTCCAACTTTTATAAAGGTGAAAGATTCCAACTTTGTAAGAATCGGACCAGAGGTCTTAGGACCCTTTGTGGAACCTCATACTTGCACTATAAGGCTTCCATCCTAGTGGACAAGGGTACAGAGGTCCAGAGACCTTTTGTGGAACCTCAAACTTATGCCACATGGTTTTCATCTTGGTAGGCCAAGTTCCATTGGTCTCTGGACCCATTACGGAAATAAATAAATAAAATTCTAAGCCCAAAGGTCTTAGGTGCATTTGCGGTAATTTAGATTCCAAAACTTCTAAGTCTAGAGATCTTAGGACCCTTTGAAAGACTTAAGATTCAAAAATTCCTAAGTTCTAAGGTCTTAAGACCCTCAACAGTTCTAGATTTTATCCTAAGGATTTCATCCTTAGTAAAATATATTTCAAAGATCTTAGGACTCTTCTATGGAGAAATTTTAACATTAAAAAACTCTCACTTTAAAGTTCAATACGAATCTAAGGTCTTGGAAACCTTAACAGATTGATTGTTTAACTTCCACTCCCAAAACAAATTAGGTGCTAAGTGTTTATGTATGAAATTTTTGGGATTTCAGTCTTAAAAAAGTATAAGTTCAAAAGTTTTTATGGATCTAAGGTCTTATGACCCATTTAAGAGCCTCAGCCTTAAATTTAGAAGTTGTGCAATTATATAACCAAGGTTTGTGAACCCTTGGATCTACTTCAACAATGTGGTTGCCCAAGTTATTTTGCTTTATTAGGAAATCTTGGGGGCTAAAGGGGAATACTACCTACTTAGAAGACATCAGATAAGATAAGTAGAAATGCTAAAATTTCTTTGAAAAGAAAACTTAAATTAAGAAAGAATAAAGAAAGCAATACATAGGTCAAAAGTTTAAATAAAACCTACTAGCATTTCCATTCATTATATAAGGAAAATCAGGGGGTTGCATAAAAAAGCCCATGGCCAAAAAGAGAAAAAAAATAAAATAAAAAGGCATATAAAGGGTTGAGGTTGATTGGGTTTTCCTTCATAACGGATTCACTTTCTTTCTTTGGAGGGATTTATTCGTGCTGAGGAGAGGAGTTTCCTTTTGGACCTCCTCCTTTTCTTAGATCATAGAGGCAGAGGCTTCAACAACATCACCCCCACTGATGCTCTCACTATTAGAGCCATCATCAGTAGATTGGTGGGATTCGATGAACGTGCCAAAAATATCCACATCAAGAAAGAGCTCTTGAACCTTGGATTTTTAAGGCTCAAACCCTAAGGCATACTTATTGAAGAGGTTTTTTTATAAATCTCGGAGGCAAGTTACACATCCAAGTTACTCTTCATAGTGGCATGAATCATCCCCTCGTGATCAGTGTGCTTCACGAAAAGTTCTGAGTACTCTTTCTACTGTTCTTGTCCTTTGTAAAGTAGCAAGTCCTTTACGACATTAAGATCTACAAATTGTTGTTTTATAATCTATATATTCTTTTTGGCTTGAAGAATCTTATCTTGGGAACTTTGAATCTTGAGAATCCGACCCTAAAGTGCCTCCACCACCACGTTATGCTCGATCTGAGCCAAAGTATGGGCTTCCTCAACCTTAGCCAAGGAATACCAGGCATCAACAATAAGGGAATCAGTGTCCCTACGGGTCTTATTATTGATAAGTTAATCTAACTACAGTGTAGTGGTCTACAACCTCAAGTCAATGTTCTTCTTTTCCAAAGCATTCATCTTTAGTCGTTGACGGTTGATTACCTTATTCAGATCCATTGGGTCAGGTCCCATTTATTAAACATATCTAAAACCTTATTTCACCCTCTCCAACCCTCAATGGCATCAGCTATAAGGGCCTCTTTCAAGTGTTAATCCTTCAAAAGGGAAGATATAATGAGAATGAGGAATATTCAGGAAGAATTTATGAAGGAAATTTCGAAAAAGATATAAAGGTACCAACTCCTCTGCGTGGACACAATATTTGAGACAGTGGTCTTGTCCATGAAATGTAATGTCTCCACAAATGAGGCATAAGAGTTCCTCTCCTCGACAGAAGGAGGTCTTTATTATCCCTCCACTTCGAAGATCATCATGTCTTATTTTTTTAGCATCCAACCCCCTGGGCTGACAATAGGCCTCAGTGACACCAGTTTACCCCCTCCTTCTGAGGGGACACCATCACCTCTTACCCTTTAAAAATGTATCACTAAGTGTTTCTTCAATCTTTGAGACCAAGGTTTGAAATTCCCCAAGAATAGAAGAACTACTTTGGGTTTCTCGAGAGTCTTACCTTCCCTGAATATGCTTATAGCAAGGACATGGTTTTATCAAAAGACCCAGCAATGGGCCTTCACTAAGGTCTTACAACATCTCAGTTTTCTCCACCCATTTGACGTCATGAATTAGAATGTGTACCACCGTGTTAAACTTCGGGCACATGTTAGGCTTGGACCTCTTCCCCTTATTTACCAGAGGTTCAGTAGAAGACAAGTTAGAGTGCAGTTAAGCCATTCTCTACTCCTCCCGTTCATCTACTGGATCATCAATAATATAAATCCTTATTATTAAGACCTAGAAAGGAGGGTAATAACAAAAAAAGAGAAAGTAAAAGTTACATACTTGAATAATAGTCATAATTTACTAATATTACACCTCTGACTGGGGGAAGGCCTCTTTAATCTTGGGGGAATCTCAGACTTACCCTTAGGCTGGTCGTCCTCACCTTCAGAGTCCTCAAGGACTTGAGAAGAGACCACAACTGCATCTTTCCTCTTCCTAGGTACCAGGGAAAATGGCTCAGCCCCTAAATGCTCCAATTATGATGTTGAGGACCTCAAGAGCACCTTTTGATGTCAGGAGTTTAGGCTCAGACCCCATCCCACTCCCAAAAAGATGCCTTACGATGACGAAAACCATGAAAAGGGCAGATGACAACTTATGGGCCTAAGTTATCCTATCATCCTCATGGTGAGGCTCAACAATCACTATAAAAAGAAAAAAAAGTCATTGGGGCCCAAATTCGAAGTCATTAAACAAGTTTGATCATAAAAGAAGAAGTAAATATTATCTTACCCATGGCCATAGAGAGCACCATATGGTAGGAAAGCCGATTGGATCCATAGGGGCTAGGGTGGCCCAACCTCCCTAAATGAATAAAAATATCTCCTTCCAGTTATTGACGACATTATGCTTATCCTTAGTAAAGACCACTACTGCCTTAGGGGATAAGTAATTAAACCCTTTGTCTTTCGGCTTTCTTTAGCTTTGGACCCTATAGAGCTTAAAGAATTGGACAAGAATGATGTCATGCTTACCCCCACCTAACTATCTAAAGGCTAAGAATGTGTCCATCAAAGATCTCTAGGATTTATCCATCAAGTGAGAAGGGGCTATCATAATATCCTTCAATATCCTCACCATGGGAAAAGGTAGTGGAAATTTAGCTCCATATTAAAGAAAAGAATGCATTGATGCATACGTGCTTAGAGACTAAGGGGCATGGCCTCTCCTTAGGCCTTGTGTCCCTCAAAGTGACCAACTCAGAGATCTAGTATGTCTTGCTAATATCCACCAAATCTTGTTCAGTGATCAGGAAGGCAGACTAGGCTCCACCAGAAAAACTAGGGTTAACTCTCAAGTAATTAATTACTAGGGAGCCAAAAGGAATCATTCAGGTAGGAAGATGGCTAGAAGCCTAAGCCTATGGTCCCATATTTTAAGGAAGAGAAAAGTAAGGCCCCATATCTGAAATATATATGGGATTCAAGACTTTAGAAGGAAAAATGTTTTCGACAGGCATTCTTTTCTTTGGAAAGGAGAGAAAGTAATTATTTTCTCAAAAAGATTTCAGAGAAAGATATGCATATAATGAAAGGTGAAGATGTTGAATTAGCCCAATAGTCTCCTATATAGCCCCTAAGGCCACGTGTTTCAATCCCTTTATCCCTAAATGAACATCATATTAGTAGTCTCGGCCACTTACACACTCAATGCGGGCTTCTTCGTAATATAATAAAATGATGATTACATCTCAGTGGTTATTTACGATCCTACCCTATACATGCATAATGGACATGTGTTATCCCTTGAAATCCTTAAAAATTGGAACAAGGGGCTATTGATGATACCATAAGATTTCTTAGACCCCCAACTTCCATCATGTAAGGACTAAGGTCCCAAGGTCATCCCCTGACCTTTGCCAGGTCACTTTTTAGTCTCCAAGACCTCCACAACCTTCAAGAAAAGGACAGAGAAGTACCACAAGCCTTAGTTACAACTTCAGTCTCCTATAATGCTTAGTTGTTCTATAGTATCTTGTAACCAAGCCCAAAAACCTCAGCATCATCATCTTACCAAGTCTGGCATGCATAATATACATTGACCTGAAGATAAATGACTTTCAGAGGTCATCTAACCCTCAGCCTAGAGGTATATCATTGCAACAAACCTCTAAGCCTATAACACCCCGTATTTTTTAGGATAAAGAATTTTATTTAATTTGGTGAATTATAATTTATACTAAATTGATAATTTCGATAAATTGTTTAATTTAGAGAATATATTTAATTTGGAAGATTCAATTTATTTGGAGAATTATGATTTAAATCAATTGGGGTTATTTCTTTTAAGAATACATGTGTTGTAATTTGAGGTGGGAATTGGAGATTTTAGTTAAGTAACTTGGATGATATTCTAAGTGAACCATTATTTTTTAATAGGCCGAGATAGTCGGAAAAGAGTACCCGAGGGTAGTAATTGGGTCTCGGGGCATTTTTAGGCATAACCAGGACCACACGGAGGTGTTTGAGTCATTTTAATTTGGCCTATAGGCTTAATTTCGGGATTCACCAAATAAAACCTAAGTGAGAGAGTTTGTGGTAGTCATAACTCAAATCAGAAAACCCTAGTTGTAGAAGACAAAAGAGGGACCAATTGGGAGAGATTTGGGGAGCTAAACGAAGAAGAGATTGATGTGTTCTTCGGTAAATCTTGTCTACAACAAAGTAATCAGACACTACAAAATTATTCAGGCAAGTAGTTAATATTTCTTTCAATTACTTTGCGGTATTGCAATTCATATCAAGGTGTGTGCAAACCATAATCATTTTTTAGTAAATTATTTCATTAAAATGGGTTTTTGGTGAATTAACCATTTTGATTGATATGGATTGATGATTAGTACGAAATAGATATCATGTTAAGATATATAACACAACTACCTTCCTGGAAATTAAAGTCAGATTCGCTAATTGAGAATTGTAGAATAGAATTTAAGAGAATGATTTAATAAAAGTTGTAAAACCTAATTCGTGAAATCGTAAGTGATAATCAAAACCATTGAAGTTTAGAGATTTATATGATGATTATAAACTATTCATTAAGTGTAATAAACATTTGTTATGATTGGGATGAGTCTTTAGAAGAAACTATGAAGGTTTGATGTGTAAAAATGGAGGAAAAACGAGTTGAAGAAGAAGGAGGTTCGTTGTTCAGTAACAACAAACCGATCTTGTTTTGAGGCTGAACCGGTCCGATTTAGCTGTTTGTTAAAATTGAAATTTGTAGATATTCTCATTACCATCACGTGGGCGCAAACCTCATATTTTTTATATTTTTTTAATTAGTGATTATTTTTCTACGAAAGGGTGTTTGAAACCGATATCCTTTGTGAGAAATAAAATTCGGATTATTTAAGGATGTCCATAGATGAGTGTAGGACTCTGGAAAATATTAAGGAACATTATTTTTACCTTGAAATTAGATGTGAATGAATTCGAGGTATGAATTTATAGTGTTTAGGATGATCGACCCTCGAAAATATAATAATGGATTCGTATGGAAATTTTGGGTGAAATTAGGATACGGACAAGATTGAGATGTGCTTAGTATCTTGAAATAAAAATATGAACATAAGCTAATACTTATAGAATTAAGAGTTGGGGTCGTGACTCAGATATTTTTAGGCTAGTGCGACAGGAGTTAGGCACATAGTATCCGGTTTAATTTATTATAGATGTATATAATAAATTATCGAATATTGAATTTAATAAAGGGTGTTTTACCTAATAATGGGACTTGGTGCAATCCATTCTAAAGAGTTAAGATACGAACCGAATGAGTGAGTCAGAGTATTGTAGTTGGGTGACACTACTTTAATAAATTAATTGTTGTGAAATTGATTAGATTAATCGGTGTGATTTGAAATGTAACGAATACGGAGGATGAGAATGAGTCACGCTTAAGGTGAGCATGCCTGTATCTTAGAACAGTAAGGAATGAGTAAACTAATTATTGAAATACGTTAAAGAATAATTGGTACACGTCGAGTAGTGGGAGATACCCGGAACGATACGATGAGAAGTATAATCAAAATTTAATAATATGTAGAATATTGGAGAGGTATATATACTACGTATAGGATACATAATATAGGTCGTGTGTGTACCTTTACTGATGATATAAATATATGGGTTGTGTGAATACCTATTGTATGATTTATTATGTGTATTGACATACCTCCGCTACTTGATATCACCGGAGGTTTCGCATCGTGGACGATCTTATCCTGGCGAGCCCATTGGGGGGATTATAGACTTGTACCCAAAACATAGAACCTTGGACACGTGCTATCTGAGAGTATGATAGTTTCGATGGTTGAATGGGAGAGTAGGTATGTGCATGACCCATTTGGATGGGGACTATGTTCGCCTCCAATATATGTGATTTGTGATGATGGTTCGAGAGAGATACTGCACCAATAGTCCTTTATATAGTGCGTGATGTACCCGGACTTGATAGCAGAGTATACATGCACTGCAGGTCTCAGCCTAGGGGTGATGTATTGTATATATATAATAAGAATAATAAATATATATACTTTTTTTTATTCTACTATGTGTGCTTGGTAGATGATGTATCGTGACCTGATAGCATAGTATACATGCACCGCAACTCAGCCTAGGGGTGTCATATTAGTATATATGTATCGAAGTGATAAATATACGCTTATGATTTATTATACGGAGTGTAGTTACTACATGAGGTAGATAGTGACATCTAAAATAACCCCAGTGGGCAGAGAATTAAACATATATTGAGAAATTCATAATTGGATGATTGAGATAAAGAATTCAATGATGTATTGTGACATAATGAGATAGTACGTAGAAAGAGACTTAATGCGGCTAGTTAGGTGGGGTAGATTAACTAAGAAAGGTCAGAAAACAAACGTTAGGTGTGTACATTATAGGAGGGGTGAGTGTACCTCAAGAGAGTGCGACACTAGCTTAAATATGACAAGTGTGCATGCATATTTAATTATTGCAATTTAACTACTTGCTAAATATTTTTCAAAATATTTTACTTGGGCTCTGACTCGTGTCAAAAATCTTTTTCAAAACCCTTTTAGATGTCTAGACACAGGGACACCCAATTTGAGGATTCTATTCAGGGATGCGCAGCTGTAACTTATGTGGAAGTTGTAAGAATTACTATAGACGCTTCGTTCATTTATTCCTAGTGTAGGATCTTTACTCTAGTACTCATTTGGGCATGTCGCCCTCAGATTTAGTATTCGATTATTTATTGGACTTTGTGTATCCAAGTTATTGTTTCAATTACTGTTGTATTTTATTGTTGAATTGATAGTTGATTCGGTTATCTTTATTTATGTTATTCGTTTGTGTTGGATTCGGTTATCAGTTTGTTTGGATGGTTTAATTATTATTTGATTTTTCGCATGTTGTTAATTAATGAAAACTCTATTTAAATTACTCCGTGGTTAGTAACTTTAAAAAAAATATTTTTGACTCTGATGCTAAGAATGATCCCTATGAGACCAACGTTTTATTTTGATAATGGGCTGGTCACTCGATCTTTTAGTAGGCGGGGCATCACAGATGGTATCAGAGCATCAGGTTCTAGAGTCCTTAGGATATGTGTGGCTTATTACGTTTCGGTGTAGCGTTCTTTGATATAGAGCCTTACTATAGGATTTTTGTATTCCTTCACGTATGCGACTTAATTCCTCCTTCCATTAAGTATAGTTGATGTGATTCATATACCAGTTCAGTTGGGTTTCATACACCAAATAATTTTGGACGACCAGCGAGGGCTGTTACAAGGACTGCAGGGGGAGAGGCTTTGTAGAAGCCATGGAATATTTTGGGAACGGTTATCGCGATAGAAGTCACCATGATTATTATTCAGACAGATTTCATTGGGATAATCACTAGCGTGCAGTAGCTTCCCTAAGCATCATCGTAGAAAGCGATGGTGCGAATTTCAGAATCACCCAACATAATCATCGACTAAAAAATCAAAACCAGCTGTTAATCCTAAAATAAAAATAAACTAATATCTAAACCGAAACTGAATAAATAATGGAAGCGTCTAGGCAAGGTCTTGCGAACATCCACCTGTGTCGCAGCTACATCCCCCTGGAATAGAATATCAAGTCCGGCGCCCCGATGGTTGGACACCTAAAAGGTTTTTAAAATTATTTTATAACAAGAGTTAGTACTCAAAACGTTTTGAAAATATTTAGCAAGCATTTATCATAATTTAAAATCAGTTATTTATTACACATGTTAGGTTCACGTACACTCTCTTGAGTTTCCTTGCCTTTAATCTATAGTACACGCATAACATTCTATACTTATCCCACCTAGCTATACTACCCAAGATAACTAGACAAAAGTATCCAACTTAACTTATCTACGCATCTAAGTTCCCGTACTGCCTATACAGTACGCTATGTTATTAACATTTCTCATATGTTAATTATTTTTCCTATAACATTTCACATATGTTATATTTCAATCTTTATAATTAAGTTTCTCCACTTAATTCATACAACTTCTCACACATGTTATTTCTCAACCTTTATAATTAAGTTTCACAACTTAATTTATTTTTTAGATATACACAATCTACTATCTTCTAATTCACAAGTAGAAGCTTCTCATTTATATATGTATATATACCACTGCCTATATATATATATATATATATATATATATATGTGTGTGTGTGTGTGTGTGTGTGTGTGTGTGTGTGTGTGTGTGTGTCTGTATACTATCTAAGGCATCCCCCGGAACGACAACCGTGATGCATGCATACTTTGCTATCATATCCCCATACATCAAAAAATCCCCGTACATCTCGTACATCAAGGACTTATGGTTCGGTGAGAATCCTCGAACCTAAAATAGTCATCATACTAAGACTAAAAGGGAAATTCACATTTTTCATAGGACCAAACCGATCCGCCCCTTGGATCAAACCGGTCCGCCCTTCTGTCTCTCATATTTTTCCCAGGACCGAACCGATCTGCCCTTTGGACCGGATTCTGTAACTCATCTTTTCCAAATACGCAACTATATTTTTCACCATTTTCACATATGTGTCCTATATGATTCTTCACCAAAATCAAAATCAACAATGCCAAACCTTTTCTACATGTCTTAGGAAGATTTCTAACGTAAATCTGACATAAAAACATTATAATTCATGATCAAGAATAAAGTAAATCATCAAATCATCAAAAGCCCCAGGTTTCATGTTCTTCCCATGCATTCATTTATAAACCCAGATTTAATTCGTGTTATTGATCATGTCTCATATGATTATTAACCCTATATATATATATATATATATATATATATATATATATATATATATATATATATATATATATATATATATATATATATATATATATATATATATATATTAAATCATGCTACATGCAAGACCTACCCAATCATAAATAAAGATCCAATCTTTTCTTCCAAAAACATTAATTTAATCAGATCTAGACATTAAAACCCTACACATGGGTATTATAACTTCAAAAACATTATATATAAACACTTGCCTTAATAGGTGTAATATGATTTCGTGGGATATGTTGGTGTTTGATTGTTTTCTCCTCTAATCTTCCTTCCCAAGTGGTTTGTGGTGCAAGAACCCTTTGAATCTCTCACAAATTCCTCCTTAAGCTTTGAGAATGGTCTCTCCTCCTTCTCTAATGTCCTCTCTTAGGTTTTTGTGTTTCTAACCCTATCCCCTTATATCTAACATTTGATATATGGTTGTAAATTTCGTAGGTCCCTTAACCTCTATTTTTTAAATGACTAAAATGCCCTCCATAGGAGCAGATTTGGCCAAAAATTGACCCGGGACCCAAACTATACCCCCGGGTATACTATTCTGACTATTGCGACCCTTTTAGAATCATTTGTGACCTCCAAATTATCATCCAAGTCACTAAAAATATATTTTCTATCTCGACCTCAATTTAGTCTACATGCGACTCGCTATGACATAAGTCAATAATCATCAATTATTTACTATTTACTCTTAGTAAATTTATTCCATAATATTAATTAGTATCTTTTGATTAATATCTAATTGTCACATTTATTAATTACTCACATTAAATTACTCCACTCGCATAATTTAAATAAAACGTATTTTCCAATTAATTTTTGAATTAATATAAATTTTAAATACACAGAAATACGAGGTGTTACATACTTCCCCCTTACAAAGGAATTTCGTCCCCAAAATTAGGACATATATGCGGTAAGAAGATTTGGATACTTCTCTCGTATGTCATCTTCACGCTCCTAAGTCGACTCATCAACATTGTGGTGTCCCCACTGAACTCTCACTAATGGTACCACCTTTAATAGCAACTTATTCTCGTTATGATCCAAAATAGTTACGGGTCTCTCCTCATACGAGATATCTGGCTACAAATCACTCTCCTCAAGTGGGACATGACAGAAATCCCTCTCGCTCCTCTTGTACTTCTTCATTGATGAAATATGGAACACCTCGTGTATCCGCTGAAGATGACTCGATAAGCCCAATTTATAGGCCATTGATCCCACTCTCTCAATCACAGAAAATGGCCCCACATACCTCGGTGCTAACTTACCCTTCTTGTTGAACCTTATGATCCCATTTATAGAAGACACTCATAGTAACACCTGGTCAACAACCTCCAACTAGGCGTGTCTACGGTCTGCATCAGCATAGCTCTTCTACCTATCCTGAGCTATCCGAATACATCCTCGAATTGGTTCAATTTTGGGAGTAGTCTCCTATATCATATCGGGTCCCAATAACTTATTGTCCCCCACCTCTAGCCAACAGATGAGAAAACGACAAGGTCTCCCATATATTTCCTCGAATGGTGCCATGATAATAGTAAATTGGTAAGTGTTATTATGCGCGAACTCTACCAATGGAAGGTATCTCTCCCAACCTCCTCCAAAATCTAGGATGCACATGCACAACATGTCCTCTAACATCTGGTTTACTCTCTCGGTCTGACCGTCTGTCTGTGGGTGATAAGCCATACTCAACCTCAAGTATGTACAGATCTTGTTTCTATCAGACCCCCGTGAACCTTAACAATATCTTAAATGAATAGGGTTGCATACTGCATCCTCTCATAGTCGATACGAATTGGCAAGAAATGGGCGACCTTGGTTAGCCGATCCACTATCACCCAAATGGAATCGTGACCTCGCTGCGACGTCAGAAGCCCTGTAATAAAATCCATTGAGATGATTTCCCACTTCCACACGGGAATCTCAGTGGCTGCATCATCCTTGAAGGCCTCTGATGGTTAACTTTCACAAGATGATAAGTAACACACTTCGAGACAAACTCTGCTATGTATCGCTTTATCCCTGGCCACTAGTACTATCTCCTCATGTTTTGGTACATCTTATCCCCACCACGATGTACATCAAACCTCAAACCGAGAGCCTCAGTCATCACTGCCTTTATCAAATCCTCATCCTCTGGTACAATAAGTCTGCCATTAAAACATACACCTCCCTCAGAGCTAACCAAATAGTACTATGCACCCTCGGCTAGTAACTGTCGTACCCTATCCCGATATAACTGATCCTCTCACTACACCAAAACTGATGATTGGTCATGGCTAAAATCCCTGACCAAGACTGTGGGTCGCGAACTTGGGTCGTGACCATTTCGATCGTGATCAATTTTGTGGGTCGCGGCCCAAGTCTATGACCAAAAAATGGTCACGGCCCACAGTGGGTCACGGCAGATGGTCGCGGACTTGGGCCGTGATCCATGCCGTGATGGGTCGCGGCCCTCGTCCTTGACCCACAACCATGACAAATTGGTCGCGACCCAAGTCCACGACCCACAACCATGACAAAAAAATGAAAAAAATGGTCGCGGACCAATTTCGTGACCCACAATCGTGACAAATTGGACTCGAACTTTGGCCGCGACCCATACCACAACCAAAGAAAAGGAAAAAATTGTCGCAACCCAAGTCCGTGACCCTCAACCGTGACAAAAATGGTCGCGACCAAAGTCCTGACCCATACCGTGACGAAAAAGGTCGCAGACTTTAGCCGCGACCATTTTTATGCGCGATGGAAAAATAAAAATGGTCATGGACAAAATTCCATGACCATATTTAACTATAATTTAAAAAAATGTCTTTTTTTATCCAATCCTAAAATTGGGGGTCCTGTGAGTGCACTGTCGTTTGCTACGTGTAACGTTGGACGCATACAAGGTGTTATAAATATTTATTATTAGCAAAACAATAAAAAAAATCACAAATTGCGAATCGAGAACATTGTTAATAAACTAATATATATACAAACTTAATAATATTACATGTCTTAATAATTAACAGAACAAAAAAAATTGGGCAGAGTTTCCCTATTTTCTGGACATTCCAAACTCTGTAAATGTAAAACCTGCTTATTATAAAGCCCGCACGGCAATAAAACTAAACAATAAAACTCCTCACGGTCGTAACACATAAAAAACACAATCTTGAATGTCCATAACATTATATAAACAATCTTCATGTTGTAAACCATTGCCTCCTTCATTTGTTCCACGTGCAAAAATCCTACAAATGATAGGATACAAAAAAATGGATATCAGTAACCGAGTAGTTTTACAAAAATTTCATTCAAGCTGAAAAATTGCATATATGAGTTATAATTATCAACATATCAATTCCATTCTCAAACCGGGAGTCCCTTGATCGTGTGGTCAGTTCGTGAGAGTTACATTGGTTCCGTGCGAGGTGTTGGTTCCACTCACGGGGCCGTTCGGGGGCTGTTTCGAGTTTTCACCCACTAACGCCATGTTTTGCCTAAGTCCTGATATTTTAAAATTATTGTCGTATTCTCAAATCAGGAGTCCCGTGATCACGCGGTAAGTTTCTACAAGTTACATGGTCCCGTGCGAGGTGTTGGTGCCACTCACGGGGCCGTTCGGGGACTATTTCGGGTTTTCACCCACTAACGCCATGTTTTTAAGCCTAAGTCTAGAAATATTCAAATTATTATCGTATTCTCAAATCGGGAGTCCCGTGCCTGCGTGGTCAGTTCCTACGAGTTACATTGGTCCCGTGAGAGATGTTGGTACCACCCAAGTAGCCATAGGGGGATGTTTCGAGTTTTTACCTTTAAACGCCATGTTTTTAAGCATGCCGTTCGCGGGCTGTTTTGGGTTTTCACCCTCTAACGCCAAGTTTTCAAACCTAAGTCCTCATATTTTCAAATTATCATCATATTCTCAAACCGGGAGTCCCGTGGCTGCGCGGTCAGTTCATACGAGTTACATTGGTCCCATGGGAGGTGTTGGTGCCACCCACGGGGCCGTACGGAGGTTTTTTGAGTTTTTGCCATTAAACGCCATGTTTTTAAGCCTAAGTGTAGAAATATTCAAATTATCATCGTATTCTCAAATTGGGAGTCCCGTGACTGCGCGGTGAGTTCTATGAGTTACATTGGTCCTGTGGGAGGTGTTGGTGCCTCCCACGAAGCCGTTCAGCAGTTGTTTTGGGTTATCACCCTCTAACATCATATTTTTAAGCCTAAGTCCTCATATTTTCAAATTCTTATCGTATTCTCAAACCGGGGGTCCCGTGATGGCGCGGTCGATTCCTATGAGTTACGTTGGTCCCCTGCGTGATGTTTGTGCCACTAACAGGGCCGTTCGGGGGCTATTTTGAGTTTTCACCCACTAACGCCATGTTTTGCCTAAGTCCTGATATTTTTAAATTATCGTCGTATTCTCAAACTGGGAGTCCCGTGATCACGCAGTCAGTTCCTACGAGTTACATTAGTCCCATGCGAGGTGTTGGTGCCACTCATAGGGCCGTTCGGGGGTTATTCCGGGTTTTCACCCACTAACGCCATATTTTTAAGCCTAAGTCTAGAAATATTCAAATTATCATCGTATTCTCATATCGGGAGTCCTGTGGCTACACGATCAGTTCCTACGAGTTACATTGGTCCCATGGGAGGGGTTAGTGCCACCCATGGGATCGTACGGGGGCTGGTTCGAGTTTCTATCTTTAAACACCTTGTTTTTAAGCCCAAGTCTAGAAATATTCAAATTACCGCCATATTCTCTAACCGGGGGTCCCATGGCTGCATGGTCAGTTTTTACGAGTTACATTGGTCCCGTGGGAGGTGTTGGTTCCTCCCACGGGACCGTTCGGGAGTTATTTTTGGTTTTCACCCGCTAACGTCATGTTTTTATGCCTAAGTCGTCATATTTTCAAATTCTCATTGTATTCTCAAACCGAGGGTCCTCTGATCGCACGGTCGATTCCTACGAGCTACATTGGTCCCGTGCGTGGTGTTTGTGCCACTCACGGGGCCGTTCGGGGGATATTTAGGATTTTCACCCAGTAATGCCTTATTTTCCCTAAGTCCTGATATTTTTAAATTATCATCCTATTCTCAAACTAAGAGTCTTGTGATCGCACCGTCAGTTCCTACGAGTTACATTGGTCCCGTGCGAGGTGTTGGTGCCACTCACGGGGCCGTGCGGGGGCTATTTTGGGTTTTCACCCACTAACGTCATATTTTTAAGCCTATGTCTAGAAATATTCAAACTAGCATCGTATTCTCAAACCGGGAGTCTCGTGGTTACGCGATCAGTTCCTATGAGTTACATTGATCCTCTGGGAGGTGTTGGTACCACTCATAGGGACATTCGGGGGATCATTTGCATGTTAGGGGGCTATTTTGGATTTTCACCCTCTAACGCGATGTTTTTAAGCCTAAGTCCCCATATTTTCAAATTCTCGTCGTATTATTAAATCGGCGGTCCCGTGATCGCGCAGTCAGTTCCTATGAGTTACATTGGTCCCATGCGTGGTGCTGGTGCCACTCACGGGGCCGTTCAGGGGATGTTTCAAGTTTTTGCCCACTAACGTCATGTTTTGCCTAAGTCCTGATATTTTTCAATTATCGTCATATTCCTAAATCAGGAGTCCCGTGATCGCGATAAGTTCCTACGAGTTACATTGGTCTCGTGCGAGGTGTTGGTGCCAGTCATGGGGCCGTTCGGGAGTTGTTTCGGGTTTTCACCCACTAATACCATATTTTTAAGCCTAAGTATATAAATATTCAAATTATCATCATATTCTCAAACCGGGAGTCTCGTGGCTGTGCGGTCAGTTCCTACAAGTTACATTGGTCCCTTGCGAGGTGTTGGTGCCTCCCATGAGGTCGTTCGGGGGTTGTTTCGAGTTTTTTTACCTTTAAATGCCATGTTTTTAAGCCTAAGTCTAGAAATATTCAAATTACCATTTTATTCTCAAACCGGGGTCCCATGGTTGCGCTGTCAGTTCCTATGAGTTACATTGGTCCCGTGGGAGGAGTTGGTGCCTCCCACGAAGCTGTTAGGAGGTTGTTTTGGGTTTTCACCATCTAACGTGATGTTTTTAAACCTAAGTCCTCATATTATCAAATTCTCATCGTATTCTCAAACAAGGGGTCCCGTGGTCTCGCGGTCAGTTCCTACGAGTTACATTGGTCCCGTGCGTGGTGTTGGTGCCACTCACAGCGCCATTCGGGGGTTGTTTCGAGTTTTCACCCATTAACCCCATGTTTTGTTTAAGACCTTATATTTTTAAATTATCATCGTATTGTCAAATCGGGAGTCCCGTGACCACGTGGTAAGTTCCTACGTGTTACATTGATCCCGTGCGAGGTGTTGGTGACACTCACGGTGTGACAACCCGAATATAATTATGATAAATCATGTTTAAATCATGATTAGCTTATGTGATATGAATAATATGTTATTAGTATATATATAATGTAAGTAATTATGTTTAGTTTAATCCTACCTTCATAAAACATGAAATATCGAATTATTTACAAATGTGAAATTTTAAAGTTTTCGGTAGGAATGTTCCTGTTGGATGCTAGTTTTGACCTTTATGACATAACAATGAACTTGAGGTGTAAACTAGATATTTGTATATATATGAGTTAGGTTTATAACAAAACAAACGGTTCATAGAACGGACATCCGAGTGGGAAGATATTGTCTTTTTACGAACAGGGGGTAAAGTAGTCATTTAGCCTTAAATGATATTTTATTTTATATAATGCCACATGTTATATTTTGATTGGTTGGGAAGGGTGGTGGATTTGGCGGACTTCAAACCCTTATAATTACCTCCTTATTCATATAAACTCAGCCATGAGAGATTTGAAGCTTAAAGAAAGAGAGTTTTGAAGTTTAGGAAGAAAGTGTGAGGAGAAATTGAAGAAAAATTCATAGAAAAATTACGTAAAAGCCCCTACGGTATTTCCATCCATAAATATTGTTTATTTTTTTGTATTACTTATTTAAATAATTGAAATAATCATTTGTTTACTGAAACTCCATGTCTTGATATGTACTTATGGATAGATGCAAGTTTAAGTAAACTTGAATGTGTAAACCCTTGAGATTGTTTTGTTTAGGAACCTTGTTTATTCAAACTACCATATATTTATCTATACTTTCTGGAATTGATTGATTACAATTGGAGATTAACCTGGACTTATATATGTATTACACATCCTAAAATTATGTGAAAATACCAATAAATGAGTCTTTGGTGAGAGTTTGAAGTTCGGGTATGAAATCTGCCCTAAGGGTGAAATTATGCCCGCCATGTGTTCGATGTTTTGCTTGACATAGCAAATGAACTCTGAAAATTATGAAATTTTAATCTTGTATTTGTCAATATGTTTACTGATGGTGGGTTAAATATTATGTAAATTTATAATGTAGAAAAATTATGGAAATTCTTGGAAGTTGAATGAACGATAAAAGAGCCTATAGGGAAGATTTGTTATGTGGTAAAGAAATGGGCATATCTTGCTCTAGGAGACTTGAAATGACGTACCGTCTTTTGTATTGGAATAATAATATGATAAGGATTGAATTACCAAGAATAGATGAATTTATATTTGGTCTATGATTTGGATATGTTAAATACATTAACATGGATTTGGATGGAACTTCACTAGTGATAAATGATTTGAATGGAATCATGTGATGCTTATGGATTGAATTATGTTTAAATCATTCTTTGGATTATTGATATTCTTATGATGATACTAATATTGTAAGAATGATAGGAAGGGATGAAGAGCTAATTGAACAAATACCGAATAAAGGCAAGGGAAAATCCAGTTAAACTATCAAGGTGAGTGTACTTATGATTTGTTTCATATATAAATATGAATATAGCTCTAAGATCAGGATTTGTTTGAATACTTCGGTATTCAGGATTTGTTTGGATATTAAAATATCCAGCATTTTTTTGGGTCTCATGATCCAGGATTGGTTTGAATACTTCGGTATTCAGGATTTGTTTGGATATTAAAATATCCAGGATTTGTTTGGGTCTTATGATCCAGGGTTGGAATTGGACAAAGATCCAATGATTTATTGGAACTAATGTTCCAGGATTTGTTATTGCCAATGGGCAGAATTATTGGGATCTTATGATCCAGGAATTTTTATTGCCAATGGGAAGGATTGTTCGAATTTTATATCCACATATTCGATATAGAATTGTTATTTCATTGTAGGGAAGGAGTAGCTCACTAAGCTTAATGCTTACGGTTTATATTTTAATAATTTCAGGTTTGTATGCCGCCAGCTAGAATACCATATGACCGGTAACTTTGAGAGTTGCACCATTGGAAAGAGCTGGGGTTTAAATATGGGGATTTTATCATTGTCACACTGAAGATTTTAATATACTCACACATTGTATATATTGCGTTAGTATGGATTGAGTTGATGACTGTGAAATTTTATCATAGTTAATCATAGTATTGTATGTCCGGTTAATTATGACTCTGATATTGATTTCATTATGGTATAATAATAATATTATGTTCATTATACACGGTGTGTAGAAAAATATTGATAAATGAAGTATATTTTCCAATGGTCTCAAGATTATGATCCAATTATTCCAATAACAAATGATTAGTATGGATATTGGGTTTGGGGTGTGACAATTAGTGGCATCAGAGCGTGGTTATTAATTCTGGACGTGTGTGATGATTAGATGGCAGTATTGAGTTGATTTTATATTTATGAATTGTTTATGTACTAACCAATAGTTTAGTATCATGAACTGTTTATATTAGTTGTTATAACTTTGTTGTATTACAGATAATTCCAGATGGAACCTGGGAATGGACAACATAGAGAAGAGGGAGTGGCTTCTCATACAGAGAATACTGAAGTAGAGCAAAGTGTTGCTGGAAGGGCTAGAGAGAAAGATCAGCCTACAGAGATGCAAATAATGGCACAGGAAATATTGAGGATGGCAGAACAACAGGAAAGAAATATGGCGCAAATGGCAGAACAACAGGCTAGGTATCTAGAATCAAAGACTGTGTCCAGGATTGAGAAATAGGCAAGGAAAGAAATGAAAGATTCTATGCATGAGAAGTTTTTGAAGTTTAATCTTCCAGAATATTCAGGGTCATTTGAACCTACAGAAGCTTAGATGTGGGTCAGAGATCTAGAAACTATCTTTCCAGTTATGAAGGTTCCAGATGACTAGAAAGTGAATCTAGTTGTGTTTAAGCTCAAAGGAGAGGCGAAATATTGGTGGGAAGCCAGCAACCATTTGGTGCCCAGGATGGAAGGTACTGATGTTATTACTTGGGCTGAATTTATTAAAGCTTTGTATGTTAAGTATTTACCTAAGGTTTATAAGAGGGAGAAGTTGAGGGAGTTGATAAATTTAACCTAAGGGAAAACGTATGTGAGGGAGTATGATGCTAAATTTACTTCTTTGTCTAGATTTTCTACTAAGTATGTGCAGGATGAAGAAGATAAATGTAGTAAGTTTCAAGGTGGACTGATTTGGCCTATTCAAAATAGAGTGGCAACTTATGAGTTAGAAGATTATGCTTCTCTGGTAAATAAAGCCACGATAGCAGAAAGGCAAATGAACCAAGGGGTGGCAAGTAGAGAGAGTTTTAAGAAGAGTAGATTCAATGCATTTCACTCTAAGGGATGTGAGGGTGGAAGTGTTAAGATGGAACCTCATAAATTTCAGAGAGGAGGTGGAGATAGTGGTAGAGGTTAGGGGAGATTTGGCAGAGATACTAGGGGTAGAGAATCTTCTAATCTAGTTAGGAGGTCAGGAAAAGGTGAGACACCGGTGAGAGTTGTTACGTGTTTCTTTTACAAAGAGGTGGGGCATTATAAATCTGAGTGTCCTAAGCTTAAAGGATTGGAATGCTACCATTGCCATCAAGTAGGGCATGTTAAGAAGAATTGTCCGCAGTTGGCAGAGACTCCAGCAGCACATAGTGAAGTAGCAAGCAGAATGTTATCTCCAGGCAGTGTAGTGAAAAGTATGGGCAGAGGACAAGCTAGTAGTTCTAGGCCAGGTGGACGAGTTTTTATAATGAAAGAAGCTCAGATTACTCCAGATGTGGTGACAGGTACACTTTATGTTACTGATAGAAATGCTTATGTTCTGATTGATCCTGGTTCCACACATTCTTTTGTGTCATTTGCATTTTCCATATATCTGAATAGACCATGTACTCATTTAGAGGTGGGGTTGGGTATTTTCATGCCTTTGGGGGACATGATTTTAGTTGAATATGTTTTTCGTGATTGTGTTTTGACTGTGGGGGTTAGAGATACAGTTATAGACTTACTTCCATTAGGTATATCTGATTTTGACATAATTTTGGGAATGGATTGGATATCCAAATATCATGCATCCATGGATTATTTTCGTAAAGAAGTTGTTTTTAAAAATCCTGGTGAGTCTGAATTTAAATTTGTGGGGGAAAGGAAAATTGTTACTAGTTGCATTATTTCTTCTATTCAAACAAGGAATTTGTTAAGTAAGGGCTGTGAGGGTTTTATTTCATATGTTCTTGACACTTCGAAGGGGGATTTACAATAAGTTGATGTTCCTATAGTACGAGATTTTTCAGAAGTGGTTCCTAGCGAATTACTTGGGTTACCGCCAGAAAGAGAATTTAAATTTAGCATTGAATTAGCACCGGGAACAACCCCTATTTCTATGGCACCGTATAGAATGGCACCTGTTGAATTAAAAGAATTCAAGATTCAGTTACATGATTTACTTGATAGAGGGTTCATACAGCCAAGTGTATCTCCATGGGGTGCACCAGTTTTATTTATGAAAAAGAAAGATGGCACTATGCGTTTGTGCGTTGACTATAGGCAACTGAATAAAGCTACAATTAAGAACAAATATCCTTTACCTCGTATAGATGATTTGTCTGATCAGTTACAGGGTGCTAAAGTATTTTTAAAGATAGACTTGCGGTCAGGTTATCATCAGTTGAGGGTGAAGAGGAGTGATATTTCTAAAACTTCTTTTCGTACTCGGTATGGTCATTTTGAAATTCTGGTGATGCCTTTTGGGGTGACTAATGCTCCAGCTGTATTTATGGATCTTATGAACCGGGTACTGCATCCTTTTGCTGATTCCTTTGGGATAGTTTTTGTTGATGATATTCTGATTTATTCACGTGATATGGTTGAACATGAAAAGCATCTCCGAACTATTTTGAATGTGTTGAAAGATAAGCAATTGTATGCTAAGTTTAGTAAATGTGAATTTTGGCTATCAAAAGTTGTATTTTTAGGCCATGTTATTTCTGGAGATGGTATATGTGTTGCTCCCAAGAAGGTGAAAGCTATTGTAAAATGGGAGAGGCCCAATAATGTCACTGAGGTGAGAAGTTTTCTGGGTTTAGCTGGGTATTATAGAAGGTTTATTAAGGGATTTTCTTCAATTTCCTTTCCAATGACTAAATTGACTCGGAAAGATATTAAGTTTGAATGGAATTATGATTGTGAAAATGGTTTTGAAGAATTTAAGAAGAGATTGGTAACGGCACCTGTTCTTACTATTCCACACGGTGGAGATGGTTTTGTTATTTATACCGATGCTTCACATCAGGGGTTGGGTTGTGTTTTTATGCAGCATGGTAAAGTTATTGCTTATGCTTCTAGGCAGTTGCGTACACATGAACTTAATTATCCTACACATGATTTGGAACTTGCTACTATTGTGTTTGCTTTGAAATTATGGCGTCATTATCTATATGGTGAGGTATGTGAAATTTTTACTGACCATCAAAGCCTTAAGTATTTATTTACTCAAAAGGAGTTGAATTTGAGGCAGGGGCGATGGATGGAGTTAATTAAAGACTATGATTGTACAATTCACTACCACCCAGGGAAGGCAAATGTAGTTACAGATGCTCTAAGTAGAAAGGCTTCTGGAAGGTTATCTTGTATTCAGTGTGCTAGAGTTTCCCATATCATGGAGTTGAGATTGTTGGGAGTAGAATTGAAGCTAGCCGATGGGGACAGGTTCTTTGCTCATGTAAGCGTGAGGCCTTTGTTAGCTACCCGTATTCATGATTTTCAAAGTCAAGATCCTTTTCTTGAGAAGAAACGACAAGATGTCCGAGATGGTAAGTCTGAAGATTTTTGTATTGTGAATGATGGCACTTTATTGTATAAGCAGCGATTATGCGTGCCTAATGTGGGTGGATTGAAAGAGGAAATTTTAGAAGAGGCTCATAATTCCATTTATACTATGCATCCTGGTAGTACTAAAATGTATAGGGATTTAAAGGAGCATTATTGGTGGAATAATATAAAAAGGAAATAGCTTATTTTGTTGCTAGGTGCCTTATATGTCAGCAAGTGAAAGTGGAGCATCAGAAGCCTACTGGTCTGCTTCAGCCATTGCCAATACCGGAATAGAAATGGGATCATGTAACGATGGATTTTGTGGTTGGTCTTCCTTGATCTCAGAATGGGTCAGATTCGATTTGTGTAGTGGTTGACAGATTGACCAAGTCTTCTTATTTTCTGGCAGTCAAGACTACGTATACAGTTGATAGGTATGCTAGACTATATGTTAATGAAATTATTCGATTGCATGGAGCACCGGTATCTATTATTTCGGATAAAGACCCTACTTTTACATCCAGATTTTGGGATAGCTTGTAGTGTGCTATGGGTACTAACTTGAAGTTTAGTACGAATTTTCATCCTCAGACAGATGGGCAGTCTGAAAGGACAATACAAATTTTGGAAGATATGCTTAGAGCTTGTGTGCTTGATTTCAAAGGAAATTGGGATGAATATTTGCCTTTGATAGAATTTGCATATAACAATAGTTTTCAGTCTACTATTGGTATGGGTCCATATGAAGCATTGTATGGTAGACGATGTCGTGCACCAATATGTTGGGGTGAAGTTGGTGAAAGGAAGATAGAGGTTCCAGAATTGATTGAAGTCACCACTGAAAAAGTGAAGATTATTCAAGATAGAATGAGAACAGCTGAAAGCAAACAAAAAAGTTATACGAATAAACAACGGAAAGATTTGGAATTCCAGAAAGGGGATTATGTGTTTCTTCGGATATCGCCATGGAAAGGAGTTATGAGGTTTGGCAAGAAAGGGAAATTAAGTCCACGCTACATTGGACCTTATGAAATTCTCAAAAAAGTTGGGATGGTTGCCTACAAGTTAGCCTTACCACCAGAGTTATCTCGGTTACATGATGTTTTTCATGTTTCAATGTTAAGAAAGTATGTAGCAGATCCTTTACATGTATTGGTCGAACAACCTATTGCGTTGAAAGAAGATTTGAGCTATGTGGAGAACCACTTGCAATCGTCGATAGGAAAGAACATATATTGAGATCAAAAGTGATCCCACTCGTGAAAGTCGTGTGGAGAAGTCATTCCATGGAAGAAGCTACATGGGAGAGTGAGGATAGCATGAAGATGCGTTATCCGTATTTGTTTGATTCGGACAACCAAGGTATGTCAATTTCGGGGATGAAATTTCCTAACGGGGGGAGAATTGTGACAACCCGAATATAATTATGATAAATCATGATTAGCTTATGTGATATGAATAATATGTTATTAGTATATATATAATGTAAGTAATTATGTTTAGTTTAATCCTACCTTCATAAAACATGAAATATCGAATTAGTTACAAATGTGAAATTTTAAAGTTTTCGGTAGGAATGTTCCTGTTGGAGGCTAGTTTTGACCTTTATGACATAACAATGAACTTGAGGTGTAAACTATACATTTGTATATATATGAGTTAGGTTTATAAAAAACAAACGGTACACCGAACGGACATCCGAGTGGGAAGATATTGTCTTTTTACGAACAGGAGTAAAGTAGTCATTTAGCCTTAAATGATATTTTGTTTTATATAATGCCACATGTTATATTTTGATTGGTTGGGAAGGGTGGTGGCTTTGGCCGACTTCAAACCCTTAGAATTACCTCCTTATTCATCTAAACTCAGCCATGAGAGATTTGAAGCTTAAAGAAAGAGAGTTTTGAAGTTTAGGAAGAAAGTGTGAGGAGAAATTGAAGAAAAATTCATAGAAAAATTACGTAAAAGCCCCTAAGGTATTTCCATCCATAAATATTGTTTATTTTTTTATATTACTTATTTAAATGATTGAAATAATCATTTATTTACTGAAATTCCATGTCTTGATATGTACTTATGGATAGATGCAAGTTTAAGTAAACTTGAATGTGTAAACCCTTGAGATTGTTTTGTTTAAGAACCTTGTTTATTCAAACTTCCATATATTTATCTATACTTACTGTAATTGATTTATTCCAATTGAAGATTAACATGGACTCATATATGTATTACATATCCAAAAATTATGTGCAAATACCAATAAATGAGTCTTTGGTGAGAGTTTGAAGTTCGGGTATGAAATCTGCCCTAGCAAATGAACTCTGAAAATTATGAAATTTTAATCTTGTATTTTCCAATATATTTACTGATGTTGGATGAAATATCATATAAATTTATGGTGTATAAAAATTATGGAAATTCCTGGAAGTTGAATGAACAATAAAAGAGTCTATAGGGCAGATTTTTTATGTGGTAAAGAAATGGGCATATCTTGCTCTATGAGACTTGAAATGATGTACCGTCTTTTGTATTGGAATACTAATATGATAAGGATTTAATTACCAAGAATAAATGAATTTATATTTGGTCTATGATTTGTATATGTTAAATATATTAACATGGATTTGGATGGAACTTCACTAGTGATAAATGATTTGAATGGAATCATGTGATGCTTATGGATTGAATTATGTTTAAATCATTCTTTGGATTATTGATATTCTTATGATGATACTAATATTGTAAGAATGATAGGAAGGGAAGAAGAGATGATTGAACAAATACCGGATAAAGGCAAGGGAAAATCCAGTTAAACTATCAAGGTGAGTGTACTTATGATTTGTTTCATATATAAATATGAATATAGCTCTAAGAGCAGGATTTGTTTGAATACTTCGGTATTCAGGATTTGTTTGGATATTAAAATATCCAGGATTTGTTTGGGTCTCATGATCCAGGATTGATTTGAATACTTTGGTATTCAGGATTTGTTTGGGTCTTATGATCCAGGATTTGTTTGGGTCTTATGATCCAGGATTGGAATTGGACAAAGATCCAATGATTTGTTGGAACTAATGTTCCAGGATTTGTTATTTCCAATGGGCAGAATTATTTGGATCTTATGATCCAGGAATTGTTATTGTCAATGGGCAGGATTGTTCGAATTTTATATCCACATATTCGATATAGAATTGTTATTTCATTGTAGGGAAGGAGTACCTCACTAAGCTTAATGCTTACGGTTTATATTTTAACAATTTCAGGTTTATATGCCGCCAGCTAGAATACCATATGGCCGGTAACTTTGAAAGTTGCATCGTTGGAGAGAGCTGGGGTTTAAATATGGGGATTTTATCATTGTCACATTGAAGATTTTAATATACTCACACATTGTATATATTGCGTTGGTATGGATTGAGTTGATGATTGTGAAATTTTATCATAGTTAATCGTAGTATTGTGTGTTCGGTTAATTATGACTCTGATATTGATTTCATTATGGTATAATAATAATATTATGTTCATTATACACAGTGTGTAGAAAAATATTGATAAATGAAGTATATTTTCCAATGGGCTCAAGATTATGATCCAATTATTCCAATAACAAATTATTAGTATGGATATTGGGTTTGGGGTGTGACACATGGGCCGTTCGAGGGCTGTTTTAGGTTTTCCCCCACTAACGCCATGTTTTTAAGCCTAAGTCTATAAATATTCTAATTATCATTGTATTCTCAAAGCGGGAGTCTCGTGGCTGCGCGATCAGTTCCTACGAGTTACATTGGTCCCATGGGAGGTGTTTGTGCCACCCACGGGGCCGTAGGGAGGCTGTTTCCTGTTTTTACCTTTAAACGTCATGTTTTTAAGCTTAAGTATAGAAATATTCAAATTACCGTCATATTCTCAAATCGGGAGTCCCGTGACAGCGCGATCAGTTTCTATGAGTTACACTGGTCCTGTGGGAGGTGTTGGTGCCTCCCACGGGGCCGTTCGGGCACCGATTTTGGGTTTTCACCCTCTAACGCCATGTTTTTAAGCCTAAGACCTCATATTTTAAAATTCTCGTTGTATTCTCAAATCGGGGGTCCCGTGATCACGCCGTCGATTCCTACGAGTTACATTGGTCCCATGTGTGGTGTTGGTGCCACTCACGGGGCCGTTCGGGGGCTGTTTCGGGTTTTCACTCCCTAACGCCAAGTTTTTAAGCCTAAATCTAAAAATATTAAAATTATTGTTGAATTCTCAAATCGAGAGTCGCGTGGCTGCGCGGTCAGTTCCTACGAATTATATTGGTCCCGTAGGAGGTGTTGGTGCCACCCACGTCTCCGTAGGGGGTTGTTTTGAGTTTTTACCTTTAAACACCATGTTTTTAAGCCTAAGTCTAAAAATATTCAAATTACCGTCGTATTCTCAAACCGGGAGTCCTGTGGCTGTGCGGTCAGCTTCTACGAGTTACATTGGTCCCGTGGGAGGTGTTAGTGTCTCCCACGGAGCCGTTCGAGGGCTGTTTTGGATTTTCACCCTCTAACGCCATGATTTTAAGCCTAAGTCCTCATATTTTCAAATTCTCATCGTATTCTGAAACTCGGGGTCCCGTGATCGCGCGGTCAGTTCCTACGAGTTACATTGGTCCCGTGCGTGGTGTTATTACCACTCACCGGACCGTTTGGGGGCTGTTTCGAGTTTTCACCCACTAACACCATGTTTTGCCTTAGTCCTGATATTTTTAAATTATCATCGTATTCTCAAACTGGGAGTCCCATGATCACGCGATCAGTTCCTACGAGTTACATTGGCCCCGTGCGAGGTGTTGGTGCCACTCACGAGGCCGTTCGGGGGTTGTTTCGGGTTTTCACCCACTAACGCCATATTTTTAAGCCTAAGTATACAAATATTCAAACTAGCATTTTATTCTCAAACCGAGAGTCCCATGGCTATGCGGTCAGTTGCTATGAGTTACATTAGTCCCGTGGAAGGTTTTGGTACCACCCACGGGGTCGTTCGGGGGATCTTTTGAATTTTTAGCTTTAAACGTCATGTTTTTAAGCCCAAGTCTAGAAATATTCAAATTACCGTCGTATTCTCAAACCGAGAGTGCCATGGCAGCACGGTCAGTTCCTACGTGTTACGTTGGTCCCGTGGGAGGTATTGGTGCCTCCTATGGGGCCATTCGGGGGCTGTTTCGAGTTTTCACCCTCTAACGCCTTATTTTTAAGCCTTAGTCCTCATATTTTCAAATTCTGGTCGTATTCTCAAATCAGGGGTCCCGTGATCATGCAGTCAGTTCCTACGAGTTACATTGGTCCCATGTGTGGTGTTGGTGCCACTCACGGGGTCATTCGAGGGTTTTTTAGGGTTTTCACCCACTAACGTCATGTTTTGTCTAAGTCTTGATATTTTCAAATTATCATCGTATTCTTAAATCGGGAGTCCTGTTATCGCGCCGTCAGTTCCTACTAGTTAAATTTTTCTCGGGCGAGGTGTTGGTGCCACACAAGGGGATGTTAGGGGGTTGTTTCAGGTTTTCACCCACTAAGGCCATGTTTTAAGCTTAAGTATAAAAATATTCAAATTATCCTTATTTTCTCAAATCGGGAGTCCCATAGCTGCGCGGACAGTTCCAACTAGTTACATTGGTCCCGTGGGAGGTCTTCGTGCCACCCACGGGACCGTACGGAGGCCGTTTCGGGTTTTTACCTTTAAACGTCATGTTTTTAAGCCTAAGTCTAAAAATATTCAAATTATCGTCGTATTCTCAAATCGGGAGCCCCATGGCTGCACTGTCAGTTCCTACGAATTACATTGGTCCCGTGGGAGGTGTTGGTGCCTCCCACGAAGCTGTTAGGGGGCTGTTTTGGGTTTTCACCCTCTAACGCTATGTTTTTAATCCTAAGTCCCCATATTTTCAAATTCTCATCGTATTATCAAATCGATGGTCCCGTGATTGCGCAGTCAGTTCCTACGAGTTACATTGGTCCCATGCGTGGTGTTGGTGCCACTCACGGGGCCGTTCAGGGGATGTTTCGGGTTTTTGTCGACTAACACCATGTTTTGCCTAAGTCCTAATATTTTTCAATTATCCTCATATTCCCAAATCGAGAGTCTCGTGATTATGCGGTAAGTTCCTACGAGTTACATTGATCCCGTGCGAGGTGTTGGTTCCACTCACGAGGCCGTTCGGGGGTTGTTTCGGGTTTTCACCCACTAATACCATATTTTTAAGCCTAAGTATAAAAATATTCAAATTATCATCGTATTCTCAAATCGGGAGTCCCGTGGTTGTGCGGTCAGTTCCTACAAGTTACATTGGTCCCTTGCGAGGTGTTTGTGCCTCCCACGAGGCCGTTCGGGACTGTTTCGAGTTTTTACCTTTAAACGCCATGTTTTTAAGCCTAAGTCTAAAAATATTCAAATTACCATCGTATTCTCAAATCGGAGTCGTGTGACTACTCGGTCAGTTCCTACGAGTTATATTGGTCATGTGGGAGGTGTTGGTGCCTTCCACGGGGTCGTTCGGGGGCTGTTTTGGGTTTTCACCCTACAACGCCATATTTTTAAGCCTAAGTTCTCAAATTTTCAAATTCACGTCATATTCTCAAACCGGATGTCCCGTGATTGCGCGGTCAGTTCCTACGAGTTACATTGGTCCCATGCGTGGTGTTGGTGCCACTCACGGGGCCGTTCGGGGGTTGTTTCGGATTTTCACCCACTAACACCATGTTTTGCCTAAGTCCTAATATTCTAAAATTATCATCGTATTCTCAAACCAGGAGTCCCGTAATTATGCGGTAAGTTTCGACAAGTTACATTGGTACCGTGAAAGGTGTTGGTGCCACTCACGTGGCCGTCGGGGTCTATTTTGGGTTTTCATCCACTAATGCCATGTTTTAAACCTGAGTCTAGAAATATTCAAATTATGGTCGTATTCTCATACTGGGAGTCTCGTGGCTACGCGGTCAGTTCCTACGAGTTACATTAGTCCCGTGGGAGGTGTTTGTGCCACCCACGGGGGCGTATGAGGATTGTTTGGGATTTTTACCTTTAAACGCCATGTTTTTAAGCCTAAGTCTAGAAATATTTAAATTACCATCGTATTCTCAAAATGGGGGTACCATGGCTGCACAGTCAGTTCCTACAAGTTACATTGGTCCCGTGGGAGGTGTTGGTGCCTCCCACGGTGCCAATTGGGGGTTGTTTTGGGTTTTCACCCTCTAACACCATGTTTTTAAGCCTTAGTCATCATATTTTGAAATTCTCTTCATATTCTAAAATTGGGGGTCCCGTGATCGCGCGGTTAGTTCCTACGAGTTACATTGGTCCCGTGCATGGTGGTGGTGCCACTCACGGGGCCCTTCGGGGGCTGTTTCGTGTTTTCACCCACTAACGCCATATTTTTAAGCCTAAGTATACAAATATTCAAACTGGTATTGTATTCTCAAATCGGGAGTCCTATGGATGTGCGGTCAGTTCCTATGAGTTACATTAGTCCCGTGGGAGGTTTTGGCCGTTCGGGGAATCTTTTGGATTTTTAGTTTTAAACATCATGTTTTTAAGCCTAAGTCTAGAAATATTCAAATTACCATCGTATCCTCAAACCGAGAGTTCCATGGTGGCACGATCAGTTCCTACGTGTTACATTGGTCCCGTGGGAGGTATTGGTTCCTCCCACGGGGCCATTCGGGGGCTGTTTCGAGTTTTCACCGTCTAACGTCATGTTTTTAAGCCTTAGTCCTCATATTTTCAAATTCTGGTCGCATTCTCAAATCGGGGGTCCCGTGATCACGCAGTCAGTTCCTACGAGTTACATTGGTCTTGTGTGTGGTGTTAGTGCCACTCACGGGGTCATTCGAGGGTTGTTTAGGATTTTCACCCACTAACGTCATGTTTTGCCTAAGTCCTGATAATTTTAAATTATCATCGTATTCTTAAATCGAGAGTTCCATGATCGCGCCGTCAGTTCCTACAAGTTACATTTGTCCCGTGCGAGGTGTTGGTGCCACACAACGGGCTGTTAGGGGGTTGTTTCAGGTTTTCACCCACTAACGCCATGTTTTAAGCCTAAGTATAAAAATATTCAAATTATCCTTATTTTCTCAAACCGGGAGTCCCATAGCTGCGCGGACAGTTCCAACGGGTTACATTGGTCCCGTGGGAGGTCTTCGTGCCACCCACGGGACCGTAGGAGGACGTTTCGGGTTTTTACCTTTAAACATCATGTTTTTAAGCCTAAGTCTAGAAATATTCAAATTACCATCGTATTCTCAAATCGGGAGCCCCGTGGCTTTGCTGTCAGTTCCTACGAATTACATTGGTCCCGTGGGAGGTGTTGGTGCCTCCCACGAAGCTATTAGGGGGCTGTTTTGGGTTTTCACCCTCTAACGCGATGTTTTTAAGCTTAAGTCCCCATATTTTCAAATTCTCGTCGTATTATAAAATCGGCGGTCCCGTGATTGCACAGTCAGTTCCTACGAGTTACATTGGTCCCATGCGTGGTGTTGGTGCCACTCACGGGGCCGTTCAGGGGATGTTTCGAGTTTTTGCCCACTAACGTCATGTTTTGCCTAAGTCCTAATATTTTTCAATTATCGTCATATTCCTAAATCAGGAGTCTCGTGATCGCGCGGTAAGTTCCTACGAGTTACATTGGTCCCGTGCGAGGTGTTGGTGCCACTCATGGGGCCATTCAGGGGTTGTTTCGGGTTTTCACCCACTAATACCATATTTTTAAGCCTAAGTATATAAATATTCAAATTATCATCGTATTCTCAAATTGGGAGTTTCATGGCTGTGCGGTCAGTTCCTGCAAGTTACATTGGTCCCTTGCGAGGTGTTGGTGCCTCCCATGAGGCCGTTCGGGGGTTGTTTCGAGTTTTTACCTTTAAACGCCATGTTTTTAAGTCTAAGTCTAGAAATATTCAAATTACCATCGTATTCTCAAACCGGGAGTTGTGTGGTTATGCGGTCAGTTCCTATGAGTTATGTTGGTCCTGTGGGAGGTGTTGGTGCCTTCCACGGGGCCGTTCAGGGGCTGTTTTGGGTTTTCACCCTACAACGCCATGTTTTTAAGCCTAAGTCCTCAAATTTTCAAATTCTCATCGTATTCTCAAACCAGATGTCGCGTGATCGCGCGGTCAGTTCCTACGAGTTACATTGTTCCATGCGTGGTGTTGGTGCCACTCACGGGGCCATTCGGGATTGTTTCAGGTTTTCACCCACTAACACCATGTTTTGCCTAACTCCTGATATTCTAAAATTACCATCGTATTCTCAAACCAGAAGTCCGTGATCGCGTGGTCATTTCCTACGAGTTACATTGGTCTCGTGCGTGGTGGTGGTGCCACTCACGGGCCCCTTCGGGGGCTGTTTCGCGTTTTCACCCACTAATGCCATATTTTTAAGCCTAAATATACAAATATTCAAACTGGCATTGTATTCTCAAATCGGGAGTCCTATGGCTATGCGGTCAGTTCCTATGAGTTACATTAGTCCCGTGGGAGGTTTTGGTACCACCCAAGGGGCCGTTCGCGGGATCTTTCGGATTTTTAGCTTTAAACGTAATGTTTTTAAGCCTAAGTCTAGAAATATTCAAATTACCATTGTATTCTCAAATCGAGAGTGCCATGGTAGCACGATCAGTTCCTACGTGTTACGTTGGTCCCGTGGGAGGTATTGGTGCCTCCCACGGGGCCATTCGGGGGCTGTTTCGAGTTTTCACCCTCTAACGTCATGTTTTTAAGCCTTAGTCCTCGTATTTCAAATTCTGGTCGTATTCTCAAATTGGGGGTCCCGTGATCACGCAGTCAGTTCCTACGAGTTACATTGGTCCCGTGTGTGGTGTTAGTGCCACTCACGGGGTCATTCGAGGGCTGTTTAGGGTTTTCGCCCACTAACGTCATGTTTTGCCTAAGTCTTGATATTTTTAAATTATCATCGTATTCTTAAATCGGGAGTCCCGTGATCGCGCCGTCAGTTCCTACAAGTTACATTTGTCCCGTGCGAGGTGTTGGTGCCACACAATGGGCTGTTTGGGGGTTATTTCAGGTTTTCACCCACTAACGCCATGTTTTAAGCCTAAGTATAAAAATATTCAAATTATCCTTATTTTCTCAAACCGGGAGTCCCATAGCTGCGCGGACAGTTCCAACGGGTTACATTGGTCCCGTGGGAGGTCTTCGTGCCACCCACGGGACCGTACAGAGGTTGTTTCGGATTTTTACCTTTAAACATCATGTTTTTAAGCCTAAGTCTAGAAATATTCAAATTACCGTCGTATTCTCAAATCGGGAGCCCCTTGGCTTCGCTGTCAGTTCTTACGAATTACATTGGTCCCGTGGGAGGTGTTGGTGCCTCCCACGAAGCTGTTAGGGGGCTGTTTTGGGGTTTCACCCTCTCACGCGATGTTTTTAAGCCTAAGTCCCCATATTTTCAAATTCTCGTTGTATTATCAAATCGGCGGTCTCGTGATTGCGCAGTCAGTTCCTACGAGTTACATTGGTCCCATGCGTGGTGTTGGCGCCACTCACGGGGCCGTTCAGGGGATGTTTCTAGTTTTTGCCCACTAACGTCATGTTTTGCCTAAGTCCTGATATTTTTCAATTATAGCCATATTCCTAAATCAGGAGTCCCATGATCGCGCGATAAGTTCCTACGAGTTACATTGGTCCCCTGCGAGGTGTTGGTGCCACTCATGGGGTCGTTCGGAGGTTGTTTCGGGTTTTCACCCACTAATACCATATTTTTAAGCCTAAGTATATAAATATTCAAATTATCATCGTATTCTCAAATCGGGAGTTCCGTGGCTGTGCGGTCAGTTCCTACAAGTTACATTGCTCCCTTGCGAGGTGTTGGTGCCTCCCATGAGGCCGTTCAGGGGTTGTTTCGAGTTTTTACCTTTAAACGCCATGTTTTTAAGCCTAAGTCTAGAAATATTCAAATTACCATCGTATTCTCAAACCGGGAGTCGTGTGGTTACGCGGTCAGTTCCTATGAGTTATGTTGGTCCTGTGGGAGGTGTTGGTGCCTTCCACGGGGCCGTTCAGGGGCTGTTTTAGGTTTTCACCCTACAACGCCATGTTTTTAAGCCTAAGTCCTCAAATTTTCAAATTCTCATCGTATTCTCAAACTGAATGTCCCGTGATCGCGCGGTCAGTTCCTACGAGTTACATTGGTCCATGCTTGGTGTTGGTGCTAATCACGGGACCGTTCGGGGGTTGCTTCAGGTTTTCACCCACTAACACCATGTTTTGCCTAACTCCTGATATTCTAAATTAATCGTCGTATTCTCAAACCAGGAGTCTCGTGATTACGCGGTAAGTTCCTACAAGTTACATTGGTCCCCTGAAAGGTGTTGGTGCCACTCACGGGGCCGTTCGGGGGCTTTTTTGGGTTTTCATCCACTAACGCCATGTTTTAAGCTTGAGTCTAAAAATATTCAAATTATGGTCGTATTCTCATCCTAGGAGTACCGTGGCTATGCAATCAGTTCCTACGAGTTACATTGGTCCCGTGGGAGGTGTTGGTGCCACCCACGGGGCCGTATGAGGACTGTTTTGGATTTTTACCTTTAAACGCCATGTTTTTAAGCCAAAGTCTAGAAATATTCAAATTACCATCGTAGTCTCAAACTGGGAGTGCCATGGCTGCATAGTCAGTTCCTACGTGTTACATTAGTCCCGTGGGAGGTATTGGTGCCTCCCACGTGGCCATTCGGGGGCTGTTTCGAGTTTTCACCCTCTAACGCCATGTTTTTAAGCCTTAGTTCTCATATTTTCAAATTCTGGTCCTATTCTCAAATCGAGGGTCCCGTGATCACCCAGTCAGTTCCTACGAGTTACATTGGTCCCGTGTGTGGTGTTGGTGCCACTCATGGGGTCGTTCGAGGGCTGTTTAGGGTTTTCACTCACTAATGCCATGTTTTGCCTAAGTCCTAATATTTTTAAATTATCATCGTATTCTCAAATCGGGAGTCCCGTGATCGCACCGTCAGTTCCTACGAGTTACATTTATCCCGTGCGAGGTGTTGGTGCCATACAACGGGCTGTTTGGGGGATGTTTCGGGTTTTCACCCACTAATGCCATGTTTTTAAGCTTAAGTATAGAAATATTCAAATTATCCTCGTTTTTTTAACCAAGAGTCCCGTGGCTACACAAACAGTTCCAACGAGTTACATTGGTCCCATGGGAGGTCTTGGTGCCACCCACGGGACCGTATGGGGGTTGTTTCGGGTTTTTACCTTTAAACGCCATGTTTTTAAGCCTAAGTCTAGAAACATTCAAATTACCGTCGTATTCTCAAATCGGCTGCGCTATTAGTTCCTACAAGTTACATTGGACCCGTGGGAGGTGTTGGTGCCTCCCACGAAGTCGTTAGGGGGTTGTTTTAGGTTTTCACCATCTAACGCGATGTTTTTAAGCCTAAGTTCTCATATTTTCAAATTCTCATCGTATTCTAAAATCGGCGGTCCTGTGATCACGCAGTCAGTTCCTATGAGTTACATTGGTCCCATGCGTGGTGTTAGTGCCATTCACGGGGCCGTTCAGGGGATGTTTCGAGTTTTTGCCCACTAACGCCATGTTTTGCCTAAGTCCTGATATTTTTCAATTATCGTCGTATTCCTAAACCGGGAGTCCTGTGATCGCATGGTAAGTTTCTACGAGTTACATTGGTCCCGTGCGAGGTGTTGGTGCCACTCACGGGGCCGTTCGAAGGCTGTTTCGGTTTTTCACCCACTAATGCCATGTTTTTAAGCCTAAGTATAGAAATATTCAAATTATCATCGTGTTCTCAAACCGGGAGTCCCGTGGCTACACGGTCAGTTCCTTCAAGTTACATTGGTCCCCTGCGAGGTGTTGGTGCCTCCCACGAGGCCGTTCGGGGGCTGTTTCGAGTTTTTACCTTTAAACGCCATGTTTTAAAACCTATGTCTAGAAATATTTAAATTACCGTCGTATTCTTAAACCGAGAGTCCTGTGGCTGTGCAGTGAGTTCCTACGAGTTATATTGGTCCTCTGGGAAGTGTTGGTGCCTCCCACGAGGCCGTTCGAGGGGCTGTTTTGAGTTTTCACCCTCTAACACCATGTTTTTAAGCCTAACTCCACAAATTTTAAAATTCGCATCGTATTCTCACATCGGGGTCCCATGATTGCGCGATCAGTTCTTACGAGTTACATTGGTCCCGTGCGCGGTGTTGATGCCACTCACGGGGCCATTCGGGGGTTGTTTCGAGTTTTCACCCACTAACGCTATGTTTTGCCTAAGTCCTGATATTCTTTAATTATCGTCGTATTCTCAAACCGGGAGTCCCGTGATTCTGTGGTAAGTTCCTACAAGTTACATTGGTCCCGTGAAAGATGTTAGTGCCACTCACGGGGCCGTTCGGGGACTGTTTTAGGCTTTCATCCATTAACGCCATGTTTTAAGCCTAAGTCTAGAAATATTCAAGTTATGGTCGTATTCTCATACTGGGAGTCCCATGGTTGCGCGGTCAGTTCCTACGAGTTACATTGGTCCTGTGGGAGGTGTTGGTGCCACCCACGGGGCCGTACAGGGGCTGTTTCGGATTTTTACCTTTAAGCGCCATGTTTTTAAGCCTAAGTCTAGAAATATTCAAATTACCGTCGTATTCTCAAACCGGGAGTCCCGTAGCTATGCAATCAGTCCCTACGAGTTACATTGGTCCCATGGGAACTGTTAGTGCCTCTCACGGGACCATTCGGGGGTTGTTTCAGGGTTATGCCCATCTAATGCCATTTTTTAAACCTAAGTCTATATATTTTCAAATTATCGTCGTATTCTCAAACAGGGGGTCCCGTGCTCGCGCGGTCAATTCCTACGAGTTACATTGGTCCCGTGTGAGGTGTTGGTGCATCTCACTGGACCGTTCAAGGGGTTGTTTTGAGGTTTCGCCCTCTAATGTCATTTTTTAAGCTTAAATTATGATATTTTTCAAATTATCGTCATATTCTCAAACCGAGAGTCCTGTGATTGCGCAGTCAGTCCCTACAAGTTACATTGGTCCCGTGTGAGGTGTGGGTGCCTCTCACTGGATCGTTCGGGGCTTGTTTCAGGGTTTCGCCCTCTAATGCCATTTTTTAAGCCTAAGTCCTCATATTTTCTAATTATATTCGTATTCTCAAATCGGGAGTCTTGTGATCGTGTGATCAATTCCATTGGTCCTGTGCGAGGTGTTGGTACCTCTCACAGGACTGTTCGGGGGCTATTTCGGGGTTTCGCCCTCTAATGCCATATTTTTAAACCTAAGTCTATACATTTTCAAATTATCGTCGTATTCTCAAATCGAGGGACTAAAATATTTTCAACATATTATCCAACAATCAAACCCATAATTATCTCGTACTCCTTCTAATTATACCGTACTCCTAACATATTATCCAACAACAAGCCAATAATTAATAATTATCCAACAACAAAACCAATATCTATCCCGTACTCCTTCTATCATCTAAAAGATTTAATAGATAATGCATATCAATTATATAACTAATTTAGTTAAAGTAAAGAGTACCTGGTATGTAATAAAGAACTGGTATGCAATTGGTTAGATCCGCAATATGTAAACAATGTGTAATGAAGAACTGGTATGTAAAATTAAAGAAAGTACCTCACAAAACCCCTGAAGAATTATTAGTTGCCTATAATATGTCTTAGATTTACACAAATGCATACAAATTGAAAACTGAAAATGTTGGAATAAAGCATACTAAATTGAAATGTTTTTCACAGGGGTTGGTATGGTGAAAACTGAAAATGTTATTGAAACACACATACATATAAGTTCAATAAAGCATACTAGATTGAAATGTTTTTCACAGTTTCCCTCAATTATCGGCAACCAAAAGAGAGAATTACTAAAACTGATCTATCTGAACTCATAATAGAAGCGAAAGGAAAGTTAAATTCACCATTAAGCACATTCTCATACAAGTTATATAATAAAATTACCTGAAGAACCTTGTAGATACATGCTCTTCACTACACTAAATCCTGCGATATTTGCTAATACCCTTTAACTTCATCTTCTTCCTAAAATCAATGAACAACATATTCAAGATAACATCAAATTCGAAAGTGAAAACAGTGAAAAACATATTCAATATAACAGGGCATAGATTAAATAAGTAATAACCCCAAAATCCCGTCTCAACATTCGTTGTCAAAATCCCACAATCCGGAGACTCAGTAAGAATTGCTACAATGTCCATTAAACATAAACATTCATCCCACCAAATTTCAATAATAATAACAAAATGTTGAGTTTAGACAATTACCCGAATAAATGGTAACATCGCAAAATGTTAAGTTCAGACAATTACCTTCACACTGATGTACACCTTGTTCTTTCCATTTTTTCGACCCTCCCCAACAGCAACAGTAGCTATGGGTTGATTTGAAGGATGAAAATCGAAATCAAATGGAAGTTTCCCCAAATTTATCTCCATTGCTAAGTGAAACAAGCAAAATAAATAGGGAGAAACATTTAATAAGGTAGGGAAAGCCATAATGATCAGTAACATCACCTTAATGAGTTCAACAATCATCATAGTTTTGTTAATAGCTCTGCCCATTGCCTTAAGAGCAATGTCGTCAGATCCTTTCTCCTACAAAAGAAAACATTATCCAACTGCATAAGTTTCAAAATAGAGAAACGTAAAGGAGTACAAAATAGTAATTTAAATCATATAAAAAATGACATTTGTAGCATAAAAACATGTTTGATCAAAAATACATCTTCTAGGGGCTTGAACAAGAACGGAATAACAATTACAGTCAATTAACCAAAAGGCTTAATAACAAATTTGACATATGAGAGTATACACAACATAACACGTGTTTATTTTAATAAGACAATCCCAATCTCACGTGACAAAGTGACACTCATAGCATAATAACATTAACCATAAAAAACATATTTTTTTCCAGCATTGATTTGTTATTGAATTAAATGAAACACAATAGGGACAGAATACATAGCACAACTAGTGTAATTATGAGGATGTATCTGCCCTCGGCTTCTCTATCCTCTGATACTGATCCATCTATATATGTATTATCAAACAAATAGAAAAAAAAAATTAGATTTAAATCTACATAGCCACAGAATAAAAAACAATTAATGTTAGATAAGATGGAGATGTCGTACCCATCTCCACCATCGGATTCTCTTCCACCTGACTGCAACTCCGATTTATTTCATATATCCAACCTTGGCAGACTACCCTGAAACTACCTAAAAGTTTTCTCGGCAAACCAAAAAGCCCTAAAACATCAGACCCGACCACCATAAAACCACTCTTATTATAAAATTCATGTATATTACAAAAAATCGTGTCTATATTATAAAATTCCACGTACAAATTACAATTTTTCCAATAAAAAATCATGTATACTTAAAAAATTAAGATAGAAAAATTGTAGCATGTGGAAAATAAAAAGTTTTCCCAAGTAGCAGAATGAAACAAATTTGTAGGGCCTAATGATCAAAGGTACCAAATGAAATGGTAAATAAATGAGAAAAGAAAGATAGCGATCTAGGGTTAGAGTGGATACCTCGGGAATTGAGCTCGTTACGCTGGGCTTCAAGGCATTGGAGATTGTGGGTTTTCTGTCGGACTTGGAGCTGAAGGTCAGGGATATGTTAGAGATAATATTATCTCAAACCTAGTTTATTTTTTTCAATTCTTACACGTTTTTTCCTAGAAATAAAAAAATAAATAAGGCTTTTCAATTCTTATAGGTTTTTGAATATATGTACTGAAAAAATAGGTTTAGGAGAGAGCATATCTTATTGAAAATAAAAGGAAGAACAAAAAAAATATTTTATTCATCGGGGACAAATTAGCAAAATCCCAATTGTTAAAGAAAATATGTCAGTGACAGTGATTACCTTCTGTAAGATCTTGAACTCATCACAGGAATTCCACTTCATCATCTTGATTGCATAGAACTCCCCATCAAAATAGCCTTCGATCACACATATATGATCAAACCCACCAATTACATCTCTCAACTCATCAATCCCAAACACTCTATACTTATCCAAACAATCAGAAACATCTCACATCAAACCCACCCCCATTGCTCTTTGTTGTCTCCGCCACTGAAGCCTCCGGCCACCACCATCACAACAACCCGAACACCACTTGGTGCGGCTGAAACCCTAATTGAAATCGCCACTTGGTCATCTATCGAATGAATGAAAGAGAGGGAGGGGAAGGAAATGAATGAAACGAAACGTTTGGGAGAAATAAGGTAGCGAGAGTTATTTTTTTCATATTGAACATAGTCATGGCCAGAGCCGTGACCCACCAGTGAAACAATTTAATGAAATCAATCACCCCATCAATTTAGGTATGGTCACGGCCCATAGCCGTGACCCACACCAAGAAATGGTCACGACCCCCAGCCCTGACCCTCAATGTGTATATTTTCTCCTTCGTCGCGCCTATGGTCACGGCCCAAGTCCGTGACCCATCCACGACCAAGCTTGGAGGGAATTTTGGCGCGAAATTGGCATTAAGATGGTCACACCCTAGTCATGGCCCAATTTCGTGACCCACGGTGGTAAGGGATTTGGTCCATGAACACTTCCATAGCATTGATAATTTAGTGTGGTAATGAATATGGTCATGCCAAATAATGAGATGGTCATGGCCCAAGTCCGCAACTAACTAGTCGCGGACTTTGGTCGTGACCAACTAGGTGTGCCATTCACAGGATTTGGTGTAGTGTCTGCCCTATACTCCACTACCCGCATCATAATCTCAGGAGTGATAGTCAAAACTACCATACACGCTCTAACAACCTCGTCATCATGCCAAATATCACTCCACGTCGCTTTCCAGGTCTCTGTCAACTCCCCCATAGGCCGTAGTCTCAATGCATCTGCCACCACATTAGCCTTACTAGGATGATACTGGATATCAAATTGGTATTCCTTCATAAATTATAGCCACCGCAGCTGCCTCATGTTCAGATCCATCTATGTGAAAAGATATTGAAGTGACTTATGATTCGTGAAAAAGGTGAACTGCTCTCTCAATAAATAATGTCTCCATATCCTCAAAGCGAACACGATCGCCGCCAACTCAAGGTCATGGGTGGGTTAATTCTTCTTATGGGGCTTAAGCTTTAGGGTTGCATAAACTATAACCCTACCCTCCTGTTGTAACACACTCCCAAGTCCCTGTAAAGAGGCATCCATATAGACTTGATACTCCACCCCACTCCTAGGCAATCCAAGTATCAACGTTGATGTCAACTTATCTGTCAGCTCATCAAAGGCTAGCTGACACTGATCACTCCATACAAATGGCACTCCCTTACGAGTCAAGTTCGTCAAAGGACCCATAATTTTTTAGAACCCTTTAATGAATCAGCGATAATACCCAGCCAACCCCAGGAAGCTGTGAATCTCTATCGGTGTCGTGGGCTGTCCCCACTCCCTCACCACCAATACCTTACTCGGATCCACTGCAATACTCCTGTTCGGCACGATATGTACGAGAAATTGTACCTCTCATAGCCAAAACCCATAATTCCAAAATTTGGCATAAAATTGATGGTCCCGAAGTGTCTACAAGAGCCTACGCAGATGCTTTGCATGATCCTCCTCCGTACGAGAGTAGACTAGAATGTCGTCTATGAACACGATCATGAACTGGTCCAAAAACTCCCTGAATACTCTGTTCATGAGATCTATGAACACTGTGGGTGCATTGGTAAGCCCAAACGACATCACCCTGAACTCATATGACCCATACCATGACATGAAAGTGATCTTGGGAACATCCTCCTCCCGAATACGTAGTTGGTTATAACTCGATCTCAAATCAATCTTTGAGAAGTAAGAAGCCCCTCTCAACTGATCAAATAAGTCATCAATCCTCGATAACAGATACTTATTTCGTTCGTGACTTTGTTCATCATCCTATAATCCACACACAAGCAAAGCGAACCATACTTTTTTTTCATAAACAACATTGGCGCACCCCATGATGATGTACTCCCCTGGATGAAATACTAATCAAAGAGTAGCTGAATCTGCTCCCTCAACCCCCGCATCTCTAAAGGGTCCATACGGTACGGTGCTCTAGCAATGTTCTTATCCCCGGTGCTAAATCGATGATAAATTTGATTTCCAGCTAGGTGGAAACCTTGGTATCTCACGGAATACGTCCTCGAACTCTCTCACTACCGGAATTGAGTCTAATGGTACCACTATCTCCTGCGAGGTCTCCTCCTTAATGTAACATAAGTTGGTGTGTAATCCTCCCTCGAGCAGAGGCATCGCCACCAGGAACATCTCCTGCCCCGAAATGGAGTACACTATGGTCCTCTCGTATCAATATACTATCGGTTTGTAGCCGGCTATCCCTAGAATGACATCATATCCCTCTATATCTAGCACTAGTAAGTCTACTGCTAGACCCAACCTCTTAATCAAGATGTCCACCCTTCTACATACCGAGTGAATGAGTGATCCACTACCCAATGGTGATTCTACATACATAAGGTGAGTGTCGACTATCTTTAAAAGTTTGACAGCTCGTGTAAATCTTGTGGCAACAAAAGAGTGCGATGCTCCGGCATAAAAAAGTACCCTACCCTCATACCCATGGATAGGGAATGTACCCTCTACTGTTGGCGGTGCCTGAGGTGCTGGACACATAGGTATGTCCCGGACGTTATATATACGCTAGTAGTGCTTCTGACCTTACTGTTGCTACTGTGGGGCCGACGTTGGAGCTAATGGAGCCTTCTGGCCCTGTTAGGTGCCCTACTGTTGTTCCCTACCCTACTATGGATAATATTTCTTCTTCTGGCCCTGCTGGCCAAATATAAAGCACTGCCCTTGAAATTGTCTCCGTACCTGGACCTGCTGACCATGGCATTGGCTCTGATGGCGTCGGCCCTATTGACCTAACCACGGGTTCCCTTGGACCTATCGGCCTTGATGGACCTGCTACTACTGGGGACCCTGCTAGCCCTGTCTGTCTGATCGGTGTCCTTTAAACCTTAATCTCTTGGCAGAGTTCCCGTGTCGAAAATCCTGCCCTTGTTGACCTGTGTTTGTAGCTGCTAAGGTGGTGTCCCACTAACACCGCCCCCTCCAACCCAACCCTACTGGATAGGCTCTATTCCCCTCTTACTTCCCTTCGCATGGAAGTTGTAATCCTAACAATGTACTAGTGCGGCATTAACGATGTTAGTGCAAGTCATCAAATTAGTATTAGCGATGAAATGTTGCCTGATCATCCAGGATAAACCATCCATGAACTTTTCTTTTTTCCTCTCCTCGTTGCTCACCTCGTCTGGGATAAAGTTCACCAGATGAGTCAACTCTTCCTCGTAGCTGCTACCGAGCGGTCACCCTGACATACCTCCCCAAACTTCTTCCTAATCTTTGACTCGAATGCAGGAGGGAAGTACTTGTTGTTAAATCGCACCCAAAACTCAGAAATCATCATCAAGTCTCTCTCCTTTGAGGTGGTCACCGACTTAAACCACTGTAGAGATGCTCCTGATAGTCTAAAGGTAGCTAACATCTGTTACTTCACTACACTCTAGAATACACAGATGGCGCTAAATGTTTTTCTTCTATTAGCATGCTGCCACTATATCGGTACTGCCCTGGAACTCGAGCGTATGGACGTTCTGCATGGTCTCCCTGACTCTCTGCTAAGTAAATGGACCTGCCTAGGCCTGGATCGTGGGTGCCATTGGTAGGTGTGCCTAAGGCTGAGGGAAATGGGAAGTCATAGCTCTCATGGCTATCTCAACTGCCTGGGACACTATCACTGCCATCTGTGTTGTCGAAATCATCTCTAGTGGTGGTCATGGCAGCAGAACCTGAGGCTCCTGTCGAGCCTCCCTCCTCTGGTCTTTGGCCTTTACCCTCTGTACCCGCTCTCTCCTTAGTGGCATCTAAAAACATATTAAATTGTATGAGTTCACAGTCAATACAATATCTAATAGCAGAAGCATGATATCTTAAGTATGTAAAGATAAAAGCAATAGTCCTCACAATAGGGCTCTATGTTAAAAAAACGATATGTTAAAATCGTAATAAGCCATACAAATCTTATGGACACTAAAACTTGATGGTATGATACCATCTGTGACACCCTGCCTAATTAAATACCGGGTGATTAGACCTTTATTAAATTAAAACAAGATTTACAAAATGGTCCATTCTTAGCATCACTTTCGAAAACCAAATTAATTACTAATCATCTATCAATTACTTAAGCCGATGCCAAATTTTTATCTTGCATTATATATAACAATCAATAAATGTAACAAAAATAACTTAAACCATCCACCACAGATAGAATCCAAACCATAATAAGATGTCTTAAATAAATTCCATGTCGACTGATATAATCATCAATTAAAAACCAAAACCAACTGTTAATCCAAAAATGAAAATGATCTAATAGTTGAATTGAAACTGAACAAGTACTGAAGCACAACATGTCCATGATGAAATACTAAACGGAAATCCTGCACCAGATCAGAATGAATAATGGAAGCGTCTAGGTAAGGTCCTATAAACATCCGCCTGTGTTGCAGCTACGTCTCCCTGGAATAGAATATTGTGTCTGGCACCCCGTGTCTGGATACCTAAAAGGTTTTTAAAAAAATATTTTATAGCAAGAGTTAGTACTCAAAACTTTTTGAAAATATTTATCAAGCGTTTATCACAATTTAAAATCAGTTATTTATTACACATGTTAGCCTATGTGTGTGTGTGTGTGTGTGTGTGTGTGTGTATATATATATATATATATATATATATATATATATATATATATATATATATATATATATACACTATCTAAGGCATCCCCTAGAATGACAACCGTGATGTATGCATACTTTGCTATCATATCCCCGTACATCACGTACATCAAGGAATCCTCGTACATCAAGGACTTGTGGTTCGGTGAGCACCCTCAAACCTAAAATAATAATCATACTAGGGGGCGGAAAATTTTCTCGATATTTGGGGTTGCGCACATACCCAATGAATCCAAATGACCTGCCGGTATCACTATTATCACTCAAAATAGTAATCCGCTCAAACTTCCATGCCCCGGGGTACTTATCCAAACCTCGTTGGAATTGTCAAGGTGGTATGGCCCCTATCACTGCCTAACCTTCAGGATAGAAAGTAGAGGTATGTTCACAAAACAACTGATATACAATAGGTATTCACACAACCTAAGTATCCATAAAAATCAGTGGGTATACATACAATCCAATTATTCATGTTTGTACGTAATCTTTCCCTCGCATATTCACCGTACTAATTACTTTACAAATTATCACAGTTATCATATTTATTTTAGTTTATACACAACTCTAAGGGTTCTAGTTACCCCTTCGTTAATTTTAAAAGTTGAATCAATATTTACCCTACTCGTACACTTATTAATTCATTTAGGATTTCCTTAATTCAGAATCTTTCTCCTAATAATATATGACATCCTTTCATCCCATATAATTCTTGTCTTAATCCTCTTAATAAGACTAAAGACCATTACTCCATCAAGGCAAACTGTACCAGAATAAATCCCCTATTATTGTTAACAATGTCCCAAAAGTTCTCCCGAAATGATTTAGGAGTTCTAAGGAAATTCACATTTTTCACAGGACCGAACCGATATGCCCCTTGGACTGAACCGGTCCGCCCTTTTATCTCTCACATTTTCCTAGGACCGAATCGATTCACCCCTTGGACCGGGCCGATCTGTTCTTTTGTAACTCATCTTCTCCGGATATGCAACTGCGTTTTTCACCATTTTCACATATGTGTCATACATGATTATTCACTAAAATAAAAACCAACTATACCAAACGTTTTCTACATGTCTTAAAAAGATTTCTAACGTAAATCTCACATAAAAACTATATGATTCATGATCAAGAATAGATTAAATCATCATATTATCAAAAGCCTTACGTTTCATGTTCTACCCATGCATTCATTCAGAAACCCTGATTTAATTTGTGTTAATGATGATGTCTCCTCTAATTATTAACCCTCTATACATATTAAATCATGCTACATGCAAGTCCTACCCAATCATACATAAAAATCCAATCTTTTCTTCCAAGAACAATAATTTAATCAGATCTAGACATTAAACCCTACACATGGGTATTATAACTTCAAACACATTATATATAAACACTTTCCTTAACAGGTGTGATCTGATTTCATGGGTTAATGTTGGTGTTTTATTGTTTTCTCCTCTAAGCTTCCTTCCCAAGTGGTTTGTGGTGCAATAACCCTTTGAATCTCTCACAAATTCTTCCTTAAGCTTTGAGAATGGTCTCTCCTCCTTATCGAATGGCCTCTCTTAGGTTTTTGTGTTTCTAACCCTAGCCCCTTATATCTAAATAGGGTTGTAAATTTCTTAGGTCCTTTAACCTCGAGACTTATTGCAAAAGGGTCGTATAGTGGTCGATCATGAAGGAGAGTTGGCATATTTATTGAACTTCGTACCTAATGAGGTGGATACGAAAAATCATAAAGGTCCTTAAGTTAGTGATGGGCTCATGGGTAGACTATACAAGCATGGATAGGGAAATCCGTCTAATACGAGTGGTACCATTGTCGTCAATATCATTCGTTGATAACTTAATATCAACACTTCCAAAATAAGGGATCCAAGAGAATTAGAGAACCTAACCGAATGTCCCATTTTAACGATTAAGATCAATAGAATCCCTAATAGGTGATGGTGGATTCAGTTAGGGTTGTTAAGGTCAGCAACGAGTTTTATAGGGCTAGCGGAGCAAAAGGGAAGACGGGGGTAGCAAATAGGGTCAAGTCTATTAGATCCGTGAGAAGAACAACCTCAACATGTCAAGTGGGGCCGGGAAAAGGGGTTAACATAGAGAGGTGTCTTATCTGTAAAGAGTAGGAATGCATGTGTGGATCTTGTCCGGAGCGAATTGGGGGACAAGGACGGGATGACCAGTAGGGGTACCAGTTATAAGAAGTTTTGGTTGGGACGAGGGACTTATGTCCAGGAACCACTTGAACCACAAGTGTTGTTGGTAATTTAAAGTATGAGTTTTATTCCGGGGTGATTGGAATCTGTTGTGTGGGACATGAGTGAGTCACAGTAGTTTATTAATGCTAGATTGGCATGTGAAACAGGTTTAATAGAGGTATCATTAATACCACTATAGTGTGTGATTATACATCGTTGAGTTAGCAGAGCTTTCTTTCGTTCCATATGCAGGGGAAAGGGTGGGGACACAGAGAGGAGATATATTTTATTAGGATAGCTCATTTTGAGGGGTGATATTCAAGGTATGGTTTAAACCTGGGTACGGACTGCTAAGTAATGGTGGGTGGTTACAACAAGATTATCGTGTTCGCTGTTCCAGGGTAGGATATATATTTTTGCGATGCCTAATTTAAAAGAGGGTCGAGATCGCGGTGATATTTTTATAAGTAGAAGAGTATAGTTGTCTAGCTATATTTGATCCCGAGGAGTATGGACATTATCTGATGGGATTCAGGGTGGATAGTTTTATTATCAAGCGAGAAGATATAGCTCGTGAATACTTCTCGCTAAGAAACTAGTGACAGTAAGGGGCGAAATATTGTATGATGTATTTTGTAACATAAGAGTGGACGAGTATACTTATACGTTAGGAGGCAAGAATTTGACGGTACATGTTATGGACTGAGAGCCTAACAAATGTTAGTAGTGTATCGGGGGGTTCCTTGTTTGGATTTCGCTTTACGATACGTCCCAGGCATGAAACTTAACGCAACCTTGGAAGTGGGGAGATGTGTGGTCATTATATATATATATATATATATATATGTGTGTGTGTGTGTGTGTGTGTGTGTGTGTGTGATTATAACTCTGAGTTGAAAGTTATTTTACGGTTCAAGGCTAGTAGAACCGGGTGACTCTCATGCAGATAAGCACGGGTACAAGGTGTATGGGCGCTCTGGGTAATTAATTTAATTCTATTATAATTCGTGATTACAAGTGGTACAGATATGGGTACAAATCTTAAGGGCATGTGAGTAGGAAAGTATTCGAGGCTTGGAGTACTAGACTCACCTGAATTTCAAGGACGAAATTCCTTTGTAAGGGGGAAGTATGTAATACCCCGTATTTTTTAGGATAAAGAATTTTATTTAATTTTATGAATTAGAATATAAACTAAATTGATGATTTGGAGAAATTATTTAATTTGGAGAATTTATTTAATTTGGAAGATTCAATTTATTTAGAGAATTAAGATTTAAATCAATTCAAGTTATTTCTTTTAAGAATACATGTCGCAATTCGAGGTGAAAATTGGATATTTCAGTTAAGTAACTTGAATGATGATTCTAAGTGCACGGTTGGTCCCGAATATGTTGAGATAGTCAGAAAAGAGTACCTGAGGGTAGTAATTGGGTCTCGTGGTAATTTTAGACATAATCGGACCAACACGGGGGTGTTTGGGTCATTTTAATTTGGGCCATAGGATTGATTTCGGGATTCATCTAACAGAACCTAAGTGAGAGAGTTTGTGGTAGTCATAACTCAAATAAGAAAACCCTAGTTGCAGAGGAGAAAAGAGGGACCATTTAGGAAAGCTTTTAGGAGCCAAACCAAGAAGAGACTGATGTGTTCTTCGGCAAATCTTGTCTACAACAAATGAATCAGACACAACAAAATTATCCAGGCAAGTAGTTAAACTTTTTTTTAATTACTTTGCGGTATTATGATTCATATCATGGTGGGTGTAAACCATAGTCAATTTTGGGTGAATTATTTCATTAAAATGGGTTTTGGGTGAATTAACCATTTGGATTGATATGGATTGATGATTAGTACGAAATAGATATCATGTAAATATATATAATACAACTACCTTTCCGAAATTTAAAGTCAAATTTGTTAATCGAGAATGATAGAATCGAATTTAAGATAATGATTGAATAAAAGTTGTAAAACCCAATTCGTGAAATCGGGAGTGATAATCGAAACCATTGAAGTTTAGAGATTGATATGATGATTAGAACCTATTTATTATGTGTAATAAATATTGGTTATGATTGGTATGAGTCTTGAGAACAAACTATGAAGGTTTGATGTGTAAAAAAGGAGGAAAAACGAGTTCGAGAAGAAGGAGGTTCGATGTTCAGCAGCAGCGAACGGGTCTAGTTTTGAGGCCGAACCGGTCCAATTTAATTATTTGTTAAAATATAATTTGTAGATCTCTTGGTTACAATAGGGTTGGCGTCGACCTCGTATTTTTCTGATTTTTTTTAATTAGTTGTGATTTTTCTACGAAAGGGTTTCTGAAACCGAAATCCTTTGTGAAAAATAAAATTTGGATTATTTAGGGATATCCGTAGATGAGTGTAGGACTCTGGAAAATATTAGGGAACATTATTTTTACCTTGAAATTGGATGGGAATGAATTAGAGGTGTGGATTTAGAGTGTTTAGGATGATCGATCCTCGAAAATATATGAATTGATTCCTATGGAAATTACGGGTGATATTATGATACGGACTAGATTGAGATATGCTTAGTGTCTTGAAATAAAAATATGAATGTGAGGGAATACTTATAGAATTAAGAGTTGGAATCATGACTCGGATATTATTAGGCTAGTGTGATGGGAGTTAGGCACAGAGTAGTCGTTTTAATTTACTATAGATGTATATAATAAATTATCGAATATTGAATTTAATAAAGGGTGTTTTACCTAATAGTGGGACTTGTGTAATCCATTCTAAAGGTCTAAGATTTGGACCGAATGAGTGAGTCGGAGTATTGTAGTTGGGTGACACTACTTTAATAAATTAATTAATGTGAAATTGATTAGATTAATTGGTGTGATTTGAAATGTAACGAATTCGGACGATGAGAACAAGTCACGATTAAGGTGAGTGTGCCTATATCTTACATCAGTTAGGAATGAGTAAATTACTTATTGAAATACGTTAAAGAATAATTGGTACACTTCGAGTAGTGGGGGATACTCAAAAGGATACGATGAGAAGTATAATCAAAATTTAATAATACGTAGAATATTCGGGAGGTATATATACTACGTATAGGATATATAATATAGGTCATGTGTGTACCTATACTGATGATATAAATATATGGGTTATGTGAAGACCTAATGTATGATTTATTATGTGTATTGACATACCTACGCTACTTGCAATCACGGGAGGTTTCGCGTAGTGGACGGTCTTATCATGACGAGCCCATTCGGGGGATTTTAGACTCATACCCAGAACATAAGACCTTGGACACGTTCTATATGAGAGTATTATAGTTTCGACTGTTGAATGGGAGCATAGGTATGTGCGTGACCCATTTGGATGGGGACCATGTTCGCCTCCAATATATGTGATTTGGGATGATGGTTCGAGAGAGATACTGAACCAATAGTCCTTTATACAGTACGTGATGTACGGGGACTTAATAGCAGAGTATGCATGCACCGTAGGTCTCAGCCTAGGGGTTTTGTATTGTATATATATAATTAGAATAATAAATATATATACTTGTATTTTATTCTACTATGTGTACTTAGTAGATGATGTATTGGGACATGATAGCATAGTATACATGCACCTCAACTCAGCCTAGGGGGGTCGTATTAGTATATATGTATTGAAGTGATAAATATATGTTTATAATTTATTCTACGGTGTGTAATTATTAGATGATGAAGATAGTGACATCTAAAACTACCCTAGTGGGCAGAGGATTAAACATATATTGAGAAATTCATAATTGGCTAATTGAGACAAAGAATTTAGTGACGTATTGCAGCATAACGAGTTAGTATGTAGAAAGAGACTTAATATAGCTTTACCAGGAAAGGTTAGCAGTCAAACGTTAGGTGTGGACATTAGAGGAGGGGTGAGTATACCTCAAGAAAGTGCGACACTAGCTTAAATATGAAAAGCGTGCATGCATATTTAATTATTGCAATTTAACTACCTGCTAAATATTTTTCCGAATGTTTTATTGGGGCCCTGACCCGTGTCAAAAATCTTTTTCAAAACCCTTTTAGGTGTCTAGCCACAGGGATGCCCAGTTTGAGGATTCTATCCAAGGATGCGTAGCTGCAGCTTATGTGGAAGTTGCAGGACTTGCTATAGATGCTTCGTTCATTTATTCCTAGTGTAGGGTCTTTACTCCAGTACTCATTTGGGATGTCTCCCTTGGATTTAGTATTCCATTATTTATTGGACCTTTTGTATTCAGGTTATTGTTTCAGTTACTGTTGTATTTTATTATTGAATCGATAGTTGATTCGGTTATCTTTATTTATGTTATTCGTCTGTGTTGGATTCAATTATCAGTTTGTGTGGATGGTTTAATTATTATTTGATTTTTCTCATGTTGTTAAATTATGAAAGATAAAATTTGGCACCGGTCTATTTAAATTACTAGCTGGTTAGTAAATTTTAAAATAATGTTTTCAACAGTGATGCTAAGAATGAGTCTTATGAGAAATACGTTTTATTTTGATCATGGGCTGGCCACCCGGTATTTTAGTAGGTGGGGTGTCACAAATCCATCCTAACGCAACCCATCGATAGTTACAAACCACCCATACGTCTATCTGAGCCCCTATAGTTCTTGTAGCAGGTGGGTGAAAAGCAAAACACTGTTCCACCTACCTCCATCACTCAGCTCCACTTGCATTGATGACTCTCATCAGCATTAAATGCACCCAAAAACTTCCTTACACCACCTACAAAACCTTTAACTCACACTCCACCCCTAGCTGATGCCGTGAGACCTTAGAGACACCATAGCTATGTTGTGAACTTTAACTATTTCTCTCTCCTATTAAATGCAAATATAAAGTGAGATGGATAATGTTTGGAGAGAGGTTCAAATTATTATATGTTAGCAGAACAAAGATTTTTAGCATATATAAGTGCTTCCTCATTATTCTAGATATTGTCAACCCATTTTTTAAGTCTAAAATCATAACTTGGATCAATTCTAATTATCTTACTTGTTATATTCCCTATTGATCCCTAAACTAATACATGGGAATATATAGAGAAGTCCATAATTTACTTCCTAAGGTCCTTCGAATTGGTAACAAAGGTAGAAGGAACCTCAGACTCTCTTGGCCAAATCCTAAGAGGTCTCCTAGAATGTAATAACTCTTTTACAATCTAATAAATAATATAAAACCCTTTGGCAATGGACGTATGATCCTCATTTGAGGTTCGAACAACTTTACATATTTGTCTTACATTTTGACACTACTCACATTAACCTGTCTGAGGTTCTAAATGGAGCACCTGTTAGGTCTGAACTCACTAATAATTTCAATACCCACCAATAAATGTGAATAAACTTTGGAGAAAACGGTCTCCAATGGGTCTTAGTTAATATTGGCAAGAATCCTATATCCTTCTAGGATACAAACAAACTATTACCTCAAAGACCAACTTTACAACTCTCCCAACCATCACATTTGTCAACTATATATAGGTCCAAGATCAAGATACTCTATTATACATGTGCACTCCCTTTATGTATTAAATTATGTTCGTTTAATTCTGGAACAAACCTTGTAATCATAGTATATTTCTATTGATTATATTGAGTTGTAATTTTACATCATATGAAGATAAAGAGATAAAGCATCTTGACTGAGATTACCAAACTGAATCAAACAACTTCATTATATATCGAAGAATTGGTAAAGGTAACGGTTTTTAAAAATTTTGCAATTATTTCTAGTTTATTTTTTTGCTTGGAAATCACAGGAACGGATTTTAATGAAATTTTTTTGGAAAAGACATTCAAATTTGTTTCTTATAAAATTTTGTCAAGGGTCAACTTTGAGTGACCTCGTTCGAATAAGTTCACCCTCAATTGAAGTGATCTTCAATTGAGAACCTATTTTTTAAGGTAGTGGACCTCGAACGAAAGAAAATTACAATGAGTACCCTCATCTTGTAAAACGTATTTAGTTGGATATCTTTCCCTTGTAAACTATTTGAACACCTTTAGATATGTATTACAATTGATGAAGCCATGTTTTCAAATAGCCTAATTTGATTTTACTAGAGTCCTTCTGTTTATGAGACCTTGTTAAGTCAATGCAACTAAAGTAGACTCTAGATTTACGAATCTTCTAATTCTACATTTAAGAGGATGGCACGTTGGATTACGTATGGGATTATTGTTCACCAATTGATATTGGTGAAAACTAAGACCTTTTAGGTTATGCAAATGTTTTCGTGGATTGGAACGATTAGCGCTTGTACGGGTAGAGGCAGGGAGAGTTGAACACAAGGGAAAGACTTCATGGCGTGTAATATTGTTGTATATACAATTTGTGTTTGATTCATTGTTATGTACTATAAAAATATATCAGTTCTAACGGATTTGTTTCGGTTAAGCTAGATAGTGGCTTTTTTTTTCGGTGAGGGTTTCCACTTTAAAACCCAAGTGTGCTATTTGTAATTGTTTTATTTTTTTTCTCTATTGATTACCAACTGCATGCAATTTGGATTAAATAATTTTATTTGGTAAAATTAAAAATTGGTTCAAATATTAAAAAGGATTTTAATTTCCTTTAACAATTGATTAATCAAGAATTAATTAATAAATTGGATACTTAGGCATGTACCTGCTTTTCAAAGCGGTATCAGAGAGTTTTTTATATGAATTTGGGAATTATGGGATATATTTATTAAGGGTTAGTCAACTACACGTCCACATGTGTTTGATAGTAATAACTATATGTACTAGAAGGCGTGCATGAATTTTTTTCTTAAATTCCAAGATGAGAGGTTGTCATTATAACCATTGTTAAGGGGCGAATATGTCCAACAACCTTGCTAAGAGATATCATTGTCCCTAAACTTGAGGAGTCATGGTCTAAAGATGAACATAAAGTAGCTAAGTATAACACTATGGGGCTTGATGCCATTTTTTGTGGAGTATCCAAGGAAGAGTTTTATCGTATATCTACATGTAATATGTCTAATAAGGCATAGGACATTCTCTAGCTCACCCATGAAGGCCCAAATAATGTTTGGGTCTTGAAGCTCTAATATGTTTCTACCCGATTTGAGTTATTGAAATTGCGAATGAAACCTTCGATGAGTTTTTTGAAAAACTCTTCAACGTCGTGAACTCTCACTTTTATTTAGGTGAGAAGATCTCGAACACCAAGTTCATTAGGAAAATCCTTAGGCTAATACCATTTAGATTCCTTCCCCACGTATCAGCCTTAAACAATTTAGGAGGAATACATAACATGAAGGTAGAGGATATCATAGGGTCAATTTAAACTTTTAAGTTAGAAATTTATTTACCGGCCAAGAAAGTGAAGGGATTCATTTTAAGAAGATTTATCCTCCAATCTCGGATGATGATTTCGAATTAAAATGTGGTTGATATTCCCTTATTGACTAAACAATTTAAGAAATTTCTCAAATTAATCCTCCAAAGTTTACATATAAAAAAATTGGGGAGAGAACAATAAATTAGTGTCTTATTAGGCTAAACAGAATTAGTAATGAGAGGAAGGCTATGAAGGCCATCTTAGCAATAGTGACATCGACTCAGTTAATGATTCTCCCATTAAATGAAACTACACCACGTTCAGAGCCATCGAGGATACTATTGATCCTTAAAACTCCTTTGATGTAAAAAGGGTTGAGAAAGATGGTGTTAAGTCTAATACCGATGGAGACAAAAATGTGAAGGAAAAGCAATTATCGATGAGACTATAAAATAACTTAAAGTGAAGTTAAATAAACTCTTTGAGTCGAGTCGAGTCACGGATAAGGTGAATGACAATCTTATAGAGAAGTTTGGTTTGTATGAGAGTGAGTTATACGGTTTAAGGGAGATACGCACATAAATGATTATCTTGAAAAATAGAGAAGTTGCTTTCATTGAGAAGATGAAAGCGGGGGAGAAAGAGATTGATCTCTTGAATGAAAAGGTTGGTAGCTTGAAGATGGCTCTCCTGCAGTTGTCACGTGTACATGACTTGTTAGAGTCAAAATATGAGAAGCTCAATAAATATTTTCAAGAGCCTAAGAAAGAGAAAGTTGACCTTGAAGTGAATTCCTAGAAGTTAGAGAGGATGTTCCTCACACAATCTCAATCCTCGAAGGACAAAACTGGTCTTCACTACGACGATGTCCAAGCCAAAAACTGACATTAAGTTTGTTAAAGGGTCAACAATCACATCTTCTCTCCCTTTTTCAAAAATTTATCCCAAATCAGAGAAGTTAGATCATTCATAACCGTACTTCTGCACCTATTGTAAAAGGAAGGGTCACCTTAGATATCATTGTCACCATCCTGTGTAAAGTGGGCTAATCCCTCCACGTTTGAACAAAAATCTCTATGAACTCCAAAAAGGTGTTGAGTATATGGTTCAAACCTCCTAATTTCTTATGAGAGAATTAAAAAGGATGACTTGTTACCTTTCTATAACTCAAGGTAAAATTAAGTATGGAATATGATATAAAATAAGGTGTCTAGAATAATGGATGGGGGTGACGAATCTCTTCACCTTATGAGTGAGCCATATATATCACCTCTAGGTTAACATTACATTCATAATGTTTATTTTGTGCTATCCAACCTAGAGTGTATCATATTTTTTTGTTTTTTAATTTTTCTTTATATATATATTTAGCCATACAAAAATACTTTTGTTTTGAATTTTTTTAGGAAAACCAAAAATATTTTGCTATGTTTGGAAAAAAACATAAAAACCTAAAAAAATTGTGATTATTGTGGAATTTATGCACTCGATGATTGAGGATATAAAAATAAAGTCGTGTAACTTATTTCCCTTTTCTAGTTTTTTGGAATTTCGGACGATAGTCTCAACTTATTATAGACTTCACTTAATCATTATATATGTATTTCTCCTTGAAATAACCTATTGCAATCATATTGTAGTCTTTACCATATCGCACACACTTGTCATGAGTTGTGATAAGATGTATCAGCAATCTCGATTGGAAAAGATTCATGACACGTATTATTACTCACTCGGGTTATATTTTCTTCACTAGATTTTTTAGATGTGCTTGTAAGAACCTTTGCTTTTGACTTAATTTAATAAATTGATGAGAGAAGTATTTGTAAGATCGAGCTAAAGAGGGTGATAGATACCATTGGTAAAAGAATTAAAACAAAATAGTTGTTCAATTGAGAGAAATAACAATACAAAATTTATATAATGGCAAACTCTCATAAGAATAGAATTTGCAAAATTTAATATAGTACAAATTGAGGGTGATGTAAGTCATAGATAAATAGGTCTGCACACTTTCTCATAGTATGTGATTTAGTTTTGATTTTACTGGGATGATTAACGTAAGCGATTAGCTTTATGTCATTGTCGACGTGAATCTGAAATAACATAAACCTTTTCAGTAAGTTTGACTCCTGGTATAGTGTCGCGCACCGAATTAATTAAGTTAAACTCATCCTTTTGATAAATTCCCTTAAACAATTGTTTAATTTAAATCTCTAAGGAAAAATAGCATAAGATTTTTTTTTCAAAGGCAGGTGTAGATGAAAACATAACTACCCTTACATGTAACTTATAAGTACTACACAACTTTACATAACCAAGATCCTTAGTTTAACATTTACACAAAAATATTCTTGATATTAAACCATACTATATATCCGTAACTCCCCCGTCTTAATGTCCTAACTTGGCAATGAACGCAACATAATAGGCATACCTGAAACGTAACATTATAGGAGTGTAATCCACACATGCTTAGTGAATGACCATCCACACATATAACCAATTCAAATAACCATTTTTATTTTCTAATGTTATAACCCAATAGGAATTATGTAACTCTCGCAAGTCTGGACCCGCTAGTCCAATTAACTCCCAATTAATGGGGAACACTAATTCCCATAATTAGGCCCGAGTACAACAAACCTTTAAACTGGATTAATGAGACCGCTTCATCCCATAGGACCCACCAGTCTTTAAAATTAGATAAAGGACTCGCCAGTCCATATCATTATATGACATCGCTTAATATTTTTTTAATCATATGCATATGTTTCATAAATATAACATCACTCCCATAAGTATTTTATAACATATATTTAACTACACATTTCCATATGAACATATAAGCATTTATATTTCATAGAATAGGTCACTCACCTTGGGGCTGGTGCTAAGATTAATACCAAAACTACTTCCTTGGTATGGTAGTATTAGTTGATTCCCCACCTTAAGAGGATTCCTCAATTTATAGAAATTTTTCCAACGATTTCTTCCTTAACTTTCTTCTCTCTCTCTTTAGGAAAAATTCTTTTTCATGGATGAATTGGATGAACAAGGGGGTTATTTTAAGAAGTTTAAGTCGGCCAAATCATTACCCACCCTCTAACCAATCAAAAAATAGAACATCGTGTGCTAATAAGACAAATGTCACTTAAGGGATGGACAAATTTTCCCTTCTCTCGTACTTTCAGTATAACTTCTTATTCGGACCTCCATTTAACACACCCTTTGTTGCGTTACAACCCTAATTCATATATCTACAACTTTCATATTTTGTGTTTTCCGAAAAATCATAAAACTAGTATGCCTAATTTGGGCTCGAACAGAAAGTAGCAATTTATCGAAAATCTCAAAACTTTCACATTTGTTGACCAAACATTGCCAATTTCGTACCAACGGCCTAGTTTACTTTTATAAACATAACGATGCATTAAAAACAGATTTTATGATGCATTAACTCACATAACTAGTCATCATATTTAAACATGTTATCCACGATCATAAGCTCAATTAGCATCTAATATAAACCACACATATATCACATGAGCATGCATCCCCTAAACATGATAATTAACATGTTTAACACACATAACCAATTTATGACTTATAACTCATAACTTATACTTAATCATGTAATTAACCTTCCTAATCATGTTTTAGGGCCTTACAATTCAACCCCTCTGATAAAAATTTCGTCCTCAAAATTTCACGTATAAGAAACTTACCAAACAGATGAGGATATTATTTCTTAATGATATCCTCTCCTTTCCAGGTGGCATACTCCACATTCTGACTTCGCCACATCACCTTAACTAGTCAAATGGTTTTATTAACTAAAACTTGCTCCTTTCCATCTACAATAGTAGTATTTCCCTCTACGTAGGTCAAGTCATCTTGAAGCTCTATTGGTTGTGAAATAAACACATGTGAAGGACCGTCCATATACTTCCGTAATAAGGATATTTGAAAAACAACATGTATCCGAGCCAATTATGGTGGTAAAGCCAATTTATAAGCTACAACTCCAACCCATTTCACTATCTCATAAGGGTCAATGTACCTGGGACTTAACTTTCCCTTCTTCCCAAATCTTATAACCCCTCTCCAAGGAGAAATATGTAGGAATACTCGATCACCTTCCTCAAATTTCAATTCTTTCCTTCGGTTGTCAACATAACTTTTCTGCCTACTTTGCGCCACTTTCAAGTGATTATGAATAAAATTTATCTTTTCAGTAGTCTGCTGCATAATTTCTGGCCCAAGTAGTTTTCATTCTCCTACTTCAGTCCAACGCACTGGAGTTATGAATTTTCTCCCATACAAAGCTTCATAAGGAGCCATCTCAATACTCGAATGATAGCTATTATTATAAGCAAACTCTATTAATGGCAAGTGTTCATCCCAACTGCCCTTGAACTCTAATACACAAATTTGTAACATGTCTTCAAGTGTCTAGATTTTTATTTCTAACTGCCCATCAGTCTGGGGATGAAAAGCTGTACTAAATTTCAATTTAGTCCCCAAAGCTTGTTGTAAACTAGGGCAAGAGTGAAAAGTAAACTTAGGATCTCGATCATAAATAATAGAAACAGGTTCACCATGCAATCAAATAATCTCATCCACATATATTTTTGCATATCTATCCATGGAGTAAGTAGCTGCAACAGGAAGAAAATGTGCAGAATTTGTCAACCTATCAACGAAATCCCAAATAGAATCAAACCCTCGTGATGATTTTGGTAAACCTATAATAAAATCTATAGTAACATGCTCCCATTTCCACTCAGGAATAGGTAAGGATTGAAGTAAACCACTTGGCTTCTGATGCTTCGCCTTCACCTGTTGGCAAACTAGACATCTAGCAACAAAATCTGTAATATCGTGTTTCATTCCCAGCCACTAATAACATTGTTTCAAATCTCTATATAGTTTCGTGCTCCCTGGATGCATAGTATATAAAGAACAATGGGCTTCTTCTAGAATTGTTTTCCTCAAATCAGGCATAATAGGTACAAACAAACGATTATCGTACATAACAATATCATCATCACTAATAGAAATTCACTTGTATTCCACCAGACTCATTTAAAGTTAATTCCACCCCCATTAAAGCTAACTCTCTCAGCAAGTCAACTCTAATACAATAAATACAAGAAACTTTTCCTTCAAATTTTCTACTCAAAGCATCAGCAACAACATTAGCCTTACCCGGATGGTGATGTATTGTGCGGTCATAATCCTTTATAAGTTCCATCCACCTCCTTTGTCTCAAGTTCAGGTCTTTTAGAGTAAACAAGTATTTTAAACTTTGATGGTCTGTAAAAATTTCACAGCTAACACAATATAAGTAATGCCTCCAAATCTTTAGTGCAAACATTACTACGGCCAACTCAAGATCATGTATAGAAAAGTTACATTCATGTATCTTTGACCGTCGAGAAGCAAAAGAAATTACCTTCCCATGCTGCATTAACAGACAACCGAGTCCTTGATATAAGGCATCAGTATAAATAACTAAACCTTCGGTACCCATTGGGATAGTCAATACTGGAGATGATGTCAACTTACCCTTTAAATTTTCAAAGCTTTTATCATAATCACCACTCCACATAAACTTGTTCTCCTTTCTGGTAAGCTTAGTCAATGGAAATACAATAGAAGAAAACCCCGGTATAAACCTCCTGTAATAGCCCGTCAATCCCAAAAAGCTACGTACCTATGTCACACTAGTTGGTCTTTCCCAATTCATTACTACTTCTACCTTCTTGGGATCAACACAAATACCATCAACAAAAATAACAAGCCCCAAAAATACTACCCTACCTAGCCAAAATTCACATTTAAAAAACTTAACATACAACTGCTTCTCTCGCAAGGTCTGTAAAATAATACGCAGACGGTGTTCAAGCTCATCCCTACTGCAAGAATATATCAAAATATCATCAATGAAGACAATAACAAAAGAATCTACGTATGGGTGAAATATATGGTTCATCAAATCCATGAATACGACCGGTGCATTTGTTAACCCAAATCGCATGACAAGAAATTTATAGTGTCCATACCTGGAACGAAAAGAAGTTTTAGAAATGTCACAGTCTCTTACCTTCAATTGATGATATACGGATTTGAGATCGATCTTGGAAAACACTTTGTCTCCTCGCAACTGATCGAACAAGTCATCAATTCGGGGTAGTGGGTATTTGTTAAGGATAGTCACCTTATTCAATTGACGATAATCGATGCACACTCTCATGGTTCCATATTTCTTCTTCACAAACAATATTGGGGCTCCTCACGGTGATAAACTAGGGCTTATAAAACCAAGATCTAATAAATCTTGCAACTCTATCTTTAGCTCTTTTAATTCTACAGGTGCCATACTATATGGTGCAATAGATATTGGTGTAGTTCCTGGTACCAACTCAATCGCAAATTCTACCTCATGGTCTGGTGCTAACCCTAGGAGTTCATCTGGGAAGACATCTGCAAACTCATTAACTACTGGTATATCTGATAGTTTTCTAGACTCTTATCATGTGTCCACCACATGAGCAAGATAACCCTCACATCATTTTTTTAGCAGTTCATAACATTTTGTAGCATAAATCAAACATATTGGAGTGACATTTTGTTTTCTAATAAATTTAAATTCAGGTTCACCCGGTAACTGAAATAATACCTCCTTTCTAAAGAAATCTAAACATACATGATATGAGGCTAACCAATCCATACCCAATATCATATCAAATTTGCGCATATCGAGAAGTAATAAGTCAATCAACAATTTTTTTTCACCTATTCGCACCACGCACTCCCTATACACCTTATCAATAAAAACTAATCCCCCCATTAGAGTAATAATAGTTAAACCAGAATATAATGATGATAATGGATTATTCAAATGCAATACATAAATCATGGATACAAAAGAATGTGTAGAACTAGGATCTATCAATACATAAACATCATTATTATAAATAGAAAGTGTACATGTCACTACGTTAGACATAGCTTGTGCATTTTTTTTGTGTCAGTGCAAACACTCTGCCTTGGACTTGGTTTTGAGACACACCTCCTATACCTCCTCTGTGTATTTTCGGTGTAGAAATCCTATCTCCTACCATCACACTCCCAACTGATTTTGTAGCTCCCATCGCTGGACAATTCTGTCGTAAGTGCCCTGGTTGATGACAATGGAAACATAAAGGTGTCGTCTCAGCTATTGTACACTCCTCCCGTGACATGTGCCCTTAACCACCACATCTAAAATAAAACACGACCCTCGGTCCCATCACAGATACATTTTATAACCGACTCATCCTAGTCCTTCCACCTCGAGCTTGAAATCTTCCACGTGCACTTTTATTATTTTTAAATTCTTGGCCCTTAGATACTTCTCGTGCTACACCTTGAGATGAGGTTCCCGTCTCCTAAACACATGACTTTATACTATCATATCTAGCTTTCTTCTAATGTTCGGCTTGCATCTCTTTCATTGACTTTTCTGATACCGTAGCTCTGTCCACCAAATCCACATAATATGTGATCTTCATATTAGCAACCATATTTTTTATATCTACATTCAACCCAGTCATTACCCGATCACATTTACTTTCTTCTGTCCTTACCAAATCAAGTGCAAATCTGCATAAGGATATAAATAAATTTTTATACTCTGCCACCGTTCGGTTCCCTTGTTTCAACATGATAAATTCTCCCTCTTTCTCCTTCCTGTAAAGCCTTAGGAAGTATTTTTCAAAGAACATATTCACAAACCTCTCCTATGTAACTGGTGGAGGATTTACTGGAACTACTCCCCTAATCGTAGTAAGTAACCTCTCTGTAGCATCCCATCATAACTTTGCATCATCCTCTAATCTAAAGGTTGCTAACAAAACCTTTTGTTTATCTCGCACTTCCATCACCTTTAATATTGTTTCCATTTTTCTAATCCACCCCTCTGCCACTAACAGATCCGTAGTCCCCTTAAATGATGGAGGACTTAACTTCATGAACCTCTCATGCAATTTATCCCTATCTCCGCCATGCACTCCACCTCTTACTTGTTCCACTAATTGTGACATAGCATGTAATATTCTTCCCACATCATCAATAGGTTGTTGTTGCACCTCTGTTTCATCCACTTCAATATGTTTATGTCCTTGCTGACTATTAGGTACATAGGATGCCTCACCCTCTGCTCTACCATGCGACTCGTGTGGATCTATCACTCACTGCAATATAATTAACTTAAACAAAATACAATAGCAGAAGTTTAATATGAACATTGTTAGTCAGAATCGAGGCGCATAGCAAACTCACTTTCTAGTGTCCACTATCAATATAGACCCTCACACCCTGTCCATAACCTAATAAACATGCTTTGATACCAAGTTGTCGCGCCCCGAATTAATGAAGTTAAACTCATTATTTTGATTATAAATTCCCTTAAACAATTCTTTAATTTAAATCTCTTAGGAAAAATAGCATAAGATTTTTTTAAAGACATGTGTAGATGAAAACATAACTACCCTTACATGTAACTTATAAGTACTACACAACTTTACATAACCAAGACCCTTAGTTTAACCTTTACACAAAAAGATTCTTGATATTCAAACCATACTAGATATCTGTCACTCCCCCGTTTTAAGGTCCTAACTTGGCAATGAAGTGAAAACGATAGGCATACCTGAAACGTAACATTATATGAGTGTAAGCAACACAAGCTTAGTGAATGAACATATTCCACACATATAACCAATTCAAATAACAAATTTTATTTTCTAATGTTATAACCCAATAGTAATTGTGTAACTCTCGCAAGTCTGGACCCGCCAGTCTAATTAACTCCCAATTAACGGGGAACACCAATTCCCATAATTAGGCCCGAGTACAACAAACTTTTAAATTGGATTAACGGGGCCGCTGCATCCCGTGGGACCCACCAATCCTTAACGTTAGATAAAGGACTCGTCAATCTATATCATTATATAACACCGCTTAACATTTTTTAATCATATGCATATGTTTCATAAATATAACATCACTCCCATAAGCATTTTATAACATATATTTAACTACACATTTCCATATGAACATATAAGCATCTATATTTCATAGGACAGGTCACTCACCTTGGGGTTGGTGCTAAGTTTAATACCAAAACTACTTCCTTGGTATGGTAGTATTAGCTTCTTCCCCACCTTACGAGGATTCTTCGATTTATAAAAAAATTTCCAACAATTTCTTCCTTAACTTTCTTCTCTCTCTCTCTTTAGGCAAAATTCTTTTTCATGGATGAATTGGCTGAACAAGGGGGATGTTTTAAGAAGTTTAATCCGGCCAAACCATCATCCACCCTCTAACCAATAAAAAAAAATAGCACATGGTGTGCTAATAAGACAAATGTCACTTAAAGTATGGACAAATTTGACCTTCTCTCGTACTTTCGGTATAACTTCTTGTTCGGACCTCCATTTAACACACCTTTTATTGCGTTACAACCCTAATTTATATATCTACAACTTTCATATTTTTTGTTTTTCCAAAATCATAAAACTAATACGCCTAATTTGGTCTCGAACTGGAAAGTAGCAATTTATCGAAAATCTCAAAACTTTCACATTTGGTGACCAAACATTGCCAATTTCGTACCAACACCCTAGTTTACTTTTATAAACATTACGATGCATTAAAAACATATTTTATGATGCATTTAACCACATAACTAGTAATATGATCTAAACATGTTATCCCCGATCATAAGCTCAATTAGCTTCTAATATAAACCACATATATCACATGAGCATGCATCCCCTCAACATGATAATTAACATGTTTAGCACACATAACCAATTTGTAACTTATAACTCATAACTTCTACTTAATCATGTAATTAACCTTCCTAATCATGTTTTAGGGTCTTACATATAGATTGCTAAACTAGGTTGGTTATAGGATTTGTGTGGAGTTCAAATAAGAGTCATTATTTTTTGGAATCTTTAGATCTTTCCCATTCCCTTTAGGGTGTAAGTGTGGGGTTTTGTCATTTAAAATTATTCGATGAAAGGGGCTACTCAGGTTTATATTATTATTTTATTTCCCAAGTTTTATTTTTTTCCGATGATTTTTTTTTGTTGTTGAGAGATTGTTTGTTCTTGTGCAAATGAGGGCCATCCTAGTTCAAACGAGACCTCATTTGAATTTGTCCCTCTCTGGTTAAAATGAGGGTTAAGTTTAAATAGGGCCTTAGTGTAATACCCCGCCCAAATATTTTATTTAATCCCCGTATAAAGTTGGGATTAAACAAAAGACATGGAAACTTGGATGATTGAGACGAAGTTGTATTTCTATTTAAACTAATTTGGAGGCTTGAAAATAATTGTTGAAAATTTGGGGTTGAATTAAATAAATTCATCAGCTATTGTGTAGTCAAAATTATATGGAAAATGTATGTTGGGGTATAAATTAGAGATTAATTAAATTATGTAAATGGATTGCGCGTGAGAAGAAATAAATTATGGTTGGAGAGAATTATTAAAATTTGTTTTTTTGGGATTGTAGTATTACCATTTGTAAATATAGGTACTTGCTGAGGAGGTATTGGAAAATTGTGGGTAAAGATTTAATTACACAAAATTATTGGATAAGGATTATATAGGAACTATATTTGGATTATAGAATTAGTAATTATAAATTAAACCTTATACACGATTTACGTATGGGAATGAATAATATATAGCTGGGACCGATGTTACTACTTCCCCAACTAGTGAGAAAGAGATATAGGTATATAGGGTATTAATAATAGGGATCATCTATCCCCACACCCTTAGTGCTTTCCCCACACCCTCTAAATATTTAAAGACATTACTACCCTCTAAACTTTTCTTTTCTAAACAAACTTTGAAAACTATCTCACTAATTAATTTTGAAAATAAATTAATAAAAAAAAAATTACCACTAGCTTTGATAAAAAATAAATACACCAACTAATTACATCTAGTTTTGATTAATAAAATATCTAACATTGATTTTTTTTAAAAGGTATATCTAACTTTGATTAAAACAGCTGCAATTAACTTTGATAAAAAAAAGGCTACAACCAACTAATTATAGTTAACTTTGTTTAAAAAAAAAGTCTAGAGTTAAATTTAATAAAATAAAATAAAAAATCTCAACTAACTTTAAAAAAAAAATTGCAATTAAATTGCAAAAAAAATCTCAACTAACTTTGCAAAAAAAATTGCAATTAAATTGCAAAAAAATTGCAACTAACTGTCGACTTCCCCTTCGTCGACATCAATCCCAAGTCAGCCTTGGGCCTGACCTTGGGATCAACTACGTTAACATTGGGCCTGACCTTGGGATCAACTACGTTAACATAAGAAAGGTATGTGGATCTATACGTAGGGACGTTCTGATCTAAGTCAGACATTTGCTTCCTTCTATACATAAGAAAATAAAGAAATCATGGGAAGTATAGTCTGCAGATGTTAGGCCCATTGATCGACGTCCTGGTCAACGACAGATGCTTCATTTTGCTGTTATTTTCTCATTTGTGGCTCAGCGATTCTGGTCAGCTCTTGGGCGTGACGTGATGTCGAAGATGAGCACAACACTGTACAAACCTTTGTTTTTCTTACTTTTTGTCACTCATTCGTTTATTGCCTAGTGAATTAAAATCAGACGCCCCTTAGATCTGTCGTCCCCTTCATTCAATCAGCCTTGGGCCTGACATTTCATGTAAGGACGAACGAAATATATGGTATACATGTTGGGTTTTATCTTCGATAAAATAAGGGGATGCAAATGCAACAAAAATGGGAAACTTCTTTACTGACAAAGATTGAACGCTGTTACACGAGCTTAAGGTCGTGAATCAAGGCAGGCGATGCGAATCAATTTGGGTACGGATGGGTTGCTGACATTTTGGAGTATTTGTTGGAACTTTTATAGGAGATTTCGTGGTGAGGTTTTGTGTGACTTTCTTTAAGGCGATCCTTGGAGATGGGGAGTCACCCATCTTCTTTAATACCATCATTATTTTTATTTAGAGTGTTTGAGATGGGATATCATACTCTTATATTTATAGACTACATTTAGTGTATATGTATGATAGTCTTATTAAGAGTAGAATGCTAGTAAATATTATTTGTGTATTTTCTAATGAACATGAAAATGAACATTTTTATGGTAATAAAAATGTAAGGAAATATTATTTGTTTGTATTTTCTAATGAAAATGAAAATGAACATTTTTTTTCTAATGAAAACAAAATGAACATTTTTATGGTAATAAAAAATGTAAGAAATTATTGTTGTGTGTATTTTCTAATGAAAACGAAATGAACATTTTATGGTAATAAAAATGTATGAGACTGCCACTCCATCATATTTCCTAGTCAAATAAAATAATGGTCATTTTTATGTGTTTCTAGTATCAAGGAACAATGGACATTTACGAAAAATGATCAATGTTGTCAAATATTTATGAAATAAATATTTTTAAACTTGTTTGTAAAATGGAAAACTCTATGAATAAATATGTGAACGAGTTTAGAAGAGGTCGTATTGGGTTAAACATAAGTAAGACGAATGGAAAGCTTTAGTCAAGAATAAAGACTAATATTCACGTAATAGAATTGCTAAATCCACAGGTAGGAAAATCGGACTAAGAACGCGATGTTAATCAAGCGTCAAAATGTTAAGTTGTAAACTTAATGATCGATTTCGAGAATGATATTTGTTGAGAATTTAAATTACAAGTTTTAGTAAACAAGTGGTAAATTGGAAATTTACATAAAGTGAACATTTTTATGGAAGAAAAATGTTGATGAATGCTAGCATGGGTGAAATTGAATAAAAAGTCCTAAAACGTGAATGATTTTCGACATACATATCAACGTGTGTATGAATAAATGACTTAAGGAGAAAGTAATAATTTTCCAAGTATAATGGGAAAATAGATGGTTAAGTCCAAGGCTTTGCCTTCGGCCTGAAAATGCAAATTAAAGTAAACATTAGGAAAATGTTGAACACATAGGCAAGATAATGATATTGGATGATGTAGGGTTAAATAATTAAGCAAGGGCTATGATGTCCCTAGTGGTGAAAGACCCCAAACCAACTGCAGTTTACTTGGCGTTCGATGTCGGACGGTAAAATTCCGTGAAACTGTGGGTGAGCATGTGTTGTGATGTGTGTGTTTTGGCGGAATACCTAAAGATAATGCTAAGTATTGGATTGAATATTCATGAAAGGGGCATAAACGAATGGTGCTAATTCATTGAGTTACCAATGCAAGAATAACGCATTAAATGTTTAATATTCATGTAGCAACATGGGATGGTTTAATTAGATGGTATAATGATGTTTAAACTACCTAATGAAGCTTGAATCATAATAAACACAAACGTGTGTCACATAAAGCTTTCAAAGGAAACTAAGTAATTTCTAAACACGGTGTGTGTGTGTGTGTGTATGCATTGGAAGAGTGTTTTAAGTAATGGTTAGTAACTCGGCTTGAGTTAATAACGTAGAGAAGTAAACGTTTGAAAGAGAATGAAAGTATTTCCCCAACAGTTGAGTTAACGGAAGAATACGCCAGTTCTAAGCCTAAAATACAAAATGATTATTTTGTAAGGACGAGGAAGATAAAAGGGGTCAAATAAAGCTTTCGAAATAAAACGGTTTCATATATTGGAACATGTGTTTTCTAATTGTATATATGTAGGTATATACATATTTTCACATGCATGTAGTATAGCGTGTGAGTGTACTTTTCTGCCTTTCGTTTCTATACTGCATCTATATATAATCCACTGAGCATTCGGCTCACATCCATCTTTTGTTACGACAGGTTGCATGATGTTACTTTGAGAGCGTTATATAGGTAAGTAGTTACTTGATTTTACTATTAGTAGCTTTATTTAATTGGCCTTGGGGGCACTTCCCTTGGGTCCTATCACATAGTTAATATCAATTGGAATCGCATGCTAACAAGAATAATGTTAAATAATAATAAAACTAGATTAGAAACATTATGTAGGTTGCTACATTGCACTTCACAGCTAACGTACGAATCGGATCGAGTTGATCCCTTATTAACCTTTAAATCCGAGTTGGGACGTTACACTTAGTGTTCACAGAATGTCAATTTTATTATACGCACTCAAAGTTTTATTCTGCCATTTTTATGGCTTCCTAGACTTCAAAACCTTTAGTTTCTCACCTACTTTCCAATCCGAGGCTTGGATTTGAAGTTTTGGAGCGTATTGATCGCTTTTTGGGTATCCATTTTAAATTTCTTAGTCCTTAGGTAAGTTTTTTGTTATTTCTCACTTTATCCATTTATATATGTGTTGTATGCTATTTGTATACATATGTGTGGTTTTAGTTCACTTAATACATAAACATAAGAATCTTTTTTTGTTTCTACATAGTATTATATGTGAAAAACCTTTTTCACTTATTATATATATATATATATATATGTGTGTGTGTGTGTGTGTGTGTGTGTGTGTGTGTATCTATTTTTTTTAATGGAAAAATCTTCTTTGGCCCTAGCTAGTGATGAGGACTCCTATTTAGTTGAATTTGTTGGGTCATTAGTTTTGTGGTTGGTTTGGTTGTTATGACCTAGAATAGTTTCTTAGCTTACCCATTAGACCTATTCCCTTAAGTTACCCTTGGCGCTAATATCCATAGCTTTCTTCCTGCATGGGAAAAAATCCAAAGAGGTTCCACCTCAGCCATGCCCGTGTTTTAACACACTTTGTCGAGATACATGTGCGAAGTGAGAGAGGTTCACCTCCACCTGTAACTAGCAGATGCAGGTGGTAGTTGAGTGTCCTATTTACCTGATTGACTTTGAGGAGACCTATTTTCCTTTGTGGTTAGGCGGTGGGGGGTGGGAAATGATTCTCCAAGCGAATGGTTCTTCTTATGTGGACATGGATCGGGAGTTTTACGTTCATGTTGTGTTAGGGGAGGAGTTCATAGTATCCACGATCAGAGGTGTCCACATTGTTATTTCACCCAATACCATAGCTGAGCTCTTAGATATTACCAGGATTTCCCCACATTAGTACCCCAAACATCCTGAACATCTCACCCCTTACTATACTGTTCATAGTACCATTCATTTTATGACTATTTCTTTGGAAAATCAAAATCCACCACAGAGTATCCATTTTTATTCTGACAATTGTTTGCTCAATCAGATAGTTAGATTCAATAAGGAATTATAACACGTACAACCCCGATCACATCCAATTCATACATGCTATTGGTATAGGCGTGACCATCGATCATCCATACATTATCTGGAGGCACGTGATGTCCATTCGAAATAATTTAGAGATTCAGCTACATATGTCCCTACCTTATGGATGTTACTCACTTGAATTATACGGACAATCGAGGTACCTCGCATTTCTTAAAATAGGACTTTAGAATATCTATTTAGGATTGATGAGGCCAACTGCTCACCATTTACAATCACATCTCAATGATGATGTATGAGTTCATCCTCACACTATGCTTGAGGGGAAGTTCATACATTTTATGTTCATTACACTCATGCTCCATCACCTTAGGCTTTAGTTATAAGCATTACATCGCATACCCCTACGTAGCTTACTCATCATTATTCATCTTTTTCCACTCAGTTCACCTCTCTTTTATGGGTGATAAACGAGTGCTTACGACTTCAAAGATAATAGACTTAAGTTATTCAGGCGCAGCTAGTGGCTCTACTTTAGTAACTAGAGAGTATGCGCAATATCAATGGTGGCTAAGGGATCAGAGAGATGGAGAGATCAAGTGGTGCATGCGCGTATGGTGCTAGAGATGATGACGCTAATTGTGCCGATGCATAATTAGAGGAGAATTTAGTATTTATATGTTTATGATGTACTATCTAGAGAGAAATGGAGAAATTCGATTTATCCTGATGTATCTACCATTCCCCTATACTATGTTGATAATCCATGGTTATTTTATGGATATATATTTAGATGTTTACCAGATATTATCATGTATGACACAACTATGGATTCAATATATTCATCCTTTTTACATTAATATATGCCTCTTGTTCTAGAATTTTTTAGATATGTGCTTACTATTGATACTTGCTAGTTTTAGATGATATTGAGATATGGATATTATGTTTCTTATTGATATATGTTGTATAATGTTCGCGTTTCCATGCATATTTATCATTTATAACATCGACCACGTCTTTTAATTGATTATACTTATTTTCTTAATTTGATTGATGGTGATAGATTTTTTTTTAGTTTTTCGTTTCCCGATCCGAGATACTAGGGGATAAATTTTAGGATTCATGGGGTGTATATATTTAGGGGGAGTAATTTAGTGCTTGCATTGTATTTTTCAATTCCTATCATTTTATATGCATATCTTATATCTTTTGTATGTCATGTGGTATATTTTTAAGCGTGTGTGAATTATAGAACCCGTGATGTTGATACATCATTGATTAAAGAAGCCATGCATCTGTACCGAGTCTATCAGGGATTGTGATTGACTAGATTGATGTATAGAAGTTTTTCATATATGATTTTTTGTGTTTTTTCCATTTTTGGTTTTATACCGGAATAGACAAAGGGAGAGATTTGTAAGGATGTGTTTTACACTCCTTTTAGGTTTTCCTTTATGTTACCTTAATTAAAAAACAAACCTTTGAGTCATATTATCTTTTTATCGAATTTATTGAGTTGTAATGCTACATCATATGAAAAAAAGAGACAAAACATCGTGAATGAGACTGCAGAACCGAATCGAACAAATTCATTGCATATTGGAGATTTGGTAAAGGTAATGGTTTTCAAAAGTTTTTCAATTCCTTATAGTTTATTTTATTGTTTGGAAATGACATGACATGACTTTAATGAAAACAAATTTAAAAAAGGTTCTACAAATTATGTTTTACAAAATTTTGTCAAGGATCAACTTTGAGTGACCTCGTTTGAATGATGTCATCCTCGATCAAAGACGTCTTTGCTCAAGAACTAATTTTTTTAGGCAGTGGACCTCGATTAAAAGTAAACTCCAAAGGAGGATACGTCAATCGAAGTTTATTTCAAACAAGGGCCCACTGACTTATTAAAAAAGGTCCTCAAAAAATTTATCGATCGATCTTATTCGAACGAGGACTCCCAAGTTCAAATGAGGACCTTTGTCTGGGAAAATGTGTTATTTTGGATCACTTTCACTTCTAAACTATTTAAACACCTTTAGATGCATATTTCAAATGACGAAGAGTAGTTTTTTCAAAACACAAATTTGATTTTGTTAGAGTCCTTCTATTTGTGAGAGCCTACCAACTCCATGCAACTAAAGTAGACTCTAGGTTTACGAATCTTCGTAGTACTTCTATATTGAGGAGGATGTCGTAGTGGATTGTAAGCAGGATAATAGTTCAACAACCAAGATCGATGGATACTTAGGCCTTCAAACTTGCTCGACTGTTTTCCTAGATTATAGCGATTATTGCTAACACGGGCAGAGGCAGAGGCAGAGGATGATATTGCAAGGGAGTGACATCATGATGTTTATCATTGTCAAATATATAAGTCGTGTATGAGTCCTTGTTAAGTCCTAAAAACATATTTCAGTACTAGGGGACTTATGATAGTTGTTTTTTTCTCGTGAGGTTTTTTATAATAAAATCCCGTTGTGCTATTTACGATTGTTTTTATTTGCTTCCACTGTTAATCACCAATCGCGTGCAATTTGGACTAAATAATTTTATTCGATCACATTAAAATTTGGTTCAAATATTATAAAGGATTTGTGTTTGCATTAAGCGTAGATTAAGTAAGAAATTAATTAATTAAATTTGGACCCTTAGGAATATACATGACTTTTGAAGCTCCAGTCCTTAACTCTGATGAATGTGATGTTTAACATTTTTTGTTGTTATCTCAAACACAACCATCATAGTTCCCCTCAGTGCAATCTCTCAAATGAGACCAAATTTTCAATCTCCAAATAAATGTTTTTTTACAACAAATGCATCAAAATGTCCATTTTTATCAATTTCAGACTTCATTAAACCAATCCAAAATAAATTTAGTTCATTTTCACTTGTCGACCACCTTAGAGGTTGCTAAAAGCTCACAAAATATTCCTTTCACAACCATTATTCAATACGCCTACAAATTTAATCAATACAATTCAGTTCAATGTAATATATAATTTTGAAATGTTATGTGTATACTAATTATCCATATATATAGCAAATAATTTAATCTTAAAGTAAATCACCAACGCATTTAACATAATTTAGTGATTGAAAAATGAAAAATTAACAAGTACTAACCAATAGATAAGCCGAATGGTATAATCTATTATTTGTATGTGTGTGTATATATAATAATTAACAAATTTTAAAAGTGAATAATAAAAAAATATATAGTTGAATATATGGTTTATAAAAGAGGTATGGTGGTGTTAAAACACGAATAGCTTCCACCCCTAGTCTTTCACATTTTTCGATTTCTCTATTCGGTCACATTTTTCAATTGTGATAAATAATTTATATTATATACACACACCATGTGCAAAAGAGGAAATAAGGGTGGAAAATCATTGTATTGAACATGAGGTTGTAATAACAACATATTGAATATTATATATACAACCCAACTGTGGGGTGTATTGATAGTAGGGGTGCATATTGGAACCGAAAAAACCGATAAAGAGAACTAAATCGAGTGCATTGGATTGATTTGATTTGATTTTTACTATTGGTTTGGTCCCGGTTCTGAAAAATAACTTTTTAAATTATGTTCCTGGATTCAATAGGAAAGTAAACGAACCTAATTGTAATCCGAACTAAAGTAGATTCGGAACCGAACGAGTATAGTATCAAATAGGTTAATTTGATATCAAGGTCTTAGATGCTAGTGAAATTAGATTGCCATTAATTCAATTACACTAAATAGGTATCTGTAACTTAACATGGGGATTCATATTATGTTTTAAGATAAACTATACATACGTGGACTTTTAATTAACGAATAATTTGGAGATAATTAAATTGGAGCGTTTTTTAAATCAATTGGAGTTAATTTTAATTAATGGCATAGTGAAAGATTTATTAGAATGATTAATAAAAAACTCCAATTTCTTTGGAATTCAGTTAATTATTTTCCACAGATCTCTGGTATAGTCCTTAATTGTGAAAAAAACTCACCACTGGTAACCCTAGGGTTTTCCTTCCCTATAAATAGACAAGGGAGGAAATGTAATACCCCATCATTTTAAAAGGAATTTATATTTTACTAATTAGAAGAAATGAATTGATACTTGGGAAATCCAGATTAATTGTATCATTTAATTTGTGGATATAACCCAATTTATGAGACTTTAATGCTAAAAATCGATTAAAATGGAATTATTGATTTATTTGGTACTTTAATAAAGTATTGTGTGCTTAAGCTTAATTATTGTAAACATTGATGCTTAAATTGTAAATATTATAAATTATATGTTGATTTGGACAAATAGGGAACTTTAGGGAAAGCTTAAGGGTAGGTTGGTATTTGTATTTTACTTGGGGATCAAGTAGTGTTATTAGGTTTTGATTTTCGAAAACCTTCTAGAAGAAAAGATCCTCTAAACAAAAGGGGAAGCCCACTCCTGGATTGCAACCTCGGTGGTTAGGGCTATTATTGTTGGGCTCAATGACTAGATTATGGCCAAGTCATGGCAAGGTTTTAACTTACATTTCCTACCCTTTTATAATTTGTTACTTGTATGTGTTTGGCCCATTTAAATGCTACCATCCATCATTTTAACATGTCTTCTTTACAAAGAAACTCAAAATAATCTTTTAAAATCATCCTCAAGCAAACATTTTCAAAAAAACTAATCAAAGAGACTATCAAGGATATTTCTAGAGGTTATTCAAGGGAGGATTTAAATATTTTCAAACAAGTTTTCAAAAGGATTCATGGGAGTTTTCAAGGAAGATTTTTAAGACTTCATCTCTTCCAAATCAAATCAAGTTTTCGGTCTATTTTATAGGCAAGTTACAATACTACTCATCTCCTTTTATATATACATTTGTTAATTTCACCTAAACCCTAATTTAAGCTTAAAATGGGTTAGTAACCTTTCAGGGTTTTGAGATGTATTATGTTTTGAAACTATTTTGATGAAACTGAACTCTGACATGTGTTTAGATTGGAATTCAGCCCAAATTGATTTAGAAAATGTGAAATTAAACAATGAACTAGTTGGATTTCATATTAGGGTTTTAGATCAATTATTACACTCGTCTTAATTTGAATGTATGTTGAATAATTATGACTTAATTAGGGTTTAATTAGTATTGAAAATGCATGTGTTAAATAGGGGTTTAAAATTTGGTTTGTGAGTAGTACCTTTTGTTTACACCATTTTCTAATGAGTAGTATTCAAAATGCATGTTCTAATGGGTAGTATTAAAAATTCAATGACAATGAGTAGTATTGAAAATGCATGTGCTAAATAGGATTGCACATTAGCATTCGAAATTAAAAAAAATATCCATTAATTCACCAAAAAGGGAAATTACAAATGATGTAAATAAATACATCATTAATTCTTTGAGAGGGTGAATAAATGAGGAAAGGCATATGTCCTAAAATGGTGAAAAGTGTTCCATAGATAATCAAAACATTTTCCTTACAAATCCAAACAAGGTTGAGCTTGGGTTACCTCCAGGAGCAAAGATTCATGATATTGCACTTGCCTCACACCTCAAAGACCAATATTTAAAAACAATCGTGGTCATTGATAGGGGTTGGAAGCCCAGTTCAGTTCCATGTATGGAACTATTCATATAGGCCTTCTCAAAATAATTATTTTCCTAAAAAATCTTATTGCAATGAGAAAAAGGCTAAGCACGGGCTTCAAGTGGTATCTAGTGTCTTATGAGATCTGTGGAGTATTTCCTTAATCCTATTACAAAAAACAATAAGAGGAAATAAAGTAGGAAATGTGAGCTATAGGTTCATGGGGGCAAATATGAAGGATTTTGAGGACCATGCAAGCCCAAGCAAAGTTTTTTATTGAATGGCCTCTAAAAAAAATAGAAGAAGGAAAATGGGAAAAGAGTGGAGAACCTCAAAAGTCTTACTAACATCATAGGAAGAAGGTGGATACTCAAGAGAATGTCGTTTGGTAGGAAAGCCATACCTAACATACTTTAACAAATTTTGGAAAGAATCCTTCCCTATATTATAGGGTGGGAGATGAGATAAGAGGGGGGGGGGGGGGAGACAAGACAGTCTGAGTGATCAAGAATTAAAGAGCTTCCAAATCAAAACTATCATCAACAAGAACAAAATAAGTATATGTACCAGGTGTGAGACGTGCTGCTAGAAATGCCATACCTGGGGAAGTCATAAGTGGCATAATCCCAAGAAGACAAGACATTCAGATATTCGTTCGAAGAAGCCTAAAAAGGAAAAAAATGGCTTGATAGGCAAAGACCAAGCATAATCTCCGTTGAAATCATGATTGAACAAGGGATAACCCTCTTGAGGCATATACCACCAAAGGGAGTGGGGGCGTATCATTATGTGAAAAATAACCAACTCATAAATATGGGAGCTGGAAACACTTGTTATCAATAGTGATAGGGTGACCTAAGTCAAAAGTCCAATCAAGGCATCCTAAACTTAAGGATTTTTAGTTGAAGAAAAATAATCTGGGGCCATATGGAATATTGGGAAAGGAAGGAAATGATTAGCCCAACCTTTGAAAAGCCTAAAAATAAAAGCCCTATCACACACAAGCTTAGAAATAAATATTTTATAGGACTCGACAGCATAAAACCCCTTCGGTATGGGTACAAAGTGAACGCTAGGCTCAGGAAAAGAAAATTTTGGCTAAACTTCATTCTAGGAGACCCGAACCATTAGCCTTATTGTCGTTAGCACTTAGAGTATTGTTTGCAGCAGCAAAAACAGAACCCTAAGGGTTATTAAGCGCACGACGATGATCAGATGTGGGCGGTATTTAAAGGAGCTGACGCACTCTTCTTTGTTATCACCAAAAAGAGCCATTTTTATTAGAGAATAAAGAAAGAAGAATGATGAAAAAGATAAGGAGCTCAACGACGATGAATGAAATGACGATTGATTTAAGAGCAGTGATGGTTTACATCCACTCAGCACGTATTCATGCATCACATAATGATAATTGACGTGGGATTGTGTCTTTGAGAATCTCAAAAGTCCACTAATTAATCTTCCCCAAAAAATAATTAGTGTGGGGGTATGCTTACACTGTTTTAATTCGTTCCAATAGGGTGTTGCCATGTAATATTTATATTTATAAATATAGCCGAATTGCTATGCAAAAATATAAATTAGCGGGTAGCATTCATGTGTGACATTTGGCACAAGTTGGGACGTATTATTCAAAGTGGTAACTTACTCCAATTTAAACTGGGGCATTAGTGCACCAAAGTGGGTAACCACCCAATAGTTACCATATTAGTTACACTGCGTGGGCAATAGATGCTATAAATAAGCAATGAACCCATCAAGGAAGGGAGGACTCCACAACCAAAAATGCATTTACATTACTTTTATCCTCTTTTTCTTTTCCTTTCCTTTTATTTTATTTACCACATTTCTTTCATTTCGCAAGTATATTATAAAGTATTTTATAGACTTTTCCTTCAAATTTTATTTGAATTTTCTTGTCTTTAAGTTTATTGTTATTTACTTTAATTCTTTACATTTCCTTACTGTGATATTTTACTTTACTTGCACTTTACTTTCTTGTAAAATTTTACTTCAATCGCATTTTCTTTTCTTTTATTTATAAAGATTTACTTTTTCATGCAATTTAGTGTTTTTGTCCTAGTTAATTACCATAACTTAGTACTCAGATCAAAGCCTCCTCTAAGGGACGCATAAGTCCTCTTAATTGAGGCATTGAATACAACACACTCGCCTGATAATTATCATTAGGCTAAAATCTTTGGTAGGCAAGATCATAAATCTTGGCTAGCACACTCACAATCCTAATTAACTTTAATTATCAAGCCAGTGAAAATAACCCAAACGTATTTCTAGCACGCTCGGTGGGACCCAGTGTTATATAAAGGTTTCAAATGGCTAGGACACATCGAAGTGAAGATTTGATTGAAAATGTTGGTGAAATTGGATCCACTATCCAACATATTGCAACTTCAGAGAAACTATTGGTAAACACCTTAAGAGTTTGCACCAATGACTTGTAGTCAAGAGTTGAATATTCCAATGTCTCCCAGAGCCAACAATATTCAAAGTACACCAACAGTCGATGTGCACACAAATATTCAAGACCAATTTATCACCCAAGTAAATCCAATTTTTGATCACTTTGGGAATATGGTAAAAATACTAATAATATGATCACTATGTTGACAAATAGATTTGTCTTACCTAATGGGATGACAACCAGTAGTCAGACTTATGCACCACAATTTGGAACAAATACAACTACTCAACCAAAGCCCTACCATCCTGTTTATTATAGACCTAATAATGGTGAAATAAATTTTGGTAATAACCTTAGGATATGAGGATACGTTAATACAACTAGTCTAAATTTAAGAAATACCATGGAAATAGAAGGACCATCTAACACCTACCAATAACGGGGTTAAAAAAAACTAATATGGAGAACACCTCTCCTAGAGGTAGGAAGGACTAGGCCTTACCCAAATGAGACCAATTTAGGCTTCCAAAATGCTTTGAACTATGGAGTTATCAATAGCTTAGTGTTTAAATAAGAACTCAAGGGGTTTGGTAACCCTAGGAGGCTGGATAACCAAACACCTCAATTATCCCCAGCCTGTACCTTACCAAACATAACAAATTGTGCCTCCACAAATTCCACCACCTTTGGTGCAACCAACTCCTTTAGTAAACCAAGTAGACACGCCATAAAATAGGAAATTGTATGGGGGAGTGGGAGGAATGAAATTTTGGACTTGATATATGAAATATGTGGACTATTAGCCTGGGGGTGAAGACCCCGGTTTACAGAAAGCGTTATCCACAATGGGAAAATAGGATTAAACTTCATAAGGACTTAAAATTTCCAATCTTTACCATCTTCCCAGAGGATGGCACTCAGCCCGCGGTGGAACACATTGCTATGGTCACTAATCAATGTGCTTATGATGGAATAAATGATTACTTAAGGCTAGGTTTGTTTTCCAGTTCCCTCACAGATGCAGCCTTTGTATGTTTCATAAGTTTTCCACCAAACTCTCTTTAGTATTGGAAAAAAATAAAAGATATTTTCATGCTCGATTCTTTTAAACTAAGCCAAAGGTTCCATGGCTAACTTGGACAGATTAACTCAAACGCTTGATGAAAATGTTACCACATTCATAAACATGTTCAAAGAACTAGGAATAAGTGCAAAATAGTCCTGTATGAGTTAGAAGTTATAAAATTGGCATGAAATTGTTTAGAGTTTAGGCTTAGAAAGAAGTTTGAGCCCAAACAATTTAGAGATTTGGTAGAATTAACTGTCAAAAAATCTATATATGAGGCTCTTCTTGAAGAACACCATAAAAGAAATACTTCTTCCTTTAAAACATATTATAAAGATCCTAATTTTGAGATTAATGCTACTAAAATTATAGTAACTGAAACTATAATATGTGAACCGCATCAGAATTCTATGCACCAAAGTCAAAATGAATAATCTTAAAGGACAAGATGTTAAAATCACTTAATAATACTAAAGAGACACATGAAATTCAAGGAAAAACCTATTGTAAATGGCATTATGTATTTTCCCACTCAACTAATGATTGCTTTGTGTTTTGTGAAAGGGTGCAAGAGTTGATCAGGTCGGGGAAGATCAAATTCCCTAAAAAAGAGGAAAGCATAAGGATATATGTTGAGCCCTTCCCCAAGTTCAAATAAGTGGGGAATAATGTGCAATCAATCCAAATTCCTATAAACAAAGGGAATGTGGAGTTCAGAGTAAAAACTAAGGATGAACCCAAGGCTTCGAAGCCTAAAACCTTGAAATGTGCTAATTTGTGGCTTTGAAGAAGAAATATTAGCATAAAAACAAAAAAAATGGGAATTTTGGAAACCCATCCAAGACCTCAATGTTTCAAGCTCAAGAGGTTAAAAGAAAAACTTATGGGAAAGTAAGACCATTATTTTATCCTTTTATCCCCAAAGGAATGTTAAGATGACAAGGAATAATCAGTACATCAGACCTAACTATAGAGAGTCTAAATATCCCCAACATAGAGGAAATTTAGGGCTAACTAAGGTTCCGAAATTTATCCTAATGGTTAAAGGTGTACCTGACTAGTTTGTAGCTCAAGACCCAAAGGTATCTCGGTAATTCAATGATATACCGAGGAAAGTAAAGGAAGTCAAGCCTAAGCAATTGGCCCTTGTCATGTGGCATATGGTGCAGCAGCCTAAATAAAAGTCAAGAGAGACAAAAGTAGTGATCTCTCAAACTCAAAAAATAAGGATCCAAAGAAAGTACATAGCCTATAAAGAGGTCTCTGAGTTGGACAACGTTTCATTGGGAATTATAGGGGAGTTAGACCTCTTTCGATCAGTTATCCCAGAGACTGAAGGAGTAAGAGATGACTATGATCATGGATCAAGAGAGTTCATTTGAGGAAAGTTCTTTAAATGAAGAAGAGAAAGGAAAAATTATGGTAATTGTTGCTAGAACACTTGTTCAAGAAGTTAAACATCAACAATTCATCTAGTTTGGCTCTCTACCCGAACAAATTCCAATCAATATGGTTGTGATGTTTCCAAAGAGGTTCGAAGCTGAAGGAGTCCAAAAGGTACCTACTAAGGAAGTGAACCTAAAAGGTAAATCGGAGGTATACAATTTTGATTTATTTTCCTATGCACTTAACATTGTATATCAGTTTGAAGAACCTATTAAACATATGACTCACCACATAAAGCCTTTCTTTATAAAAGCTTGGATAAATGGTGTTTTTATTAATAAGATATTAGTAGATTATGATGCAACTATCAACTTGATGCCATTTTCCAAGTTATTCAAAATTAATAAACAAAATACTAAATTAGTACAAACTCGGCTTATTATCTCTAGTTTTGCTGGAGATACGAAGTCTACCAAAGTTGTACTACTAGTTAACATTGAAGTGGGAATTAGAAAGTCTAAAACTGTTTTCTTTATTATTTATGGTAAACCTAGATTTGATGCAGTACGAGGTGCATATTGGATCCATTCTAATAAACCCATTCCTTCTATATGCATCATAAATTACTTTTAATGAATGAAGATGAGTTAATAGAAGAAGTGGAAGTTTATCCATTGCCTTTCCATACTAAGTCTAAATGTGTTGAAGAAGAGCTATACTTGAAAAATATGGGGATAGTAAAGGAAGAGGCTTTGATGCTCGAAGCATCGAAAGGAGAAGTATCAGATGGGGGATGGAATCATATGGTTTTTGGCCTAATAGGACGAGGTGAAGAAGATAAAATAGTTTTTTAATATTATATACACCCATTGACATTCAAGAGGCCGACACTACACCAAAATGGGCAAATTGTCACCTTTCAGTCGGCCAGCCTTGTCAAGGTCAATGACCGTGACAAAAAACACACGTTTTATGTCACGGTCATTGACCTTGACATGACCGTGATAACTAATTGTCAAGGTCATTGACCGTGACAAGCCCGTGACAAATTTACTTGTCGCGGACTTGTCACGGTCATTGACCGTGACAATAATATAAATACTTGTCACGGTCAAAGACCTTGATACGACCGTGACAATGTTCGCAGCAAAAACCCTATCCTCCCTCTTTTTTCCCTCCGCGCCGTTCCCTCCCTCTCTCTCTCTCTCTCTCTCTCTCTCTCTCTCTCTCTCTCTCTCTCTCGACGCTGCTATCTCTCTCTCAGGTCGGTTTTCTCTCTCTCTCTCTCTCTCTCTCTCTTCCATTTATATATATATATATTTGTGTGTATATTTATGTGTGTATGTGTGTGCGTGTGTGGGGGGTGGGGCAGGGTGGGGGTAGGGGTTGGGGCGTGGTGGAGGGGGGCAGGGGGTGGGGTGGAGTGGGGTGGTGTGTGTGTGTGTGTGTGGTGGGGCAGGGGGTGGGGTGGGGTGGGGTGTGTGTGTGTGGTGGTGTGTGGTGGGGGAGGGGGTGGGGGAGGGGGGCAGGGGGTGGGGTGGGGTGGGGTATACACAACACTAAAAGTAGACATCAATTTTATAAATAATTGATAATAGTTGGATAATAATTGAATAATAAACATCGGGAGGGGGAGGGGGTGGGGGTGGGTGGGGTTTTGAATATTATTTACATTCAAAATAAATAATTGATAATAGTTGGATAATAATTGGATAATAATTGTTTTTATACCTATAGAACAGCTTAGATAGTGTGTGTGTGTGTGTATGTGGTCAATACATGAATTTATTTTTGTATTTGAATTAACCCATTATATGAAACATACTTGAAATTAAATATAGTGCGCATAGATACTAGCATTCTAGTTCTTATGCGTACGCATTCAATAACCCTTAGACCCGTTCGAGAGTCATTACCCCTGTAATGAGATCTCTCGAATTGTCCCGTTTGGACAGTTTGAGACTGGATAATTTCTGTATAATATTCTTATTGGCTTAAAGTTGTTACTTTTGGAGGAAGTTCTGCAGTCGTATCTTAATGTTCTCTGGGTACATACTAGATTGACAAGTGTGACTGTTATTTTAATTGACCAACTGAAATAACACTCACACCTGCCAATCTACGTTGTGTACTTGGAGAACTAAGGGGATATGCTGTCGAATTTTTTTCAAATCGTAAAAATGTGCATGAGCTGTTAAGTATATTACAGAAAATTGCATTCTTGAATGGGATAGGACCACTTACCCTTTAATAGGATAATTAAATGATGGGATAATTAAATAAAACATACTATAAATCTAAGTTTTGTTTACCTTTAATAGGTGTTTAGTTGTGGTAGCTGTGATGGGATATCCGAAATACAAAGAGTGGATGGGTGAGACTAATAGAATGGGGGATGTGTTTCGCAGAGGTGCTAACGAATTTGTGAAATATGCAAAGAGATGTCGTAATGATGAAGATTTTCCGTGTCCGTGTGCTAGGTGTAAGAATGGTAAGGTGTTTGAGTGGAAAACAGTTGAACTACATTTGTTAAGATCGAGTATGCAAGATAGTTATCGATTTTGGAGTTTTCACGGTGAATTGAAAGTTCCATTTGTCCCTGACCAACTTTCACAACAACCTTCAACAAGTAGAATAGATGAAGAAGGGGACGACGTAGATCATAATATGTTAGAGGATTTAGTTGATGATGCGTACAGAGTTTATGAAGCTGAGGAGAATGAGGTTACTGATGATGTAGAAGATTCAAGTGCTTGTGAAGATAACACGATAAAACTTGACGATGACTACCAAAGTTTAAAATTTAAGGCGACCCAACCGTTATACTCTGGCTGTGAGAAAGATCAAACAACTTTACATGCCATGGTTGGTTTGTACAGTTCGAAGACGCAGTACGGTTTGTCTGGCAATAGCGTGACGGGAATTCTGAAATGGGTGAAGGGCTTATTACCCAAGGTGAATACACTTCCAAATAGCTATCCTATTATGAAGAACAGTTTGAAAGGTTTGGGAATGAAGTATAAATCGATTTATGCTTGTGTGTATGACTGCATACTATATCGAAAGGAGTATGAAAATCTCGATCGTTGTCCGGTATGCGATGAACCTAGATATGTCCAATCTACTAGTAAGGAAGGCACAAGCTCAAAAGTGCCTCAAAAAGTATTGAAATATTTTCCCGTTGGGCCTAGATTAAAGCGATTTTTCACAGTACCATGTATTGCAGAGGCAATGACTTGGCATGCTAGGGCAGAAGTAGGGGGTAATATCATGCGTCATCCTATTGATTCTACTGCCTGGCGGAGGATGAATTATGAGTATCCCGATTTTGCTCGAGAACAACGCAACATTCGTTTGGCTATATCAATAGACGGTTTCAATCCATTTGGAAATCTAAGCACCAATCAGAGTGTATGGCCAGTGATCCTAGCCCCACTCAACCTCCCTCCTTCACAGTGTATGAGACTTGAATTTTCGATGATGGCTTTATTGATACCTGGGCCAAAGGCACCAAGTGAAGACATTTATATCTACCTGGCTCCTTTGGTAGAAGAATTAAATGAGTTGTGGGAAGAGGGTGTGCAATCATTTGACTCTTTTAGAAAAGAAGAGTTTACGCTGAAAGCTATGTTGATGTGGGCAATTCATGATTTTCCAGCTTATGGGACATTATCCGGATGTGTAGTACATGGTTATTTGGGGTGTCCTATTTGTGGAGAGGAGACTGAATCTCTTCGTCTATCCTCCAGCTTAAAAAATGTATACCATTGCCACAGGAGGTTTTTACCCCCAGCTCATAGTTTCAGATTTGAGAAAGCTTCAAATTTTTTATTGGGTGGAGTTGAACATAGGCTACCGCCGAGGCAACTTTCGGGTTCATAAATTGAAAGTAAATCTTCTGAATGTGGACCAAATATGCCAGGTAAGAATCCCAAATTTAAGAATGTCAAGCATAAGAAGACCCCAACTGGGAATGAAACTGAGATAAGAAAGGCATGGTCTCGGAGGTCAATTTTATTTGACTTGCCTTATTGGAAGAAAAACCCGGTGCGTCATGTATTGGATGTGATGCATGCAGAGAAGAACTTCGCTGAACATATTGTGGGTACTTGCCTTGGGGGGAGTCATTCGAAGGATGGAGAAAATGCACGAAAAGACCTTAAAACGTTAAAACTTAAACCACAACTATGGTTGAAAGAAGATAGTAGGGGAAGGACAGTAATTCCCCCTGGTGCGTTTACTTTGACGAGTGAGGAAATGAAGGTGCTTCTAGACACAATATATAATTTGAAGGGCCCATCTACTTTTTCGTCCAACTTGCAAAGGATTGTGAATTATGTTACTAATGATTTACATAAGTGTAAATCTCACGATTGGCATGTGATCATGCAATTGGTTCCTCTATTGTTTAAGCACTGTTTCTCCAAGCACAAGGATTTGCGTAGGGCTATTATGCAAATTAGTATTACCTTCTCCCTCTTGTGTGAGAAGGTAGTGAATCGAGAACACATAGTGGCCGCAAAATTGGCTGTGAACGAAGCGATTTGTGTATTGGAGAAGTACTTTCCCCCAGCATTCTTTGACATAAGTGTTCACTTGTTGATACACCTATGCGACGAGGAACTTCTTTGTGGTCCAGTTAGATATCGGTGGATGTATCCGTTTAAAAGATTGATGAAAGTTTTTAAAGATTACGTCAAGAATACGCGATATATTGCAGGATCAATTGCAGAGGCATACATCACCGTGGAGTCATCAATATATACTCGGGAATATATGACTGACTTGGCTGCTCCTACCGAATATCAATCCATTTTTTATGATAACCCGAATTTGAAACAATTTTTCAATTTGTAATAAATATTTCAATTTGTACCGAAACATCCATTTTTAATGCTTTTACTTGATCTGCACATTATCATTTTCACTCTTGTGTAGTGTGCGTGTGTGGAGAGGAGATTAATACATAAATATTCCAACTACATCTAAGTTTTGTTTATACTAATCCATGAATATACGCTTCTTACCTTTAATAGGTGATTAGTACATAGTTATTTGGGGTGTCCTATTTGTGGAGAGGAGACTGAATTTCTTCGTCTATCCGAACACTAAGAAATGCCATAATCCTATGGAGCGATGCTCTGCAAATTCCTCTCAACCGTTATGTAGCCAAACATCACCGGTTGAAGTTGTCAATTCCACTTCCATACCCCACCACTTGGAACTTCTAGAAAAACATGGGAGACCATTCAAAGGTGGAGTTGACAACTTCAACTGCTGATTTTTGGCTACACAACGGTTGGAGGAATTTGCAACGCATACCTCCATAGGATTATGGTATTTCTTAGTGTTTAGATATGAAGAGAATTATAATTGACACGATTGCCCAGGGTACATTAGTTGGAAGGAGGTGCCATATGAGCTCAAGTTAGTTGTTTGAGTGACACTACAGGTAATGTATTTATATTTATATGTCAATTTCGATTTCGATTTCAATTACGATTTATATTTATTAATATTTGAGGGGCGGATACTAATTTTACTTTATTTCAATTCTAGGGACAGGGAGTGGCCCTAAGGGTAGGCCACATATGCTCTATACTTATGTGGCTATTCGGACGAGAAGGGAAGGATAAGGAGGTGTTCCCGAGCGTCGCGGTACAAAATCTCTTTTCCATGTAAATAGTTTGTAGATTTGAGATAAAATGATGGTGATGTTGTTTCTTTTTAAATAGTTTCTTATTTGAATATATATTTGCATTATCTTTAGTTTGTTCGGATATATGATGTTTGGAACAGGTACAACGTTGCTATAACAGGTACAAATATACTGCTGGGCAGTGGCAGTGGCCATACTGCCCAGCAATTTTTTTTTAATTCTGCCCAGAATTGTCACGGTCAATGACCGTGACAATTTTTTTTAAAAAGGGTCACGGCTTAGTCACGGTTATAAACCGTTACAAACGTGTCACGGTCATTGACCTTGGCACGACTGTGACACAAAACGCGTGTTTTTGTCAAGGTTGTTAAGGTCAATGATCATGACACGACCGTGACAAAAAAAGTTATCTCGCCTCAAAATGTCACGGTCATTGACCTTGACAAGGTGGATTTGTCAAGGTCAATAACCTTGACAAATGTGCAGATTTGGTGTAGTGCGATGAAAAGTTATCCATGATTTTGTATGAGTTTAAAGATTTAGAATTTATCACTAGACTTGATGAAGAAAAGACCATTAATTGGGTTGGCTATGTCTTTGAAGAAGTGATTGAAAATCAAAGTACTCAAGATAATGGTGAGGTAGCAAGTTAAACAATTGAGTATGAGGAACTAATGGTGAATCAACATGATACCCTGATGGAAATTAATCTGGGGACATAACAAAACAAAAGAGTCACTTATATCAATGCAGATTTCAACAAAGAAGACAATAATCCGTCATAGACCTTCTACATGAGTACAAGTACTGCTTTTTATGGGATTATAATTAATTACTTATCCTAGATAGAAATTTGGTGAAGCAAAAACTGTCAATCAAAGAGGGTTATGAACTTTGTAAGAAACTGCCAAGACAAATGACTCTAGAGGTTATAACCAAAATAAAAGAAGAAATAAAAAAGCTACTCAGATATGGGTTGATTATAAGTATATAGTATGTTAAATGGATCTCTAGTATAGTGACAGTAATTGAAAAGAATGGGAAATTAAGAGTATGCATTGATTTTAGGAATCGTTATGTAGTCACTCCTAAAGATGAATATCCAATGCTAGTAGTAGATCTATTGGTTGATAGGTCAGCAGGTCATTTTATTATATTTATAATGGATGGTCACTTTGGTTATAACCATATCTTCATAGCTTAAGAACATGTGCATAAGACTTCTTTATATATTATTAAAATCAAGCATAGCTTTAATGGATTACTAACTGGAGATTGGATCTATTCTAACAAACCCATTGTTTCATCTATGCCTAATAAATTACTTTTGATGAATAAAAATGGGCTTATAGAAGAAGTTGAAGATGATCCACTGCCTTTCCATGTTAGTTCCAAATGTTTTGAAGAAGACCTCTACCAGAAAAATGTGGGGGCAGTAAAGGATGAGGCTTTGGTGCCTGAGGCATCCGAAGGATAAGTCTTGAATGAGGATTTGAATGATATGGTTTTTGGCCTAATGTGGCCAGCTGAAGAAGATAAAACAGTTGTTTAATGGTCAATACACCTATTGACATTCAAGAGGCTAATGAAAATCTTGGTAATGGTTTTGTATAAGTTTAAAGATTAAGAATTTACCACCAAACTTGGTGAAGAAAATACCATTAATTGGATTGGCTATGCCTTCGAAGAAGATGTATAAAATGAAACTACTCAAGATAATGGTGAGTTAGCAATTTCACCAATTGAGTATGAAAAACTAATGGTGAATCAACCTAATCCCTTGATAGAAATTAATCTGGGGACATAATAAAACAAAAGAGTCATTTATATCAGTGCAGATTCTAGCAAAGACGACCAACAATTCGTCATAGACCCTCTACATGAGTACATGTTCTACTTTGTATAGGATTATGATGATTTAACTGGCCTAGATATAAAATTTGTGGAACGCATACTGCTAATCAAAGAGGGTTATAAACCTGTTAAGAAACTTCCAAGACAAATGACTCCAGAGGTAACAACCAAAATAAAATAAGAAATAGAAAGGTTGCTCAAAGATGGGTTCATTCGAAGAGTCTGGTATGTTAAATGGCTCTTTAATATGGTGTCGGTAATTAAAAAGAATGGGAAATAAAGAGTATGAATTAATTTTAGGAATCGTAGTGCAATCACTCCGACGGATGAATATCCAAAAACAAGAGTAGATCTATTGGTTGATAGGTTAGCATATCATGTCATGATGGATGGTCATTCTGGCCATAATCAAATTTATACTCTGCTAAAAAAGACGTGTATAAGATTGCATTCAGGTGTCCTTATAACTTAGGGACCTTCGAATGGGTTAAAATTCTATTAAGTTAATAAATGGAGGGGACATTTACCAAATGGTAATGAAAAAAAAATTCCATGACATGGTTGGTGCCTTTTTAGAGTGTTATATTAGTGACACCATTGTGAAGTCAAGATTAACATCTGATCATATAGCACATCTAAATAAATCTTTCAAAAGAATGAGGTTGTATGAACTTAAAATGAACCCTTTAAAATGTGCCTTTGAAGTTTGTGTAGGAAATTTCATTATATATTTGGTGCATCAAAAAGAAACTCAAGTCGATTACAACAAAGCTAAGGCATTCTAGAGAGAAAAGTCCCTAGAAATAAAATAAAAAAATTACAAAGGTTTTTGGGTCAAGTTAATTTTCTTAGAACATTTATTTCTAATATTGTAAGAAATACTAAAGTATTTCTTTCTAAAGCTAAAAGACCAAGAATGACTATATTGGAAGGATGATGCATCTATTGGAGTGTTGTTGGCTCAAGACTGTGAAAATCACAAGGAACAAGTTGTTTAATACCTTAGTAAGTTTTTAACTAACTATAAACGTAGGTGTTCTGTAATAGAAGACTATGTCTTACCTTATACTTTACTTCTATGAAATTGAGATATTATTTTCTCCCTATAGAGGTTTATGTGAATACATGCTAATAAGGACCATTATAAGAAATTAGATTGGCAAATGGGTTATAGCCTTATCTGAATTTTTCCTCTACTATGTACCTCAGAAAGTAGCAAAAGGCCAAGCTTTGGTTGATTTCTTAGAATATAATCCAAGTGAGGATGAGTGAGACGTGGAATATGAAATAGGATAAGTGTCTTTGAGACCGTGGAAACTTTGATTTTATGGTCAAATGACTGAAATAATGTCAGGTATAGGCGTAATTATTGAATCCCCTGAATACATGAAAACATAACTTGGTTATAAGTTGGAAGAAAATACATGCACCAATAACTAATAAGAATGTGAGGCACTAATAATGGGATTTGAAATCCTTCAAAAATTTAATGCCTCCCTAATAGAAGTTTTTGGTGATTCCCAACTAGTTATAAGATAGTTGACTGGTGAATAAAAATGTGTTCGTGAAGGATTCACTCTATATAACCAAGTGGCATTAAATATACTATCCAAGTTTGATGGGGTCATTTTATATTATATCCTCAGGTTTCTGAATAAAGAAGCCATTGAGATAGATCAAAAGGCATCACGTTTCAAACTTGATAATAATTTTGAAGATAAACTAAAGATTCGTGCTATTGATGGCTTTTACCCCTTTTATATAACAAATGGACAATTATATAAATTGGAACTATTAATGATCAAGAAGATTAGAGAAACCAATAATTGATTATCTAAACAATCTAAACAACAAGACATATAGGGTTGTCAGGTTGAGAGCAACAAATTATGTTATGTATGCTAAAAAACTAATCAAAAGAGGTAATGATTGGATAATTCAATAGTGCATAACTAAAGATGAATGCATATCAATTATAGCCTAAGTCCATAAAGGATTGTGTGGGCCCATCCCGTTGGACCTAAAATGTGGTGGTTGTTAAAAAGGCATGCATTTTATTAGACTTTTGTCCTAAAAGATTGAATTGAATTTGTAAAGGGATGTTAAAAGTTCCAACAACATGCTCCTTTAAAACATTTGCCTACAATTGACTTAAAATATGTGGTCAAACCTTGGACATTTAGAGGATGGACAATTGATGTAATTGGAAATATTTATCCCCCATATTCAAAGATATACAATTTTATTTTAGTTGTAATTAATTACTTCACTAAGTGGGTAGAAGCTAAGGCTTTAAAGTCACTTACCCCAAATGAATTCATAGATTTCTTACAAGATATTGTATATAGGTTAAGGATCCGAGAAACTATAACCTCAGATAATGCAATTATCTTTGAATCAGAAATGGTGTTGGAATTCAATTCAAGGTTATGTATAACTTTGAGAAAATTAGTACCATACTATGCTAAATCAAATGGCCAAGCTGAGGCCACTAATAAAGTAATTAAAGACAATTCAAGCAAAGTGATTGAGAAAAATCCAAGAGATTGGCATAATTTACTGCCAGAAGTCTTGTAGGCTTTTAGAACTTCCAAAAGGTTGAGCACTGGTATAACTTCATATGTGCTGCCAATTATATGATGTCAAGTTTCCTCTTCCTCAAAGGCAACATCTAGGGCAACATTAACTATAGCCAGTTGTCTACATAAAGTACTTTCTCCAGCCTCATTCTGAGCTATAATTGAGATTTAGTATGAAAGTGAAAGAATCCTAGTGTGTGAATCATTTGCAAAATATCCTTCCAAGTCTTTCATTTGATAGATACGAGAACATGTTACTCTCAAATGACTGGTAAAGATAAAGTCGTCCATCTCTTCAAATGGAAGTCTAACAATTCTTCGAAGTAAACCCAAGGATTACGAAATCTCTAACTTCTAAGAAGGAGGAATGGATCGAGATTGGATGAGACTTTCCAATTATTATTCCATAAAAATATCTACAATCTTCAAAGCATGAACTGGAGCCTTGGACATAACTTCTTTCAATTACTTGTGAAAAGAAGACACTCCATCCACGATCATCAAGCCAAAAAAATCCTTCATTTATGGGATTCTCCTATATTATAAGGGATGCCTCATTCAAAGGAGAAGTGTTTGGGATGACATAAGTAGTCTTAATAGTAAAAGAGTCAATAGGGGTGTTAAGTCTTTGGCAGTTGATTGAAGAGTCTCCAAGGGATGTATTTCTTTTGGGCTTGAAATCTTAATGGTCTCACCTTGAGTTAAAAGAAAAGGCATGGAGGTATCCAGCACCTCAAAATTTATTTCTTTATCCATAATTAAATTCAAAGAAGGATTAGGTGGAGAGGTATGGTCATCAATTGGCTCAACCATAGGATCAACAATTAGGGATGTTGGTGATGGAGTCATGGGATTATGTGGAGAGATTGCTTCATTTTTCACTACTAAGCCATTAACAGAGCCTATAATAGAGGAAAACATAATTAAAAATTGAAACAAATGAGGTAATTGATACCAAAGAACTTTAAAATATTATAAGAGTAAAAGAATGGCTTACCAATGAACTGTAATGAAGGAATAAACCTCCTTGCCCTGTTTTTCCATGCGTTTGCATGTTGGAATGACAACATAATATAAATGGGATGCTTATATGTACTTAATGATGTACTCATTGGATTGTAAGAGGAGGATTTTACCCTATTTTTTCATTACACAACCATACTCCCCCATTATCTTTTGAGTTATATGCCTCAAGATGAGTATCCCTTATTCAATCATGATTTGAAGGGAAATTATGCTTGGTCTTTTACCATCAAGTCATTAATGGAGGGAGCTTGAAAAGACTGGCTATGAACACAGATAAGGTTCCCTAAGTCAAAAGTCCCATCAAGGCCTAAGGCAATCTCCTCCCTTTTGAACATGCCATCCTTAGTTTACTCAAAGAAAAAGATCCTGGAGACATATGAATTACCAAGAAAGGAACTTTTAAAAGCCTAAAAATAATAGGAATATCGATCACAAGCTCATAAGTAAAGATTTCAGAGCGTTTAGCAGCATAAAACCCATTCAGTATGGGTACAAAACGAATGCTAGGCTCATGAGAAAAAGCACTTGGCTCAACATCATTTAATTAACCCTAACCATTAGCCTTATTATGGTTGGCACTTGTAGAAGGGTTTGAAGAAGCAGCACCATAAGCCCAATTGTCCCTAAGCGCAAGACTAGGATCGAAGGTGGAGTCATATTCAAAGGCACTTACGCATTCTTCTTCGTTATCACTAAAAGAGCCTTTTTTATAAGACAAGAAAGGAAGAAGAAGGACGAAGAAGATAAGGAGCTCAAAGATGATGGGTGAAATAATTATGGATTTCGAACCATTGATCATTTACATTCACTTAACACGTATTTATTCAAGACTTAATGATGATCGAAGTGGGATTATGGCTTCGAGAATCTCAACAATCCACTAATTAATCTTCTTTGAAAATCAACTAGTGTGGAGGTATGTTTACACCATAATAATTCGGACCAATTGGTTGTTTCCATGTAATATTTAAATCAATAAAAATATATGAATCGTTATGTAAAAATATAAAATAGCGGATATCATGCATGTATGACATTTGGCACAAGTTGGTACATGTTGTTCAAAGTGGAACCTTATTCCGATTCAAACTGGGGGGGCGTTCGTGCACCAAAGTGGAAAAACTCAAATGGATGAGTAACCACTCAACAGTTACCATAGTAGTTACATTGCATGGCAAGAAACACTATAAATATGCAATTAACACCACAAGCTAGAGAGGAATCCCTCAATAAAAACGCAATTACATTACTTTTATCCTCCTTTTCTTTTCTTTTTCTTTTATTCACAGCATTTCTTTCATTTTGCAAGAAGATTGTATGGTAGTTTAAGCCTTTTTCTTCATAGTTTATTTAAAGTTTATTGCCTTTAAGTTTATTGTCATTTACTTTCATGATTTACATTTCCTTAGTGTAATCTTTTACTTTACCTGCACATTTGTTTCTTGCAATATTTTACTTCAATTGCATTTTCTTTTCTTTTATTTACAAAACTTTAGTTTCTCATGCTTACTATTTTTGTCCTAGTTAATTACCATAATTTATTACTCACATCAAAGTATTCCCTAAGGAAAGCACAAGTCCTCTTAATTGAGGCATCGAACACAACACAATCTCCTAATAATTATCACTACGATAAAATCTTTGGTTAGCAAGACCAAAAATCTTTCCTCGCATGCTCGCAATCCTAATTAACTTTAATTATGAAGCAAATGAAAATAGCCTAAACACCTTTGAGAATAAATGCCTAATTGATGAAATTCAAAGCATGGTGTTCGATGATTAGATCTTAATGGCTTATGAAGATCCACGAATATCGAATATTCCATTGTTTATAACCTTAAGATATAATTAAAACCACTTTAATTGATTTGTGTTATTGGAAATTGAACCTAACTATATATGAAATTGATTTAAGACTTTGATTATTTTCCCTTATGAGAGAGTATGCGCTTGCATTCAAATGAGAAAATTATATATTAAACACCTTTTAACTCAAACAAACCCTAAACATGCAACTAGGTGTGATTTAATCAAGAAGTAGATCATGAAGATTAATCAAACACACACAATTGAGGAAAAATCCCCCAAAGGGGCAAAACCATTTATTTTCATTATAATATTATAATTGTACAATTTCGGATTACAATGAAAATACAAGTGACTAAGAATTACCCTCAGGTGTCGGATTCTGTAGTCGGCGGCTGGAAATATCCCTTTCCAGTAGGGCTGCAATGAAGAAGAAGAACGGTCTTCTCCACAAGGGTGGAACAGCAACAAAATTGTGTTCCTGGGTTGCAAAGTGATTCACAAGTGTTTGGAAATTTGTGTGAATCAAAAGCCTAGAGTCTTGGTACTCAATAGGTGAAGACTTAGAGTTTTTTGTACTCTGAAAATCGTGTATGGAAGTCTTAGAAAACCACTTCCCGTAGTGGGTTTATAAAGGAAATGTTTAGCCTAGAAAATCTGACCACGATCTGCTGAAGTTTATCCCAGGCGGACCGGTCCGGGCCTGAGGCGGATCGGTCCGGGTAGGCGGACCGGTTCTTTTTATTTTTGGCTTCTTCGGTTCGCTTGCGGTCCGGGGTGTACTGGCTTTTCAGCAGGCGGACCGGTCCAGGTCTGAGGCGGACCGGTTCGCAGGCGGATCGATTCTTTTTCCAGGGCGGACTGGCCCGGCCTGTCAGACTTTGATTCCTCTTCTTCTTTTGATATTCGGATCCGTTGATGACTATATGAATCTTTGAATTTCTTCAACGGTGTAACGGCGTACGACATAACAAATTGATAATGGACAAAAAATGTTCTTACAAATCTCCCCCTATGTCTATGTCAGTACATACATAAAAACAAACATCCGAATTATCAACCAACTAAAAATGCCTATACAAATATACCCTTCCATGAACCCAAAACTGGAAAGATACAATTGAATAAGACTTCAATGTTTACTCTTCGAATCTTCAGGAATCTCAATACTTTTCTCATTAGGGTGTGCAATCCAATGATAATCCATGTAGTACCTACACACATGAGAAAAAGCAAAATACCAAGTGACTTATCGAGTTTGAAATGAGATAAACAGATATGCCAATATGCTAATTGGTGATAAACAACTCAACACTACAAAACTCACTCCCCCTTAATGCGATAATTCTTTCTCCCCCTTTTTATGATGTCCCCAAATAGACAAATGAGAGAAATAATGCAAACAAGCAATGACGGGGTGTCACAAGGAAATACACAACTATTTTTTTAATTTTTCAAAATTTTTCAAACAAAATCACACCATGAATGAACACAAAAACAACCAAGTCCATGATAGCGTAAATTAAGTGGTGTGATCAAATTCGATAGGAAAATCAATGCATACAAACATGACATATGTGCACGATGAATATTGGATACTCCTAACGAATGTACTCAAAGTCTTCCTTTGGTGTAAAAGAATGGTAATAAGTGATATTGACTCAATCATATCAACAAAGCAAAGCTCAAAGTGATTTTCACACCAATAACATCCAAAACGATATAATGCTTTGTCAGGACTTTCAAGGAAGTGCAAACCCGTTTGAATTATCCAACCAAACTCCCTCAGATTTATATTTTGAATAGAGGTAATCTAAATTCTCAAACTTTGGAGAATTAATGGTGAAACCTAAATGGCCCATATTTGGCATGAATATCTTTTTATTGCCTTTAAATTTTTTGGGCTCTTTTAACCTCTTTGGACCCCGGATAATAAAATTCCTCCATTTTTTAGGTCCTTTTGAACGGTGGCTTTTGCGCAAAGAAGAGATAATTACCTTTCGCATCCCCTCCCCGTTCTTAAACAAACACTCAGTCTCACCAAAATGGTTTTTACATGCATGCCAATCTTGTCAAGTTTAATCGCATATTGTACGTTGTATAGACAAAATTGAGATGAAAATACTCAAGCCAATATGTGATAGACAAGTGCAATAATGAAATATAGCCGTGCATGTGTGCAATAAAGGAGATAGGAGTCAAATATGTAGAAAGATATCCCTAATTACATCTCAAAGACTCCAAACAATGTAAAGCACATGGATGAAATGATGTAGCGTCTCAAATCTCTATCAAACAGTCACATGGGTAAATGGAATGAAGGTGTGACTTGGCTATCTTAAATGTTCATCTATAAAAGGTGCAAAAACAGAAATCTTTTTGGGCTTTTCTGAAATATTTATAAAAACGAAAATCTTTTTGGATTTTTAGTTTTTACGAAATAATAAATGAACAAAAATAAAACAAACTAATGGTACATGCTAGCAATAGGCAAAAGAAACAGCATGAAAATCAACCTATGCTAGCAACCAAGACAAGGTCTCAACCGGGAGTAACGGTGGAGTTTTCCAAAGATGGTGACATCTTTTGAACACACTCCACTAGATCATGTGTTGTCTTGATCAAAAACTTCACTTGCTCTCGAATATGTGCAAACTCTCTATCATAATGTGCAGGCAAAATGTCATGAGTGGGTGTATGTGAATGAATGTGTGAAGTGGCATGATATGGCACAAAACCCAACTTGGAACAAAATTCCCTAAGATTTCCTCGCTTCTTGCAGTGGGAGCAAACATAAACCGGTCTAGGAAGTAATTTATCAATAATTTTGGGGTGAACATTCCTAAACGGGCTCCCATGGGACTCACTCACCAAGGTGGATGTAGGCTCGGGTGCATTAAAAGTAGTGAGTGTAGCGTCATTACCTTTTCCAACACCATTCAAAACGGGATAGGGAACCATCTTATCAACCTTCTCAGATGCGTTCTCTAATGAGACTTGGACCTCACGTGTTTGTATGAGATCATCCTCAAGATGGGATACGTGTGTCGTCAAACTAGACACCGTGTTGGTCAAGTCACATTTTTCCCTTTTTAGCTCAACATTCTCTTTTTTCAACTCAGAAATCTGAAGACCTAGAATTCTATTAGACCTTTTTGTTTCCATGGTCTCGATACACAACTTTCGAAAAGCTTTTTGGATCACACAATCATCACCCTTATCATCCTCACTATCACTTAGAGAAGTGGGCATGTCATCTTTCTTACGCTCTCTTCTAAGTTTAGTGGGTCACTCAAATTTCTTTTGCCCTATACCATCGCACTCAAAACATCTTATCTTCTCAAGTTCTTTCTTTCTTTCTTTCTTTCTTTTCCACTCTCATCACAACTCTCTCTTTCTCCAAACAATCTTAAATCTCTCTTAAAGCGGTGATCCTAAGAGCTAACGCTTTATAACGCTTCTTGGTTTCAAAAGACTCAGAATATAACTCGGCGTAAGAGCGTGGGAGATCACACTCACTCTCATTGCTCTCACTGTTGAGGTGTCCTTGTGACGTAGCATCCTCATCGTTGTGAGAAGCATTGGAGGTACTCACATGACTTGCCATGAGTGCGGTGATGTTATGCTCATGCGGTGACTCATCTCCACAGTCCACCGACTCAACCTCACTATCGTCACTAAGGGTAGCATTTAGGACAGCTTTCCCTTTCTCTCTGTTCAGACGTGTGGCACACTCAAAAGCTCTATGACCCTTACCGTCGCATTCAAAGCATCTCTCATTGTCTGTCTTAGGAGGATCTTTAAAATCTTTTTCATTATTTTTCTCAAAATTCCTTTTATCATTGAAATTTCCACTTTTCTTTAATTTGAGAATTCTTTTGAAATTTTTTGCAAACAGGGCCAAGTCATCTAAGTCCAAATCATACTCAGAATCGAACTCAATTTTTTTTTTCTTTTTCTTAAAATGAGTCTTTAAAGAAATGCCATTATCCTTAGCCTTAATGATTTTGGTAAACATGTCAATCTCATAGGTCTGAAGATCTCCTACAAGTTCTTCCAACTTAAGTGATTTCAAATTTCCCAAAGAGTTCAAAACAGTGACTTTAGGAATAAAGCGTTTTGGAAGAGATCTCAAAATCTTTTTAACGACACGCGTGTTATCAATCACTTCACCCAAATTAAAACTTGTGTTAACGATGTCTGAAAAACGAGCATAGAAATTATCAAAGCATTCAGACTCAGACATGGTAATAGTCTCAAATTGGGTGGCCAAATTTTGTAATTTTGATTCTTTAACCGCATTCGTACCCTCATGTGTCAATTTCAAAACATCCCAAGCCTCTTTAGACGTGGTGCATGTCATAATTCGGCGAAACTCATCAGGAGTTATGGATCCGGAAATAGCACTCAAACCTTTAGAGTTAAAAGAAGACCATCTAAATTCATCTTCAGTCCAAGAGGTGACAGGTTTTAAATTAGTCATGTTTTCCACAGTGACGGAAGGAGGTGTCCACCCTCTTTTAACTAAAATCCAAACCCTTTCATCTATGGCTTTAAAGCCGACCTCATTCGGGCTTTCCAATAAGCATAATTTTTCCCGTCAAAAACAGGTAATTTATAATATGATTTCTCCATTTGAACACGCACTTTTTCAAAAATCATTTTTTTCAGAAAAATTATATCTTAGAAAAGATTTTGCGGAAAATAGGAATACGCGATAGATTAGCGTAACCTGCTCTGATACCAATTTGAGAGAGTATGTGCTTGCATTCAAATGAGAAAATTATATATTAAACACCTTTTAACTCAAACAAACCCTAAACATGCAACTAGGTGTGATTTAATCAAGAAGTAGATCATGAAGATTAATCAAACACACACAATTGAGGAAAAACCCCCTAAAGGGACAAAACCATTTATTTTCATTATAATATTGTAACTGTACAATTTCGGATTACAATGAAAATACAAGTGACTAAGAATTACCCTCAGGTGTCGGATTCTGTAGTCGGCGGCTGGAAATATCCCTTTCGAGTAGGGCTGCAATGAAGAAGAAGAACGGTCTTCTCCACAAGGGTTGAACAGCAACAAAATTGTGTTCCTGGGTTGCAAACTGATTCACAAGTGTTTGGAAATTTGTGTGAATCAAAAACCTAGAGTCTTGGTACTCAATAGGTGAAGACTTAGAGTTTTTTGTACTCTGAAATCGTGTATGGAAGTCTTAGAAAACCACTTACCGTAGTGGTTTTATAAAGGAAACGTTTTGCCTAGAAAATCTGACCACGATCTGCTGAAGTTTATCCCAGGCGGATCGGTCCGGGTCTGAGGCGGATCGGTCCTGGTAGGCGGATCGATTCTTTTTATTTTTGTCTTCTTCGATTCGCTTGCGGTCCGGGGTGTACTGGCTTTTCATCAGGCGGACCGGTTCGGGTCTGAGGTGGACCGATTCGCAGGCGGATCGGTTCTTTTTCCAGGGCGGACCGGTTCGGCCTGTCAGACTTTGATTCCTCTTCTTCTTTTGATATTCGGATCCATTGATGACTATATGAATCTTTGAATTTCTTCAACGGTGTACGACATAACAAATTGATAATGGACAAAAAATGTCCTTACACCTTATGTTGTTAGAATTGGAATAATTATTTTGTTGGATTAGAAGGAGCATGGGATAAACGTTGTTATCTTGTTAATTTATGGTTGTTGTTGGTTTATGTTGGATGTATGCAATTGGAAATGGAAATTGGTTGTTTAGTTTGCTTAATTCTTAATTTATTTCACACTACTAATTCATTAACTAGTGATAATGTCTTAACGACTACCCTATCTAGACGGAAGTATATCAGGGGGTTTCCTTGTTTGGATTTCATGTATGAGATATCCCATGCATGGAGTCTAGAGATGGGTAGGAGTGAGGACATTAGAAACATTATAATTGACATATCTAATTATAATGTTTAGATTGGTGAGTAGTCCCATGCTAAATATATCCTCTTGACTTATTTGAGAATCCCTTTGGAAGTTAATGATATAACGTAATATTTCGTTTATGGTCTAGTTTAGAATGACCCAAACGGTGGGGTTAATGGAAAATAATAATGTTATGATAAGTGATAAGCTAAATGACAAATGTAGAATGATAGTAAGATGATAATGAAATTGATTAAAATGAAATGGCTAAATGGACGTGGTTGAGGGGGTGTGCCGAGAGAGAACACTCTTACTAGTGCATGTTGAAGGAGCATGATTTTATATGTGTGTCACGCTAGATGTTCTTGTCCCGACTAAGCTATAATGAGGTGGTTCTCGGTCGGCGTGGCGTTATGTGGTTTTAATGGTACATGGATTTGCTTCATCACACAGTTTATTTATACGTATAGTTTCGACCATGCAAAAGAAAAATGGTATTCAGTTGTGTCATGATATATATTTGTTTGTGACAAGATTTATTAATATTTCTAGCCATGCGTATGACATCCGGTGCCAGGATGTGTGACAATCTTTATATTTACGTATCTTATGTTCTTGAGATGGCCTAGGAGAAGGGGCACATGTCGATTGTAGTTTAATTAATAAATTATTTACTAAAACTAATGAGTTAATTAAAATGGATTGTGAGGTTCCTTAGAAAATGGTTGGTTATTATGGTAGGCTAGATAATTATGGACTTATCACTTATATATATAACTAATTTTTAGTTGCGTCTCTTTGGTAATTTGCTAGATTTTGATCCCTTTTTATCTGTGGAAACCTTGTAGGTTCTAGGGTTGGTCCACGTGAGCAGATTCATCATCAGCAGCAACATCAATGTAGGTTTATCTCCATGATGTGCTATCTTTTATTTTAATCGTATGAGTTGTGTATTTTGGATATAAGCTGGTTTGCATATATCAGACAGGACAACTAGTATGTATATTTTACATATCTATTGAATGGGTTTATAGTGAGACTTTGTATTAGCATATTTTAAGACTTACGGTGTAGTTGTAGAGATATATTATAAATTGTCTTTGTTTATGATGCATTTATTAGATAATTTATTGGAGGTTTATCGTATTGCATTCTTATCTTGTCACTTATTTCATTTGTTTTCCATACATGCTGAGAATAATATTTAAATTTTTTCGACAAGTTCTATATTTTAATGTTAGGAAGTCATCAACCCTAATGTTAAAATATATGGGATGTTACATAAAACCTTACCACACATTATGGTAATATACTTGTTCAATCACCCCTAGAGAAAGAGAGAAAAATTGAGGTGGACAGAGACAGAGAGGAATGAGATGGGAAGATCTGAACTCCTTTTCAATCTTTATTCAAGGTGTGTCCATACATAAATCCGAGGTGTTCATGAATCACATACTTGAAGATCTGAGGTGATTAGTCTTCCACGACATGATAACATAACACGACACGAAATTATAAGAAATTGATTTTATGTTTTCCGGGTTTGGGTCAATATTTAGTAAATAAAAAATACCCGTTAAGGTAATTGTTAATGTTTGGGAATTTATCCATGCAATATTGGACCTATTTTTACCCATTAGCATTAACAAGTTATATAGGATGACACTTGTGCAAATACTTAAAAGAAAAATATAGGTTTTATTGAGATGAGTATATTTTTAATGTATATATTTAATTTTGTATTGTGTAAATATATGTATATTGTTAAAACATGTTGAAAACACAAGAATATATATAATTTTTCCCAATTTTAAAATCGAAAAAATTATTAATGAGTGTCAACCGTTTCGGTCATGTAACCCGTTCACATTAACAATTAGGTCTGGTTTGGTTTGGTATGAGAAATCGTTTAGGTTAACGGCTTATGTATGGGTTAAGGGTATTTTGACACGAACCCGATATCACACTACATTAACACGCCCCGTTGACAAGTCTAAAAGATCTATTAATATCAAATGTGGTTCCCCTACAAGAATAATAAATATAAAATCCATCCCACACATTTTTCCCAAATTATGTTTGAATCTAAGATCAATATAATTTGATTCCTTTATTAATACTTCGTTGTGTTAAAATTCATTTTTGAAAACCTAAAACCAATTCATGTCGGAAAAGATTATGTAGGATATGATTTAGTGATTGAAATGGCAGTTGAGAGTCTAGCTTTAGATTTTGATATAATTTGTGATGTCGTACTAGTACATACAAATTCTTATAATTATGTCTAAGCATTTGATATATTTTAAAAGTGAAACAAATAATAGACACATGTATTTTTTTTAATACCAGAAAGGAGATTAATTAATGTTTTCAGACTCAAGGTTAACTTAGGAGAGAGACTAACCAATAAACATAGGATTATCTCACTGGAGATATATATTAAAAATCAATCACGAACATGAAAAGAGAAGTTTAACCCATGAACTAGCGGTGGAACTTAAAAGAGGAGAAATCAAAACTATTTATAGATTAAATAATAATTAAGTAATATGATATGCCGTGGATGATGCTGACGTAATATGGAATAAGATGGCTATATGCTATAGGAGAATATTATATATTATTTTATACACACATACACACACACACACACACACACACACACACACAAATAGGCTCCATTACATACGAAGTATCCAAACCGATTTTTGTAACTAGTAAAAAAAATATTTTTCAACTAAATTTTTTTATATGACGTTTAAACATTTCAAGGAACCCATATAAATAATTAGCTAAAACTAACTTTGTTTTCTATTTTAAAACAAATGTGTCAAATTTTTGCAAACATTTAAAGCACTTTAAAAGCTGCAAAGTTTAACTTATTTTTTAAAATAGCAAAAAAAATGTTAGTTTGAGTTGATTTTTTTTATATGGGTCCCGTGAAATGTTTAAATTCCACACACAAAAAAAACTAAACTCAAAAATATTTTTTTTAATATTTTTTTAAAAAATGGTTTGCGTCAATAGTATGTATACTTGGAATGTATGAGAGACTCTCTCTCTCTCTCTCTCTCTCTCTCTCTCTATATATATATATATATATATATATATATATATATATATATATATATATATATATATATATATATATATATATAAGCCAACATAATCTAAGGAAATTTAGTGGTGGAATAGAGAAGGAAGAAATTTAATAATAAATAAAATAGAGTGTTATATAACATAACGAAGAAATGGAAATAAAGGAAATTTTGAGAAAGGTAAGCGTGATAAGAAAGAAATGGCTTATCATTTTGTACTAGTAAATACATGTTTTAAAAAGTGGCTTGAACACTTAATAATATAAAAGTGGAACGCATAAGAGCCAAATAGTTTTTTTCATTACTAGAAAAGGAGACTGATGAACGTGCAAAGATTGTAAGGTTATCCCTGGAGAGAGATTAACCTCACAACATAGGATAATGGTGTTGGATAAAAATATTAAAAATCAACCACGAGTGCGAAAAGTGAAGATTAACCCACGAACTAGGTGGTGGAACTTAAAAGGAGAGAAATTATAACTATTTAAAGATAAAGTATTAAATGAAGCTACATGGAATACTGAAGAAGAGACTAAAATAATATGGAATAAGATGGACACATGAATTAGGAGAATATAAAAAAAAATTCTTGGAGAATCAAAAGGCAAGGGGCCACAGTCTAAAGAAACTTGGTTGTGGAATGAAGAAGTACAAAACATAGTAAAAATTAAAGGAGAGTGCTTTAAAACATGGCAAAAAAATAGAAATGAAGAAAATTTTGAGAAATGTAAATGGGCTAAAAAGGAAGCTAAGAAAGTGGTAAGAGATGATAAGTTAAAAGCGTATGATGATCTTTATACAAAATTAGGAACACAAGAGGGGGAAAAAGTATTTATAAGCTTGCTAAACTTAGGGACAAGAAAACAAAAGATTTTAATAATGTTAAGTGTATCAAAAGTGATGATTCGAGAGTCCTAATCAAAGATGATGAAATTATAGAAAGATGGAAAAACTACTTTGAAAGGTTGTTAAATAGATATAATGGGAGTAGATTAGATGTAGAGGAACTCAAGAAGACTCGAGAAAATATATTTTTCCTCAAAATTAGGACAACAGAGGTTATGATTGCTTTAAAAAAGATGAAAAGATGGAAGGCTTTAGGACTAGATGGTATCCCTATTGAGATTTGGAAGTGCTTAGGGGAGGATGGAGTATCATGGCTTACAAAATTATTTAATAGAATTTTAATGACTAATAGGGTGCCTGATGAATGGAGAAAAAGGGTTTTAGTTCAAATTTATAAAATAAAGGGGACATACAAAGTTGTTCAAATTATCATGGTATTAAGTTAATGAGTCATACAATGAAACTTTGGGAGAGTGATGGAATATAGATTGCGATTGAAGACAACAATATCTGAGAATCAATTTGGGTTTATGCCTGGGAGGTGAATATTGGAAGCAATATATTTATTGAGGAGAATAATGGAGAGGTATAGGGAGAAAAAGAAGGATCTTCACATGATTTTTATAGATTTGGAGAAAGCGTATGATACGATACCTAGAGATATAAGACGGTGGGTTCTACATAAAAGAGGAGTGACTCGCAGATATATTGATGTGATCAAGGATATGTATGATGGTGCGATGACTACAGTAAGAACTGATAAGCACCCAAAAGTGTCTATTTATACCCCGAATAGATGCATTTTAGTCACTCTTTTTAATTAAAATTAGCCTTAGGTCGTATTTTATTATTTTTCAAGTAAATCAGCAGTCGCAACATCAAATCATGCTAAGAAAAGTCAATTGCTACTCAATAGAGGTCAAAAGCGTTAAATGAAGAAATTCAAAGCGATCGCGAATTCTGAAGTCCTATTTGAGCGTGCCGAGATGTGTTTCGATGTCCCGAACCAGTCCCATAACCCAAATCTGAGCCTACACCCAGTCCAGACCATTCTTCGAGCCCGGTGTGTGTTGAGTTTGTACCTCTACTATTTTTTTTAGATTTTTATTTGTGTCGTTATTTTTAGGAATTATTTCAGAATTTTCTAGGATTTATTTATTTTGATTTGGATTTTTAATCTTTATTCTATTTTTATTAGGATTAGTTTTTAGAAATTTATTTTCAAGTTTTATTAGATTTTAATTTCTTTAATTTTAGTTTTATTAGGATTATATTTTTTTTAGTTTTAATAGAGTTTTATTTTTATTTTTATTTAGTGTCTTTTAATTTTTATTTTGAGATGTTAGTTTTTTTTAGGTTTATTAGATTTTAATTTTTTTTATTTTTTTAGGTTGTGTTAATTTTTAGGGGTACAAATTAAACACACACACACGTATCATACTAACTTGTGAGCTAATACCCATAAATCAAACCCCTCACCCACACCAACCTATCATGCACCTCCACCACACCTCAACATACCCTATTCATCTTCTTCCTACACTCTCTTTCTCTCACCTCCCTCCATCATCATGAACCCACCACCTTACGCCACCACCAATTCCATTCAAACCGCGCCCCAACCGTGACCCAACTCTGCCGTCCTTACCTCCAGCCGAAGGCGCAACAGCCACCTCAGGCAACCAAATCCAACCCATGTGCGCCACCTGCAAACCGAAACCCTCCAGCCCAGCCACCTCAGCTGTCACCTGAACCCGCGGCCCACCAGCCCCCATACCCGATTTCGTCCAGCAAACCTGCAAACCCAAACTCGTTTTCCCCTTTAAAATCCGACCCAGAAACCCGTCACCCAAACGGGTTTACCTGATTCCAATTTTCGAACCCGACTCATCCCTTACTCATGTCAAGACCCAAACCGAGTCAACCTCCACCCCACCAAAATCGGAACATACAAATCTGCCAAGATTTAAAGTACTCAAATTCTTCCACATGTTTATCTTGACTTGGTAGAATCCAAATCCCACAAAAATCTCTCAAGAAAAAGCAATACGTGGGGTATAAAACAAATGGAAGGAGTTCATTTAGAGAGACTCTTAGAAAAAAAAAAAACGGAGAGACGTTGAGAGAGAGAAACAGAGTTTATATTATGTACAGTTTAGGGTTATGAAAAAATTCTGAAAAATACAAAAAAATTTAGTTTAACTTTAGGATAATTTTTAGGTTTACTTTCTACTCTTCTTTTTGTAATCAAGTGCTGAAAATTGTGAAAACGTTAGATGCATGTCAAGGCGTCTTTCAAGATAAATTTGTGGAAAAAATTGCGTATTGTATTTCTACATTCTCTTTTCAATTTATTTCCTTCTTGACATATTATTTATTGTTGTTTATGCACACATGAGAATGTTTGGCTAAACACCCCGTTCAAGGGGTGGGATGCACTGCGAATGATGTTAATTTAATTAATTGGTTTTATTAATTTTATATTTCCAGGTAAATTAATTTTTAACTGTCACCGATTAATTTATGTAATGAGAGTTAGTAAATTAATTGAACGAATTAATGTTTGAATTTAGGAATCGAACTAGAGATAGGTTTTTTCGAAATTTGAATATTAATTCGGTGTTGAAATTTGAAGATTGCTATTGTTTTCGTTAAATTGATCCTAGCAGGTAATTTTCTGAAAATAGTATAAGTCCTATTTTTTCATTGTGTGACATTTTAAAATTAATTTCCTATAAAAGATTTTATTAAATTTATAATTTTAACAAGAGTTAGATTATCGATTTAATATTATCTCGAAATATTTCAAAATTAATAAATTGAGAAATTAAAATAATTGAAAATGTAGTGTAATCCCATCTCTTGACCTTCTCACATTATTTCACACTCGGTTGCACATTCTTTTTCATTATTTAGTCATTTTATAATTTTTAACATTTGTTAGTTAATTTTTCCCTTGAAATTATTTTTTAAAATAAAAAAATAAAAAAATATTTTAATAAAAAAATTGGAATTGCACGTTTTCACATAAAATATTTCACCTTGAAAGTTGGATTGATACCCGTACTTACCGCAATACGAGTTATTTTTAGATAAGTTTTGTAGGTACTAAAGAAAATTTTGAGAGTGACTTTTAAAGACAACGACCGTACAACGAACATACACGCAAGAAGCCTTTTATCAAATGGCGACGTTGCCGCTTTCTTAGCCTGGAAGCAATTGAAGACTTGTAATTTTTTTTTTAGTTGTAATTATTATTCCTCCTCCCTCCTCCTTAGACTAGTTGTATAGGATTTTTGAAGATTATGTATTTATTTGGGGAGCATTTTGACACCAGTTTATTTTGTAATAGTTATTCGTAAAAAAGAAGCGAAAAGGGAAATCGGATAAGGTAGAGAGAGGGCGTCGAAGGCGAGGAATTTTTAAAGCCTCTCTACTTTGGGCCGGTAGGACTCCCGGGGACGATTAAGATAGGCGAGATCTTCCCTGGTCGACTCAACTCGGTCTTCACACCACGTGTGTAAAAATCGTGGGAGGTACAATTTTTTTATCCCTCGCGACTCTCTTGCCAGCGAGTTCATTTTTTGTGTGATTAATTGCTCCAATGTGCTTTTAATTTCTGCATCGCACTTAAATTGAATGGTTTGATGAATTAATTTACCTAAAACCTGGACCTGGTCATTGAAACGAGAAGGGATTTTATCACCCGACTCACTCGCTTATCCATTGTGTGCTACCCTAGCTGTCATTAAATTTAAAAGCAATCAACTAGCTTGCCCCGTAGGAACACATTTTTGCAACAGGCGATCACAAAGATAAATTTCGTGATTTTGTCCCCCGCGGACTTAATTAAAATTTGACTACCCCTTTCACTAATTTTGAAGATAATAATTGGCTATGTGCTCATTAGGATTTTTTCTTAACTCGTGTGTGTCCAATTCCATTCTTTAGGTAGTCGATTTTAGTTAGTTCGATCACATCCAAAGTCCATTTTCTCCCCTTTTTCGAAAAAAAACCAAAAATATTTTCCTTTTTTTAAAAAAATATTTCCGAAAATGCCCCAAAAATATTTTCCTTCTTTTTTTCAAGTATTTCCAAAAATCCCAAAAGATTTTTTTCCCATATTTAAAATACCAAAAAGATTTTCCTTTTCTTATTTTCAAAAATCACAAAAAGATTTTCTTTTCTTTCGAAATATATTTAAAAACCGAAAAATATTCCTCCTGTCATGGCCGAAGAACGTCATTTACGGGAATACTTTGGCCATTTCACATTCTCTGGAAGTTTGTTTAATGATAAGCCCGAATCGACCCTTGATTCATTAATTCAGGGTTTTAACTCTTAAATGCCCACTGTTGATACTCGTGTTTCGTCCACTCACACATCTCCTACTCCACTGCCTCCGGTGTTGAGTGTCAACACATCCCATACTTCGCCGTGTACACACTGCTTTCTTGTCTATCACTTGTCCCATGAGTGTCCATTTATATTCTCTCCATCTGACTCCACCTTGGAACATGTGTATCCCTATGACACTATTTTGGAACCACCCTCGACGTATTCTCACGACATATCCAATGTCGAGGGGTATGAATACCCAAGCTCTTCATGGCGGCCTGCTCACCCTTCCATGCAATATGAATCCCAACGTCATGTTGTGGATCCTTATGGTTTCCAACAGTCGTCATCGCTACCTTGTGCACTCATTCACGATCAGTTCTCTCACTATGCACCCCATGAGCCTCAACCATTTGTCCATCACGAAGGCGCTCCTATCGTGTATGATGAACTTGGCCCCACTCCACACACTTCATTCGAGTATTCTCCATATAGTCCTATCCATAGCGAGTTACGTCCACCTCACCACCACCGCCACCCACTGTCATCTCCCCACCACCTTGCACATCCGCTCTCGAGAGCCTCTTACACAAGTTCGTGCTCACTCTTCAATCTCAAAATGAAGCCCTTCAACGGTTTGAACACTGGTTTACTGCATTTGAGTGCGTGAAGGAGTCGGATTTCACCACAAGTCAATCCATTATTGCACCCGTGTGGGATGATGATGTGTCGTCTTGTGCCACTAATTTTGAGTGTGTCCAACCCTATCATCCTGATAATCTTGCAGTTGAGACCACCCAGTGGTCCGAACCCCAAGTTGACAATTGTGTTAACATATCCACTGTTTGTGAGACTGACCCCACCCCGCCTTATCCTTTCAAACCCACCATTGAGTTTCACCTTTCCCCTTCCACCGAATCCATACTTATGCCCGAGTCTGCACCTTTTGACCCTTTTATGTGTGTTCCCGAGGAACCCATTATTTATAGGTTAGCTACGGCTGCGAGTGCTACCCACTGTCCTGAGATTGAATCTGAGATGGTTTCTACCACTCTGGATATGGATCCTACCCTACCATGCTTGACTTCCGTTGAGTCGAATATTGATGTAGATTCATCTATCTCGGACCTTAAAGCCTCGTTAGACCCATTCACCACCTCAGATGGTGACGTCGTGGTGGCTAAGTTGATCACTTCCTCGTTTATTTCCACACTCCTCCAGTGATTGCCCTTGAGGATCACTCTGCGCCTCCTGAGGCATACGTGTCTCCTACTCGTGAGTTAGATCATATTCTCCCACCCTTTGTCCCACCCTTTGTCCCACCCGATCCACCCATTATCCCTTTCAACCCACCACTTGGTTTGGACCTTGTTATTGCACCTCACATGTTCCCATCTACGCATTTAGGTCCTCACCTACACCCACCCTCAGCCCTAGTGATCCACGATCCGATTTGTGCACTTTTCATCAACACCACTATCTATGAGAGTATTTATTCTACTCTCCCCATACGTGACACCGAGCTTGTTACTTTATGCACACCACTTCTTTTTTGTGTTGATTTTCTACATCGACAACTCCCTGGAGTGTCACGGTGCGACCATTATCACCGTCCATTTATAGAACAGCCGTGCACTTTCTCTGAGTCCCACCCCATTATTATTGCCAAGCTATTTTCCCTCCCTATCCAACTTGAGCACCATACTTATAGGGCCCTTATTTCCCTCACATTTACGCTCAATAAGGCCCGTGGTCGATTCTTATTCTCCCTTGCCTTTCTCATTCTTACCTTAATACCCACCCACCCATGGTCCACCGATGCTTTGCATCGAGTGATGCACTTTGCCATACAAGTGCATTGACCTATTTTCTATCCTTTATCCAACAAGACTGAAGCTTCAGTCTTGTTTGGGGGTGATTTTCATCATCCCATTTTTCTGCCGCCCCGCACTTTCACAGATCTTATCTTTAGGGTGCGAACGGATCGGTCTGGCTGAAGACGATAAACTTAGCGCTACTGGGAGGCAGCCCGTTGTTCATTATTTCTGAGTATGAGTCTTATCCTGTTTGGGGGTGGTGTCAATGATTTTCACATACTTTATAGACTTGTACGTATTTTTGTATTACATTTGTTCTTCAGGTTTCATCTATCCTCCAGAATGTGGTACATTTGACTAGTGGTTCATTATGGTACTATTTTTCCTCCCTTGTGATTTCAATTTATATATGGTTTTTAACATCGAGGACGATGTTCTCTTTTGTTAGGGGGTGGAAAATTTATCAAAATCGCACCTCTTTTGAAAATTTTCAGAAACAAGTGATTTTAAACTTTTTGTGCAGTTAAATTAAAATTTTTATGGCATGAATTGTCTATCATCCCTCTTTTAGAAATCTCGGAATACCTGTGTTTGACCCAAAAATTATGCTTTTTACAATAAATTAATTAATACATGTTTAAGCGTACATGCACCATGAATTCCTAAACTCGACAATTTTGCACTATCACGTTTACAATCAAAAGTTGAAAAGTAAATATATTCTCAAGAAAGCCTTAAAAGATCACTAGTGGCGACTTAAACCCGTGAGATTTGAGCTTTACACATTTTTGAGGGTTTTTACGTATCTCCAAGTCACAAGTTAACTCAACTTTCTTTGGGTACTACATTTAGTCGTTGCATGGTCTCATTATTTTTTCAATTTTGGCATAATCACTGAGAATGACATTACTTTCGAGTTGTAAGAAACATGTGTATTGTAGTTTGTCCCTAGCACTAACCGATTTTTTCATACACTTACCATTTTTTATCATTCCACATTTTCTTATCCATGTATATCCTTTACCAGATACTATCCCCATATCATTTTCTATCACTACCATTATTTTTGAGAAAAAGAGAGTTTGAAATTTTCCATATAAATTGTCTTCATTTGTGCTATGAAAAGGAAAATGTATTGCAATAAAAAAAAAGAGCAAAGAAAGAAAATAAAAATAGAAAAGAAGAAAAAGAAAGCATGTGATCATAAATTCAAAAGATGAAGACATTAGTTATTCAAAGTGTGTCACACTCCTCTCAAAACCCCTATCATTCATCTTCTTCATTTCATTGTCCCCTCATACCATTCATAAACCACATATTCACCCTTGGTAATGTGTTCGGGCAAACGAAAAGATTATATGGTGAATAATTCGACATTCTCGACATAGTGGTTAGCATTCGTTCATGAGATCAATATTCTTTCATGTATCCGTCATTTTCTATAAAGTGTGTGAGACGTTTGAACTTATTTTCATTTACTCACCTCCTCACACACTAGAGAGATACACTTACCCAATTCTCAGGGAGTTCGATTCAGAGAGATATATCCAGTGAGAATTGAAGTCAAAACGTCGATTCTATAAAGGCAATCTAGGAATTACTCTAATGATACTTAAGATTGTTTCACACTACACACGCTGAGTTTTAGGAAGGAATACGCTTTTTGGTATTAAGTAATTTCATATCTTATTTTGATAAGTTGAATACAGTATTCCTTGACGTCCTTTTTAGTTGGGTTATATAGCATTTCATCATCTAATCTGAAATTACATCTTAATAAGTTTTCGAATTTTGTGGGTATATTCACTACAAACCCTCACGAGGCACCACTTGTCCTGTAGGGCAACCTATAGGTTTAATGGCTTGTTGCACATGATAAGTGCAATCGCCAGTGCCTGCGAAAGTAGCACACTTTTGGATACTTATCTCGGTTTTCTCTCTAATTTTGCTCAAGGACTAGCAATGTTCTGTTTGGAGGTGGTGTGATAAGCACCCAAAAGTGTCTATTTTATACCCCGAATAAATGCATTTTAGTCACTCGTTTTAATTAAAATTGGCCTTAGGTCATATTTTATTATTTTTCAGGTAAATCAGCAGTCGCAACATCAAATCATGCTAAATCAAGTCAATTACGACTCAATAGCGGTGAAAAGCGTTAAATGAAGAAATTCAAAGCGACCGAGAATTCTGGAGTCCTATTTGAGCGTGCCGAGATGTGTTTCGATGTCCCGAACCAGTCCCGTAACCCAAATCCGAGCCTACACCGAGTCCAAACCATTCCCCAAGCCCGGTGTATGTTGAGTTTGTACCTTTATTATTTTTTTTAGATTTTTTATTTGTGTCATTTTTTTAGGAATTATTTTAGAATTTTCTAGGATTTATTTATTTTGATTTTTAATCTTTATTTTATTTTTATTAGGATTAGTTTTTAGAAATTTATTTTCTACTTTTATTAGATTTTAATTTCTTTAATTTTAGTTTTCTTAGGATTATATTTTATTTTTTTTAGTTTTAATAGAGTTTTATTTTTATTTTTATTTAGTGTCTTTTAATTTTTATTTTGAGATGTAAGTTTTTTTTAGGTTTATTAGATTTTAAGTTTTATTTTATTTTATTTTAGTTTTAGTTTTATTTTTTTTCAGGTTGTGTTAATTTTTAGGGGTACAAATTAAACACGCAGACACATATCATACTAACTTGTGAGCAAATACCCACAAATCAAACCCCTCACCCACACCAACCAATCATACACCTCCACCACACCTCAACATACCCTATTCATCTTCTTCCTACACTCTCTTTCTCTCACCTCCCTCCATCATCATAAACTCACCACCTTACGCCACCACCATTTCCATTCAAACCGCGTCCCAATCGTGACCCAACTCCGACGCCCTTACCTCCAGCCGAAGGCGCGCCAGCCACCTCAGGCAGCCAAATCCAACCCGTGTGCGCCACCTGCAAACCGAAACCCTCCAGCCCAGCCACCTCAGCTGTCGCCTGAACCCGCGGCCCACCAACCCCCATACCCGATTTCGTTCAGCAAACCTGCAAACCCAAACCCGTTTTCCCCTATAAAATCTGACCCAGAAACCCGTAACCCAAACGGGTTTACCTGATTCCAATTTTTGAACCCGACTCATCCCTTACTCATGTCAAGACCCAAACCGAGTCAACCTCCACCCCACCAAAATCGGAACATACAAATCTGCCAAGATTTAAAGAACTCAAATTCTTCCACATGTTTATCTTGACTTGGTAGAATCCAAATCCCACAAAAATCTCTCAAGAAAAAGCAATACGTGGGGTATAAAACAAATGGAAGGAGTTCATTTAGAGAGACTCTTAGAAAAAAAAAACATGGAGAGAGGTAGAGAGAGAGAAACAGAGTGTATATTATGTACAGTTTAGGGTCATGAAATTTTTTTGAAAAATACAAAAAAATTTAGGTTAACTTTAGCATAATTTTTAGGTTTACTTTCTACTCTTCTTTTTGTAATCAAGTGCTGAAAATTGTGAAAAAGTTGGTTGCATGTCAAGGCGTCTTTCAAGACAAATTTGTGGAAAAAATTGCGTATTGTATTTCTACATTCTCTTTTCAATTTATTTCCTTCTTGACATATTATTTATTGTTGTTTATGCACACATGAGAATGTTTGGCTAAACACCCCGTTCAAGGGGTGGGATGCATTGCGAATGATGTTAATTTAATTAATTGGTTTTATTAATTTTATATTTCTAGGTAAATTAATTTTTAACTGTCACCGATTAATTTATGTAACGAGAGTTAGTAAATTAATTGAACGAATTAATGTTTGAATTTAGGAATCGAACTAGAGATAGGTTTTTTCGAAATTTGAATATTAATTCGGTGTTGAAATTTGAAGATTTCTATTGTTTTCGTTAAATTGATCCTAGCAGGTAATTTTCTGAAAATAGTATAAGTCCTATTTTTTCATTGTGTGACATTTTTAAATTAATTTCCAGAAAAAGATTTTATTAAATTTATAATTTTAACGAGAGTTAGATTATCGATTTAATATTATCTCGAAATATTTCAAAATTAATAAATTGAGAAATTAAAATAATTGAAAATGTAGTCTAATCCCATCTCTTGACCTTCTCACATTATTTCACACTCGGTTGCACATTCTTTTTCATTATTTAGTCATTTTATAATTTTTAACATTTGTTAGTTAATTTTTCCCTTGAAATTGTTTTTTAAAATAAAAAAATAAAAAAATATTTTAATAAAAAAATTGGAATTGCAGGTTTTCACATAAATTGTTTCACCTTGAAAGTTGGATTGATACCCGTACTTACCGCAATACGAGTTATTTTTAGATAACTTTTGTAGGTACTCAAGGGAATTTTGAGAGTGGCTTTTGAAGACAACGACCGTACAACGAACATACACGCAAGAAGCCTTTTATCAAGCACATCAGCCGAAGAAAGTAGTGAATTTTCAATTACGGTAGGCCTACACCAAGGATAATCATTAAGTGCTTATCTCTTTGCTCTTGTTATGAATGAGTTGACTGGACAAATACAAGGTGAGGTTCCATGGTGTATGCTATTTGCAGATGATATAGTTTTAGTGGATAAGACTAAGATGGGGATTAATGTTAGGTTGGAATTGTGGAGAGAAACTTTAGAAACAAGAAGATTTAAAATAAGTAGAACTAAAACAGAATATGTGGAGTGCAATTTTAGTAGTAATAGGAGGACAAATGGAGATGTGGTGAAATTGGAGGGTCAAGAGATACCTAAAATTATATTTTTCTTTATTTATGATCAATTATCCAAAAATATGGAGATATTAGTGATGATGTTACTCATAGGATTAGAGCTGGCTGGGTTAAGTGGAGAAATGCCACCGGCGTTTTGCGTGATAGGCGTATACCTCTGAAGTTAAAAGAAATTTTTTATACGATGGTCATTAGACCCGCCATGTTATATGGGATAGAGTGTTGGGAAACCAAGAAATAAAATGTGCACAAAATGAGTGTGGCGGAGATGCGAATGCTAAGATGGATTTGTGGTAAAACTCGAAAGGATAAAATTAAAATTAAAAAATTCGTGAAACGGTAGAAGTAGCTCCTATAAAAGATAAATTGAGAGAAAATTGACTTAAATGGTTTGGACACGTCAAGCGTAGACCAATGGATGCTCTTGTAAGGAAGAGTGATTTAATTAGTATTTATGGTAACACAAGGGGTAGAGGTAGGCCTAAATTAACTTGGTGGGATATTATAAAAAATGACATGATGTCATGTGGTTTAACCGAAGATATTGCATTGGACAGAATGGAATGGAAAAATAGGATTCATGTAGGCGACCCTAAATAATTGGGAAAAGGCTTTATTGAGGTTAGTTGAGTTAAATGCAGGACGAATATATTGTCGAAAGACGAAATTTTTTACATGATATATTATTAAATAAAGATAATGGGGCTATAATGGATATGGAGGGGCTTAAGAAGATTTGAGAAAATATAATCTTTTTACAAAATGAGGACATTGGACATTAGGACTTCTTTAAAAAGGGAGGGCTTTGGATCAAATGGTTTTGCTAATAATGTATGGAACTGTTTAGAGAAGGAAAAATTTTCTTAACTAATAAACATTTTCAATAAAATATAGTGACTAAAAGGATTCCCGATGAATGGATAAGGAGTATTTTAGTACCTATTCGTAAAAATGAAGAATATTTATAAAGTTTTTAAAATTATCATGGTATTAAATTAACGAGTATTACAAAGAAACTTTAGTAGTGATTGATAAAACGAAGATTAAAATGAGATCTAACAAATATGAAAATAATTTTGGCTTTATGCCAAGTATGTCATGAATGGAAACTCCTAATATATTGAGGGGATTAATTAATATGTTCAAATAAAAAATAGGAAAGCTGAATGTTTAGCTATTTTGAGGGGAATTCAATTACATATTGATCTAAGTATCTCTCATATTTTGGTGGAATCAAACTCAAAATTGGTCATAGATATTCTATTGGGAATAATCCCAAAACCTCCTTGGATTCTTCTTCAAATTGCTAATGAAATTCAAAGCTTCAATATCTCCATATCCTACTGTCACTACTTTAGAGAAGCAAATAAGGTTGCTGATAGTCTGGCCAATCATGGGATTCAGTATCAATGTACCATCTTCTTCGATCAAGTCAGGGACCTGTCCCAAGTATGCTAGAGGCTTATATAATCTGGACAATCAAGGATTACCCTATATTAGATTAGTTAAATTATGTATTTGTTTGTTTCCTTTTTCTTTTTGTATTTCCTTTCTCTAGCTTTGTAAAAGCCACCATGATAGGGCTCTTCTATCATAATTTTCTAATAAATTAAGGGATTCTCTCCTCTTCTCTAAAAAAAATCAAAGAAAAAATAAAGATATTCATATGGTTTTATAGATTTTGGGAAATCATATTATAGAATACGTATATATATATAATAATGTGAGTTTTAAATAAAAAAGAAGTGACTTGTAGATATATTGATGTGATTAAGAATACGTATGATGGTTACATGACTATATTAAGAACAACAACTAGAAAGAGTATTGTATTTCCAGCTACAATAGATTTTAACCAAGGTTTAACACTAAGTTTTTATCTTTTTTCCCTTGCTATGGATGAATTGGCTGGACAAATACATAATGAGATTCTATGGTATGTGTTATTTACTGATGATATTAATTTAGTGGATGAAATAAATTAGGCATGTCAACGGATCGGAGAGGGGTTGGTTTTAGGGAGATTAATCGGGTCTTCATCGGGTTCGGGTCCGAGTTCGGGTCTTCATAGGGTCTACAATATTGGATCAGGATCCAAAACGGGTCTTCGGGTTCGGGTCCGAGTCTGACCATATATATATTTATTTTATATTTAGTTTTATTTTATTCCCCCTCTTTATTTTTTAATCTTAGATTAAAATATTTTGTAATGTATTATAGTATATGATTAGTATAAATAAAACATATATTTATTATATATATAAATACATATTTTTATATATAATACTTACATTTTATATTGATAAGATATATTTATAATTATATATATAAATTTATTGTGTGTATATATATATATATATATAAAATAATGTATAAGTCAGTTCGGGTCTTCGGGTTTAGGTTTTGTATAGGATCCGGACCCTACCTATTTAAGAAACAGGTTTTTAGGTCTTCGCGTCCAAAAAAATATGCTCAGACCCTACTATAAGTCTCGGGTTCGGGTCGGGTCCAGGTCTAGACCCTACCCATTAATAGGCCTAAAACAAATGTAGGGATTAAATCTAAATTGCAATCTAGAAATCAACTCTATAAAATAAGGTTTAAAATAAGTAGGACTAAAAAATAGTTTGTGGAGTGAAAGTAATAGTGGAAAGAGAAATGGGAATGCGATGATAACTGAGGGGCAAAAGATACATAAAAGTGATCATTTTGGTGAGGTAGGCTCGATTATTCAAAGAGATTATGATATTAATGATAATCACACCAAATGTTATAAGAAGGTTGAGTCAAGTGGAGATGTGTTGTCGACATATTATATGATCAACATATACCTTTAAACTTGAAGAGGAAAATCTGCAGGGTAAATATTAAACCTGCCATGTTATAAGGGATGAAATGTTGGGAAACAAGAAATAATACATGCAAAAATTGAGTGTGGCGAAGATGTGGATATTAAGATTGATATGTGGTATAATTCAAAAGGACTAAATTAGAATTTAAGATATTCATAAAATAATGGAAGTAACTCGAAGATAAATCAAGAAAAAGTCATCTTATATGGTTTAGACACGTCAAACATAGACCAATAAGTGCTCCCATAAGGAAGAGTGATCTAGTTAATATTGATAGTAATGTTATGGGTAAAAGCCGACCTAAATTGACTTGGTGGGAAATTATATAAAATGACATGATAACATGTGGTTTAACCGAGGATATGACATTGAATAGTATAAAATAGAAAAATAAGATTCATGTAGTTGATCCCAAATAGTTGTGGAAGGATTTTTTGAGTTGAGTCATAACCATTCATGGTTAGTTCATGAAAAGATATAATTTTGAAGTGGTTAGAATAATTCGTATTAAATTTATTTAGTAGCACGCCAATAAATAGCGGTATTAGCACTAAAAAATATTCCCCGTGTCCCAAGTTAACAGTCCATATTCATTTTTTGCATAAATTAAGGATACACTCAATCAATGGCCAAGATCAACTCTTGTTCACTATTGTGGAATTTGTTTCATTAAATACGTCCAAAAAGGAAAAGTGGAATCGTAATTGTGGACAATCCAAAATAGAATAATGGACTCTTAATTTGGGACGGAGGGAGTATATAACTTGTATAAGATGTCTCCATGAGAATCATAGAGGATTATAAAATTTGTGTAACCTTCTAGATTAAAAACACACACGCACACCCACACGCACACACACACACACACACACACACACACACACACACACACACACACATATATATATATATATATATATTAATGATACAAGCCCATTGACATTAAATTTGTTCAAACTATATCAAGAAAGTAATTTCATAGTGAATAAAATATTTTGTCTAGTTCATTATGCTAAAGCATTAATTTCATCTAGATATGATACTTTTGGACTCAATATTTACTCATCTTCTCATCTAGAACGATATACACCTTATTTATGTCTAAATATCGGACAACCTCGAGAGTACTTAGTGGGTGTGCTTTGTCCATTCCAGAGAATTTTAAGGTCTTTTTTATAATAATAATAATATTAATAATAATGTACCAATATTCCACTATCATTTCTCTCAATTTATAGGCTGAGGCAAAAATTTACTTTTCGATTTTTTTCATCTCAAATCCTTCGTCCATAAGTTAGTAGTTTTCTCAAGATCTTCTAGGGTCTTAATTGAATTTGTATTATCCACATGCACTGCTATTAATGCAAATACTTTTGAATATTTCTTTATATAAACACATGGGAAAATTAAACTATTTCCATACCCTTCTCAAAATAACTATTCACTAAGTCCGTTGTACCATATTCTTTTAAATTACTTTTTGGTCGTACAATGAATGCATTCATTGGACTGAGTATGTACTACTTGACTTTGCTTTGAACAAAGAAAATTATTTATAAGTTTTATATATATTTTGTGTCTAAGCGTCCATATAAATATGCAGTCCCAACATCTATAAGTCTTATATATAAATTTTATAAACGAACAAATCTAATTAGATATTTGAAAGTTATAACATCTGATTTGTCCCGAATATTGCATTTAATTACCCTCTATACTTATGCATTTTAGTCCCCTCCCTCCTATATTTATGCTAGTTAACTAGACAACCTCACTTTTTTATGTTTATATGTTTTATGAGGTATAATTGAGCTTGTGTAGGTATTACGATGCTTAGTGTGAAGTTCGGTAGCATTTCGTGGATGTTCCGTCGATAATCGCACTTGTAGGGGCATTTTAGTCATTTCACAATTTAGGATTTTTTTTCCCAAAGTCTCACAGAAGTTGAATCCCTATCAATAATCTCCGTGTGGCCATTGACGGTGCATGATTCCGAGACATAACGAAGAAGTTACAGAACTTTAAGTGGAGGATGAATTGCACCAAAACACCAAGACTAAAGAGCTTCTCAAAATAGGGCACCGGTCGACCGTCCCTAAGCCCCCTATCAACCGGTATTTAAGATTTTTCCTTTTTTTAAGGACTAGATATATTTCAAAGCAACCATTCGACTGACCCCTTGGTCGTGGTCGACCAATCCTCCCAGATTTTCATCACTTGTTCCTTTTTTATTTCTTTTTCTTTTATTTTATTTTCCACTAACTATATACGTGGGTTTTTGCTCATTTGGTAGGACATCTATCTTTTTGTTTATTTTTAGGGTTTCATTTGGGGATCTTCCTTCTCCTCACCTCTGTGGGTTAATACCCATATATGTAAGTATATTTCACTATTCACTCTCTTCTTTACATGTTTAATGCTTCATTTCATTTATTTCTTGTCTTGTCTCTTATTTCCTTGCCTTTCATTTGTTTTTGTTGGTTAATTAGTTGTTTTCATATATCAATTAGGTTTATTACTTGTTTTAGTTATGTATTTAGCTAGTTTAAGGGTTGGGGTCATATTTTCGCCATTAATGGGTCTCAAGCTTTAAAATCTAGGTTTTGGGTCAAATCACGTTTAATTGAAACCTCTTGTATTAGAGTTGGAACATTATGCATTTAACTTTATTTGTCACGCAACGTTAGTGTTTAAATAGATAATCCTATTTTAATCCATGTGTGACCAGTTTTAATTAATTATTTAATCTTTCATTGTTGAATTAATTTTCTTCATGTTTGGTGTTTACAATTAATTGATTATGCTCGGTTAAATGTTTTCGAACCAAACTCCTTTTTACGCATTATTTAGCCCACCAGGGGGATGTGACCCTAATCCCGTTTTATTGTTCTTGTCTAGTTTTAATTACTTTTTCCCCTTTTCCCTATTAAACCTCATCATCTTTTACACTGTTATTTCAGAAGTAATAAATCAATTAAAGTCTGTCAAACATTCCCTGAGGATTTTTTATACCCGAACTAACTGTTATACTCCCGTAAAGGGTGTAGTCATAGTTTAGATTTTTTGCAATGCTATCGGAAGCCGATAACAACGATTGGCGTATTTACATGGACGCTCAGTTTCTGCCTAATCAAAATGGTGTCGTTGTCGGGGAGTGTTTGTTATAGATTATAATTCTTTTATTATTTCTTAGTATTCTTTTTTTATATATTTGTATTCTTTGTTTTCCCTTTCTTTTTTACTTGCGCTAAATTATTTTGAGAACCATGAAATTATGGTGCTCGTGGTGTTTTTGAATTTCCTAATTTGAAATGTCTCGCTATAACTCTTTAGATAACCTTAATTGTTATGAGAATAGTTTTCGAAGTTACACTCCCAAGACTATGCAACAATGCCTACAAATTCTTGAAAATGATTGTCTTGAGTGTGAAATTCAAGAATTTGTAAGTAGTACCTCATCACCTTGGGAATGTAATTTGGGAAGCGGGGAATCGTCTGGCTATGAGCAAACCTCCCAAGAAGATGTTATGTCTTCTTGTTAATGTGATCATGAGTTATCTTTCAAGGAATTGAATGACCAATCCGAGAGTTTTGAATCTTGGTCTTTAGAAATAAATGCCCAACTTGATGAGATCATTTATTCTTCACAAAGGTCGGTTGAGGTTGAAACTTAGGTTTTACATCCACCCCTTTTTTAGGAAGAGTCATTGAGAGTGATCCAAGCACTTTAGAATTTCAACCTCTTATCAATTCTTCCAATTGTATTGAGGTTGATGGTCCTTCCTTTCCTCTGTTCTCTACTATTCTCGAACTAATTAATTTATCATATATAGAGGCCACTAGAGGAGGAAGAGAGGGATTTCAAAGCCATTCCACACCATTCTTGCACCACCACCACCACCGTTGTGTATATTAGAAGGAGAAGAACACCATCCTACCACTAATCTATGACACCCCGACTAATTAAATACTGGGTAGCTACTCCTTTATTAAATTAATTCAAAATGCCAAGTTGGTCCAGTTAATAGCATCACTGTCGAAAACATTTTAATGATTACTAACCACCTAGTATTTAAAAAGTAAGTGCCAAATTTTAATTTAAGTCTGATTAACATGCAACAAGTGTAATAAAGAATAATAACACCATTCACCATAATGAAGTAAATAGAATGACCATCACATAACGTAAATAAAGTCTGGAGGAAAAACTCCTCACTACAATCCCATAACTGAAATAAGTAAACCGAAAACTAAAACAGTACATGCCAAAATCTGAAACTGAAATGGAAATGTAACTCTAATAGAAATGGGCAACATGCCCTACAACTGATAGATAATGAATCTGGAATCCAAGTGATAGAGGCGTCTACAAGCAAATCCCTATAGCTTCCACAAACAGCTACAGTTCGTCACCTGAATGAATGTCCTATGCATGGTGTCCTTGTGGTTGGGCACCTAAAATGGTTTTACAAAGAAAAATAGATTTGAAAAGAAAATGGGTCAGAGCCCGAATGTGGAGTTATATTTTAAAAACCTGCAAGTGCTTTAAAAACATTTAAAACATTAAATGCAAAGTACATGTTAGGACGTGCACTCACATGATATTCTCACATCTCGTCTAACTGTGCACTCCTAACGTAAGTACCCATCTATAACGACACAAATCACTAGCTAAGTACCATCATATCTAGCTAGACTGCCATAGGTCCTACCCTTCTTACTCGGTTCGATTAACATTATAACGCTCGTAATTTAGTAGGGGCTTAACGTAAACCCAGATGCTCAGTATGCAATATATAACACTATCAGTTAACTCGTTATATTTCTCGAAACAATATCGAAATTATATTCACAACATTAACATGAAGGTTCCCATTAATTAAGTGTATATTATTCACATCATAAATATACAATATAAGCACCCCGAGAACTAAGCTGTGGTGCACACATACTCTGCTATCCATCCCGGTACATCACGTACATAAGGATTACATATTCCGAATCTCTCAGGAATAGTTCACAGATAAAAACATCACAAACAATTTTCGTCAAATCCACATCAGATGTAATTAACCAATTTTCGTCACTTTTAATTTCACAAAATACGAAATTACCAAAATACCCTTTATGATGCCGGTATGGCCTAAAAATACCCCGGAATCCAAACTACACCCCCGGCTAGTGTTTTCTGACTATCTCGACCCTTCCGGACGCGTTGGCGCACTCAAAACAACCATACAGTTTATAGATTTTAAATTCACTTTTATAGTCAAAATATTACACCGTGACGCGGCGGTCCCACGCGTCTCAACAAAATTTCTAAAATGCCGTATATAAATCTCATGACAAATTTCATAATTCCAAATTCCTATATATAATCATATATGCACATAATCAAATACCAACTCGCATCTCGTTAGTATTTATAACCCGGATTAATTTCCAATTAATACGCATTTAATTTATTAATCCCAAAATAAATATAGCCAAAAGTACGGGGTATTACATACTTCCCCCCTAATAACTGAATTTTGTCCCGAAATTCGAAACTAGAAAGTACCTGCTAAAAATAACTCTGGATAGCGTTCGCGCATCTCATCCTCGCGCTCCCATGTGGACTCCTCGACATTGTGATGTCGCCACTGAACACGCACTAACGGAACTATCTTTGACCGCAGTTTCCTCTCGCTTCGGTCCAAAATAGCAATCGGTCCCTCCTCGTAGGAGCTATCCGGCTGGAGATCGATGTCCTCCACAGCAATGTGAGAATGAGCCAAATTATCTCTAAGGTATTTCCTCAGCGAGGAAATATGGAACACATCGTGAATCCGATGCAAATGCTCCGGTAACCCAAGTCTATACGCAACCGGTCCTATTCGCTCAATAATAGGAAACGGCCCCACATACCTTGGTGCCAACTTCCCCTTTTTCCCGAAACGCATAATCCCCTTCATAGGAGATACTCTGAGCAAAACCTGGTCCCCTACTTGGAACTCCCTAAAAAATCTCTTCGCATCAGCATAACTCTTCTGCCTGTCTTGACCTACCCGAATGCGACTCCGAATCAACTCAATCCTTGCCGAAGTATCCTGAATCACTTTCGGCCCAAGCAGTTTGTTGTCCCCCACCTCTAACCAACATGCTGGGGAACGACAAGGCCTACCGTACAATGCCTCAAACGGAGCCATGCCAATAGTGAACTGATAGGAGTTGTTGTAAGCAAACTCCACCAGTGGAAGGTACTGCTCCCATCCACCCCCGAAGTCAATAATGCACATGCGTAGCATGTCCTCCAACATCTGATTGGTGCGCTCAGTCTGCCCATCAGTCTGCGGATGATAAGCCGTACTCAACCGCAATTCCGTGCCCATGGCCTCCTGGAAACTCTCCAAAAACCTCGAAACAAATATCTTGTCTCTGTCAGACACGATATTTAGGGGCACACCGTGAAGTCTCACAATCTCTGAAATGAAGAGCTGGGCATACTGTCCCGTAGTGTAGTCAGTCCTTACGGGTAAAAAGTGAGCGGCCTTGGACAACCTGTCCACAATTACCCAAACGGAGTCGTGACCCCTCTGCGACGTAGGCAACCCCGTGATAAAGTCTATGGATATGCTCTCCCACATCCACACCGGGACCTCCAATGGCTGTAGCAATCCTGCCGGTTTCTGATGATCCACTTTTACAAGCTGACAAGTGGCGCATTTCGAAACAAACTCAGCGATATCTCTCTTCATACCGCTCCACCAATACTGGCGTCTCATGTCTTGGTACATTTTGTCACCTCCGGGATGTACCGCGAACCATGAGCCGTGCGACTCTGCCATCACATCGTGTCGCAATTCCTCCCCTTCCGGAACTACCATTCTCCCATTGAAGCGTAATCCCCCGTCTGAGCTAACGGTATAGGACTCGGCTCCCTCTGCTAGTAATCGAACTATCTGCTCCTGACAGAACGAGTCATTAGCCTGCGCCCGTACTACCTTCGTGACAATCTGCGGTGTAACGGTCATCACAGACATGAAAGATCGGGCCACTGCATCCTGGTGTCCCAATTCCTTCCACTTAGCCTTCCACACCTCTGCCACCTCATCTGCTGGCCTACGGCTCAACGCGTCTGCTACCACGTTAGCCTTTCCCGGGTGGTACTGGATGTCGAACTGGTAGTCCTTCACAAACTCAAGCCACCTACGCTACCGCATATTCAATTCCTTCTGCGTGAACAGATACTGTAGGGACTTGTGGTCCGTGAACAGTTGGAACTTCTCCCCCAAAAGATAGTGCCTCCAAATCCGTAGGGCAAATACCACTGCCGCCAACTCCAAATCATGCGTGGGGTAATTCTTCTCATGAGGCTTAAGCTTACGGGAAGCATAAGCTATGGCCTGTCTCTCATGCTGCAATACACCTCCCAGTCCTTGCAAAGACGCATCGGTGTAAACCAAATACTCAACTCCCGGTCTCGGCAATGCTAACACAGGTGCTGAGGTCAATTTGTCCTTCAATTCATCGAATGTCAACTGACAGGCATCACTCCAGATGTATGGCACCCCCTTACGAGTCAGATGTGTCAAAGGACCTGCTATCTCTGAGAAGCCCCGAATAAACCTCCTGTAGTATCCTGCTAGACCCAAGAAACTACGAATCTCAGTCGGTGTCGTGGGCTGTCCCCACTCCCTCACCGCTGATACTTTCCTCGGATCAACAGATATTCCCCGGTCGGAAATAATGTGTCCCAAAAACTGGACTTCCTTAAGCCAAAACCCGCACTTCTCATATTTTGCGTACAACTCGTTCTGACGAAGTGTCTGCAAAACCTGCCTCAAATGCTCGGCGTGCTCCTCCTCTGTCTGGGAGTAAACCAATATATCATCAATAAAGACAATGACAAACTGATCTAGGAAATATATGAACACTCTGTTCATCAAGTCCATAAACACTGCTGGAGCGTTGGTCAAGCCGAAAGGCATAACCCGAAACTCGTAAGAACCATATCTCGACAAGAACGCAGTCTTCGAGACATCCTCCTCCCTGATACGCAACTGATGGTATCCCGATCTCAAATCAATCTTCGAGAAGAAAGAAGCTCCTCTCAACTGGTCGAATAAGTCATCGATTCGAGGCAACGGATACTTATTCCGTATCGTGACCTTATTCAACTCTCGGTAGTCCACACACAATCTCAGTGAACCGTCCCTCTTTTTCACAAACAGAACTGGAGCGCCCCAAGGTGAGGTACTCCTGCGAATAAAGCCCTGACCTAACAGCTGCTCTATCTGATCCCGTAACTCCCTCATCTCAGCTGGAGCCATACGGTACGGTGCGCGTGCTATAGGTCTCGTACCCGGTAGCAAATCTATAACAAAGTCTATCTCTCGACTGGGGGGTAAGCCTGGTATCTCCTGAAACACATCCGAATACTCCCTGACTACTGGGATAGAATCTAAAGGAATCACTACCTCCTTAGAGGTATCCTCCTCAATGTAATACAGATGAGCGGTCGATCCTTCCTCTGGGAGAGGCATCGCCACTACAAACATCTCTTGCCCCGGAATGGCAAAAACAATGCTCCCGCTGAAGCAATCAATCATGGCCCTATAAGCTACGAGCCAATCCATCCCAATAATCACATCGTGAACATGCATATCTAATACCAATATGTCTGCAGGTAATACCAAACCACCAATCTCTACCCCCACTCCCCGGCATATAAAGAAAATAAGTGACCCACTCCCCAATGGTGAGTCGACACACGTCACTGTGCTCTCTGTCGTAGCTAACAATCCTAAAGCTTTCGCGAAGTGTGTAGCTATAAAACAGTGTGTAGCACCCGTATCAAATAATACCCGACCCATAGTGCCATGGATAGGAAACGTACCCTCAATCGCGGGCGGTGCCTGTGGAACTGCAGCCTGGTGGACGTTGTAGACACGTCCATACTGTAGCTGCCCCTGCTGGGCTGGGACTGCTGGAATGGGTGGCAATGCTGCCATCTGTGGCGGTGCGGGAAGAGCGGCGGGAAACATAGGCCTCTATGGCTCCTGGCGAGCACCCTGCTGCTGCTGCTGCTGTGGGGCCCTGCCCCTATCAGGACAATCCTGTCGCTTATGGCCAGTCTTGCCACAAACAAAGCACTTCCCTGGGAAGTTCCCTCCTCTCTGTCCCTACTGTCCCCGGCCCTGGTGGCCGTTACCGTTCCTCCCTTGGCCCTGCTGGCCCTGGTGAAACTGCTGCCCATTCTGCCCCTGTTGGCCCTGATGGCCGTTTGGACCCTGATGGCCCTGACGGAAACCTCCCTGTCCCTGTCTGTAGTTCCCTGACCGGAACCTCTTATTATCCCCCTGCTGGGAGCCCTGCTCATTCTGTCTCTGCCCCTGACCAGATTGTGCCCCGCTGGCACCATGTCCTCCAGTCCTTCCCTGATGGCTAGACTCCCCCGACCTCTTACCCTCGGCCATATGAAAACGGTGGTCCTGGCAGTGTAACAATGCAGCGTTAACCACATCAGAATAGGTGGCCAACGATAGGTTCCCTAGCAGATGCTGACGGATCCTCCAAGTCAACCCGTCCGTGAACTTCTCAATCTTCTTCTTCTCTGTTGGTATCTCATCTGGAACGATATTCAACAGATTCGTGAACTCGGCCTCATACTCGGCCACAGTCTTGCCCTCCTGCTTCAGACTCATCAATCTCCTCCTCATTTCCGTATGAACAGCTGACGGAAAGTACTTGCGGTCGAACCGCACCCAGAACTCCTGAATCGTGAGAGTATCCCTCTCCTCCATGGTGGTAATAGACTCCCACCACTGTAGCGCAGATCCAACTAGCTTGAAAGTAGCTAGCACCTGCTTCTGAACATCCGTGCACTCATACATCCTTAAGTGCCTCTGCATATCCTTCCTCCACTGGCTCGAGACTACCACATCTGAGCTACCTGCAAACTCTGGCGGATGCGCTTTCTGAAAAGTGTCACGTACACGCTCCCAAGCAGACGGGAATGCATTAACCTGTACTGGCGCGGCAACCGGCGCCTGAGGTGGTGCCTGCTGAACAACGGCAATGGCGGCATTTACCTCTTGGGCTACTATAGCTGCAACCTCAGCGGCGTTCATCATGCCCTGAACTGGAGCGGGCTGGGGTTCGGGCGTTGCATCCCTGGGAAATCGTCGTGCACGTCGTGGAGGCATCTGAAATAAGTACAAAGTTTATAAGTTCGCTGTTTATAAACTTAAGATAGCTGAAGAACGAAGCATACACAAAAAGAGTACAACAGTCCTAAAATATAGGGCTCTATATCAAAGAAACTTAGCGAAAACATAATAAGCCGTCAGATCCTAAAGGACACTAGAACCTGATGCTCTGATACCACCTGTGACACCCCGACTAATTAAATACTGGGTAGCTACTCCTTTATTAAATTAATTCAAAATGCCTAGTTGGTCCAGTTAATAGCATCACTGTCGAAAACATTTTAATGATTACTAACCACCTAGTATTTAAAAAGTAAGTGCCAAATTTTAATTTAAGTCTGATTAACATGCAACAAGTGTAATAAAGAATAATAACACCATTCACCATAATGAAGTAAATAGAATGACCATCACATAACGTAAATAAAGTCTCGAGGAAAAACTCCTCACTACAATACCATAACTGAAATAAGTAAACCGAAAAATAAAACAGTACATGCCAAAGTCTGAAACTGAAATGGAAATGTAACTCTAATAGAAATGGGCAACATGCCCTACAACTGATAGATAATGAATCTGGAATCCAAGTGATAGAGGCGTCTACAAGCAAATCCCTATATCTTCCACAAACAGCTACAGCTCGTCACCTGAATGAATGTCCTATGCATGGTGTCCTTGTGGCTGGGCACCTAAAATGGTTTTACAAAGAAAAATAGATTTGAAAAGCAAACGGGTCAGTGCCCGAATGTGGAGTTATATTTTAAAAACCTGCAAGTGCTTTAAAAACATTTAAAACATTAAATGCAAAGTACATGTTAGGACGTGCACTCACATGATATTCTCACCTCTCGTCTAACTGTGCACTCCTAACGTAAGTACCCATCTATAACGACACAAATCACTAGCTAAGTACCATCATATCTAGCTAGACTGCCATAGGTCCTACCCTTATTACTCGGTTCGATTAACATTATAACGCTCGTAATTTAGTAGGGGCTTAACATAAACCCAGATGCTCAGTATGAAATATATAACACTATTAGTTAACTCGTTATATTTCTCGAAACAATATCGTAATTATATTCACAACATTAACATGAAGGTTCCCATTAATTAAGTGTATATTATTCACATCATAAATATACAATATAAGCACCCCGAGAACTAAGCTGTGGTGCACACATACTCTGCTATCCATTTTCGGTACATCACGTACATAAGGATTACATATTCCGAATCTCTCAGGAATAGTTCATAGATAACAACATCACAAACAATGGAGGCGAACACAGTCACATCACATAGGTCACGCACATACCTACGCTCCTACGATCAGCGGACTTATTAATATCCCAATAAGTCTTTCTATGACCTATGTTCATCAAGGTAACCAGTCTAAATCCGGGCAACACAAGGATTAGAGGGCCTTAAGCGAACGCAAACCTCCCGTGATAGCAAGTATGGTAGGTATGTCATACACACAATTCATATACCAATACTAAGTAAACACACGTCTTAGTAATCCCGTAGTTTAATCGTAGTACATATCGCATTCTCGTACCAACTTATAATATCTACAACTTATATTATTCCGGTTTGTAATTATACGCGCCATAATTCATTCTCACGTCGTAGTAGACACTCACGTCTCAACCCAAACCGTCCATTTAATATAACTCTCGTATCTAATTTCCTTCTCATAAATACCCAAAAGTCCCAATTTTATCCTTACACCATCATTCGAATGTTAACTATATCCTCGAACAAGTTTACGGGACTCCAAAAATCAAAACAGTCCAAAAAGGCCCAAACTGTCAACTCGTTAGAAGTCTCGTTCGAACGAGACTGTTCGAACGAGGTTCCTCTGTCAACTCGTTAGAAGTCTCGTTCGAACGAGGCTGTTCGAACGAGATTCCAGTTCGTTCGAACGAACTGTACCTTCTAACGAGATCTCGTTCGAACGAAGTTATCGAACGAGACTCCCTTTCGTTAGAACGACTGGTCAATTCGTTAGAAGCTCGTTCGAACGAGTTCGTTCGAACGACCTGGGCAGGGGCTTCTAACGACCTACCAGATTCGTCCCAGCTTTTCCTAAATCTCGTTTTTCACCATTTTTACTCCTCAAATCTCTTCTAAAATTCGTTCCAACAATGTATTAAGTTCTCTAATCATCCTCAAACATGCTAAGGTGATATACTAACATCTTTTAAGGGTTTAATACATTCTAAACATCATTAAATCACAAGTTTCTACATTTTTCCCCAATTTTCTTCAAGAACATAAACCCTAGATTTTTCTCATCATAATTTCCCAGATTTTAATCCGTTTTTACATCACATAAATATGGAATCTCTGAATTCAATATTCAAACAATGTTTCTACATGCAAACCTATCCCAAAATTAAATAATAACTTCCAATTTCATGGGTTTTCTTTTAACTCTTATATAAGATTGGTTATCAAGGTTTCTAACATGGAAGAAGCATTCACTGCATAAGGAATGTAATTTAAATCACTTGCCTTGATTTGATTTCTGATTTTGATGTTGGTTTGGTGAAGATTTCTGCAGAATTTCTTCTCTCCAAGCTTCTTCTCCAATGGTGGTTTAAGGTGGCTAGGGTTTGTTTTGGGGAACTTAGAAAACTCCTCTAATAACCTACGTAGCCTTCTAGGTTAATATGGGTTGGTTAGGGGCTTAGTGGGTCAAATCCACATCAGATGTAATTAACCAATTTTCGTCACTTTTAATTTCCCAAAATACGAAATTACCAAAATACCCTTTATGATGCCGGTATGGCCTAAAAATACCCCGGAATCCAAACTACACCCCCGGCTAGTGTTTTCTGACTATCTCGACCCTTCCGGACGCGTTGGCGCACTCAAAATGACCATACGGTTTATAGATTTTAAATTCACTTTTATAGTCAAAATATTACACCGTGACGCGGCGGTCCCACGCGTCTCAACAAAATTTCTAAAATGCCGTATATAAATCTCACGACAAATTTCATAATTCCAAATTCCTATATATAATCATATATGCACATAATCAAATACCAACTCGCATCTCGTTAGTATTTATAACCCGGATTAATTTCCAATTATTACGCATTTAATTTATTAATCCCAAAATAAATATAGCCAAAAGTACGGGGTATTACATAATCTTCATAAGTTCAGACCTACAACTTGAGGCAAGTATTTATCTCGCTAAATTCAGAGCATATATACTATCAATGTTAATGTAGGATGAACAAATTCATGAATACATAAAGATTGGTGTTAATTGGGAAGGTTTATTTCATGTTATTGGGCAGGAATCATAATAGGTTAAATCTCTTTATGCATGTAGAATGAATTTGATGAATTAGTAACGCTAACGTGTGAAGAAATCTCAATTTATTGAGGATCTTGAATAAGAATGATAAACTAGGGTTTTTTTAGGATTAATCTTGAATTAATTTGATTTAAAGATGTTCTTTGATAATTTTAGGATTCTATTACGTTGAAAATCATGTATATATGTCGGTATAACGTTTAGTAAACTTGGTTGGGAGTTTGGGATTGTGTAATGGATGTTCTCGGCTTAAAAAATAGAGAAACCAGTAGTAGTGGAGAAGATGAACTACCAGGTACCCCGAACCGGTTCGGCCTGTCCCTCAAACTGTTTCGGTGTACACCTCAAACCGTTTCGAATGATCTGTTAGTCCGGACCATCATTTGTCTTATTATTTTTAAAAAGAATAGGATTTGAACCTTTCCCTAATGATGAGAATTAAAATTAGAAATCATTGGACCTAGTTTGATATTAAATAATTTCTCGAGAATTTAAATGGGTCACCGGAATTACGAGTGAACCTCATACCGGGCCAGTAAAAGTGAGATATTATAATTACTGAGATAATTTAACAGTCAGTTAGGACCTTTTGAGTAGAGTGGGATACTCGAGAATATATGATGAGAAGTATAATCAAAATGTAATAATACGTAGGATATTCGTGAGTTATATATATATACTATGTACGGGACATATATTATAGGTTGAGTATATGCATATACTGATGTTATATTTATATATGATGTGTGATTACCCATTCGTGAGTTGTATATATAGGATGTTATATTTATATAGGTTGAGTATATGCCTATTCCAGACATATTTACTCATCTGGTTATTTTATCATTCATTACTACTTGTAGGGAATTGGTGAATGTGGATTATTAGTTTAAATAAATTCTACGTTAATAATAAGATTTAAAATTTTGACACTGGGCCATTAGGGTATTAGTAAAATAAATTGGATTTCGACAGTGATGCGAATAATGACACCATTAATGATTCCTGTTTAATTTAATAATGGACTAATCGCCCAGGATTAGAATAGGCAAAGTGTCACATCTGAGGAGGTCGAGTCCTTTGCTCTGGTGACAAATAGGACGAACCAATATGTCGAGATATCTTATGAAGTTATTAAGGCCTCCGAAGGTGAGGATGACAAGGCCAGGGGTAAGGATGAGATTACCCCCAAGATTGAAGAGGCTCACCCCACAGTCGAAGGTGCCATTTTGATAGAATCTAATTGTTTCCCTTGCAAGTAATTTTCCCTTTTTTACTATTTCCCCCTCATCTTTAGTCTTTCATAAATGACTTTAATTTTACTGACGATCCAGTAAATAAATTGAAGGAGTGTAAATAGTCATGGATGTTCTCTAAGAAAGCATTTGTTGAGCTTGTGGTTAATAAGGGGAAGAGATCCAAGTCTACCAAGCGATTGAAGTTCAACACGGTAAAGTGAACCTCCTTGTTCCTAAAATCAAGTTAGTGGAGAAAGCTGAGCTGGAGTCTGTCTCTAGTAAAGGCCCATTGCAGGGTTTGTTGCTGAAATATTTCCCTTGCTGCAAGATTATTTGGAGGCAAGTGGGACCTCTGGGGAAAACCAGAATGGTTCTTCTATTTTATAGGACTTGCAACCCTTGGTCTTAAATATTAAGTAAATTCCCTGTGATCCCCTTTTAAAGGGGAAAGAGGTGATGGTGTCCCCTCAGAAGTGTGGGGCAAGGTGGGTGCCACTAATTCCTCTGGCCAACCTCGGGGGTTGGTTATTGGACAGATGGAAAAGATTCTGACCTTTGGAGTGGAGGAATTCCCAAGCACTCCTTTTGCAGAAAAGCTAAACTCTTATGCCTAAGTTGTGGATTCCTTGCATTTGATGGCTAATACCAACTGCTCTGACATGGTGTCCATATTGAGGGACAGGGACCTCAACCAGTTCTTAGGAATGGGTTCACCTTTCGGGAAAGGTACTTTCACATTTGGCTTGGTTTTCCTTAGTGAATTTTGTTTTTACATGCCTCGTTCTCATACTTTTTCTATTTTGTAGCCTCAGCACTTGACAGAGTCCTATATGGTTGACACCATTGAAGGTCAAAGAGAGTGGAATAAAGATATGGAGATGGTTGCCCAATGGGACCTGACCTGGATGTATCTAAACCAAACGATCGACAATCAACGTCTGGAGCTGCTTTCTTTATAGAAGGAGCGAGTGGGCCTGAGGTCACTGATCATTACTTTGGAGTAGGATCTACTTCTCAATGAGAATACCCACAAGGATAGTGCTTCCCTTCTTACTGCTACTCGGTATTCCTTGGCCAAGGTCTAGGAAGATCATTCCATAGTTGTGATCTAGCAAAAAGTGGTGGTGGAATCACTTTAGTACTGGACTCAATATATATCTAAGCTGCCAAGTATAATCTTATTCATGCTGCTGAGGATATGAATCTTTTCAAGTAATAAGTTGTGTACTTCAATGCTGTGAATGACTTGTTGATGTCCAAAAGTAAAGAGGTAAAAAATGAGTATTCTAAGCTTGAAGTTAAGTACACAGAGCTCAAGGGGAGTATCCACACCACTTTGAAGAGAACATTGGATACGTACCTTACTTTTGAGGCTTATGAAAATTTTATTTTCTAGAAGTATGTTTCAGGGTATGAGGCTTGCAAATCTAATGTTTAGAAATTCTTCCCTTAGGTGGAAGTCTCTAGAATGTTACCTCAAGCCCCCCATTCTTCTCATGAAAGCTCTGATTGTGAGAGTTGTAGTAGGGGAGATACTGCAAAAGCCTGCCAAATAAAAAGAAAAATAAGTGGTACAGAAAGAAGCTCCCGCTCCTTAGCCCGTATCAAGACCTTCGAAAAAGGAATCCGAAGCACTTATGCAGGAAAACTCCACTGATTCCAAGCCCGAGGGAGGCTTTTTATGTATTGTTTTGAACTCTTTCAGGCCATGGGACCATTGATGTAACCCTTTTGTGACACCCCGCCTAATTAAATACCGGGTGATCAGTCATTTATTAATTAATTTAGAATATCTAGTTGGTTCATATTATGCACCATTGTCGAAAACTTTATAATTAAAACTTACCACCAAATATTTAAAAGGGTTGATGTCAAAATTTTATCTTTTCAATTAATATAAACCATTTAAGGCAATAGTTAAACATTCACCATTCAATCCAATCCCATAAGAAATGAAATGACTGATATAATATTAAGGAGCTGGAGTAAACACTTCCAGTCAAAAATCCAATACAATAATCCAACTAAATAAAATAAACAACTGAGAAGAGTAATGATATAATTCTCAAATTACTAAACATAAGAATAAGAAGGGACAACATGTGCAACTAAGGAAAATAACTCAAAAGTAAGAAACGATAGATAGAGGCGTCTACTATCAAGATCATGTAGCCTCCACAACAGCTACAACTCGTCGAATGAATGGAACTCCTAAGCCTGGTATCCCTGTGGCTGAGCACCTAAAATAATTTGACAAGAAAAAGAAATTTGCGGTAAACGGATCAGAGCCCGAGTTGAATACAATTTAAAAATTAGCAAGTGTTTGAAATGATTTATTAGCACATATATTTTTCATGTTAAGTTATCGAACTAACTTGAGATGCTCACCTCTCATCTAATGTACATGCCTAGCGAATATTCAATTCCCTCTAGATCTAATCACATACTAACTAGTCCTTCCTGTCTCATAACTAATCAAAATCTGACATCGTTCCCATGGATTTCCCTCGCAATATAATACATATAACCAATTACTCTTTAGCATAAACAAACACTTCCAATTTAATATAATTAAGTGTTCGCTAGTTAATTCATTTCAGATTTCATTAACAATCCCACCTACTTAATTCACACAGCAGACATCATTTCAAGTATATACATATACACTCTACCTTATATATATACACAATATTGTACCTCGAGACATAGCTGCAGTGCCTGCATACTCTGTTATCATGTCATGTTGCATCTCTCATTACATAAAGGACTAAAGTTTCAGTCTCTCGCAAACCATCAAAATAAAACATATATATTGGAGGTGAACATAGTCCCAAGATGATGGGCTACGCACATACCTACGCACCCATACGACCGTCATCACTATCGTACTCATTGATATCCCGTACCTAGGTTCTATGCTCTAGTGGTACAAACCAATATCCCACCCGAAGGCTCCTCAAGGCTTGATTGTCCACAACTCGCAACCTCCGTTCGATAGCAAGCAGCATAGGTATGTTATACACATAATAGTTCAACCAATAAGTATACACACAACTTATTATATACATTACGAATTTACATAACCCAAATCCCCGAGTTTATATATAGCAGTATCGTCTCTACTACTCACAATGTTTCAACCATACAACTTCTCTCTCTAACAAGTACATTCTCTATAAGGCACTATCACCCCGCTATACCCCCTTGAATAGTCACGATCTCAACTCACTAATAACTAGGAATTTAAGTCATTCGATGATAGCGTAGGTTAATTTCTCTCACTTGGACCAACCTAGAAGGGTTCTAACTTGTCCGGGCCAAATATAAGCATTCTGGAATCTCGTTAAAAGTCCAGGATTCTCGTTCGAACGAACTTTTCACTTCGAACGAACTCAAAAATATCTTTAGAAGTCTCATTAGAATTCTCATTCGAACAACCTGGGCAGGTCTTCGAATGACAATTCCGAGATTACTCTTGTTGTTCTAAACTTTGTTTTTCCAATCCTTTCCTCATCCAAATTCGTCTAAAATTCATCTCAACTCCCAATCAATGATTCCAAACTATTCCTAATCATAATAGGGTACTTTCTAACATAATTTAAATGAAAAATCTTTATATAATCATAGGGAATTTAAACTAATACCTCAAATCCCTAAAAGTCCCTTAAAATAACCCACTATAAACAATCATTCAAAACCCCAATTATTTTCGTGATTATAACATAAAATTTCCGGATTTATCATTTCCTACAATAGGGTTATTCATCTACATGCAAACCTATCTTCAAATTTTGAAATTTATTTGACAATTTAGTCTCCATTTCATAGTATCATGGTTATCTCATCAACTAGGGTTAACATGAATCATATATGCTCAGAATTTTAGCAAGATAAAGACTTGACTTTTTTGTGAACCTCTGAACCGTTGAACGAAATTGATATGTGGATGATCCTCTCTTCATGATCTCCGTGATGGTATGATTTTCGGTGGAAGGACTTGACTTCTTAGCCCAAAGGGCTGTTGAGTTCTCTTTCTTCCTCTTGGTTCTCTTCCTATCTCTCATGTAAGTTAGAAACTGACAACTCTCTTCTAACCCACGTACATTCTTAATTTAATTCCTGATTTTTGTCCATTTTAATTACCAAAAATCCAAAAGATGAAAATACCCCTCTGGGGTGTCGGTTTGGGCTAAAATGCCCCGGAATCCAAATAAAGTACCCGAGTAGTGTTTTCTACCTATTTCAACCCTTTCGGACAAATTGACGCACTCAAAACAGCCATCCGAATTACTTAAAAATAAATTGTCTTTTTAATCCAATAAAGTAATACCGACATGACTCACATGCGCATCCCGACTAAATGTATTGCAAATGTCGTATTTTTCACTCCCGGCCATAATACTATTTTCGTATTCGTATATTACTTTACTCATGAAGTAATATTCATCATAATTATCATCGATAAATACTATCTCTCGTCACGCTAGTAATTATTCCAATTAAATCCGGACTAATTATAAATAAATTTTCTCCATTTAAGTTAATTAATCCTAATTCCATAATTAAACTAAAATTCCAAAAAAATACGGGGTATTACACCTCTGAATTCCCTTATATAATGACTAGAAAAACTAGTTGGTTTTGTAGAACTTTTAACTTTTGTATTCGTGTTTTGCCTTTCTTACTTCTCATTTTATTTATAGATCAATTTTTGCATTACATTTATTTGTCCAAGTTCTGACGAGTATGTAGTATTCCTTTCTAGCCCCCCCCCCCCCCCCCCCCCCTTAATATTTCTTATTAAATCATATAATTTGGGCAACAACATTGTATAATTTGATCTGAGGGTCCATTGACCTCTCCTATATAATTGGGACATCTTCTAAAGGCAAGATTAAGGCTCTTAAATGGGTCATAAGACCTTAGAACCATAAAAGCTTTTGAAGTTGTACATTTTTAAGACTAAAAGCCCCAAAAAAATTCATAAACACTTTACCCCCATTTTTGGCAGTGAGGGTAAAAAAAGTGAATCAGTTAAGGGACCTAAGACCTTGGATTCATAATTAAACTTGAAGTTGTTCCATAAAAGGGTCTCAATATATTTAAAACATGTTTCACTAAGGATGAAAGTCTTACGAAAGAAATGTAGTTCTACTGAGGGTCCTAAGAGCGTAAACCTTAGGAACTTTTACAACTTGACATTCCCCAATAAGTCCTAAGACCTATGGACTTAGGAGTTTCAAATATGAAGCCCCACAATGGGTCCTAAGACCTTTAGACTTAAGAGTTTCAAAATCTGAAGTCCCATAATCGGTCCTAAAACCCCTTGACATAGGATTTTTTGATGTCCGAATTCCCACCATGATATAGCAGGCATTTGGACTTAGAAGTTTTTAAATTTTAGCATCCATAATAAATCCTAAGACCTTAGGACCTTGGACCACTCGGTTAAAAACTTTATAGTATAAATCTGAGGTACCACATTGGGTCATGAGACCATTGACCCATTGCCCACATGGATGAAAGCCTTGTGATAGAAAATATGAGATTCCAAAATGGGTCTTAGAACCGTTGATCCATTCTAACTAAGGATAAAAACCTTAGATGTTGATACTTTGCGCTTTTGTTTGTGAAACACGAATTTTGAACATTTTTTGCATATAAACACTTAGCCCATCAATGTTTTTTGAAAATGGAAGTTTTCCCTATGTCTCACATTTTTATAGTCATGGTTTTAAAAGAAACCTTTGATATTTCTTTAAAAAACGGGCTTGAAAAAGATGGATTACTAAGGTTTTTTCACTTTTGTATAATTTTAATCCTTTTAAAACATTTTTTGGGTGTCAAAAAAGGTCCTTTAGGTTGACTATTATGGCTCCTCGGGCCTTAGTCAATTTAAACGGAATCAAGGATAAAAGACTTTGTAATTCCTTTAGTCTTTATTGGGTCTTTTGACCTTTGACTATTAATTCGAGCCAATGACGAATACCTTGCAACTCTTATTGGATCTTTTAGGATCTTTGGAACTTTGGGAGCCAAGGATTGAAGCCTTGCAACTCCATAGGTCATTACTCTGAGGTTTTTCCAAACTCAGCCGTTTGTTTGGAGCCAAGGATTGAAGCCTTGAAATTCTTTATGGGTCTTTAGAACTTATATTAAACTTGAAACCAACGATTAAGGCCTTGTAACTCTCATTGGGTCCTCAGAACATAGATTTAACCTAGAGCCAAGGATTAAAGCCCTATAAATCGTATTACACACTGTGTTAAGACATCATAGGTAGAAAAAGAGTTCTTTTTTATTTTACTTTGGCAGTATAATACATGATTATAGTATTTCTTGTGATGATTTATGTTCTAAGGATAAGGAAATTAATATCCATCCATTTTTTGAAGTAATAACACCCTAGCATCGCTATTCTAATCACCACATAGGAACCTTACCACTTAGAGCCTAGTTTTCCCTCACTTGGATTTTTGGTTCTAATAGTAACCTCCCTCACGATCGTATTCCCTAACTTGAATTCTATATTTTTTACCTTCCTATTGAAATAAGAGGTTGTTCTTTGCTTGAAATCACTCATACTTATCAGGGAAACCTGTATCCTTTCTTCTAATTCATCTAGGGACCTCTTGAGATCTTCCCCATTAGCCCCTATTTTAAACTGAGACACACTTTGTGTTAGTATCTCGACATATTTTGGGACCACTACCTCAGTGATAAAGGTTAGGGAGAATGGAGTTTCCCTCATTGGTCCTCCTATTATAGTTCTGTAGGCCCACAAGATGCTTGGAAATTACTCAACCCATAGACCCTTGGCTTTATCCAACCTCTTTTTTAGGATATAGAAGATGGTTATGTTGGTTACTTAGACTTGTTCATTGGCCTAAGGATGGCTTGGAGATAAGTAGTGGTTGCTTAGACCATAGTGTGAGCAAAACTATCTAAAGGCTGGGTCGTCAAAATGTTTTCCATTATTAGAGATGATGGATCTAGGAAATCCAAACCTACAAATAATATTTTTTCAGACGAAATTATTGGTCTTCTTCTTTGAAATTATTTTTTCAGACGAAATTATTTTTTCAGATGATGGTGGACAATGGCTCAGCCTCAGCCCACTTTGTGAAATAATCAATATCCATATTTCATAACTTTCTTTGACCATTACTGAGGGGCCGGAGAACTATCAAATTCACCCCCCATTAAGAAAAGGGACATGGACTTAGCATTAGAGCCATATTTTTTGTTGGCTACTTTAGAATGAAGGTAAACCTTCTGACACTTATCATTGTGTAGGACTAGATATTTGGCTTCTTTCCCTAATGTTGGCCAGAAGTAGCCTTGCCTCAAGACCTAGTAGACTAAGGACTTTGGGCCCTATGAGCACCACATGCACCTTCTTGGAGTTTTTTGAGGACATGCACTACACCATATACCGAAGATGGTAACGGATCTCGATCGTAACTAGGGCAAAAGGTCACGAACCTTGGTCATGACCATTCTTTAAGTGACCAAAAAAATGGTCATGGACTTCATCTGTGACCCTAAATGAGGGTCACAGTCTCTCCCTTGATATAATATTGGACCCATGGTCAAGGAATTAATCCAAGACTTCGTGCACAAGACCCAAATCGATGACCATTGTGGGACAATATTAGCTCCATGGTCACAAACATAATCTTTGACCCCATGATCACCGCCCAGGTCTATGACCATGTGTGGGATAATGTTCAAATTGGATCACGGCCAAAATTCGCGACCCCTAATTATTTTAAAAACAAATAAATAAATGGTTATGGTCTTGTACGGTGACCATTTATTTATTTATTAAAATTGGGGGTCACAAATTTGGGACATAACCATATCCATTTAATAAAAAAATATTTTTAGGCAGCCCCTCAAAAAAACCTGTATTCAACAACCAATTCATATGTAATAAAGCAATATTGTAACCGTGGACTTGAAAATTCAAAATAAAGCAGCGTGCCATCTTAGTTAATTAATAAATCATATTAAATATTCATAATTAAAACTAAACATTCATAATTCAAACTAAACATTCATAAATTAGAATAAAGTGCAATATCATAATATGATACAATTTGGATACAAATAGGATTGTCAAGTGCCAATATAATAATAGGATACAAATAGGATTGTCAAGGGTAAAATAATGTTTTGATACTCAGTATTCCTCTAAAACAACTGTTGATACCAAATTTAGTCTGCTGACATGGCTCAATAAAGTGAAGACACGTGGCAATCTACGTGGAAACAACAAACACTTTCGAGGAACTCACACGCTCCGAGGAACTCATACGCTCCGAGGAACTCAGACGCTCCGAGGAACAAGAACTCTCCGAGGAACTCTTAGACACCGAGAATCTTAGGCGGTCCGAGCAACTCAGGCGGTCCGAGCTGCACCTCGAACAAAGCATTAATAGCATGATAACCTACAGTTTGACTGTTCATTAAATTCTTATCATTCAGACGCACACGCTTAAGGGGCATTGAATGTATTACCCTTTCATATGTACATCATTTAATGTATTACCCTATCATATTATAGCCTCAGGGCTATAAATACATTGTACAATCCTCATTGTAAGGGGACCGAAATTTGTTGATAGAACTTGTAATCGAGAATTCCCAAACACTCATCAATAACATAACAGTGGACGTAGGCCATTCTTATAAGGCTGAACTACTTTAAAAACTCTTTGTTTCATTTATTTTATCTGTGATTGAATAATTAGATATGATCTAATTTTTTACATCAACAGATTGGCGTCGTCTGTGGGAAACGACTGGTAATATCGTTTTTCATAAAAAATAATTCATCACAAATGACTGATATTCAAGAATCTAGAAATCGAAACGCTGGAAGCCCTCCAAATCCATCTGCTCCGCCAAATATTCCAGATCTGGCTGGAATAATGACAAATCTTGTTCAGGGCCAGACCGTCATACAAGAAACAATGCGACAACTCATACAAACCCTCCATGGCGGTGCACCAACCCATTCAGGACTGCGGAGTATTCAAAGAAACACCCGTGTACCATCCTCACATACTAGGCGTACCAATTCATACCGCAATGAGGAATCTGAAGATTTTTCTTATCAACCTGGATGAACTTCGTCGGTGCGAGCCACAGATACTAAACAACGTATCACTCTCTCCCCAGAAAGGACCAGTGCGCTAGAAAGATTAAGCAGGGTATCACCTTTTGATCGATTAGGACTTAGAAGGAGTATAAGTCCTCCTAAAGTCGTATCGAGGAGTTTTCGACGACCATCAAATTTAAGGGAAGGATCTGACCAGTCGTGACCAGCTGCTTGTCAAGATAGATCTCAGGAAGCCACATCAACGCGATCAGCTGCTCGAACCAACAGGCCCGAGGAAGGGAATGATGCATGGAAAGGCTCTATTCAGAGGCTGGAGGATAGATTAGGGGAAATGGCTAAGGCCAAGAACCCTCTACAACGAATCTTTGTTCGAGGAATACCTTTTTTCCAGTCAATTATAGATTTTCCAACACCATCAAAGTTCAAAGCACCTGTTGTGACCCCCAAATATGATGGAAAGACTGACCCTGTCCTTCATATAGAACAATACCAAGCTGCAACCGACATCTATGCTGTTCCAGATGAGATGAGATGCAGAGCATTCTTGGGAACTCTTACCGGATCTGCTCAAATATGGTATAATAATCTTCCTCGGGGTAAGATCTTAACTTTTCTTCAACTGGCCGAGTTATTCATTGGGAATTTCTATTTTGGGGCAAAGCCGGTTAAATGAGTAGCACATTTATTAAGTGTTAGACAAAAAGCTGGTGAGAGTACCAGAGATTATATAACTCGTTTTAATAACGAGAAGCTCGAAGTCATTGATTATGAGGAGAAGACAGCGATTACTGCCTTGATGAGTGGACTACTGTCGAACAAGTTGTACTACACTTTGGCCAAAGATCCACCTCGAACCATGTCAGACCTGATGGGAAAAGCGTCCAAGATTATGAATGTCGAGGAGGCTATGGCTGCGAAGAAGAATATGGATGCTAAAGAAACCAAGGTGGAAGGTGATAAAGCTAAGAAGAAAGAGCACAAGAACAATGGTAATGACAAACATTCAAAAACTAGGTCGGTATGGGACGTAATGAAGAAATATGATAATTATACTCCTTTGAAGAAGGATATCAACCATGTTCTAGAAGAAATCAAGAACAACGAGGAACTAAACTGGCCAGAGAAAATGAAGGCAGACCCTGACAAGAGGAATAAGGCGAAGTATTGCGAGTTCCATAAAGATCATGGCCATATGACCAAAAATTGCATAGCTCTTCAGAATGAGATTGAAACACTCATCAGACGAGGAAAGCTATCAAAGTATGTTGATCGTGGAAACGAAAAAAGAAACAACGACCGAGCAAGAGAGAGGTCTAGATCTCCTCATCGATCAGAGGAGAATAAGAAAAAAAACCATGAAGTTGATCCCGAAGACGACCCCGATCTTCCCAAGAGACCAAGGCAGCCAGAACGAGAGGTATTTTCAATACGCTTTGGGTCATTTGACTGTAATGTTAAAACAGGTGGAGATGCAGGAGGAGGAGACCTTACTGCAGAGAAAAAATCTTACCTCGGTGAGGCTCAAGCTTGCTCGTACATTCAGCGAATAAATCTAGCTGAGGATGATCGCCCGAGAAAGGTGAACAAAGAGAAGTTGGTCATTGGGTTCTCAAAGAACGACCTTGTAGGTGTTCTATATCCTCATGATGAACCATTGGTGATCAAAATGAGGATGAAAGAGGTTATGATTTCAAGAGTACTGGTCAACAATGGTAGCTCGGCAGACATCATGTTCTACTCGTGCTTCGATAGTTTAAATCTAAAGCTATCTCAATTGGAGCCTTATCATAGACCCCTCATCGGTTTTACTGGCGAGAAAGTATTTCCACTTGGGACGATCAAATTGGATATATTCATTAGTACCTGGCCTGCTTGTCGAACAGAAAGAATACACTTCTTCGTGATGGATAAGAATGTTCAATCATCATACAATATCATCATGGGAAGAGTAGGATTGAAAAAGTTCGAAGTTGTACCATCTACAGTGCATCAATGTTTAAAATTTCTAACAAATTTTGGAGTAGGAGTTGTGAAAGGTGATCAGAAAGTAGCTCGGGAATGCTCTTATTCATCCGCCGAGCAAGAAGAACTAGAGGAATCAAGGAAAAAGACTACTACCTATCAAGTGGATGAAGGTGCAGAAATCGAAACATTGGATCCTAGAGATGAGTCACAACTCGTGAAGGGTCAAGTGGTGGAAGCTACTAAAAGCATCATTCTGGACGACGAGCACCCTGAACGTACTACTCAAGTAGGTTCGTCATTGGAAGCCTCATTAAAACAGGAATTGATAACTTTCCTAAGAAGAAGAAAGCAAACTTTTGCGTGGAGTCATGAAGATATGCCTGGGATAGACCCAAATTTCTTATGTCACGAGCTCAATGTGAATAAGGAGATCAAGCCAGTGAAGCAGAGAAGAAGAGTGTTCAGCCCCGAGAAGAATCAAGCTATACAGGAGGAAGTCGAGAATCTCCAGAAAGCTTGTTTCATTGAAGATATTAAATATCCAGACTGGTTAGCAAATGTGGTGATGGTAAAAAAGAAGAACAACAAATGGAGGATGTGTGTAGACTTCACCCACCTCAACAAAGCATGCCCAAAGGATCACTTTCCATTGCCCTGAATTGATCAGCTGGTGGATGCTACCTCGGGACACGAGCTGCTGAGCTTCATGGATGCTTATTCTGGCTATAATCAGATTAAAATAAAACCTGAAGACAGGGAGAGTACTTCTTTCATTACCCCTAGGGGAACTTATTGTTATAATGTTATGCCTTTTGGTTTGAAAAATGCAGGTGCGATATTTTAGCGGCTGATGAACAAGGTCTTTGCTGAACAAATCAGTTGTAATATGGAAGTATATGTTGACGATATGCTGACAAAGAGCAAGAAAGTTGCCGACCATCTAGTTGATTTAAGCCAGACTTTTGATCAACTGGATAAATATTAAATGAAGCTGAACCCGACGAAGTTCACATTTGGAGTACGAGAAGGCATGTTCCTCGGGTATATTGTCAATCAGCGAGGCATTGAGGCAAATCCTGAAAAGATCAAAGCTCTCTTAGGGCTGCGATCTCCAACGACGAAGAAAGAAGTACAGAGTCTTACAGGACGAGTAGCAGCACTCAACAGATTTGTATCACGAGCAAATGATCGATGTCTCCCATTCTTCAAGACACTCCGAAAGACTTTTGAGTGGAATGATGAATGTGAGAAGGCTTTTCAAGACTTGAAGAAATACTTGGGAGCACCTCCACTGTTGTCCAAGCCAGTGATGGGAGAAAAATTATACTTATATCTTGCAGTGTCCGAGAATGCAGTTAGCTCGGCGTTGATCAGGGTGGAAAATGGAGTGCAAAAACCAATTTATTATACGAGTAAAGCCTTCCGAGGAGCAGAGATCAGATATCCAAGGCTGGAAAAATTAGCACTGGCGTTGATTGAGACGAGTAGGAGAATGAGGCCATACTTCCAGGCTCATACCATAGTAGTATACACTGATATGCCATTGAGGCAAGCCCTTCATAAACCAGAAAAATTAGGGAGATTAATGTATTGGGTAATAGAGCTCGGTGAATATGATATAGTTTATGAACCCAGAGCATCGCTAAAAGGGCAGGCTGTAGCAGATTTTATAGCAGAGTTCACCTATCCTGATACCCCCGAGGAGCAAAAGTTGCTCGCTGATCAACCTGTGGATGTTACATGACCAACAAATACTAGCTCGGAACAACTCCGATTGGTAAAAGAGCAAGTAGATATTACAGGATCATCAAATTCGAGCTCAGACCAACTCCGATTGGTAAAAGGGCAAGAAAAGATGATCGACGGGGAGCAAGAAATATCAGGGGAGGATGAAAAGAAGCAATAAATATTTCATCGAGGAACTCTGTCAGATCAGAAATTTGAAGACGAGTTACCTATATGGAGGCTATATGTAGATGGTTCATCTTGCACAACATGCAGTGGGGCAGGGATAGTTTTGAGCACTTCGGACGAGGTCGACATGGAATACGCCCTTCGTTTCCAATTCAAAGCTTCCAATAATGAGGCTGAGTATGAGGCCATGATTGCAGGTCTTAATTTGGCAAAAATTATGGAGGCACAACAGGTTATTGTTTTCAGTGATTCTCAATTGATTGTAAATCAAATGTTGGGAGTATATGCAGTTAGAGGAGATTTAATGATCAGATATCATGCAAAGGCGAAGGAGCTGGTGTCAGAATTTGCTGCTATTCAGCTGGTTAGAATACCAAGAATGGAGAATGCGAGAGCAGACGCCCTAGCTCGATTAGCATCAGCTACTCGTACCGAGCTACGACGAATAATCCCAATTGAAGTGTTGGCTGGTCGGAGTATAGATGAAGATCTGACGATGAACTTTATCACCCTTGATTTAGGACCATCTTGGATGGATCCCATTAGGGCGTATATTGAGGAGGGAGAATTACCAATTGACAAGCTCACAGCCAAGAAATTGAAGTTTAAAGCTGCTCGGTATGTATTAATTACCGGTATTCTGTATAGACGAGGAATTATGGCAGGTTTGAAGAGATGTGTACATCCCTCCGAGGTAAAAGATTTAATTTAAGAGATCCATGAAGGGTCCTATGGAGCCTATGTAGCAGGTCGGACGCTTTTACAAAGGGTGATGACGCATGGATACTACTGGCCGACGATGAGAGCTGATTGTATAGCATATGCCAAGAAATGTGACAAGTGCCAATGCTTTTCCTCCATCCGAAGAACTCCACAAGCATTGTTAACACCCATTACTCCCCTTGGCCATTTGCCATGTGGGGGATTGATTTGGTTGGGCCATTGCCAACGACCAGAGGAAGGTTCAAATACCTCGTCGTCGCAGTGGATTATTTTACTAAGTGGGTAGAAGCTGAGCCTCTCATCGATATGACGTACGACAAGGTGTACCAATTTGTTTGGAAGAACATCATTTGTCGATATGGTCTTCCTCATGCTTTCATCACAGACCATGGAACACAATTTGATAACGAGGAGTTCACTGCCTATTGCCATCAGTCAAACATTTTGAAGGTCCACTCAGCACCAGGCCATCCTCAAAGCAATGGACAAAATGAAGTGACAAACAGATCGCTGCTAAATGGCTTGAAGAAAAGACTGGATGATGCAAAAGAAAACTGGATCAATGAGTTACAGTCAATAGTGTGGGCTTACCGAACTACTCCCCGAGTAGTAACTGGAGAATCACCATATATGTTGGCGTTTGGAAGTGAAGCTGTTATACCTACCGAGTTGGGCCTCCCAATACACAGGGTACTGAATTTCAACTCCCCTGTCAGCGACTTAATGAGAAGATTGGATTTAGACATGATCGAGGAAGTTAGAGAAGAAGCAACCATTAGAAATGCTGCTTACCAGCAGCGAACAACTTTGTTCTACAATAAGAGGGTGAAAAAGTGCGACCTGAAAGAAGGAGACTATATGCTGAAGAAAGTAATTCAAAAGCACAATAAGCTGGAGGCAAACTGGCATGGACCATACCGAGTTACAGAAGTTGTTCGACTAGGAACTTACCGAATAGCAACTTTAGAAGGGGAGGAGTTTAAGAACGCATGGAACGCAGAGCACCTACGCAAGTATTATCAGTGATGAATAAAATGAAGATATTCTACCGAATTCTTTCTTTTTATTGAAAGTTTTTCGGGGAATACTAGTGCTACACACTACTCGGGGCAAAACTCGGCAAAGCTCAGACTACTCAAATTTTTTCTCGAAAACGCCAACTAAGGTTGGTCGAGAAACCAATATTCCTCCGGGAAGTAAAGCTACCAATATTCCTCCGGGAAGTAAAGCTACCTGTATTCCTGCGGGAAGTAAAGCTACCAATATTCCTCCGGGAAGTAAAGCTACCTGTATTCCTCCGGGATGTAAAGCAACCAATATTCCTCCGGGAAGAAAAAATTTGTATTCCTACGGGAAGTAAAACTATATGTTCCTTGGGAAATAAAAGTATTCCTAAAAATGCCAGCTTATGTCGGTTGGGAAGTAAATATATTCTCGAAAATGCCAACTTGAGTTGGTCGAGAGGTAAAATTATTTCAAAAAGACTAACTATGGTTGGTCAGGGATAAAAATCCACCAACTGTAGTTGGTCGACAAGGAAAATTTACCGACCTTGGTTGGTCGGAAAAATTTAAGAGAAAAATCTACTATGGCTGGTCGGGAATAAAAACCCACTAACTGTAGTTGGTCGACAAGTAAAATTTAACGACCTTGGTTGGTTGGAAACATTTTAAACATTTTTTATACTAGTAACTTTTTAAGTATTACTAAGTTGGTCGAGAAACAAAACTTTATTATTAAGTGATCGAGCAACATTTTTTATACTCGTAACTTTTTAATTATTACTAAGTTGGTCGAGAAACAAAACATTATGTTTGCCAAATGACTACCACAACTTTTTTGGTACTCGTAACTTTTTAATTATTACTGAGTTGGTCGACAAACGACACATAGATGTAAAGTATTACAAGACAATAGCAATTAAGATTGCAAACAAAAATGAAAGTCTTTCATTGAATTCGAAACAAATTACATTGATAAGGAAATGTATACAAATTTATTACATTAATATTCCTATTCTACTGGTCTTTTCCCCTCTGCTTTTGACACAGGTTCATCACCAGCAGGCGGATCATTTAAAGCCAGAGGAGAATTTATGAAGTTGAGATCCTTTAACATCCTGATATTCATCACAGATGGTCGATCTAAGAGGTGCTCAGGACGAGATATCTCGGCATTTGAATGGAGATTGTAGTCACCGAGATATTTGGAAATCAAGCTCCGAGGAATGGACCGAGCAGGGATCCAACTCATATCCAATTTGAATGGAGGCACAGGCAGGTCGAGCAGCCCAGGATCGTGGTAGTCCCACAGGTAATGACTCTGTTCGAGTTGCAGCACACCTAAGGCATTCAACCAGCCTTGCTTGTAGCCCTCATTATTGGCATTCTGGATACGATCGTCCAAGTGGTAAAGCGCCTCGTTGTATCCATCCATCCATAACTCCCTGGGCTATTTGTGGAATTGATATGTCAGTCTTTCCAGCTGCTCATGGAGATTCTTGATGAAGAGTTCCTTATTCTCCAAGACTGACTTCTGTGCAGTAAGCTGCTCTTCCAAGTCCCTGATCTTCTTTGACATTTCAGCCAATGCCTGGTTCTTCGCCATCAGCTGGAAGGCCTGGTTTTCTAATGCAGACTGAGTCCTCTGTTCCTCGACAGGAATCCGAGCTGCTCTTGCTCATCCCCGAGAAGAATAAGAAGGGCCAACCATTTTTAAGGTTTCCAACTCATCCCTCAAGTTGGCGTTCTTAACCTCCAAGAACGAAAATCCCTCATCAGTCACCGGGATCAAGGCTTTTGAAGTGGAAGCTGCAGACTTCAACTGTGATAACTCCCTTTGCAGGTTGATGTTCTCTTGCTCTAATAATTTGGAAATTTATCTGCACTCCTCGACCTCACCCCTCAGAGTTCTCTCCCTCACATCGTACCCAGCAAAAAGCTTCTCGTAGCCCTTGTCGGTAATGATTTGCTGGTACTTATTCTTATACCCCTCATGCAAGAGGGCAGTGGATTCTTTGTATTGTTGCTGAAGATCCTTGAGGGTGCCGTGGAGATCCTCGATCATATCATAATAAGCCACATTATTGGCTACTGCACGATCAAGCAGACACTTCAGATATTGGTATACTTCAACTGCCTGTTCTGAAGCCTCTTGGCCGAGGATGTCGATGACTTGTGCTACACTCAGGTCTGTGTGACCAGCCTTAAAGTATTCATTACATTATCGCAGCAGCTTTGTATCATGGGCAGATAGTAATTCCATCCTGGCCAGAAACTAGAAGAGGAAGAAAAAGCAATAATCAATAAGAAGTACAAGCAGAGTATGAAGAGCAGAAACGACAGTAAGCATAAACAAAAATTCAAATTTTATTATATCATAAAGGTCAGAAGTACAAGGTTCAGAATTACATGTTCAGGATTACATATGACAAAAGAAAAATATAAAGAGAAACCCGAACAACTCTACACCTTTTCCTTGTCTCCCAACACCTTCTCGGGAGGCTGGGATGAGGAAGTAGGTTGCTCGGAGGGAATATAAAGTTTCTCGGGGAGTGCCAGCAGTTGCTCGGAAGAAGTAACAATTTGCTGAGGTTTCTCGTTAGCAGGCTGGATAGTCGGGGGAAGATAAATTTGGTCTCCCATCACCGTGGAAGACTCTTCGGAGGCAGCTTCGTCCTCTTCTAAATCTTCAGGAGTTGGAGGGGGACCAGGGATGTGTCGCTGAAAGAGTTCGGAATTTTCATCCACTTTCATCTCCTGTAGAGCAGCGACCCATCCATCCCTAAAGTACTTGAGGCTGCCATATTCTACTTGCGACACCATGGCAGCCAATCCTTTGTTCCACCCCTTATCCCAGCCAGCGCTGAAGGACTTCTTCACAACCCTCTTTCTCTTCAGCTTCTCCAAGGAAAGTTTCTCGGACAGAAGGTTCTCAGCAGTCTTCAAATTGTCCTCAACCTCCTCCTTCTGCCGACTTACTTCCTGAAGTTGGCCCAACTTTTCCTCAGCAACCTTAATCTTATCTTCAAGCTCCCCAGCAGTTTTGAGCTTCTCTTCAAGCTCTTTATTTTTCTTCTCCAAAGTATTCAATTTTTGCTCCAACCCTTTGGAGACTTCAACAACCTGAGATTTTTCCTGCTCGGTGGAGGCAAGCTTGTTCTCCCAGATTGCCTTGTCGATAGCATATTTCTGGCGAGAATCTTCCAGAGACTTCGTCAGGCCCGCCAGAGCTTCCTCCACACCAGATGAGGAGCTTGAAGTTTTAATTACTTCATCCTTCTTCAGAATTATATTGAATCAGCTCGTCAACTATGAAAAGAAAATGAAAGCAAGTCATAAACAGAAATGACAAGGTTAATATGAAAAATTCAAAGTAAGAAGACTTACAGAAGCAAGGTGGAGAGCAGCCAACGAGGTAACCATGTCCCGAGAAAGGTTTTCCTCAGTACCTTGGACCTCGAGAATGATCCAAGACTTTACCGAGCTTATGGCAGAGCTTGGGGGAATAAAAGTTGGAACACCAGTTCCAGTAGCTGGGGGCTGAGTGATGGTGTCAGCCAAATTGATCGAGGAGGTCTTCTTCAGCCTCCTCGGGGGAACATAAACAGTTTCGACCAAGGAAGAACTCTTAGTCGGTGATATTACAATCACTTCTCCTGGAGCAGCAGACCTGCTCGGAGCCACTTAAGGCTTCTCGGCGACCTTAGCAGGAGCAGCTGGAGGAGCTGCATTAACTTTCTTTGTCCTTTCTGGGACATCGTGTTTACTTATTTTGGCCTCTCCAGCACTAGAGGCAGGCTTGTCAAAGAGAGTGGGAGGTCTTCTCTTCTTCATTCTTTCACTTAAAGGGACGTGTGATTCAGGCGAGGAACTGGTAGAGGCTGGTACTGGCTCTGCGTCGCTTATTACTGGACGAGCAGTAAAAGAAGTGGTGTAGCTCTTATACTGCAGCAAGTACGAGGCTGACCTAATGTGCTCGTCAGCAACACTCTGATGCAAACTCCAGATAAGTGTTAAGTGTCTTATATTAACGTCTGCTTCCATTGGACACTTTCTTTTGCTATCAACTGCAAATAAATCAAAATTAAAATATCAATGGCACATTTTGTCAAACACAAAAGAAGCATAATTTCAAAATAAATAAAATGAAATAAAAATAACCTATCCCATTGCCATAGGGAGGGCATCTGGGATCCTGATAAACTTCATCTCCAGATAAAGGAGCATGTTGCCAATTTTTTATGACAACCCCGTGCTCAAAATAATCCCTATTGGCATCCGGGAGATTGACTACTAAGGCCCTATTTAAAAATCTAGTTTTTAAGTAAAAAGTATTATTGCCTACTGCCCATCTATAACAATACATGATTTCTGGAATTCCTATGCGAGTTCCATGGATTTGATTTAACCTATGAACCCCATTAACTATTCTCCATGTATTTGAGGCTATCCTTGCAGGAACAACGTCAAAGTATTGACAGAATTCCAGACATAAGGGATTGGGTGGAAAAGAAAATCCACACTCAGCAATAAAGAGACTAGGGAACCAATGTCCCTCAGCCAAACGGAAATAGTCAGAAGGCTCAGAAAGCTCTTCCAGAACAACCCAGGAGGGAATAGAAAAATCAGAGCAAAACTTATCAAGAGATTCAACAGGGTAAACCATGATGAATAAAAGAAATGAAGAAGAAGGAAGAAAATCTTACAGAAAAAGAGTGGATCTGATGACAACGAACGATGGAAGAGATGAATACACAGGAGAGAAAGAGACGACGAAAAACTCGAAGATACAAATTTGAAAAAGTAGAAGACGATGGGATTTTCTGCAGCGTTTAAATACTCTACCTTGGGAAAAGGAAAAGTAATGATTACAAAAAGAGACGGTTACGTTATCGGCGGCTAAAAAGATGAAAAGGGGAGCGTGAATCGAAGCAGACATAAAAATTCAAAAAGCCTGGTTCTACGAATTTGGAAGGAGAAATAAATACGAAGGAAACACTCACAAAAATCAGGAGGACCATTTAAAGCTACCATATTCCGAGAAAGAATGTTACCTACTCCTCAAATTTCAAACTATGAAACATTGGGGGCTTCTGTTGATACCAAATTTAGTCTGCTGACATGGCTCAATAAAGTGAAGACACGTGGCAATCTACGTGGAAACAACAAACACTTTCGAGGAACTCACACACTCCGAGGAACTCATACGCTCCGAGGAACTCAGACGCTCCGAGGAACAAGAACTCTCCGAGGAACTCTTAGACACCGAGAAGCTTAGGCGGTCCGAGCAACTCAGGCGGTCCGAGCTGCACCTCGAACAAAGCATTAATAGCAGGATAACCAACAGTTTGACTGTTCATTAAATGCTTATCATTCAGACGCACACGCTTAATGGGCATTGAATGTATTACCCTTTCATATGTACATCATTTAATGTATTACCCTTTCACATTACAGCCTCAGGGCTATAAATACATTGTACAATCCTCATTGTAAGGGGACCGGAATTTCTTGATAGAACTTGTAATCGAGAATTCCCAAACACTCATCAATAACATAACAGTGGATGTAGGCCATTCTTATAAGGCTGGACCATTTTAAAAACTCTTTGTTTCATTTATTTTATATGTGATTGAATAATTAGATATGATCTAATTTTTTACATCAACAACAACTGAAAGATCTTTCAAACTAGATTTGTCATTAAGAGAAGACTAGAACTCTATAGGAGCCTTTAATGCATCTGCTTATGTAGTCGTACCCTTTGGTACATCCATAACAGTAGACCTGCTTCCATTATTTATACACTTTGAGTAGAATACCTTCTTTTCATTCTGAAAGGTACAAATAAAGGCTCATCGACTATGTAATCTTTAATTTTCATCTTAAATAAATCTACCATGATAAGTTTTAAGTTAGGATAAACTTTATAAGCATTTGTAGTGTCCTCCACCTTCACCGGGTCACAATAAAATACAGTTTCTGTGAAATATAAATAATTGGGTTCTAGAATTTGTTGGACATCCCATAATAGGTTAGCATCGTACAGTTTGGTTTTGATTGCTTTTTGTAGCAACACAAGTAGTTAAGGAAGAAATTTAAATTCATTTGTTTTGCATCAAAATCTTTTCCTCACATGGATATGAAACGAAATCAAAACAATTAGTGCGTAATTTCTTAAACTCTTTTACACATAATGTGGGACCCATTTCTAGGTCTACAAGCCTTGAAGAGACATCACCTCCTTTCAGAAGTTGCATTTATTAATGAATCTATATTAGGGATTTTATTTACAGTACATGAATAAATAACAACACATATAAGAGGTGGAAATTGCCTCTTTTGACATCCATGCCCTAAAATCATTCGTCGTGCAATTCTTCCTCTGATTTTGGGAAATTTCATTCTTGTACATCCTAAACGTAAATTATAGAGTTTAGATCATATTATAGAGAATACATATAGTCAAACATGAATAATTCAGTTAATTATGTAGCTATTTACTCTCTCCAGTATTCATTTTCATCTTGCGATTCGAAGATATAACGAGTTGCTTGCTTGTATTGTAAATTAGTAGTCTCACCTCTTTAGGTTTCCAAAAGGCAATTCATTATCAAACTCATGATGTTCCTCGATCACACATTATCCATCAGAATAGAACCTCATCATCTCTTGTTATGGAATATGTTCTCGAGCGCATACTGATGATTCCACATTTATGTATTCTTCACCAATTGAACCTCTAATATACCATGTATTCTTAATGCAATCTTTGAAGGTTTTCATCAAGCGATAAAAAAAATACTTCCAGCGATACCTAATGCGACCACACAGAATGCACAAGCAGGTGGATGCTAATATTAAACAACAATGAAGAAGAGTATTTCTTTAATGCACACATTTCCTCAGCTAAAGTTGATTTGTAGCTTTAATGTGCTTTATGTTTACCACTTTTGCACAAATTAGGCTAAAGAAAACACTTATTTGCATAATTTCATGATGAATATCTTTATTCTCGGAGAATCAATGACAAAACAACAGAGGGATTAATTGGATGATGATGTGTTAGTCATGAGACTTTCTATGTTTCAGGTCGTATGTTTTTTAGCTTACTACCCTCTGCAAATTACTAGAATAACTATTCAGAGTCTTAAAGTTTAACAATGTGTCTAGGAGGATCGTTTTCTCACTGGTAGTCAAAGTGAAAGAATCCAGGTGGATTTAACTTTTTCCTATTATATGATCATTTTTTAACCATAATTTCTTCTTTATTTACATCTTTTATAGATCGCGGTGTGCCCCTCTCCATCTTTTAAATGTTATCCACCCAAACATGTTCCTATTAATGTTTTGCAATATTCTTCTCCATGTGCATATCATCAATTACATTCCTTACATGATGATATTTGCAATACGACATGTCAAAAAATATTGATCGTCTAGACCATGCCTTCGTTTTACTAGGGTCATTTGAATCGTCCCCAATTTTACACTTCAGGCTTACAGTAGAAGGATTTTTTCCTACATACATCTTCCCTACAGTCACATCCTTCACCTTCTCCTCGATCTGCTAACTATAAAGTTGAGCATGTTCTGCCTTACGGTCGTGACTGACAAGTAAAAGTTAGACTTATTATTCCTAAAAGGGTGAATGGCTACAATGACCCGAATAACTCATCTTACCACTATGTTGTAGCCAAGTGGCTTCAGTTTCCTCCCCACATATGGGACATCCATAATAACCATGAACATTGAAATCGGATAAGATCCCACATCACCATTTCTTTAGGTGTGAATTCTTCACTCTTATGAGTGTGAAACTCCTACACACCTTTATGCTAAAACTCTTTAAGTTCTTTGATTAGTGGGGCTAAGAAAATATCAATATCATCACTAGGAGCCTTCGACCCGAGTATTAATAACAACAATAATGTAAACTCCTTTCTTACGCATGGTATTGGAGGGAGACTTAAAGGTTCCATGAGAACGGGACTATAACACTCATTAGTTCTTAAATTACCGAAAGGGTTAAACCCATCAAGTGATAATGCAAGGAAAACATTACGCGATTCCTTTAAAAATTTAGGGTGTAGTGAATTCGAATGTTTCCAGATGAGTGAATCAATCAGATGACACATGAGATTCCCACCCACCTCTCATAGAGCATGCCATGTCATGGCCTCTTCTATCCACGATACAGTGAAAACCATATTAATCATGGACCTATTGGAAAGTACTTCAAAAACTTATGTGGAAATTGCAAGCTCTTACGATATTTTGCAATCTTGTTTTTTCCATTCTCACAAGCCACATATGTAGGCGCACTACATATATAACACTCACCTTTCTCTTCATGCTCGCTGCAACACAATATGCAATCATACTTGCATGTATGAATATATTTGTACTTCAAACCCAAACTCTTCCAGCTCTTTTACATGCTAGGATAATTGTTTGGTAACGTGTTTGATAGAGTTAACTTTTCATCTTTTTTTTCGTCATTGTGTAAAGCTCCTCTAATAAAAAATCTCAAATACCTACAAAATATATAACAAACTAAAGTGTAGTGGTAAGTGAGGTATCAATCCAAATCTAAGGGTGAAACATACAAGAGAGGCATGCAATTCATTTGTTTATTTTATTTTTGGGTTTTTTCCCTTTTTAATTTTTTTTTAGCTTTTCCAATATTAAAACAATTTTGAGGTGAGGTGAGTTAACTAATAACTAAATAAAAAAAAATAAGTGAAGATACTAATTAAATCTAACTAAATAAAAATCTAAAATATAAGATGAGTGAGGAAGAAAAAGTGAGGATTAACAAGGGATAGGATGACACCTTATATTCTAGTTAATTAAAATTAATTATCCCAAGTAAGTATCAAAATCACAAATCAAATCTCGTTGAAAATGTAATTTTGACAATAACATTTTAGAAAATTAAATTTAACACTGCTACAACTCTTGAAATGTAGATCCAAACATCATCTAACAAATCACCCGCTAGGATCGATCGATTAAACTAGTTTAAATCATAAAGTAAGCCTAGAGTTGAAATTAAAGGAATAATACTACACTTGAGAAACCCCTATCTCTAGTTCGAATCTAAAATGGGTATTATAACTATAATTTCGATTTTCTCTCGAAAATCATTTACCCTCTCTTGAGGCGTAAATTAAAATGTAAGAGTGCAAAATTAATCATCAAAGTGATATTTAATTTAAATTAATTAATTAAATTAGTATTAACATCAAATAATGGGTCACCCCACCCCCTGAAAGAGGTTTTAGCCTAACATGATATTAAACATGATGAACAAATAATCAAAGGCTAATAAAATGAAATAGAAGAGAAGAGAACAATCAAACCCAATATCTTGAAGTGAAATTGAACTCTAATTTTTTTGAAATTAAGCACCATCCATCCAATATGAGCATCCAACAATAATCAATTTAATATAATACTCAATTGAATTACTCACAATTTATCCTCACAAATATCTAAAAATAAAAACTATTTATAAAATATTTTCCTAATTTATTTTCTACTCTAACCTAAAAAAAACTAAAATGGTGTTTCTCTCTATAAAATTTTCTCTCTAAAAAAACTTTAAAAAATGGTCTTCATCTTATTTAAATAGTAGGCATGGAGATAAGGGTAGATTGGGTAGGGATTAAATAGACATGAGAGGTGTGAGGATAAGTTGGGGTTAAAATGGGGAAATGCACACATGTGCATGGATTGTGTGAGGTCATGTGAATTAAGGATGAGGGAATAAAAATCAGATTTGGTTAATGGGCATTTTGGGCAATGGGGTAAAAGGTGGTCTAAAACATATGGGATAAGTGATTTGGTCTTTGGTTTTGTTTTGGGATTTGGCAGGTGATAAAATCGTGCATTGCTTTAGAGCTCACATGGGTTTGGTGAGAATGGGGATAAAAAACGAAAATGGGTTTGTGTTGGATATGGGTATAGCAGGAGGTAAGTTTCGGGTTCGGGTAGGGGTGGTTTTGGTTGAGGTCGTTGGAGAAAGTAGGCGGCATGGGTCTGGATGGAGGTCAGTTTGGGGTTGACAGCGAAGGGGGTTGGTTTCCAGGCGGGTTGAGGAGAATTGGGTTGCGTGTTACCGGCAATGGGGTCGCCGAAGCAGCTGCCGGAGTTTGTGTGCCGGTCGGGTTTTGTTGGAGATGATCTCGGGTAGGGAGAGATGAGTTCGAGGGGGTATAAGGGACTACTTAGTTGAGATGGGTTTAGCTGAGTTGAAGGTGGATTTAGTGTTGGGTTTAATGGAGGAGAGAGAAAAGGTGTGGGTTGGAAGGTATAAAATGAAGGGAGTGTTAGGGTGTGGATGAGTGTATGGTATGAGAGGATTTATGGGTGTGTTTAATTTGTGCCTAAACTAAAAAAATAAAAAGAAAACTAACAAAATAAAATCCTAATCTATAAAATAAAACTCAAATAAAAAAAGTGAAACTAAAAAGAAATAATAAAAATAAAAATCTATTAAAACTAAACACTAAAATAAAATAAAAATGTAAAATCTAATAAAACTAAAAATAAATGAATTCCTAAAAAAAACTAATCCTAATAAAATAAAATAAAATAAAAACTAATAAAAATAAAAAATAAAAAGAAATAGAAAAAGAAAATAAATTCTAGAAAATTTTAAATAAATATACAATAAATCCTAAAAATAAAAATGTCCCAAACTAAAAATCTAAAAAAAATCTAAAAATCACAAACTAAACACACATGGGGTACGGGGTAGGTTTGGGCTAGGTTAGGCTTGGCTAGGGTTATGGGACAAGGTAATTATCTCTATTCAATTGCAAATTGCCTCGAAATATAATTTTTTAGCTCTGCAACTACAATCAAGCCTACACAATATACAATTATGCACATAAGATCCCATTTGTCGAGAATTAGCAACTAAAAATGGTCTATTCGAGGTATAAAATGTACACTTTTGGGTGCTTATCAGTGTTCTCTTTTGGAATAATGTATTTAACCCACTAAAGAACTTCGGTTACGCTGTTGCCTGACAAACCAAATTGACTCTTCAAATTATGCAAACCAATCATTGAATATAATACCGAGTGATCTTTAGCGCAATCTTTATACAACATCCTAGTCGCGTTAGCTTTCAACTGTATATATTCCCAATCTTTTGGTAATTTAGCATCAACTTGGTCATAATGCAAATTATATGTCTCCATAGGTTGGTGGTTTTGATGGTGGCAGACTCTATAAGCATCATTAATTTGGTCATCCAAAAAACGGTGTGTTGGTGAATCATGTACCACTTCCACTAGGTGGGGTTTCATTACGCGGCTAGGTACTAATAATTCTTTCGGAACATAAGATACACTTTTCACCATGATATGTTCATATCTTAAACTCTTGCAAAATTCTCCATTTTAGAAAATGAAGCTCAACGTCTTCTGAAGACTTATATATTTTGTTCATACAACGAGTACACAGATACAAAATCCTATCACTTTTAATATTTCTATATGCGTATGAATGCCCTTTACGTGATTATCAGATATTTGGTTAATCTCCCCCATCCACTCTTTTTTATTGTGGGAAATGCATTAAATAATCTTCAAAATTCAATTCACATATATTAATAGTTTGAAACAAAGGTCATGTTTCATACAACAATGCACAATTCATAATTCATTAAAATTACTCAACACAACTTAAACTCAAATTAAACAACTTAAACTTAAATTCACATTGAATACAGTTAAATTGTCAATAAATGGCCCGCAAAATTAAAATGACTTAAATAAATAAAATATTACAACTTGTTCTCAAATTAAGATAGCTCATCGCCTAATCTTGACCAACAAATAAACTGGCCAAGTCATAAAACAATTATGATATGCTTTCAGCAAGGGCCATTCTTTGCTGTCAATTTGAATAGGCTCTTCTTCACAACCCGTGTATTTTTTATCAACCAGTGCTTCACCCATAGATAAAGTGCGATTGTGAACATTATTTTTGACATTTAAGGAAACGAGGCGAACATTGCCATAATCCTGGTATTGGTAAGTCCTTTATATAGTATTACTATCCATACTCTGTGAGTGGATGATGATGATCCAAGGAGTGTGGTAGGAGGAGGCATTTGGGAGGGGAATGTAGAAAGAGGAGGCACTGCGGAGGGGAATGATATGCCCAAAGTATACCAGACAATCCAGAGACCTCAAGCTCAGCCTTATGATAGCCGAGGTAATAGAAGTTCAAGAATACCGATCAGCAACATTGTCCTAATGAGGTCGGCCACAGTCGATGCCCCCCTCGACTACAGACCTCATCTCATCCGCAACCGAGATTATCTAGAACCTTGGAGCACAGTTCTTATCAGGTCGTCCATAGTCGATGTCGCACCTACCCCATACATCAAGCTCGGCTGGTCATCAGCCGAGGTCAACAAGGACTCATGGGTTAACCACCCTTCATCATCATCGGCCCTAGCCGACGTTGTAAGCGCCACATGAGAACCAGCAGACCTACAGGCTCAGTGTCAATCATCAGGTCAACATCGGCCCTGGCCGACGTTTCACATATCTAACCTCGGCTGGCATCCCAGCCAAGGTCATCATATAATTCCCAGCAAAGGCAGGGGTCGTACCTCACCAACCTCGTACTCACCCAAGTCAAGGTTGGTACCAAACAAAGACATCCGAGCTTCTATACATAAATGTATGGCTTGAGGTAAGTGGACAAATCTGTTATAAGTGAATCATTCCCTCCATGTGAGGGAATATTGAGGTCATCATTACTTAGTTAAAGATTAGACATGTGTCATCCTTTCACTGGCTGAATCTCCATGCCCTTGCTCATTATATGCTTGGGGGGTACATTACACCACCCAAAACACTATATATAGAGGTCATCCTCTACCTTGCAAAAGGATCCAAAAATAACAACACTAGCTGAAACTCTGTCCAATTATACTGTAGAGAGAGAAAGCTTGAGAGATTGTAGCCATGGCCGCTAGTGCCTTATTCCAGTGACCTTATTCACTCACTTTAACAGTGGACGTAGGCCTCATTGGTTGAGCCACATATATTGGTGTTTACACTCTTCTCCTCATCTCAGTATTTAGTATATACTTGAGCTGCCATTGTTATCACTAATTTGAGCTTATAAACACCTCGAAGGGTGGTGTTATTTCCAGCATCATCATTTTGGTGCCGTATGTGGGAATGAGAAGCTATCTCTTCCTCTTTTTCTGCTTAAGTTCACCGGAGAATCTGGTGGTGAACCAGGCCTCACCCCTTGCGTGGAGTTATTTAACCATTGAAAGAGGTCCTTTAAGGTATTAAGCTCACCTTCTTACAAGCTCATTAGTTTTAACATATGGCACCGGAGTTACCACCACCTCCTCCACCATCTGATGCCGGAGGACCTAGTTCCATCCAGGCACCACCCCAGTCCAAAATGGCTGAGGTGGCTGTAACCTTGAAGTCCTTGGCTGCAACACAACAAGCAATAAAGGAGAAATTCGCACAACTCAGTCAAAACATAATGAGGCCACCTGGGGTCTCACCGGAGATGATTACTCTGGCAACTGCTCAGCCTCATCCTGAAGCCAGGGGACCACCCCAGGCACCACGAAAAGACCAACCTACACCTCAATGGAGGAGGGACGTTGCTGACCCTAGGCATTTACGTTTGGGGAGGTAAGGACACCATTGCCCTGAGGATAGGTATGACGATATGGGGGCAGAAGATGTTCCAGAAGACTGTTGGGAACCATATGAGGTTTCTAACAACACGGTGCATCCTATCCATCAAATCCAAGGTTATGGGGACATAAGGGATGGTGGTGCCCAACAGAGAGGATCAGACTTTGATCGCTTAAGTAGAGGGTCGGCCTTTGAAAGGCTTGGCCCAGTAAATGACCTGAGGCATGGGTTATCCAGGTCAAGAAGTGAAGTAGGGTCACAAAGGGTAAATGGGGAACATCGACCTCATCACGGCCGAGACTGTGGCCAGGAGGTCAACAGCCGACGTTGTGCTGCGGCTGGGGAACCCTCTGTCCACCCCTTAGAGGTGGCTGGGGATAACCTCGGCTAGGACGACATTGCTAGGCCATGGAATGACTCCATCCAATGCCTTGAAGAGAAAATAGGAGACCTAATAAAATGCCGAGACCCACTACAAAAATGTTTCTTAGAGGGATCCCCATTTGTGGCTAAGATAGTGAACTTCCCAACCCCTGCCAAGTTCAAATCGCCTACGGTGTCTCCCAAGTATTACGGTAGTACTAACCATGTGCATCATATTGAGATGTACTAGTATGCGGCGGACATTTATTCAATCCCAGATGAGATGAAGTGTCGAGCCTTCTTCGGGACTTTAATAGGAGCTGCACACATCTGGTTCACCTCTCTTCAAAAGAACCCGATTGAGAACTTTAAGGGCTTGGCTGAACGGTTCATTCACAATTTCTATTTTGGGGTAAGACCTCAAAAGAAGATCACCCATATGTTGTATGTCAAGCAAGGAAAGAACGAGAGCCTAAGAGACTACATTGCTAGGTTCAACAAAGAGAAATTGGAGGTTGAGGATTATGAAGAGAATATAGCCATGACAGCCCTCATTGGAGGACTCCAGAAGTGGAAGCTGCTATGAAAGCTTACAGAATACCCTCCCAAGTCTATGGCAGAGCTATTGGAAACTAAAGTAAAGGTCATAAACGCCGAAGAGACTATGGCCACAAAGTATGAGGATGAGAAAGGAAGTGGCAGCGGGAAATTCCAAAAAAAGAAAGTTGGAAAGAAGAGGTTAGCTGATGACAAGTTTGCATGCTATACTCCTCTAAATGTGAGATGCGAGCACATCCTCAACGAGATAAAGAACTATCGATCTATGAGATGGCCAAAGAAGCTGAAGGCTCCTCCTTATAAGATGAATAAGAACTTGTGGTATGAGTTCCACCAAGACCACGACCATGTGACAGACAAGTGCTTCACCTTAAAGGATGAGATCGAGAAGATGTTGAAATCCAGAAAGTTAAGAAAGTATGTCGATGGTAAGGCCCCTAAGAGGGGAAGAGATGACCCTAAAAAGAAGTGAAACGACAGATGTCGAGATAATACCCCAGTAAGAAGAGATGATGACTCAGACGGGGACGATGAGGATGATCCAGACCTCCACCCAAAGATGATAACGCCCTAGTGAAAAGGGTTGGAATGATATCCTTTGGTGTTAACACCATTTGTTGAGGACTTGCTGGGGGAGGCTCTGAAATAGCTGACCGAAAAGCTCATGTGGCAGAGGCTAAGTCAGTGACCAAAGTACTGGTTGTGAATCTTCCATCTTTAGAGGCAAAACAGAAGAGAAAGAAAGTAGATATGGATACTATTATAGTTGGCTTCTCCTGACTCGACTTCAAGGGTATCTTAGCTCCGCATGATGACCCTTTGGTAATTAGAACAAGGGTGCATGGATGTGAGGTGCAGAGAATTCTCGTATATGGAGGAAGTTCAGCATATGTGATGTTCTGGCCATATTTTAAGATCCTAGGGCTCAGTAGAGCAAGGCTGGTACCCTATCATCATCCGTTGATGGGCTTTAGTGGTGAAAAGGTCCACCCATTGGGCATGTATGAGATGGATGCACGAATAGGAGACAAGTGTCCAAAGTGGTTGACCTGGAAGAATATTTTTTTTGTAATGGATGAAAACATCTTCTCGGCATACAACCTCATCATAGGATGAGTATCCCTCAAGGAGTTTGAGGCCGTGCCATTGACGGTCCACCAAATGCTAAAATTCTCGGCCCCTTATGGGGTAGGGGAAGTGCATGGGGATCAGACCTCAGCGCGAGAATTCTACTTCAACTCGACGGAAGAGAGAGAGGCCCATAAGAGGGAAACAACCACATATAGCATTGATACACTTGATTCTAGAGGTGAAACAAAGTTGAAGAAAGGAGAGGCCACGAAAGAGGTAGAATCCATCGTCCTCAATGAGGACGAATCGGAAAAAACCGTCCAAGTCAATAAGGCCTTAAAACCGGAGATCAAGGAAGAGCTGATAAGATTTTTGAAGAAGAGGCGGAGTATCTTCGCTTGGAGCCACGCAGACATGCCTGGCATCGACCCGTAGGTTATGTGACATAAACTCAATGTGGCAAAAGATACCAAGCCAATCAAGCAAAGACGAAGAGTTTACTCTAGGGAAAAGTATGATGTCATCAGGGAAGAGGTCAGAAAATTAGAAGAGGCAGAATTCATTAGGGAGGTCATATACCAGAGTGGTTATCAAATGCTATCATTGTGCCCAAAGCCAATGAAAAATGGAGGATGTGCGTAGACTTTATTGACCTGAATAAGTCTTGCCCAAAGTACAGTTATACCATACCTCGAATCGATCAGATTGTAGATGACACGGCATGGCATGAACTTATGAGCTTCATGGACGCGTATTCAGGCTACAATCAGATCTTCATGGATGTTGAAGACTCATAAAAGACAGCATTCATCATAGACTAGGGGACCTATTGCTATAAGGTCATGCCCTTCGGCTTAAAAAATATAGGGGCCACGTATCAACATCTTGTAAATAAGATGTTTGAGGATCAAATTGGCAAGACCATGGAGGTATATATTGATGATATATTAACAAAGAGCTTGAAGGCCTGCACTCACGTGGCAGACCTAGAGAGAACTTTCGACACCATGGACTTGTACAGAACGAAGCTCAATCCCGCAAAGTGTGTCTTTAGAGTAGGAGCTGGATAATTTCTTGGATTCATTGTCAATCAGAGGGGAATAGAGTCTAACCCCAAGAAGATTAGGGCTTTGCTATATATGAAGACACCAAGAAGTATAAAAGACGTTCAGAGGCTCACTGGAAGAGTCGCTTCACTCAACAGATTTGTTTCCAGAGCTACGGACAAGTGTCTTCCATTTTTCAAAGTGCTTAGAAAGGCCTTCGAATGCGAAAAAGAGTGTGACAAGGCCTTTAAATAGCTCAAGTCCTACATCAAATCCCCCCTGCTCTTATCTCGACCCATTTTGGGGGAAAAGTTGTATGTTTATCTAGCAGTCTTAGAGTCAGCTATAAGTGCATCCATAGTACGGGAAGACGATGGTGTACAGAGGCCTGTATACTTCAATAGTAAGGCCCTTCAAGGGTCTGAACAGAACTATCCTCAGATGGAAAAGTTGGCCTACGTTTGATACACGCCTCCAAGAAGATGAAACCATATTTCCAAGCCCACCATATGGTCATCCTCACTGACTTCCCATTAAGGCAAGTCCTCAACAAGCCTGAGAAATTAGGTAGATTGATGACTTGGGCCATAAAGTTGGGAGAGTATGACCTTATTTATCAACCCAGGGTGGCCATTAAAGGGCAGGTACTTGCAGACTTTGTTGTTGAGTTCACATGTGAAGGGGATGATGTTGAGGATAATTCTGAGATCACAGAGGGATCAAACAGTAACATCTTTCGATACCCGGAAGAGGTCGTGCCCAGCAGAGCTAAAAATGGGATAGTTGAGAATGAGGAAGACAGGTACCTTTTCAAGCGAGGAAGCTTATAGGAGGGGATCTTCTCTTCGAAAGAAGATGTTTGGAACCTCTTTGTTGACGAGTCTTCTTACGAAAGTGGAAATGGTGCAGGGTTGATACTGTCAGCTCCGGATGGTACAATATTGAATATGCACTAAGGTTCAACTTCAAGGCATCAAACAATGAGTCAGAATATGAGGCCATAATAGCAGGCCTCTCCTTAGCAAAATCCCTTAGGGTTGATCGACTCCTACTTCATAGTGACTCAAGGTTAGTTGTTAACCAAGTGTTTGGATTTTATGAGGCCAAGGATGAAAGGATGGCCAGATACCTGAAGAGGGTAAGAATGATGCTATAAGGCTTCGAAGATGTGAAGATGAAGAGGGTACCTTGATAAAATAACAGCCATGCAGACGTACTAGCAAGGTTGGCTTTATCAATAAGGACAGGCATTAGAAGGACAATACTAGTCGAGATCCTGCTCAAATCGACCATTGAGGAAGAAGAGGTTTCCATCTGTTGCCTCAACTTGAACTTAGGGGATTCATGGACGGACCCCCTCATCAGATATATCAGAGAGGGAGAGCTGCCGAAATTAAAGCTAGAGAGGAGGAAATTGAGATACAGAGCAGTAAAGTTCTCAATAATTGGAGATGTCCTATATAAAAAGGGATTTCTGTTACCTCTCCCATATGTGTCCATCCCACAGAGGTCCCCCACATCCTACAGGAGGTACACGAGGGTTCTTGCTCCAGCCATATAGGGGGAAGACCTTTGGACAAGAGGATAATTACTCAGGGATACTGGTGGCCGACCTTGGCCAAAGATGCTACAGCCTATGTGAAAAGGTGTGACAAGTGCCAAAGATTCTCCACTATCCCCCATCTACCTCATCAACCTATGACATCAATCAATTCCCCTTGGTCATTCTCAGTATGGGGGATTGACTTGGTGGGCCCCTTGCCAAGAGCTGCGAATAATTATCGATTTCTGATTAAGTGGGTAGAGGCTAAGCTGATGATCATGATTACATAGCAGAAGACCTTCCAATTTATCTGGAAGAGCATCATATGAAGACATGGCCTTCTGAACACCCTCATCTCAGATAATGGAACCCAGTTCAAGAATTCTTCCTTGGAGAAGTATTGCGAGAGAGTTGGGATCAAGCAATTTTCTCTTCTCTAGGCTGACCTGAAGCAAACGGTCAGACCGAAGTCACGAACAGGATAATCCTCGATGGGATTAAGAAGAGGTTGGAAGAAGCTAAGGGAAGATGGACTGAAGAGGTTAATGCTGTGTTATGGGCCGACAGAAAAACAACTAGGACACCAACGGGAGAAACCCCATTTATGTTAGCACATGGCTCAAAAGTCGTCATACCAACAGAGGTATGACTCCCCACTCACAGTGTTCAAACCTACCACCCTGAGAAGAACGGGGAAGAGAGTAGACTTGACTTAGATTTGGTTGAGGAAAGAAGGGAAGACGCCGAGATAAGACAGGCAGCCTACCAGCAGAGAGCAATAAAGTTCTACAATCAAAGGTAAAATCAAGACCTATAGCTATAGGAGACCTAGTGCTGAAGAAGACATTGCAGAAGACAAACAAGATTTACCCAAATTGGCATGTCCCTTACAAAGTAATCGATGAGGTTGTACTCGATACCTATCGGTTAGAAAATCTCGAAGGGGAACCCTTCTCCAATCCATGGAATGATGATCATCTGAAAAAGTATTACATATGATGTTACAATGGTTTCTATGTAAATGTATCATCTTATGAAGAGATTATTAATGAGAAGATCAGTTCCTGTGTCAATTCTTTATTCATTATGCTTTAGTGGTGAAGTCTATGAGGGTAACATCTTAGTTTGATGGCCTTAGACCTCCAACATCATAATTTGGTGACAGGGTCTGAGGTGAGACATCATAGTTGGATGACCTCAAACATTAAACTTTATTAATTTGGTAAAAATTTATGAGGGTAACATCCTCATTTGATGACCTCAGACCTTTAAACATCATAAATTTGGTGACAATGTCTGAGGTGAAACATCTTAGTTTGATGACCTCAGACCTTCAACATCATAATTTGGTGACAGGGTCTGAGGTAAAACATCATATTTGGATGACCACGAACCTTAAACATCATAATTTGGTGACAAGGCCTGAGGTGAAACATCATATTTGGATGACCTCATACCTTAAACATCATTAATTTTGTGAAAATTTATGAGGGTAACATCTTAGTTTGATGGCCTCAGACCTTTAAACATCATAATTTGATGACAGAGTCTGAGGTGAAACATCATAGTTGGATGACCTCAGACCTTAAACATCATTAATTTGGTGAAAATTTATGAGGGTAACATCTTAATTTGATGACCTCAGACCTTTAAACATCATTAATTTGGTGACAGGGTCTGAGGTAAAACATCATAGTTGAATGACCTCAGACCTTGAACATCATTAATTTGGTGAAAATTTATGAGGGTAACATCTTAATTTGATGACCTCAGACCTTTAAACATCATTAATTTGGTGACAGGGTTTGAGGTGAAACATCTTAGTTTGATGACCTCAGACCTTCAACATCATAATTTGGTGACAGGGGATGAGGTAAAACATCTTAGTTTGATGACCTCAGACCTTCAACATCATAATTTGGTGACAGGGTCTGAGGTAAAATATCATAGTTGGATGACCTCAGACCTTAAACATCATAATTTGATGACAAGGTCTGAGGTGAAACATCATATTTGGATGACCTCAGACCTTAAACATCATTAATTTGGTGAAAATTTATGAGGGTAACATCTTAGTTTGATGGCCTCAGACCTTTAAACATCATAATTTGGTGACAAGGTCTGAGGTGAAACATCATATTTGGATGACCTCATACCTTCAACATCATTAATTTGGTGAAAATGTTGAGGGTAACATCTTAGTTTGATGACCTCAGACCTTAAACATCATAATTTGGTGATAGGGTCTGAGGTGAAACATCATATTTGGATGACCTCAGACCTTCAACATCATTAATTTGGTGAATTTTTTTAGGGTAACATACATCTTATTCTGATGACCTCAGACCTTAAACATCATAATTTGGTGACAAGGTCTGAGGTGAAACATCATATTTGGATGACCTCAGACCTTCAACATCATTAATTTGGTGAATTTTTTTAGGGTAACATACATCTTAGTCTGATGACCTCAGACCTTAAACATCATAATTTGGTGATAGGGTCTGAGGTGAAGCATCATATTTGGATGACCTCAGACCTTCAACATCATTAATTTGGTGAAAATTTTGAGGGTAATATGCATCTTAGTCTGATGACCAAAAACCTTAAACATCATAATTTGGTGACAAGTTCCGGGGTGAAACATCATATTTGGATGACCTCAAACCTTCAACATCATTAATTTGGTGAAATTTTGGAGGGTAACATCTTAGTTTGACGGCCTCAGACCTTCAACATCATTAATTTGGTGAAATTTTTTAGGGTAACATCTTAGTTTGATGACCTCAGACCTTAAACATCATAATTTGGTGACAAGGTCTGAGGTGAAACATCATATTTGGATGACCTCGGACCTTAAACATCATAATTTGGTGACAGGGTCTGAGGTGAAACATCATATTTGGATGACCTCAGACTTTAAAACATCATAATTTGGTGACAAGGTCCGAGGTGAAACATCATATTTGGGTGACCTCAGACCTTTAAACATTATTAATTTGGTGACAGGGTCTGAGGTGAAATATCATAGTTGGATGACCTCAGACCTTGAACATTATTAATTTGGTGAAAATTTATGAGGGTAACATCTTAATTTGATGACCTCAGACCTTCAACATCATAATTTGGTGAAAATTTATGAGGGTAACATCTTAGTTTAATGATGAAGACACCATTATATGGAGGCTTTAGACCTTAATAACAAACACCATTTCATGACATATAAAACCATTAAAGGAACATTCATCAAAAGAAGCAAAGCCCTCTTTAGAGGATGATATAGCATGAAGATAAGAATTATAAGTCAAAATTCGCAAGAGAATGTTATCAAAAGTTATGAAGTTACAGATTAACAAAAATTACAAAGCTTCACAAATTATGCCCTAAGGGCTGCAGCCATAGGGTTGGTAATCTCGGCCTAATCATTTTGGCTGACATTGGTAACCTCGACCCAATCGTCTTGGGGATTGACATCCTCAGTCCCTGTAGCTTCTGGCTAAGCCGTCTCTGCAGGGGCAGCACCTCCTTCCTCCTCCACCTCTTGTAGGGATTGAGCAAACTGAGGGTTAGCATAGCACAGACCAATGAAATCCGAAACTGTCGGGCTCCCTGACTCATTCTCTTTCACGGTCACCCATTTACCAGTGGCCTGAACACCACTTTCGAGGTATTCAAAGCAAAAATTGATAAATTCATCAGAGACCTTGTAGTCAGCCAAGATCTTCTCTGAAGTGTCTTTAACTGTAGCCTGCACTGCAGCGTCAACTTTTTATTGGAGGTCATCATCCTTGGCCTTCATAGCAGAGCTGCGGTCCTTCTTGAGTTGGGAAATCTCCTTTTCCATCTGCTTAACCTTAGTCTCAGACCCTGCAAGAGCAGCCTTCAGACGTTTCACCTCAGCGTTCAAAGAAGCCTGCACCTTCTGGGCCTCTTTCCCCTTCTCAATGAGGGGCAGCTTTCTCATAGTCCAGTCGAAAAATTGGTGCATGGTGATAATACCCTGCAAAACAGAATCTGATACATGAGTTCAGGAGTTAATAAAATTCAAGGCTGAGGTTACATTTGATAATATAAGTTGCTTGTATTACCTGGATCGACCTATGGAGGTAAAACTCGGCCAATAAAGGGGTATCCAAAGAACGACAAAAGCGTTTGTCAGCATCGATCATCACAGAGCCGATGGAATCCATGGCCTTCATACTTTGGCCTATGAGGCTATCACCGATTTTTAAATGCTCCAGTGAGCAGCTAGCGCTTCATCAGTTGAAATAGGGATGGCGCGATCTCCCTTAGAGGCTTTGCTCTTCCTCTGATCCTCAGGGGCAGTAGCGGTGGATTTCCTCTTCTTTGAAGCATTGACCTTAGAAGAGGTTGGGGGAGGAGGTGAATTTAGGCCTTCTTTCTTCACCAGCCTAACTAAACTTGGGCTGATATTTCCCAGAGGTCGTTTGAGACTCCTTCGAGGCGTTCTGCAAAAAGAAAGGTCTGAGTTAAAATATCAGAGACAGTGTAAATTCAGAGGTACAACTTGTTGAAAAAATAATGTAACTTACGAAGCTCAGTCAGGGAACTCCCCCCAAGGCCAGTCTCAGAGAGGTAGTAAGGGGTCATCAAATGTTCGTACTTGACCAGATAACCAAGATCCCTCTGATCTTGAAGGTCTTTGACCTTTTGTAGGTTATCCTGGCTTAAACTAAGGTCGACTTTGGCAGCCAGTGACATTTTTCCCCACCTCAGAGGGGTCCTCGGCTCTAGTAATGAAGAGTGGGCACAAGTACCAAACTCTCATGCCCCTGAGATGAAGAAGCATCATGGTTTCCAGTTATGATTTGAGGTCTGGGTAACCAAAAATATCTTCTTATCATACTTCCTAGCTAGGAAGTGGTAGTAGCTAGGGTGGTTCCTGGCAGAGGATGGCACGTAGCACCCAGTGAAGACCCTGACAAGAAGGTCTCAATGATGGACTGCCCTCCATAAGATGATGGCTCTAATCATCACTCTCCAGGAATTTAGGGATAATGGGGAAGGGGCCAGGTTAATATGGGATAATATGGCTCTAATTGTTGAATGGAGGGGGAGACGAAATCCTAACTTAAACATCTGCTCATATATGCAGATTTCCCCATCTCGGCCACCAAAGGCCCTCTTATCCCTCAGAGGTCTCCGAAGCTTAATAGAGGGACTTATAGCATAAAGGTGCCTAAAGGCTAACAAATCGAACTCAATGGTAGTACTCTCTATCTTGGACGCCTCTGAGGTATCAACATCACTTTCATGACCATCATCCTCGTCCCTGTCAATATCAGCCTGGGCAGGTGTAGGAACACCTCCAGGGAACCTCTGAGTGAACTCAGCCCCGGTGGCGGTCGATAGGGGAATAACATCAATGATTGGGGGAATAGACACACTCGTCCCCATAATTTTAACATCAGAAGAAGTCCCTAAAGTGCTAGAACCGTTGTGGGATGAGGCGCAACTTTCGACCTCGGCCTGATCAGGGACCTGATCTTGCCTAATGGATAAATCCATTGCATCCTGGAATGAATCTATAGACATAGGGTCTGAGGTGGATGACTTAGACTCAGACATAGGAGAGGGATCAATTCGTTCCCCTGATGGCTCAGCAGTCTCGGCTGGTTCAGGGTACACCACCTTCAGAGGTGGGGGAAAGATAGGTCTGAGAGGGAATGCCTCAGCCCTACGATCTTCCTCTTGGGCTCATTCTATTTTCCTAATCTTGTCTAAAGTCTTCTCCCTAAGAGAAGGGAATTCCTCTAAGAGCTGATAAAGAGGTATGAGCATATGAGTCAGACCTTACACTTCGGACTCAATCATAAATAAACAAATTGGAAACATAACTAAGGATCGAACTGAGATTTTAAAGCAAGAACAAGTAAGAACATGCAAGAACATTTACTGTAAAACTCAAGAATCACGCCGGAAAACTCAAATAGTAACCGAAAAACTCAAAAATCTCATCGGAAATTGAAAAAACAAGAATAAAAGGGGCTGAAAATGGCAGAGTGAGGTGGAGACGATACCTGTAGACTCGTGAAATGGATATGTGAAGAAACGAAGAGTCCCCTGAGAACGTAGTAGCCAAGCCCTTGTAAGAGAGAGAAAATTATAGAGATAGCCAAGGCGGGAAAGACAGAAATGAAGAATAAAGAGAAGGAAATGGAGTTTAAACCTTTAAGTGGGTTGGCACAATTCCTAAGGCCCATCATTGCCTTAGGAGCCCAAAAGACAATCAGAATCATTGCACTTGTCAGGCACGCTACCCACTTTAATCGGTGACACATGTCAAAGTGATGGTGGTACATAAAGAAAATATAGTCTCAGACATGTAAACCCCTTAATCACCTACTCACATATGTAACTAAGGGCTAAGGGTGATTGATATGCCCAAAGTATACCAGACAATCCAGCGACCTCAAGATCGACCTTATGACAACCGAGGTAATAGAAGTTCAAGAATACCTATCAGCAACATCATCTTAATGAGGTCAGCCACATCTGACGCCCCCTCGACTACGAAACTCATCTCAGCCGCAGTCGAGATTATCTAGAACCTTGGAGCATAGATTTTATCAGGTCGTCCGTAGCCGATGTTGCACCTACCCCATACATCAAGCTCGATTGGTCGTCAGCCGAGGTCAGCAAGGACTCATGAGTTAACCACCCTTCATCATCACCGGCCCTAGCCGACGTTGAAAGCACCATATGAGAACCAACAACCCTACATGCTCAATGTCAATCGTCAGGTCAACATCGGCCCTGGACGACATTTCACACATCTAACTTCAGTTGGCATCCCAGGAAAGGCAGGGGTCATACCTCACCAACCTCGTACTCCCCAGGCCGAGGTTAGTACCAAGCAAAGACAGTCGAGCTTCTATGCGTACATGTATGGCTTGAGGCACATGGACAAATCTGTTATAACTGAATCATTCCCTCCATGTGAGGGAATATTGAGGTCATCATTACTTAGTTAAACATTAGCCAGGTGTCATCCTTCCACTGGCTGAATCTCCATGCACTTGCTCATTATATGCTTGGGGGGTACATTACACCCCCAAAACGCTATATATAGAGGTCATCCTCTACCTTGTAAAAGGATCCAAAAATAACAACCCTAGCTGAAACTCTGTCCAATTATACTGTAGAGAGAGAAAGCTTGAGAGATTGTATCCATGGCCGTTAGTGCCTTATTCCGGTGACCTTATTCACTCACTTGCACAGTGGATGTAGGCCTAATTGCGTGAACCACTTATATATTGGTGTTCATCATTTTCTACTCATCTCAATCTCTTATATTTAGTATATACTTGAGTTGCCATTGTTATCACTGATTTGAGCTTACAAACACCTCGAAGGGTGGGGCTATTTCCAGCATCAATAGAAAATGTTAAAGGAGGCAGCATTTTCGGGAGGAGACCTTGAAAGGAAGCATAGAGGAAACCTTTAGAAGGAGGGTAAGTGTAACCATGAGGATGCATCTGGTGCCAAAAACCTTGAGTAAATAGGGGCACAATGTCCCAATTTCACCCATCAATACTCTCGGGTTACTCTTAATCTCTTGTGCATCCCTATTTATCTTGGACTCACTTGTCTCTTGGCTCGGGTTTCGATTCCTCAGCGAAGAAAGCTCGTTTATGAGGGGTGCAGTGGGTTTTAATTTGATTTTTGGCATACGTGATCTGATACCTCCCGTCCTCCCTCTATTTTAATTTCCAAAGGTTCGGTTCAAGGCACCATCTACAATGTCATCATAAGGGCTCGAAGCAGACTGACTGCTAATGGAAATCGATTCCTGTAGCATGAAAATATATTTAGTCTTATAATTTTAACATGATTTTAAATAACTCACACACACACACACACACACACACACACACACACACACATATATATATATATATATATATATATATATATATATATATATATATATATATATATATATATATATATATATAGAGAGAGAGAGAGAGAGAGAGAGAGAGAGAGAGAGAGGAAGGTTCACCTACATCATGATGTATACATCACACCTAGTTCTAGGGCCTAAGAAACCTTTCTTCCAAATTTTTTATTTTTCTCTTGAAATTAACCTTCCAATCAACTCATATTCAAAAAATCAGGTCAAAATACATTTTGTAGTTATTTTTAAAAAATCCACAAAAACTTGTTGACGCAGACCCTTATTAATAAGGTATTTTGAGCAGTTTTTTGTGAATTTATTAAAAATAGCTACAAAATGTATATTGGCCTAATTTTTTGAACAAGGGTTTATTGGAAGGTTAATTTCAAGAAAAAATTGAAAAAAAAAACTTTTTAGGCCCTACAACTAGGTGTGATATATGGATGATGTATAGAGCATGATGTAGGTGATCCTTCTCCTATTTATATAAATAAATGGTCACATTCACCAGAGTCGAAGCCAAGTGTGGTGGGAATATTTTATCTCTGTCCCGTCAGGCATTCACATACAAGTTTTTCCGATTAGATTTTTTTATCAGTACTTGGACCGCTTTTTGTCCTATTTCACCATTCACTCCTCAAATCTTCATATGATTTAGACTCCAACCCGTGGACATCAACTGTTTTTGCTTTGTTTTGTTAATTTTTCTTCCTCTAGACTATCTTTTTGTCCATCGCCTCATTTTCCCAAAAGATATTCAATTGATTAGTCCATAATTCAACATTCGAAGGGACTCAGTCTTTTATAGCCAAAATGTTGGATCTTGATGCCCCCATAAAAAAAATTCTTAGCCTAAGGTTCCTTCGGTATGTTATCATTTGTTTAGCAAACCAGGAAAGAACATTTTACTTTGAACGATCCAGGAATGAAAAACTCTTACAATTTTTTTCAAAAATGTCATCCTTGGTGGCTTGATCAACTGCGTTCTAGTTATTTGTTGCCTTGACTCCCACATTCATTTTCCTAATCGACAAACACTCTGATTTAAGGATATGGATATCAATTTTATTTCCAGTAGGACTATTCCCAAGAAGGGAGAACCCAATGGGCTTCTTCTCATTTACTCGAGAGGTATTGGTAGTGGGGTGTGGGTGTTAGATTAGCAAGCATTTGTTTCTTACTCTGAGATGAAATGGTAGAGTGAACCATTGGTGAAGAAGAGTACTGTTAACCCAGTGGTGATGAGAATCCAGGTTGGTGTGCAGGAGACAGGAGGTGTCCCACCATCATTTGATACATTATCTCTATTGTTGTTCGACACAACTCTAACACCCCGTGTTTTTGTTAATTAATTTAATTAATTAGTTGGAATATTTGAGAAAAATAAAATTTTGAATTTAATTATTAATATTAAATAAATATGTTGGTTATGATTTTAGAAGAATAAAACTTTAAGAGGAATCGAAATCGAATTTAAAATGAAGTTTTTATGAGAGTTTTAAGTTTAGCCTTTTAAAAAAAAGGGAAAAACCTTTGTCACGGATTTAGGCCGTGACTAATGAAAAAATTGATTTTTAGTTAAATGGTATTAAATGAACGGGAATGGAAAGGGTCGTGTACCTGATCGATCGACTTTTCCAGGTTTTAGGCGGTTCGGTGATTTTATTTGTAGTGTTAGAGTGGGATTAAGATTCATAATTAGTAGATAAGACTATTAATCCGTAGGGAGACTTCACATAATCCCTTTTTCCCAAGTTTTTCACCAGAGAACTCTTCCAAAAGTGTTTCCTCTGCACCATAATCATCAACCTCCAATATAATCAACCTTTTGTCACAAGTTTTGGGAGGCTTAATTGGGGTTTAATCAAGTTTGTTCAAAAACACTTCTTCGCTAATTTTTTGAGAGGAATCCAACCGTGATACCATTTTTTCTTCAACTTAATCTTAGGCATGAATACTCTATTATTTTCCTTTAGTATTATGTGTTTTAAGTATAGCCTAAATATTTAATTACATGTTTTCTTAAAATCAATTAGTAACTTAATTAGAGAAATTGGACACTAATTATGGGACTATTTTTATTAAATCTTTTAATATGAATAATATTCATAACCCTTGGGTACGTAGGACTTATGAGTGTATTTTGGGTTTTATTTGTATAGGTTGCATGTACAAAAACCCTAGTTTTGAAATAAATGATTTTTGGGTGCGTATAACTCATGTAATTTATGTAGAGATAATGAAATTGGAATTTTATTGTATTAATGATGAAATCTCTGTGTATTTAAGTTAATATAATTAAGGGGGGTTAATTGGGTGTTTCTCATGTTATGATAATTAAATTAAGATTTAATTGAATTATACTATCATGCATAGTTGTATATTGATTAATTATGATTGGTTGTGTGACTTATTGGTACTATTTAATTACCTTTTATGACGACGAGTTGTTGGATATTTTTGCTTTCCCTATATTTTAGGATGCCTTCTAGGTATGGGACTAGTGTATAGGCCTTCTAATGATTTACGCCTTCTAGGTATGGGACTAGTGAGGGTATATTATTACGACTTTATTATGTTAGGGGTGGGCTGATTTTTGTCACTTTAACGTCATTGCGCTAGCCTAGGCATAAGACTAGGTTGAGGTTTATGTTCGAAATTCATCCTATACATAGGGTATGACGTATTGATAACTTGGGGACTCTTAGGTATGGAACTATGGGGTATTTTGGGGATCTCACATTGATTAAAAGGGTGGGGTAATTTATAAATTGAGAAATTGAGAATTAATGCCTAAAGATAAAATCGGGTATTAAAATTGGTGGCGACATAATGAGTCAGTGACCGACAGTTTAAATGGGTCATCTTGGGAGATTTATGTCGTTTCATGAGTTGGAACCTTGTCATATTGCAGGGGATCGACAGTTTAAATGGATTCGGATGGTTATTGACAAGGGAAAGTGTGACACATTCACTACACCAAAATGCTAATTTTGTGACTGCTAATTGGGGTGACAAACTTATCACTCCTGGGAGCAGTCACAAAATTATTTGTAACTCCCATTAGGAGTTATAAAATAAAGGGGAGTAAAAAATTTGAGTCAATTAATTTTTCACCGCTAATGAGAGTCACAAATGTTACCATTTAATTCATTTGTGACTCCTATCAACAGTCATAAATTTATAACTGTCATAAGCAGTCACAAATTTATTAGTAGGCCTAATTTATAACTCTTATTAGCAGTCACAAATTTATAACTGCTATGAGGAGTCACAAATTTTGACCTACGTACTAATTTTGTAAGTGCTAATGACAGTCATAAATTTATGACTGCTGGTAGCAGTCATAAATTTTGGTGTTGAGTTAATTTATAACTGCTATTGACCGTCATAAATTTGTAACTGCTTCCAACACTCACAAATTTTCGCCAACTTTAATTTGTGACTACTGGGAGGGGTCACAAAAATTTTGCCTATTTTAATGTAAATCGATTTTGTAACCTCTCTCCTCTCACTCTGAAGAACTCCCGCACCTCAAGAACTCCATCCCCCCTCACTATGAAGAACTCCCACCACATTTTGGTGAGTTTTCATTTTGATTTTGACCTAGTTAATGTAAATCGATTTTGCCCTAGTTAATGTAAATCGCTTTTGTTAACATGTCTGATCTGTTAGCACGATTTTGGTGAGTTTTTTTTATTTCGATTTTGTTAATATGTCTGATCTATTAATATGTTAGCACTAATGATGGGTTTGTTAGTACGATTTTTTAATACAGTTTAGCAGCTGGGTTGGTTTTTCAGATGGGTTTTTGGTTATGGAGGAGGATAGAGATAAATGTGTGGGTGTAGGAGATGATGAATAGTGAGGAGAGAGGAAAGGTATAAAGGAGTGAGAAATTATGGGGTTTTGGTCATAAATTGATTTTGATTTCCATTTCCATTTCCATTTTGTTTTGCTCATTTATATCAGTCATAAATACTCATATTGAGATTTGGGTCATACAATTTATTATTTTATTTTCCTCATTGATAAATATGTATCAGTCTAACAAGTTTTGTGATCGGTGAGTATATCTACACATTGTTTTGTGTTCTAATGCTTCATTAGGTCAAAATTTTCATATGCTTCATTAATAATTTCATATCTGATGCTTCGTTAAATCTGATTGTTTTGTTGTGAGTATATCTACAAATCATTTAACCTCTTTCGTTTTTTTAATATTATCTTGTTTGGGAATATGTTAGATTTTTTTCAATAATCATTTTATACTATTCATATTTATTTTATCTAAAAATTAATTAAATAATCATTGTTTTGTGCTCGTTGAAGTTTTGTGCTTGGTCGGGTTTTCCTGTGAGTTTTAATGCAATGATAGTATTAATGCAATGATAGGCCAGAGATTATGTTCTAAATATCATCTCAAACTTCATTTAGTTTTATAATTTACTAAGGTTCTATTTGATTGTATTGTAGAATTAATGGGGTTTTCATAATATAAAGAGTGGATGGGTGAAAGTTCTAGAGTGGGGAAAGTATACGTTAATGGGGTTAAAGACTTTGTGAATTATGCAACAAAAAATCTCAAAACTGATATTATCCCATGCCAGTGAAATCGTTGTAAAAATGATAAACGTTTGAAAGGGGTAGATGTAAAAGTACATTTGTTTCATTGGGGTATGCAAGCTGACTACACGTTTTGGCATTTCCATGGGGAGAGGGAATTTAAGTATATTCCAGAAGAAATACTTGTCAATAAAACCATTCACACAAATGGTGACCCATTAGTACATGCTAGGTTAAACGATCTCATAAATGATACGTACGAAGTGCACGCAGCACAAGAAAAGCAAGATAGTATAGGGAATGATTTAGGCTGTGAGGTTCATGTTGGCAATGATACGGACCAAGTTAAGGATTATATAAGATTAAAAGCAGCAGCCGCAACACCATTATACCATAACTCCAACCCCGACCACACAAAGTTATATGCCATGGTTGGGTTGCACAACTTAAAGAGCAAATTTGGCTTGTCGGGAAAAAGTGTGATGGCAATACTTCTCTTGGCAAAATATTTGCTCCCCAAAGAAAATACATTGCCAGTCAATTATCCGATCATGAAGGGTAATTTGAAAGGTTAGGGTATGAAATACAAATCAATTCATTGCTGCAAGTATGACTGCATTTTATACTATAAGGAGCACAAGGACAAACGAGCTTGTCCTATATGTAAGGAACCTAGATATGAACAAAAGATGATAGTACATAATAAACATTTGTTGAAAGTAGATATGCAAATACCTAAGAAGTTGTTAAAATATTTCCCTTTAGGCCCTCGATTGAAGAGACTTTACACTATACCTTGGATAGCATAGGTAATGACTTGGCATGGTCGAGTGGAGGTGGGTGAGAATCTCATGCGACATCCGGTTGATTCATCTATGTGGAAATTTATAAATCAGCGATACCCGGACTTTGCTAAAGAAATACGCAACGTTCATCTCGGAATATCAATTGATGGGTTTAATCCGTTTGGAAAATTGAGCACAGATAAGAGTATATGGCCTGTGTTTGCGTCACCTTTAAATTTTCCCTCGTCGTTGTGCATGAGAAAGGAGTTTTTAATTTTGTCGTTGTTGATACCATGTCCAAAAGCACCGGGTAGTGACATTGATCTTTTATTAGCGCCACTAATAGATGAATTGAATGAGTTATGGGTTGAAGGTGTGAGAGCGTTCGACTCTTACAAAAAGGAGGAATTCATTTTGAGAGCTATGTTGATATGGGAAATTCATGATTTGCCTGCTTATGGGACCTTATATGGGTGCAATGTCCATGGTTACCTAGGTTGTCTTATATGTGGAGAGGATACTGAAGCAAGTTGGCTTAAGAAAAGTGGTAAACTTTCTTATCATAGTCATCGGAGATTTTTTCCCCAAAGTCACAAATTCAGGTCAATACGAAGCAATTTTCTCCTAGAAGGCACCGAGATGCGACATGTGATAGACATAATGCACACTGAGAAAAATATTATTGATCATCTCGTAAGCACATGCATTGGTGGTTCTCATTCCAAGGATGGAGAAAAAGTCCGTGAAGATCTTCGTGATTTGAAGATTAAAAGATCATTATGGTTGAAAGAAGATCCAAACACTGGAAAAAAAGCATATGCTAGTTGCAGCTTATACTTTGAGCATTGAAGGAAGAAATATGTTCTTAGAAACATTAAAGGGCTAGAAGGTCCCTTCTAATTTCTCATCCAACTTACGCAGGATTGTCTTCGACGTAACAAAAGATTTGAAAAAGTGCAAGTCCCACGATTGGAATGTAATAATACAAATTGTCCCTCTATTGTTCGGACACTGTTTTTCAGAACACAAGGATCTTCGAAGGGCCATTCTACAAATTATCTTATGTTTCTCCCAATTGTGTGAGAAAGTTGTCAACAGGACGCGCATACTGGCAGAGAAAGAAACTTTGGCCGAGGCTATATGTGTTTTGGAGAAGCACTTTACTCCCTCATTTTTCAACATAAGCATCCACCTTTTAGTGCATTTGTGCGATGAAGCACTTTTATGTGGACCAGTAAGGTACCGATGGATGTATCCATTCGAACGATTAATGAAAACTTTTAAAGATTACGTTAAGAATACATGGTACGTTGAGTGGTCCATTATTGAGGGGTACATTATGGAAGAGGCTTCCTTGTATGCAAAGGAATATATGCCTAACCCAAACGTTGGAGGTCGTGAACGCTTTAGTGATGAACTAGAAGAGTTTGCGGATGAGGAGGCCCTGGGGAAAGGTAAGGTAGTGAAGCTAACAAGTACACAATATAACCAGGTGGCTCAATATGTATTCGAGACGCATGAAGACATAGATAAATGGAAAATGCGAGTTTATTTAAAATATTTTGGAAAATAATGTAATATGTTCGATGTTATATTCATTAGAAATTAATATTTTTAGTGTTTTAACCCAGGCAATATAATGAGTGCGGACATGCCAAGAGGAGGAAGGGAGGCGCGAGCGCAGACAATGACGTTAGGCATTGGGAAGCTTCCGAGGTGACTACAGTAATACCTCACTTTTATTTACTATCTTTGCAACATATTCGCAATGCAAATACTTTCTTAGTTTCAGTTATTGAAAGATGGTGAAGTATCGACGAGGCTTGCACGTCTAGCAAATGGGCATAGTTTTGTAGCTAAGGAATTTGGACAATATCGTGTCAATGGTTTTGTTTTCTCTTCAAGCACACACGAGTTAAAACTAATTGGGAAACAAAATAGCATCATTTCATATAAAGCATTAACTCATTTCAAGGCAAGCGCGAAAGATAAAAACTTGATAGAAGCTGAGATAACGTATTATGGGATTATAAAACAAATTGTCCTATTAGATTATATATCTTTCAGCATACCCGTATTTTACTGTGATTGGGTGAGAGTGGAGGACAAGAATGCATGTATGGTTGACCCTGATACCCACATGGTGAAGGTTGATTTGGCCAAGTTGAAGAGTAAAGATAATGTGAATGATGAGCCATTCGTTTGTGCATTCCAAAACTTAAAGCAAGTGTTTTATGCAAAGAGCCCCAACAATGATCCATGGTCTGTTGTTTTACATTCTCCTCAACACTTGACTACATCGGTAGACGACATAGAGGCACCTATCGAGATTCAGTCTATTTTGGATGACAACCCAGAATTAAAGAAATTATTAAACACATTAGAGGAGTAGATGTTTAATTGTAGCATGTTATGTTGTTTTAAATGTTGAATTGAAAATTTTGTATAATAGCATGTTTCAATTATTTCGTAGCATGTATTCATAGTGACTTTTGTTCAAAAGTTTATAATTACTTTTTCCAGGATGTCATATATTGTATCTACATGCAACGATTTTCAAAACAGGTCTTTTATAGAGAACACGTCAATTTATCGGCATGGCTATCGAAAAATCAAACAATGAAATTGCTTGCGAGATCATGGGTGGAACATACCTAAAGCATATTTATTTCAATCAATACTACGCACACTACCTCAAAGTTGGGATGAAGCATTTGAAAGGGTTTTCATAAAACACAATCCAAGTAATGAGATGCAGTTAGTAGAGTTTTTAGAACTCGAAGAAAGAAAAATCCATCCTTTGTGGATAGAACTGAAGAGGATAATGATGCGTTCAGACTCTACTGTGATAAAACATATGCATAACAAAGTTAACATCTATTATTGGCTTAGGAGAGAAGGCATACGTCCTAATATCTTTAGTGTCAGAAATGCAATTATCAACACACTTCCGCAGAGAATCTAAACTATTCCTAATCATAATAAGGTTCTTTCTAACATAATTTAAATGACAAATATTTACATAATCATAGAGAATCTAAACAAATTCCTAAATCTTTACAAGTCCCTTAATAATAAACCCACCATTAACAACCATTCAAAACTACCAATTATATCTCATGATTTTAACCTAAGATTTCCAGATTTATCATTACAAGAATAGGGTCATTCATCTACATGCAAACCTATCTTTGAATTTCAAAATTAATTGACAATTCAGTCTCAAATTCATAATTACATGGTTATCTCATCAACTAGGGTTAACATAAATCATATATGCTCAGAAGTTTAGCAAGATAAATACTTTCCTTTTCGTGAACTTCCTAATCGTTGAACGAAATTGGTAAGGGGATGATCCTCTCTTCGCGATCTACGCGTTGGTGTGATTTTTGGTGGAAGAACTTGAGCTTATCCTAGGCTCCTATGGAGTTCTTCTTCTTCTTCTTCTTCTTCTTCTTCTTCTTCTTTTTCTTCTTCTTCTTCTTCTTCTTCTTCCTCTTTGGGTCTCTCTCTCTCTCTCTCTCTCTCTCTCTCTCTCTCTCACCTAGGTTAGAAAATGACAACTCCGTCTATACATCCTTAATTTAACTCCTAACTTTCTTCCATTTTAATCCCCAAAAATCCCAAAAGACCAAAATACCCCTCCGGGATGTCGTTTTGGGCTAAAATGGCCCGGAATCCAAATAAATCACTCGAGTAGTATTTTCTGACTATTTCTACCCCTCCGGACGCACTGGCGCACTCAAAACGGCCATACGAGTTTCTAAAAAATAAATTATCCTTTTTAGTCCATTAAAGTATTACTGACACAACTCACACGTGCGTCTTAAATAAGTGTGTTGTAACTGCAAAAAAATTTCACTTTCGGCCAAAATAATATTCTCATATACATATATTACTTTACTCGTTAAGTAATATTTAACGTAATTGTTTTTGATAAATATTAAATCTCGTCACGCTAGTAATTATTACCATAAATTCGGATTAATTATAAATAAATTTTCTCCATTTAAATCAATTAATCCAAATTTCATAATTAAAATAAAATCACATGAAATTACGACGTATTACAGAGACATCACATCCTTGCTTAATGATCTCTTTGCGTAGTTATATCCACAATGGGTGAATGGTTTTTTCTTCCTTCTCTAATAGTTTAAGTAAGGTCATGGCTACGTCGGGATTATGTAGGAGAAATATACTTTATATTACCTGATCCCAGCTTTCAGATAAGGAAAACTAAATACAACTGAACAGGTACTCTTGCGAGAGATGAACTCCACGATTTGAAAGGTAGTTAAACTATTCAATATTATTATTCCCATACTTGTAAATATGATTACCTTTTATATAGAGCGCACTAATAAAAGATGTATAAGTGCGGTCCAATTTCAACCTCTCGTACTCTTGTTGCCCATGATTATCATCGTGCCTCATTTTTCATAAGAAAAATATATGAGGGTGTGAATATGAGTCCTAGAAGCAATGGATTTAACTAGTTATTGTTTTTTAATCGATCCAATTTAAGTTTATCTCCTCTTATTTAATCCTAACATTGTTATGCATCCTTCCACCTATTTGCATTCACTATACCAATATCAGCAGGTTCAAATTAAGTTTATTTTATTTAAATTAATCCTAAAATTACTATATGTCCACCAAATATGCAATCCCTTCCACCAATTTGTGTTCACTCAAACAATAACCACTTAAGGAGGGGGTGAACATGACCTCAATAGTCAACTAAATTGTATTATCCTTATTATTCACCCGCGCAATATCAACAAGTCAAAATTAAGTTTATTCTATTTAAATTAATCCTAAAATTACTATAAGTCCACCAAATATGTGCTTTATAATAGTCACCTAAAGATATGTACCAGTTATATTATACGCGTTATACATGTACTCGTAGTTATAACAGTCAAACAAACAATAATAAGACTATGTCACGTAAGGAAAGATAATTAAAGTTACTTGAATAGTAGAAGTACCTATAATTAGTTGAACTTTAGTTATTGTTCTCCAATTGAAAGTGCACATGAAACCAGGAGAAAACACGTGTAAGTATATGTGTGTGTGTGTGCACGCATGTATGTGTTATACATGTGCGTGTGTTTATATGATATTCATGTGCGTGTGTTTGTATGTGTTATACACGCGTAAGTATATATAATTCACATACACCTTTCAATAATTCGTACTCACACACAAAAAAAAAATCACATACACCTTTCAATAAAACAATTATAACAAAAATTCAATAGCAAAAGGCATATAGGACTAATTTTCTAAAGGACCTATAATCTTCTACATAAAAAATACCAAGGTATATACCATCGCTCAAAGCCTCTTCCGATCTGCTGTGACATAATTTCTCTAACTATAACATTTCATAGGAAGTTAGATATCTTTAAACTACACCTAACTTTATGTAGATTCCATATAAATACTAAATGATATTTAAAAGTAGCAGCAAATACGAATTTTAACTGAAATTTTGAATCTAAATCTTTCAAATAAAGAAAAAATATATAACATGGGAAACGCATGAACTTTCCCACTCTTGTGCATGAGATAATCATATAAGATAAATAGTTATAAAAATATATGTACTTGTATTGGATCAATTATATGAAGTTTAAAATATTTATAATTTATAAAAAGAATACAAAGTTTACCATAACAATTTGATCAATTCTTCAATGTTCCCCATCGAAAGTTATACTATCATTATAAGCTTTATTCATTAATATAAAAAATAGAAAAAAAAACTTAATCCTTCTTTCACCCATCCAATTCCAATACGCATGTTAATCAACATTCAAAATAAATAAATAAAACTTATACATATTTTCAATTGAAAAGAGTAGAGAAATAACCAAAATTTCATATACAACTAATGAGTATAAACCCCGAGTAAACTAATGATGTATTGTACTCAATTTTATACTCATACATGAACAGCCTAATGTAACCACTTCAAACACAAACCAAAATATTTTCACAAATCCACAATGTACAAAGGAAACCTCATACATGAAAACAAAACCAAAATATTATAACAATTAAAAATGTTTAATAATCTTAAGTGAGGTAGAGAGGAAGAGAACCTCTTAAAGAGAGAGAGATAGATAGATAGATAGATAGAGAGAGAGAGAGAGAGAGAGGCGGTGGTCGGAGGACAGGTAGGGACGTTAGTTGAAGAAGCAGAGAGAGGGGCGGAAATAGGGTCTATAGAGAGAGAAATCATGAAATGAAAAAATATCATGGGGTGTTTATATATACTGGGTCTGGTCACGATCCTGGACCATGACTTATAACGCACGAGAAGTGTGCGCGTGTAAGTGCACAGTCGTTGTTTTCTGTCTCGCCGCGACTATACAAAAACCTAAATTACTACTACACTTGTGGGGCAAGTCTAGCGGTAAGTCGGGTATCGAGAATCCCCTGGGACGAGTTGCTAGAATTTATATGATTTAATACTCCGAAATAAAAGTGTAAAAGATGAATTAAAAACTAAAAGAAAAGATGCATGAAAGGGAAATGTTTAACTAGGCAAGGTATTAAAACTAGATTATGAAAGTGAGTAAAACTATAGGTTGCGTCGAATATCCCTCACCCGAGTTAATTTGTATAAAATGGTTACATGGGTCGACGAGTTATTTAGCATGCGTATCGTTTCAACAGTTAATTAAATCAAGGGTTGTCACGCCCCTAAATCCTTATAAAAGCCTAATAAGATTTTGGTGTCAACAAATATCCCAGAAATTACGCACGAAAGGTCATAAGCACGGTACATACATGATATGCCCCGTCAAATTTCCTAGGTGTAATAACTAGGACAGCACACCCGAAATAAACCCGTAAACACCATCACCAAAGCAAAGCAACACGTCAACTCGAGTGAGTTCCATTCAAACACAACCTAATTTAAATTACCTAGAAAGTATGTTAAAAATGCGGTAAATAAAGAAGTAAAGAAACGCAATAAATCTACACTAGAAAGCAATGAAAGAAAGCATGTAAACATAAATTAGAAATCTTGTAAATTAATTAGAAAGAAAGAAATGAAGAAATACAAACTATATTAATGGAGAGGAAGATGAATAGTGCAACATTCAACCCAATTCGGTGTCAAACCAAGAACAATTGAAGAAGAACCCTCCAAATCCCTCAAACCCTAAGCTATTCTACCCTAAAATCGTGTATATCTGTTTATTACAACAAAATTGCTATATATAGTAAGTTGGAATTAAATTAGAAAAGAAAAGAGAAAAGAAAAGAAATGCCAAAATATCTCCTGAAAACAGGGGATCAATCGATCGACAAAAAGGGTCGATCGATCGATCAAGGAAAAATTCTGACTGTACAGAAGGATCGATCAATCGACAAAAAGGGTTGATCGATCGATCAAGCAGGGGTGAGACAAGCAGCAGCACACTGCATTCCTTTTCTTCCCTTTTCTCCTCCTCTTTTGATTTCTTTATTTTTCCCTCCGTTGAAATCGCCGTAACTTCTTCATACCGACTAGGAATCGTGCATTGTTCGCGGCCACACGAAGATAGTGAGGAGGTCTACAACTTTCATGAAGATGTTGGGCCAGGTGCCCAAGTTGTGAAAAGACTAAAATGCCCCCGAACGTGTGGCTGTGTATGGAAATCGAGCGGAATGTGTCCGAACTTCACACTTAGCATCCAATTACCTATAAAAGCTCAATTAACACCTGCAAAACATGTTAACGTAGAAATCCGAGGTTGTCTGGTTAACGAGCATAAATATAGGGAATAAGATACCCGAGGGGGCTAAAATGCGTAGGTTCGGAGGATGAGATACGCAATATTTGCGTATCATCACACCCCCTAACTTACACATTGCTAGTCCCTAGCAATAAAATAGGATGCAACAAGAACTACAAGCAAACCAAAAGCAGGAGATAGTACAAAAGTATGGTATAAAAGAAATAAAAAGATAAGACCACTTTCGCTGGCGAACGATTGCATTTATGTATGCAATAATCCGTTAAACCCCTAGGTCACCCTAGTGGACGAGTGTCATCTCGTGAGGGTTTTCAAGGATGCTACCCACAAACATCACATCTTTCCTCAAAATAATCCCAAACCAACATGCGACAAGCCCAATAATGGCGAAAAGGATTTCATACGCATTATTAGCAAAGTGAATGAATTCAAACAAAAGTCCAAATCATTAACATTATAGAATGCACCTCATAGAATTGAAACTTTAAAATGTGGGAGGGGAGCGAGCACATGCAAAGTTTGATTTGGCGAAAAACTTAAATAAATCGGATACTAAATATCAAAGAATGCATACATTCAATCATCACGGGTATTACACTCATGAAGTGAATTCACTCGAAACAGAGAGCTAACACATGGGACATGCGGCATAAGGAGTAAATATAAATGGAAACTAGGCCGCACACATGTCACAAATAAAGAACGTTATATATAAACTGAAAAACCATAATCTCGATGAAAGATACCGCACACTAAAAGAGGCGGAATGCATTTTCACAAATTATCAAAACTATTTCAAATTTTAAATTACATCAACCTAAGATCACATAGGACTTGTATAGAGTTGTAAAGTAGGCTAGGCTAGGGTACGAAACGAAGGATATATATGTACGGATCCAAAGTGTTCGGGGTGAAAACTCGAGATAATGGGAAAATGTGGGCAATATCAAAAAATGGAAAACAAGTTCCAAAAAAAGGCATTAGATATATCATCGGGAAGGGTAATCAAAGCTTATTGAACTATATACAACAATTACAACTTTCATTTTTCTTTTCTTTTCTTTTCTTCTTTTTCTCATGTTTTCTTTTGTTTTCTATTGCTTTTTGCTTTCTCTTTTTCATCACTTTTTTCACTACTTTATTTTCTTTTCAAACTCTCATATGCCTAAATTGCAACCGACATTATAATAACAACATTCAATCCCAAGCAACATTCCAAACAAAGGTACGGAAGGTGTATGTATGGGATAAAACTCCAATTTAGAGTTTGTTATGGGAATGGGGTATGAAATGAAAGGCTAATGTTTAGGCTCAAAGGGGTTAACGAGGGTAAACATATAAGGGTGACGTCAAGGCTAATATGGGTGATATAACAAAGAATGCCTATGATCATTTCACAAAGTTTATGCAATTCTCGAGTCAAAACAATAAATGAAAATCATGCTCAAGTAACACATTTCAACTATGAACTCAATTAATGAACAGTCAAATGAAAGAATAGTGAGATTACCAACGAATTCAACGTTTTCAATGACAAAAGAATAGTGTATACACTCACAAATGACGAAAGGTACAAAGCTTATTCAGTGTAAGTATATACAATGCAACAAAAGATTATCGAGTTATAAAAATCTTAAACCAAATCAATGTAACAATAAAAGTGCATGTGCTCATGGGATTAATATTTAATTCATGAAGTTATTCATAATAACAATAATGGAGACTTAACTCTAATAACTTCTAAAATCGATAACATGCATCATTAGGTTGTCTACTGGATCGGGAAATTATTGAAATTTATCATCGAAAACAAAGGCAAAATGCCCCAAAAAGGAGAAAAAAGAAAGAAAATCTTTTTGAAATTTTTTAATTTTTCTAAGAAAAGCATACTAAGTAACTAACATGTGAGCGAAAACATGGACTAAATATAGAAATGGATAGAATATCTCAAACCCCCTAACTTAAAACTTGACATTGTCCTCAATGTGAATAAAATCCAAGTTAAAGAGAGGAAAACAACGATATTACCCAAAAGTGGAGCGATCCCCATAAGAACAAGTCCAAAGAATCTACAAAACAAGTTAGTACCGAGCATAGCAAAAACAAATAACAAAAAGTTAACTAATTACACTAAACTAAATTAAAAAGGAAATAAAAAAATAAAAAGCTAACTATATACAACCTACTATTTAGGCCTCACACTAACTATACACTAGAAGTCTAAATAGCTGAGGGTACACCATAAGAACGATTTGACTTTGGAGGATAACTGGTTTACCCTCATAAATAGCATGCCTTCCGAAAAATATGAATTATGCTTGCAAAACGGAAGGCATGTGTAAAGCGTAAGAAAGGAACCATCGTCAATTTAAAATTTTGGAGGGACGATGGGGGTTTTGGATTGAACGGGTGACAAAAATAAGTGGGGACCGAGAAAAACCGAATATCATCCCAATGATTTTGAAATTGGAATGGGAGGCGGCGCACACAAAGGCACGGATGCGATTGTGGAGGGCGACTCGAGCAAGTACTCCTCATCGGCGAACACCGAATCATTAGGTACTTGTGACGGTGTGATAATAGAGAATGAAAATGGGGATGAAAGAAATTCAAACTCATGAGATGAATCATCATCACATGAAGTTTGAGTTTCGAATGAAATAATATCATTTTTAATGAAATGTTCTTCTTTGGGAGACAAAGAAGAAATCATTTCATTGAAAATAAATATTACGTCATTATCATCCTCACTTTAAATATCTATTACGCGATGGGCAAAGTCAACAATGGTTTGTTCCAAAGTAGGCACAAGTACCTCATTTGGTTCAAAACATTCCTCGACCTCGAAAGTCTCGAAAGCAAAATCGTCGTCGGACTCAAAATATAGATCCAACTCATGTTCCCACGAACGATTTTCTTCCCGATAACGATTTTCAAGTTTCTCATTCTCATACATACGCAAACCCTCACCGAATGTCATAGGTAGAGGTGCGGATGCATGAAAATGGGAACTTTGAAAATTTGCATCGGACTCAAACGAAAACTCATTATGATAGGAATTTTGATAAAACTATTGCAATTTGTTTCAAAATTCTTATTATAAGGAGGTATAGGCCCAAAATCATTATCATCATCATCATCAAAATTCCAATAACCTAAATTTTAACTTTCGCTATAATCGCCCAAAGTCATATTTGAATTTGTTATACTTTGGGATTCTAAGTATTCACCGAAAGTCATAGGCTTGCGAGAATTTTGAGAATTATGACAAGGATTACTGAAAGAATTGGAATAAGACATGCTTACTCCAAAAATGGCTCAAGTAGTGAATTCCACAAAATAGGTGTGCGCGGGAAAAATTTGAGCATTTCTAAGTGCTCAAATGTAGAAGTCCTGCAAAAAGGTTAGCAAATAATACAAATAGAAAGAAAATAATATGAAATACTAAATCAAATAAAGTCTAAAACAAAATAGCCCCTGACAATGACGCTATTTTGATAACGCGTGAGAAGTGTGCGCGTGTAAGTGCATAGTCGTTGTTTTCTGTCTCGCCGCGACTATACAAAAACCTAAATTACTTCTACACTTGCGGGGCAAGTCTAGCGATAAGTCGGGTATCGAGAATCCACTAGGACGAGTTGCTAGAATTTACATGATTTAATACTTCAAAATTAAAGTGTAAAAGATGAATTACAAACTAAAAGAAAAGATGCATGAAAGGGGAATGTTTAACTAGGCAAGGTATTGAAACTAGATTATGAAAGCGAGTAAAACTATAGGTTGCGTCGAATATCCCTACCCGAGTTAATTTGTATAAAATGGTTACATGGGTTGACGAGTTATTTAGCAAGCGTATCGTTTCGATAGTTAATTAAATCAAGGGTTGTCACACCCATAAATCCTCATAAAAGCCTAAAAAGATTTTGGTGTCAACAAATATCCCGAAAATTACACGCGAATGGTCGTAAGCACGGGACATACATGATATGCCCCGTCAAATCTCCTAGGCATAATAACTAGGACAACGCACCCGAAATAAACCCGTAAACACCGTCACCAAAGCAAAGCAACGCGTCTAACTCGACTGAGTTCCATTCAAACACAACCTAATTTAAATTACCTAGAAAGCATGTTAAAACGCGGTAAATAAAGAGGTAAAGAAACACAATAAATCTACACTAGAAAGAAATGAAAGAATGCATGTACACCTAAATTAGAAAGCTTGTAAATTTACTACAAAGCAAGAAATGAAGAAATACAAACTATATTCATGGAAAGGAAGATGAATAGTGCAACATTCAACCCAATTGGGTGTCAAACCAAGAACAATTGAAGAAGAACCCTCCAAATCCCTCAAACCCTAAGCTATTCTAACCTAAAATCGTGTATATCTGTTTATTACAACAAAATTGATATAAATAGTAAGTTGGAATTAAATTAGAAAAGAAAAGAGAAAAGGAAAGAAATACCAAAATATATCCTGAAAACAAGGGATCGATCGATCAATCAAGGCAAAATTTTGACTGTACAGAAGGATCGATCGATCGACAAAAAGGGTTGATCGATCGATCAAGCAGGGGTGAGCCAAGCAGCTGCAAACTGCATTCCTTTTCTCCTCCTCTTTTGATTTCCTTATTTTTCCCTCCGTTGAAATCGCCGTAACTTCTTCATACCGACTAGGAATCGCGCATTGTTCGCGGCCACACGAAGCTAGCGAGGAGGTCTACAACTTTCATGAAGATGTTGGGCCAGGTGCCCAAGATGTGAAAAGACTAAAATGCCCCCGAACATGCAGTTGTGTACGAAAATCGAGCGGAATGCGTCCGAACTTAACACTTAGCATCCAATTACCTATAAAAGTTCAATTAACCCCTGAAAAACATGTTAATGTAGAAATCCGAGGTTGTCTGGTTAACGAGCATAAATATAGGGAATAAGATACCCGAGGGGGCTAAAATGCGTAGGTTCGAAGGATAAAATACGCAATCTTTGCGTATCATCAATGACCTCAGGACATGATCATTTATTTTTTTAAATGACCAATATGTTCATGGAGCAAGTTCGTGACCATGTTGGTGATGTGTAAAAAAATAAAAGTTCATGTTTTGGGGTCACGATCTAGGATCGTGACTAGGAGTTATGAGTGTATCAAAATGGTCACGGTCTAGAGTCGTGACCATTCTTAACTGAACCCATTATATTTATCACAAATGTGGTCACAGTCCATGGTCGTGACCCACTTTGGGGGGATATTTGACACCATTTGGTCATGGTCTGGTCACGGACCTTATCCATGACCCTCATGGTCACGGTCTATGGCGGTGACAAAAAATATTAGTTATCACCCTTTTAACTGGTCACAATTCCGTTTGCAAAGTTTTGACTCTGCTCACGGCCTAGGATCGTGATCAGGTGGTCACGACGCAGGACTGTGACCTATATGTCGTGGCCATTCTCGTCTTGTAGTGAAGTGATAATCGACCTCGAAGGGACTGATGCATAGTTGATGATTTGTGAGTACCCATTTTTAAATAACACCTAATTCTCCATGTAGTATTTAGAATCCAAAGACTTCAGTCGTCTGGCCTGAAGCTTGTCCTTAGGCAAGACTCCATTCCTGAGCTAGGCTTTAATGAGAGTGGTCCAATATGAGCTCTAATCGACCTTGGCAGTGTTGATCTAGATCTGGGTGATTCTTGTCTGGTCAAATGTGATAATTAGGACCTCTGGATCGACCTCGCCTATTGAGGCTACCCTTGCAAGGTGGTTGACCTCTGATTTTTATGCTCTAGGGACCCTTTTGATAAAAAATCTTGGTATTCTCTAGATGAGGTGCTTCATAATTGCTAAGTATCCTACCAGGTTCTCACTTTTGGCATCATAGACCTTAGTGACCTGGTTGGCCACTAGCTGAGACTTATTAATGGCTTCCACCTATTTCGCTTTCAAATGGATGACTAAGCCTAAGACTGCCACTAAGGCTTCATACTCTACTGTTAGAGTCATTGATTTAAAAATGGAGAGCAAGAGAGATTGTACATTATTCTAGAATTACTAGGTGAAGTCCATCTCCGCTAACTGAGCTATTGGAAGAGCCATCCACGTGCAAGACCCATGATTGAGAGTTGAGGTATATCTCCTGGAGCAATGGTTATTTAGCTTCGTTAGGTGTTGTTACCTCTGTCTTGGAGCTCTTGGACTCTTCCTCCACCCCCTTCACGTTGCTAAACTTTATAATAAAGTCGGATAAGGTCTGACCTTTAATGGAACTCCACGGTTGATACTTGATATTAAATTCCCCCAACTTTAAAGATCACTTAACAATCCTTCCTAAGGTATTAGGCTTTTGTAGGATTTATAAGCAGGAAGTAAGACCTCAATTATTTAACTGAGGTGATGATGTATAAGGATAGATTTTCCATTCTTAGAAACTTTTTTAGCCCTTACAGAGCTCCGCTGATATAATAAATAAGTTAGTGGACCCCAAATTCCTCCCGAATTAAAGTTAAGGTAACAGCGATTAGAGAAGCAGAATGGTACAAGTACAAATATTCTCTAGTGACGGTTCAGGATAGCAGTGGTGGGGAGGGGACCCTAAGTATTTTTTGAGTCTATAAAAAGTTTCTTCAAACTCAAGAGTCCATTGGACGTCCTTTTCTTGTATTTTGAAGAAGGGAAATCACTTGTCCGTGGCTTTGGAGATAAACAGATTCAAGGCAAAAAATATCCCATCTAGGCTCTGTACTTCTTTGAATGTCCTTCAGGACTCCATATTTAGTAGAGATTCAACTTATCACCAGCAACCCCAAAAGCACATTTCTTTGGGTTGAGGTTCATCTGGTTCCTTATAAGGATAGTGAAGGTCTCTTTGAGGTTCTACACTTGGTTCTGAGATTCCAGTCTTTTGACCAACATGTCATCAATATAAACCTCCATAGATTTACCAATGAGATCTTTAAAAATGGAGTTCGCCATCCTATGATAAGTTGCACCCGTATTCTTTAGTCCGAAAGGCATAACTTATTAGAGTAGGCACCTTTGTCCGTTATTAACGAGGTATTTCCTTCATCAGTAAGGGTTGTCCTGATCTGGTCATACTCAGAGTATGCATCCATGAATGAGAGGAGCCCATGACCCGTTATTCATTCCATTAAAGTATCAATCCAAGGTAGCAATTAACAATCCTTGGTGCGTGCCTTGATGAGGTTCGTGAAGTCGACACACATTCTCCTATTCTTATTGGCTTTGGGCACAAGTAACACGTTGGAGAGACACTCCGGATACTTGACCTCTCTAATGAAATTGGCCACTAAGATCTTGTCAACCTCCTCAGCTATAACAATGTACTTCTCTAGATAAAAAAAACTCTTTTTCATCTGATAGGGGTGTGTTTTGGGTTCATGCTGAGTTGGCAGACCATGACCTTAGGGTCTACCACGATCATGTTCGAATGGCTCCAAGCGAACACATATTTGTTTTCCTTTAAGAACTGGGTGAGATCCTCTCCCAAGGTCTACCACTACCTTGGTGGAATCCTCCTCATTAATGAAACAAGTGACCAGAGCCTCTGGTAGATCACTTCTTTATTCTTTTTCCTCACCTCGTGGATCCAGGGAAACTATATGCTCAAATCCTCTAATGGGAGCTCAGGAATTTCTGGTGGAGGAGGTAAGACCTCTCTTAGGGCCTCAAAGCTTCTTCATTAACTTTTCAAAACCTTGAGCAAGCTTTGGGAACTCTCAAGAAACTTCTTGAGACTTCCCATATAGGTCTCTTTAATGGAAGTCCCATATGGGTTTCTTGAAGAAAGAAGTTTAAAGCTAGGTCCCTGTTCCTAATTAAATTAGACCTAGCCCTAATATCATGATTAGAAATATAAAATAGGGAAATTTAATTGAACTAAATAACTTTCTATACTTTGGAGGAGAACCCTAGAGCTAAGGAGAAAAATCCAGGGGTGAAGAATAGGAATTGGGGCTTTTGGATTGATAATTCGACCTACTTGAATTAGAGGTAGGTTTATTTAGAAGGATTTTATAATTTTAGTTGTGTTATAGTATGATTACTCGTTGGATTCTTAATATAAAACTAGTATCGTCTAAATTGGATAATTTAACAAATAATTGTTAGAAATATGTTAATTGGGTAACTAGGTTACAATCCATGTTATTAGAATATTATAAAATAGATTCAGTTCATCATGATTCAGAGTATAATTTGTTCAATTGATGACAGGGTTATGATATTTCATGTTAGACAATTAGAAGCCCCTTGTTAATTCTCTGGATGAATCTGCAATTGGATTGAATTTGGATCAAAGAAATTGGTGGGGTTTTTTATATGAAGATTTGGAATTATATCTTAAATATGCTTAAGATTAACCTAAAACCATTAGAAGTTAGTTATGATTTCTATTGGAATGTTTATACATCTAGAAATTGAAGTTTAGAGATTGTTGCCTCATTCAAACGAAGTGGAATTTCTCGTTCGAACTAAAAGAGGAGTTCGTTCGAATGAGAGGTGTATTTTCATTCGAACGAAGTGTGTATTCTCGTTTGAATAATGAGATCGAACAACATTTAATCAAAATTGCTATTTCTTAATTAAAAGAGGTTAATTAAGATAAATTAGCTGGAACTAATACTTGTAACCCTTAATGTGTAGGACTACTTATTTTGTGTATAATGTGAAACATATCGGGCATGAGTACTCGTGTGATATATACTAGAGGGGGATATCCTTTTGGGGCATGAGTGATGGAAACTGGTACCCTGATATGATGATGATAGTTTTAACTTGGTTATGATTACCTTGGACACTACGTGTTAAAATTCCCATTGTATCTGCATGTGGTTCACATGTTAATCCTTTTATATATATTTGGCTATGGGGATATATGACTGGTGCGAAGGTGTAATGGTTGTTCCTAGTAGTTTTTTGAGTGTTTATATGTGTGTGGCAGCTTATAACTATGCATATTACATGCGGGCTATCCCTGAAGGTGGTAGGATAGACCTTTGTTATGCGCGGGCTTATGTGTAACACCCCGACTAATTAAATACCGGGTAGCTACTCCTTTATTAAATTAATTCAAAATGTCAAGTTGGTTCAGTTAATAGCATCACTGTCGAAAACATTTAATGATTACTAACCACCTAGTATTTAAAAAGTAAGATGTCAAATTTTGAATTAAATCAGATTAACATGCGATAAAAAGAAATGTAAGATAACATCACCATTCACCATAAATTCGTAATGGAATAACCAACAATTAATAATAAGTCTGGAGGAAATACTCCTCCCCACAATCCCACAACTGAAATGAATAAAATAGTGTAACCTGAATAAATACAAACCAAAGTCTGAATAACTGAAATATAAAATGTCTCTAATAGAAATGGGCGACATGCCCTACAATGATGGAACTGAATATGGAATCAAGACTAGAAAAGAGGCGTCTATTGTCAAAGCCCTGTAACTTCCACAACAGCTACAACTCGTCACCCGAATGGAAATACTATGCATGGTTTCCTTGTGGCTGGGCACCTAAAAGGTTTTTACAAAAAAATAGATTTGAAAGCAAACGGTTCAGAGCCCGAAAGTGGAGAGTATTTTAAAAACAGCAAGTGCTTTAATAACATTTAAAACAATAAATGCAAAATACATGTTAGGACGTGCTCTCACATGAAATACTCACCTCTCGTCTAACTGTGCACTCCTAACGTTCTTGTACCCATTCATGTGTTTTCTCATAACTATCTAGTTCAAAAGAGTTTCTAACACTTCTACTCGGTTCACGTTTTAATTCCAACCTTAACAATTAAATAGAGAGTTCTACTTTAATTCTCGGATTCCCAATTATTAACAAAACCATTTATTGATATCAGTCTCCTTTTATCTTTTCATAATATTACAATTACTATATGAAGACGTGTGTGCTCGCGTTCAAATGATCAAAATATATATAAAACCCTTTTAACACAAACAAACCCTAAACATGCAGCAGTATGTGATTTGAATAAATTGATAATCTACGCAAGAACATTCAAACACGTGCAATTAAGGAAAAATCCCCCACAGGGGCAAAACCATTTATTTTCACTATAATTTGTAAGAAAACGGCTTACAATCGGATTACAATGAAAATACAAGTTGACTAAGAATTACCCTCGGGTATCGGATTCTGTAGTCGCGGCTGGAACTATCCCTTTCCAGTAGGGCTGCAATGGAGAAGAGAAACGGCTTCTCCACAAGGGTTGAACAAACCAAAGTTGTGCTCTTGGGTTGCAAAAGGATTCACAAATATTTGGCAAGGATGTGTGAATCAAAACATGAGTCTTGGGACTCAAAAATATGAAGACTAGATGTATTTGGACTCTCAAAAACGTCTTCTAAAGTCTTGCAAAACAACTACCCCGAAGTTGGTATTTATAGGGAAATATATGAAGAGACCCACGATTTTAAAACACCGAAATTCTATCCAGCGTACAGGTACCCCGAACCGGTTCGGGTACCCTGCGAACCGGTTCGCCCCCCCGAACAGGTTTCGGACTGGGTTCGGGAAAGTGTGCTGGGAACTGGGGATTAAACACTTAGAAAAATTCCCATAATTTTCTATGTAAATATCTCCATTTTCAACGGGCCATAACTTGTTCACCGTAGCTCGGATTGAGGTGCCGTTTCTTCCAGTATCTTTGTTGTGGCAAGCTCTTCAACTTTCTAGTTGACCGGTCCTCTGGACACTGGCTATAAAATTACTAATTTTCCCTTGAACATCCCTATCATGCCTTGTTTCACTGATTTGACTTCTCTTGCGTACCACTTGCATTACGAGCCTAGAATCAAGGAACGTGAAGTCGTTGATGCAGATGAGGGACACAATAATGGAGATAATGCATGCTTGATTCCCGGAATTCGGATAGAGGCCGTCATGTGAGATCGTGAGGTGACGTGCCAAATGTAGCGGCGTACGACATAAATAAATGAAACATTTCGGACATGAGAAAAATGTCCTTACAAATCTCCCCCTATGTCTATGCCGGTACATACATAAAAAATCCGAATTATTAGATATGAAATTGCCTATAAAAATCTACCCTCCCATGAACCCAAAACTGGAAAAGGTACAAGTGAATAGTCTTCATCGTTTGTTCTTCAAATCGTCGGGAATCTCAAATCTTTTCTCATCAGGGTGTGCAATTTAGTGATCATCAATGTAGTACCTACACACATGAGATAAAGCAAAATACCAAGTGACATATCGAGTTTGAAATGATGAGATAAACATATATATATCAATTTATGAGCAAACTCAAATTTCAAATCTCCCCCATAATAAGATAATTCATTAATCTCCCCCTTTTTATGATGTCCCCAAATAGACAAATGAGAGAAACAAATCAAATAAGCACGAGCGGGGTGACACTAGGATAAAACCACACCATGAATGAACACAAAGCAACCAAGTCGATGATAGCGTAAATGAAGTGGTGTGATCAAATTCGATAGGAAAATCAATGCATACAAACATGACATATGTGCACGATGAATATTGGATATTCCTAGCGAATGAACTCAAATGCTTCCTTTGGTGAAAAAAAAGACAATATAAGATATTGACTCAATCAAATCAACAAATCAAAGCTCAAAATGATTTTCACACCAATAACGTCCAAAATGATTTTATGCTTTTTCAGGACTTTCAAGGAAGTGCAAACCCGTTTATATTCTCCAACCAAACTCCCTCAGATATTATTTTAAATAGAGGCATTCTAAATTCTCAAACTTTGGAGAATTGATGGTGAAACCTAAGTGGCCCATATTTGGCATGAATTGTTTTTTATTGCCTATAAATTTTTTCGGGCTCTTTTAACCTTTTTGGACCTCGGATATTAAAATTCCTCCATTTTTAGGTCCTTTTTAACGGTGGCTTTTGCGCAAAGGATAGATGATTACCTTTCGCAGCCCCTCCCCGTTATACAAAAACACACAGTCTCACCAAAACGGGTTTTACATGCATTCCAATCTTGTCAAGTTTTATCGCATATTATACATTGTATAGACATAATTGAGATGGAAACACTCAAGCCAATATGAGATAGACAAGTGCAATAATCAAATATAGCCGTGCATGTGTGCAATAAAGGATATAGGAGTCAAACATGTAGGACGATATCACTAATTACATCTCAAAGACTCCAACCAATGTAAAGCACATGGATGAAATGATGTAGCCTCTCAAATCTCTATCAAACAGTCACATGAATATATGGAATGAAGTTGTGACTTGGCGATCTTAAATGCTCATCCGTAAAAGGTGCTTAAAAGTACAAAAATCTTTTTGGTCTTTTTCAAAAAATTTATCAAAATAATAAACAAAGCTGTACAACTAAGCAATGGTACATATAAAATAGACTAGCAATAGGAAGCATATGATATGAACATGATGAAGCATCCTATTCTAGACATAGACCAACCCCTCAGTCAACTGTGCAAATCCCCAAAGACTTCCTAAGACTCTCAAATCTAAGGGCATCTAAATGTTTCGTAAAAATATCGGCTAACTGACGGTCGGTGGGAACAAAACTCAGGGATACAGTGTTCTCCTCAACTAACTGACAAATAAAGTGCTCATGTATCCTGATGTGCTTGGTGCGCGAATGCTGAACTGAATTCCGAGATATGTGTATCGCGCTCGTGTTGTCACAGGAAATGGTCATGGTGTCCTGTGAAATCCCATAATCCTCCAGCATTTGCTTCATCCACAAGAGTTGTGTGCAACAACTCCCAGCAGCTATGTACTCAGCTTCCGCAGTGGACAAAGAGATGGAGTTTTGCTTCTTGCTCAGCCAGGAGACAAGAGCAGAACCAAAATAGAAACACCCACCAGAAGTGCTCCTACAACCATCTACATCCCCAGCCCAATCGGCATCCGAATAGGCGGACAGACGGTCATCGGTATCACAGGAATACCAAATCCCGTATGAGAGAGTCCCACTCACGTATTTAATAATATGTTTTAGAGCAAGTAAATGTGACTCTTTTGGGTATGCCTGATATCGCGCACAGACTCCAACACTAAAGGCGATGTCAGGACGACTGGCAGTCAAGTAGAGAAGACTACCTATCATACTCCGATATAAGGTTTGCTCTACGTCCTTGCCTGAAGTGTCCTTACTAAGCTTGGTAGTGGTACTCATAGGTGTACGTGCATGCTTAGCGGAGTCTAAACCAAGTTTCTTCACTAGGTCTCTAGAATACTTGGATTGGGAGATGAACATCCCATCCTCTAGCTGACGAACCTGGAGACCAAGGAAGAATGTAAGCTCGCCAACCATGCTCATCTCAAACTCACTTTTCATCTCCTCCTCAAAGTGGTGAGCATGCTGGGAGCATGTGGATCCAAAGACTATGTCGTCCACATAGACCTGGGCAACCAACATAGCACCGTCATCTCTCCTGACGAACAACGTCATATCTACTCCCCCTCTCTTGAAGCCACGAGCTAAGAGATAGGAAGTAAGCCTCTCGTACCAAGCACGGGGTTGTTGCTTCAAACCATACAAGGCTTTCCTAAGATAGTAGACGTGTTCTGGGTGCTGAGGGTCTTCAAACCCTTTTGGTTGTTCCACATAAACCTCCTCCTGTAGAATGCCATTCAGAAAGGCACTCTTGACATCCATCTGATACACCTTGAAGCGCAGATGACATGCGATGGCGAGCAGAAGACGGACGGACTCAAGCCTCGCAACAGGAGCAAATGTCTCCCCAAAGTCTACACCCTCTATCTGTGTGTAGCCTTGAGCGACCAACCTAGACTTATTACGGATTATGGTACCATTTTCATCCATTTTGTTCTTAAAAATCCACCGGGTACCTATTACATTAATCTCACTAGGTCGGGGGACAAGTTCCCAGACATCATTCTTTTTAAACTGAAGCAACTCATCCTGCATTGCAGATATCCAGTGTTCATCCTTGAGTGCTTCTTTATGGTTCTTGGGCTCGACTTTGGACGTGTAGCAAAGATGGCTAACAACGTTCTCTAGCTGAGCACGAGTCTTGACCCCTAGAGTGGGATCGCCAACAATGGCAGATGGGTCATGACTCTTGCGAACCCAAGCAGGTGTGTCCCCTAATACAGGAGTAGGGTCCACAGAGTGTGAGAGAGGAACAGGTAACTCACTGTCAGAACAGTCCTCATCCTCACACTTAAGGTTAGGATCAATAACCGTCGGAGGTTCGTCATCTTGCACGGTAACGTTTATTGATTCCATAACCCTAGAGCTCTTCAGGTTAAAAACCCGGTATGCTCTGCTATTCGATGAATATCCTAAATATATTCCCTCGTCGCTCCGGGAGTCGAACTTTCCTAATTGCTCTCTATCCCGTAGGATGTAGCATTTACTCCCAAAAACACGGAAATATTCCAGGTTGGGCTTCTTGCCAGTCCACAACTCATGAGGAGTGTGGAGTGTGTGTGGACGCAGATACACCCTATTCACCGTGTGGCATGAAGTAGACACTGCCTCTGTCCAAAATCTCCTAGAAACTTTACGACCTAGAAGCATAGATCTAGCCATCTCTTGGATAGTTCTATTATTTCTCTCAACAATCCCATTTTGCTGAGGAGTTCTCACAACAGAAAACTCATGTTTAATCCCGAGGCTATCACAGTAAAGGTCTACCTTTGCTTCTGTGAATTCCGTGCCGTTGTCACTACGTATTCAGTTAATAGTGACACCGTGTTGATTTTGCAGGACACGGCACTTGGTCGTTAAAAATTCTACAGCATCGAATTTATCTCTCAGAAAACCTACAATGGAGTACCTGGAGAAATCATCTACCATCACAAGGATGTACCTCTTACCACCTAGACTCTCAGTACGAGTGAGACCCATAAGATCCATGTGAATCAACTCAAGAACACGAGAGGTGGTAATGGAATGTAACTTCCTATGGGGACTACGAATTTGTTTTCCCAACTGACAGGTTCCACAAACGGTCGAAGTTGACTTTCCAAGAGATGGTAAGCCACGTACTAGGTCATTTTTAGCTAAGCGGTTGAGATCTCTAAAGTTCACATGACCTAGACGTTGATGCCACAGATCCATAGGAGTGATCGTGGCACTGTTGCAGACAAGTGAGGACGTGGGCTCAGTCCCATAGCAATTATCCTCGGTCCTCACCCCTTGCATCAAAAGTTTACCGGCTTGATTATAGACTTTACACGCGTCCCGGTCAAACTTTACTGCAAAGTCAGTGTCGCACAGCTGGCTAATGCTGAGAAGGTTTGCTTTCAAACCTTTGACGTACAAAACATTTTCTAGCTTAGGAAACCCAGGTAACTCGACAGTACCACGTCCTATAATGCTAGACTTGCTCCCATCTCCAAAGGTGACTCTGCCATCCTGATAGTCCTCAAGAGTCATAAAAAATTAGGCATCACCTGTCATGTGTCTGGAGCACCCACTATCAAAATACCACTGTGAGGTATTATGTGCTTTGAGAGCAACATGAACAACAAAGGACTTTTTATCTTTCTTAGGCACCCAAGCAGAGATGACCTTTTGTTTGCCTTTGTTGTTGTTGATTTTAGCTGGAATGTAAGAAGCATTCACTAACGGCGAAGACATCCGTCGGAATTATTTCATCAAACTCTGAGTCGTGGCAGCTAAGAACTCAACTCGCTCTCTCAGACTAGAAAATTTATCAGTATGACATGGTGGAGCAGTAGTACGTCGTGTTCGACCCATACTATAGAAAGATTCCCTAAGGTGGCCTTTTCTTTTGCAATAAGTACAAAAGAGCACAGTCAAAGGCGGACCTTGGTTTGCTTTTCTTAGTCGAACTCTCCTTCGAGGTTTTTGACGGTGACCATAAGGAGTTGTAGTAAACTCAGAAACTGGTCCAGGTGCAATTTGGGACGTGGAGGCACCATCATAACCAATTCCTTGACGATCACCAAAACCTAAAGCGGGGCCGAGGAGCATCTTTCCCATCTTCCCAGATCTGTCCTCGATTTGTACCTTGACTTCCCGTGCTTTCTCAAGATCATGAGTCAGCTGGGAAACAAGGGCTTCAAGTTTCTTTCGAGTCTCCACGGAGGAATGAAGCTGACTCGTAAGACTAGCCACTTGCTTAATCAAGTCCCCTCTCTCTTTCTCTAAAACACTCTCTCTCTCTCTAAACAAATTCTCATTCTCGACACATGTAGAATCTCTCTCTCTCAGGGCGGTGCAGGTGGAGAACTCTCTTTCTTTCGCTTTCTTTAAATCTTCCTCTAAGCAGGTGATCTTAAGAACTAACGCTTTATTATGCTTTTTAGTTTTAAAAGACTCAGAATATAACTCAGCGTAGGCGCGTTGTATATCACTCTCGCTCTCACTTGTGTCATCCTCCCCCTCACTCACATCGATCTCACTGTCGAGGTGTCCCAGTGAAGCATCATCCTCAACGTCGTGAGGAGAACTAGGAGTGCTCACTTGACTGGCCATGAATGCAATGAAGTTACACTCATGCGGTGACTCATCTCCTGAATCCACCGTCTCGACCTCACTGTCGTCACTAAGGGTAGCATTAAGGACAGCTTTCCCTTTCTCTCTATTCAGACGATTGGCACACTCAAAGGCTCTATGACCCCTACCATCGCACTCAAAACATCTCTCACTTTCTTTCAGAGGAGGATTTTTGGAATCTTTTTCATTTTTCTTTTCAAACTTATTTTTCTCAAATTTCTTTTTATCTTTAAAATTGCCATTTTTCTTAAATTTGAGAATCCTCTTGAAATTTTTTGCGAAAAGAGCCAAATCATCCAAGTCAAAATCGCACTCAGAATCTGACGTGTCAGTCTCTCTCTTTTTAGATGACTCTACCCTCTTTCTAGCTGACCCCTCACTCCTTCTCTCTTGGGCTTTAAGAGCAATTCCCTTATCTTTAGATTTAGCATTTTTAGGGAACATATCAATTTCATAAGTTTGCAAATCTCCTACAAGTTCTTCCAATTTTAGCGTATTTAAATTACCCATAGAATTTAGCACAGTGACTTTAGGGATAAAACGCTTAGGCAAAGAACGAAGAATCTTTTTAACAACTCTAGCATTTGGAATATGTTCACCAAGATTAAAACTAGTATTCACAATGTCAGAAAGTCTAGCATAAAATTCATCAAAGCATTCAGAATCATGCATGGTGATTGTTTCAAATTGAGTTGTCAAGTTTTGCAACTTAGACTCTTTCACAGCATTAGTTCCTTCATGGGTGAGTTGTAAAACATACCATGCCTCTTTTGACGTGGTACACGTCATTATTCGTTTGAACTCATCAGGTGTGACAAACCCAGAAATAGCACTTAGACCCTTAGAATTAAAAGATGACCATTTAAATTCTTCATCAGTCCAAGAAGTGTCAGGTTTCAAGTTGGTCACATTATCAACAGTCACGGTGGGAGGAGTCCACCCTCGTTCAACCAAAATCCAGACACGTTCATCAATGGCTTTTAAAGCCGACCTCATACGGGCTTTCCAATAAGCATAATTTGTCCCGTCAAAAACAGGCATTTTATAATATGACTTCTCCATTTGAACACACACTTTTTCAAAAATCAATTTTTTCAGAAAATTGATATCTTAGAAAAATTTTGCGGAAAAAGGAATACGCGATAGATTAGCGTAACCTGCTCTGATACCAATTTGAAGATGTGTGTGCTCGCGTTCAAATGATCAAATTATATATAAAACCCTTTTAACACAAACAAACCCTAAACATGCAGCAGTATGTGATTTGAATAAATTGATAATCTACGCAAGAACATTCAAACACATGCAATTAAGGAAAAATCCCCCACAGGGGCAAAACCATTTATTTTCACTATAATTTGTAAGAAAATGGCTTACAATCGGATTACAATGAAAATACAAGTTGACTAAGAATTACCCTCGGGTATCGGATTCTGTAGTCGCGGCTGGAACTATCCCTTTCCAGTAGGGCTGCAATGGAGAAGAGAAACGACTTCTCCACAAGGGTTGAACAAACCAAAGTTGTGTTCTTGGGTTGCAAAAGGATTCACAAATATTTGGCAAGGATGTGTGAATCAAAACATGAGTCTTGGGACTCAAAAATATGAAAGACTAGATGTATTTGGACTCTCAAAAACGTCTTCTAAAGTCTTGCAAAACAACTACCCCGAAGTTGGTATTTATAGGGAAATACATGAAGAGACCCACGATTTTAAAACACTGAAATTCTATCCAGCGTACAGGTACCCCGAACCAGTTCGGGTACCCTGCAAACCGATTCGCCCCCCCGAACCGGTTTCGGACTGGGTTCGGGAAAGTGTGCTGGGAACTGGGGATTAAACACTTAGAAAAATTCCCATAATTTTCTATGTAAATATCTCCATTTTTAACGGGCCATAACTTGTTCACCGTAGCTCGGATTGAGGTGCCGTTTATTCCAGTATCTTTGTTACGGTAAGATCTTCAACTTTCCAGTTGACCGGTCCTCTGGACAGTGGCTATAAAATTACCAATTTGCCCTTGAACATCCCTATCATGCCTTGTTTCACTGATTTGACTTCTCTTGCGTACCACTTGCATTACGAGCCTAGAATCAAGGAACGTGAAGTCGTTGATGCAGATGAGGGACACAATAATGGAGATAATGCATGATTGATTCCCGGAATTCGGATAGAGGCCGTCATGTGAGATCGTGAGGTGACGTGCCAAATGTAGCGGCGTACGACATAAATAAATGAAACATTTCGGACATGAGAAAAATGTCCTTACACTTGACCCTCCCATTCTTGGAATCGTCGTCTTGATACAAAATTATTTAGTGGGTCATCTAACCCCAACTGATCTACTACTTACTATCCCTCTTTCAATGCCGATATTCACATAAAATTTTCCCCGTTCAAAGATACTTAATGATCTTATTCTCCCGACGAATACCAAAAGTTTGGACCTTTACCCTTTTTACTACTTTGTGCATATCTGGACTTTATACCTGATTGACATCCTCATTCTTATTTACTCTTGAGTCACCCTCAACATTCGTTTGATGTAACTCTACTCCAAATTTCTCATAATAATTTATTCCCCTTTTCAAGAGATATCTCTTTATTAAATGGCTTGCTACTGCCTTTTCTCCAAATTTGAACGTGCTACACTGACTACACATGATATTCACTTACACCTTTTCTTATGACGTTTAACCTCTTAAGTAATAATCTCTCCCGTCCATGTTCCCTCTTCCTTTGATTTACTCTTTAGCAAATCAAGATGTCTATGCCCCTTATAACCCAACCATACGGTTTTTAAACATTATATACGCTTCATACAAATCTCAAACTCTTTATAGTCACTGTAAATACAATGGTGCTATACCACTTGGGCGTTCTCGACAAAACCAACATTATTAATACTTATATCGTAATTTATTAACAACTGGTTCTAATGGCCTTACAACATAATTTACTCCTTGTAACTTCCCGTTATAACTACGTACTCTCATATCGATAGAGGTATCCAATTCATGAACGAAGGGCCACACTTCTCCTTACTACCAATCTTACGCTAAGTTTCATGCGTGGGGTGTCTCGCAAAGCGAAATCCAAACAAGGAACCCCCTCGATACACTACTACCTAACATTGTTGGTCATCGAAATCCGTTAAGCTCTATCCATAATATGTACCCCTACACTCTCGTTTCTCAACAAAGTTACATTCTGTCGTAATGACACTTAAACAAGTAACTCCTTTCGAATGACACTTTCTCTTGACACTGATGGTAATCACATTCCATATACACCACGTAACTAAAATCGGGGTTCTCAAAATCCCGTCCCCAGACACACAACTATGAGTATAAACTCCCAAATCTCTAACAGGGAATAAAACAATGCACTCTTTTTGTTACTACCTCTCTATCGTTAATTATAAAAACCAACTAACTCTTTGTTGAGTAGTAAATCAATTACATACGCCATAATAATGAAATCCCTATGCATAATGGGATTAAATATCCAAGACCATTATACCATTTTGAAATCACAACATATTCATATATATGTATATATACCTATGTACAAAAGTACAATTGCGAGTCCGGCCCTCTCACAGATGGAGCCTCGCCAGAATAAAACATGCTACCCCAAGGTGGTAATCTCAATAAACTTGCAATACCAGCACACTATCGGTATAATCATATATATGAAACCATAAATAATATCATCCCATACTCGTATAATACAACACTAAAACGAGTAATTTCAATAAAGTATAAACCGCTATTAATATACCCATTCATCCTCCGCGGATGATAATAAAAGTAACACCCACACTATTAGGGAAAAATGTTCTTATATATAATAAAATTACTGAGATACTTTAAATACCGGGTAGCTACTCCTTTATTAAATTAATTCAAAATGTCAAGTTGGTTCAGTTAATAGCATCACTGTCGAAAACATTTGATGATTACTAACCACCTAGTATTTAAAAAGTAAGATGTCAAATTTTAAATTAAATCAGATTAACATGCGGTAAAAGAAATGTAAGATAACATCACCATACACCATAAAGTCGTAATGGAATAACCAACAATTAATAATAAGTCTGGAGGAAATACTCCTCCCCACAATCCCACAACTGAAATTAATAAAATAGTGTAACCTGAATAAATACAAACCAAAGTCTGAATAACTGAAATATAAAATGTCTCTAATAGAAATGGGCGACATGCCCTACAATGATGGAACTGAATATGGAATCAAGACTAGAAAAGAGGCGTCTACAGTCAAAGCCCTGTAACTTCCACAACAGCTACAGCTCGTCACCCGAATGGAAATACTATGCATGGTGTCCTTGTGGCTGGGCACCTAAAAGGTTTTTACAAAAAAATAGATTTGAAAGCAAACGGGTCAGAGCCCGAAAGTGGAGAGTATTTTAAAAACAGCAAGTGCTTTAATAACATTTAAAACAATAAATGCAAAATACATGTTAGGACGTGCTCTCACATGAAATACTCACCTCTCGTCTAACTGTGCACTCCTAACATTCCTGTACCCATTCATGTGTTTTCTCATAACTATCTAGTTCAAAAGAGTTTCTAACACTTCTACTCGGTTCACGTTTTAATTCCAACCTTAACAATTAAATAGAGAGTTCAACTTTAATTCTCGGATTCCCAATTATTAACAAAACCATTTATTGATATCAATCTCCTTTTATCTTTTCATAATATTACAATTACCATACTCACAATTTAACATAGCAATTTCCTTTTCATTTAACCGTATATTATTCACATCATAAATATACAATACAAGCACCCAAAGGCTAAGCTGCGGTGCACACATACTCTGCTATCCATCCCGGTACGTCACGTACATAAGGATCACGCATTCCGAATCTCTCAGGAATCGTTCAGATAACAACATCACAAATAATGGAGGCGAACACAGTCACATCACATGGGTCACGTACATACCTACGCTCCCACGATCAGCAAACTTATTAACAACCCAATAAGTCCTTCTCTGACCTATGTTCATCGAGGTAACCAATCTAAATTCGGGCAACACAAGGATAAGAAGGCCCTAAGCGAACGTAAACCTCCCGTGATAGCAAGTATGGTAGGTATGTCATACACATAAAATTTATATGCTAAGCATTCACACATCTTAGATATCTCAATATTAATAAAGGTATACTCTACATCTTTATACCATTATTCCAAATTCATATATTTTTAAGTCTCCCGATAATATAAAAGTTAAATTGCCGACACGTCTCACGTCGTAGTTTCTTATACTTAATACCTATCTCAAATAGACTATTAAGTTCCTATTATTCTCACATATAACATCTTTATTCCTAAGGTCTTTACTTCTGCCCCAAACCTCATTTCTTCAAATTATTCAAATTTACACTATTAACCCAACTATTATCTCACTTATCGAATTTCATTAATTTAGAATAATTCCTCAAATTGAATTCTAATTAAGGTCCAAATTTCATAATCATGCCTACTGGTCTTCCTTAAGTTTAAGGGTATTCATAAGGTCTCCAATAATATTTTCCAAGGGTTACCACCATTAAAATTTAAAATAGGGAAAACTTTACTCATTCTGGGAAGGTCGATCGATCGACCTTTACCTTCGATCGATCGATGGTGGTCGATCGATCGACTGATGAGCATCGATCGATCGAACACACCGGGTATGGCTACGGACTGCTTCGTTTTGCAGTTTTCAAATCATCTCAAAACATACTTTTAATGCATTAATCTCTAATATAACGTTATAGTATCATCATACAACCATCCTACAACATTAATAACGTTCTAAAACCAATAATTCATCAACCAAGGGCTATATATGGATTAATTTTCATCAAGAACCCTAGGTTTCTAACTCTTTCAAGAACATTCATAAACCTCTTCTTAAATCCGTTTTTAAATCATCAAGGGTCATAATTTTGAATTCATAATTCGTCCAGATTGTTACTACATGCAGTCCCTAACATAATTCATAGTTTTAAACTTCCAATTCATGGGTCTATATCATCTTCCAAGATAAATTCGATAATTCCTAAACATGGAAAAGCATAGCTTTGAATCAATTGTAATTAAACCACTTGCCTTAATCTTTCACTGAATTTGAGGTTAAAATTTGAAGGTTGGATTGTCTTCTCTCTCTCTTTGCAGAATTCTTCTCTTCCTCTCTCTCTCTACAAGTTCTTCTCAAGGTTCTTCTCAAGGTGTTAATGGAGGTGGGGTTGGTTTTTGCCAATCTTTATGGTTTCTAACTTCTTCCGTAGCCCACTACCTAAATTGGGGTTGGAACATGTCTTAGTGGGTTAATACTAAGTCAGATATTAACTCTAATTTTCGTGGGTTTTAATTACCCAATTTCCGAAATTACCAAAACGCCCCTATGAGTTACCGGTATTGCCCAATAATGCCCCGGGACCGAAACTTAACCCCCGGCTAGTGTTTTCTGACTATTTAGACCCTTCCGAACGTGTTGGCACACTCAAAATGACCATACGGGTGATAAAATGAAATTCACTTTTTAATTCAAATAATTATATTCCTGACGCGACTGTCACGCGCGTCCCAACAAAATTTCCCAAATTGCCGTATTTCAATCTCGCGACAATTTCAATAATTCCAATATTCATATATTGCCATATATACACATTATAATCAAATACTAACTCACATCTCGTTAATATTTTATCCGGATTAATTTTCAATTACTACACATTTAATTCAATTAATCCCAAAAATAAATATCACATAAAATACGGGGTATTACATTATGATGGGACACTTTTATGAGGTACGTGTATTGGACCGTATTTGCATTATGTGGATGTAGATGTAGATACTTATTTCCTAATGATATCATACAATTGTGATGTATAAATGAATAAAAATGGAATTAATATATAAAAGTGAAAAGCGATGATGAAGACTTAATCGTGGGGAACATATGGGCTTGGGAGTAGACACATGTGATATTTAGGATTGTTTTGGGTTGGGTTAACTTAAAATCAACTAAAATACTAGAAGAAGATGTGTAGTTTTATTGTAGCCCAAAATTAATTTATTTGTTATACTATATACACTAGATGTTAACATCTCTTATTAATATTTTTCAGGACATAGGCCACCAGCCTAGCCTCACCCATGATCCAGTCTTGATCTCCTCTACGTTACTGATTTTATATGAAGTAGGTGTCTAGACTGCATGCTCATGTTTTATATTCCCTTTATTATTATGTCGTCTTTTTACTAGAGACAATTACTCTTTATTCAATATTGGCATGTATTATTGTAGTGATAGTATGCAAGGGTTCTATTACTTTACGATGGATTGGGTATCCGAGTATTGTGGTTATTATGGTTCACTCAATTACGTTCAGTTATTTACATTATATGTTAAATTTTATTTTTAGCCATGCTTAGAATGATACCCAAATATTTAGACTCTTATTTTATTTATTTTAGACCCTATAAATATAGATTATATTTAATGGGGTGTAAAATAATATGTATGTTCCCGTTGAACCCAATTAGAAGAGTAGTGATCAGATGAATATCCTTTGTGTTATGGCCCATGGCTATGATAACATTTAAGAATAAGATATATGTTGAACTCTAGGTGTTAATTTACTCTCTCTTCTATTTAGAATTTCCGATGATTACTGTGGTAACAAAAGGGTCATCGTGAGGTAGCAGGATCCTTTTGATGTCCATTTTAGGAAAGACTATCATCCTAACCCCCTTAGGGGATTTATTTCGATGAAAGACATTATTGACTTGCACCCTTTTCATTCTTGATGCTTTTGATATGGGATTTCCTAGATGTGGAAGAAATTCCACCACGGGTAAAACCTCCAGAAATGGTATTCACTTCAATAAGAGGGATATCATACTTGTTTTGATTATTTTTGTTGTTGAGATTACCCTTACCTGCATCTTTTTCCACAAACTCCTTAAGGTATCCCCTCTAGATCACCCTTTTAATGGCCTGTTTGAGTCTTAAGCAGTCGTTGGTGTTGTGGCCATGGTCTATATGGATCTACAAGAGTTGGATTGGTATCTCCTTTCCTCCGTGGCTCTGATGGGCTTTGGTGGAGGTAGGAGATCCTTAGTTTCTTTGACTGCAAATTTTTTTTCTATAGTGGATGTGAGAGGGGTAAAATATTTGGCTTTCGAAGGTCCAGTCTTCTTACCTCCATTATTCTTTTTCTTGGGATCAGTTATTTCAGGAGATTCCCCAAGGTGGGAGAATAAAACCTTCCTCTTACTCTATTGTGGGGAGGTACAGAGCACCATATTGTGATTACATCCTCAATATTCACATATATTTTTTATCTCTCTCAATAATCTCACACATAATTTTATGGGGTTCTTTTGATGAAGGACCTAACTAGGTCCTCTAAGTTCAAACCTGAGATGAAGGCTTCCACACAAATTGCATCGTTTAGATCATCAACTTGGAGGGCCTTTTGGTTGAACCTCTTAGCATACTCTTTAAGGGTCTCTTCATCCTTCTGTCTAAAGTGGAAAAGGGAGGTGACTGAATTCCTCATCTTCTGAGTCCCTATGAAATGGCTAACAAACGATCTTACCAACTCTGTGAAGCTTCCAATGGTCCTTATTTTGATCTTGGCAAACTAGTGTCTAGATTTTCCCCTCAGAGTAGTAGGAAAGGCTATGCATAAGACCTTGTTTGGTGTTTTATGGAGGATTATGAATGATCAATAAGTCTCCATATGGCCTATGGGATCTTTGGACCCATCAAATGGTTTGATAGTAGGCATCTTCCACTTTGGGGGGAGAGCGTAGTATTGAACCTCATTAGACAAAGGAGATAACATCTTCTCGAGAGTTAGCTCAATAGTATTGGGAGTTTTCATCTTGTACTAGTTAAGGAAATTTCGCAACTGGTCTTTCATCTTCTTGATCTCGATGCCAAGACATCATGGGACCATCTTGGGATTGATATCTTGGGAGTGACAACCTATCCCTAACGGGAATATGGGTTACTGATCGTTGTGGGTTCCTGGGCACACCATCTAGATCATTTTCTCCCTCCAACCGGGGCTATCGATTATCTTCGGTTCCACTATGCTCTGCTCCAGTTAGTTCCTCTACCACATGTGGTAGAGGGACTATTTTGAGAATATCGACTAGTTGCTCCAAAAGCTCGTTTTATCCAACTTCCATGTATTTGACAGAACGAGTCAACTCGAAATTGGTTTGTATCTAAAAAAGAGTACTGTTAGTATATGAAATAAATGGAACTTGTCATTCCCACAGATAGAACCAAACTAGTGGGTGTTAAATTCGTGAGTGACCTCGGACCCAACAGATTCTCCCCTCATGGACAGATTAAAGGAAGATGTGTCAAAGTAAAAGATAAGTATTTATAAAGTGGTTTGGACCTCACCTGAGGATCCTACGTCAACTCACGAAGGTTGTTTCTCTGTTGATTAGATCAACAAATGGTTATTACAATATAAGAGACCTCTTAGGCTTTAGCTAAGAGAGTCTGAGGTACCTGAGGCCACTGTCACTAATACAAAGGACCTTAAGAAGTAACTGATATACTTATATATGGGATCCAAAGTATTAGTTTAGGGATCAACATGGTGTACAAGAGACAAAATCGATGGGAATGATCCAAGCTATGATTTCATGCTAACAATAGTGGGTTGAGAGTATGTTGAATAGTAAGAAATCACTTGTATATGCTAAATCTCTTTGTTATGCTAGTGTATAATGCGTTGAACATGTCTTCAACCGTTCTCCAGCTCCCCATATATATGCATTATATTGGAGAGAAAATTAGTGGAATATCACAACATGGTTATGGTGTCCCTGAGGTCTGACAGTATTAGCTGGGAGGTTGAGTGTGTTTAAAATATTTTTTATATGGTGTAAGGAGGTTTTTTGGTTCATTTAATGTGGATGGGAGTCATTAATGCAAGTGGAGCTGAGTGGTGGCGGTAGGTGGAACAAGACAACCTTTTTTTACCTACCTGTTGGATGCGCTACAGGAGTTCATATAGATGTATGGGAGATATAAAATCATCAATGACTTGGCATAGGATGGTTTGGAGGTAAGTTGTCATAATACTCCTATGGGATGAGGTTTGGATGGTTTCTAGAGGTCTTTTCTATTTAGATTGAGGTTTGACGTGCAAGTTAGACCTGGCGGGACGCTGGTGCTGAGGACTTTGAGCTTGGTTATAGACATAAGTTGGAACGACTGAATATTCTAGGAGAGTGAAGAGGTTTGTGAAGCCTTCATCATAACCGTGGTCCTCTTGTGTAGACAACAGAGTTCTTGGGAGCTTGGTTGTGGTCTGGCAGAGGTCAGGGGTTGACCTTGGGACCTTTGTTCTTGCATAAGGGAAGCTCGGGGCTTAAGAAGATTTGGAATGCCAATGGTTGAAGATGTTATCAACATTAATTATATATATAAATCCATTCATTCTTTTTCACTTAGAAGTTAATGAATTTCTTGTGAAATAGCTTGTCTGTATTACATTTTTTTAATAAATGGGTGCAATAGAGTGTATATATATATATATATGTGTGTGTGTGTGTGTGTGTGTGTGTATGTGTGTGAGTGTGTTTGTTTTATAGTATGTGGCTGCCATAGAGTCACACCACATGGGTTCTTCCTAAAACGACTATATATGCAATTTGTTTAAATGCAACACAAGCCACAATTTTATCGATTAGAATATACTACTAATTTGAAGTCTTATGCTTATTTTACATGGTCCAAATGATCAATATTTATTTATTCCATTGAATATTTTGGATTAAATTTAATTTATTGTATTGAATTATATCAAAATCCAATCCAATTATGATTTAAAGGTCCAAAGGGGATCAAAACCAATCATAAAAACTTTTCCAATACTAATTAATAGGGTTGGATCAGATTAAATTTAATTTTAATCTAGTTTGAATTGGATTTTAAAATTAAAAACCCGAGTTCAATTGGATTGGATATGATTCTCTTCAAATAAGTCAATTTCGAGCTGATGCACACCCCTAGCCATGCGTGGTGAGTTTAAAAATTGGGTTTTGTGGGACAAGCTCTCAAGCTTGGCATGAATGACTATTAGTCAAACGTGAAAATCACACATTACATTACACATAAAGATATATACTTAACTTTTGATTAAAAATTAAGAATGTAAGTAATTTAATAATTTTCCTATATGAAATAATCTAATCGTTTTAATAAGGAGAATGATACCACATTACATTTTTACTCAAGATATTGCAAGATAAGATAAAAGGGCGAAGTGTAAAAATATATCATTATAGTATATTTTAAAAATATTATAGTAACATCCACTATTGTTGAACTAAAATCACTAATTTTTTGTTTTCATATTTTAATTAGACTACTAAAGAGATAGAAGTTAAAATAAACCTTTTATAACAAGTGTATCTCCTACTAAAGATGAAATAATTTTTATATGTGCAACACTCTTAAGATCATCTTAAAAAAATTCACAAATTGTCAAATCTTAGTTTGCATATTAGTTTGGCCATATCACTAACTCCATGGCATTGGGTATGATAACATATTGGCAGAAGTTTGATGTCACTTTTTACATTTTGGCAAGGCAAACCCTTGTACTCATGGTTGTTCAATTGTCGTGCAAACATTTTTCTTCAATTTTTGAGTTTTTACGTTTGTCGTTACATTTATAAGTCGTGTCAAACATCTTTTATGGCTCAGAGCAATTCAAACGGCGTGGAACCTTGCATCATCCTTCGTGTGTAACTGTAAAATAAATGAAAGTCATTATTTTGGTTAACAATAATGTTAATGACACAAAATAATTCAAAAGAAACTTATTTTGCAAAATTGATGTGTTAATATTTTATTAATTATAAAGTGGGTCTCATTATTAGGTTAGTGAACATTATTCAATAAATATTATAAGGAAAATTTTCCAATTGAGTCAATTTGTATGTGTTGACTTAATTCTAGACAAAACTCCTTGAGTCGTAGGATAAAATTTGTGTTTTTGACCTTTCAAGCCTATGACATTTTTGTTGAAGACGTAGCAACCAAGTCAAAAGAGATCTCGTCTTATGTCGTATTTCGTGCCTCGTTTTCATCATAAACATTCCAAGGACCTCTTACGTATGAATGATTATATTAAGTTGGGCCTTGGAAATTTATTATTGGGTGTCAGAATTTTTGCTAAGCTATTTTAAAATGGCTTTATTCTTTTTCAAGAAAAATATTTTGATTTTCTTCAAGTCATTAAAATGACTTTTCAAGGTCGTTCAACGAGATTTGGTGTCCATTCAAACGATTTCTAACGAGATGGATTTTTGGTTTGTGTTGACTTTCGCTAAAAGTCTCGATTGTATCTCATTCGAACGAGATGGCTATGTCGTTTGAACGAGATTGGTTTTCATTCGAACGACCGGAACAGTTTTTGTCAAAAAATAGTTTTTGACGTAGTTTTTCTCCATAACTCCCCACTAGTTTTTTCCCAACCGTTTATGTAGTGCCGGAGATCAGTTTTTGCAGAGATTTTTTCGGCTTCTAAATATGAGAAACGTTTAGAAAAGTTCAAGAGTATTTTTGTTTTAAACTCATGGTTTAAGCTTTCAAAACAACTCACATGTTTACACCAAATTGTTTCATTATTCAAGCTACTACATAATCTTTTTTTGAGATCAAGTTTTGGCACCGAGTTTATCAACCTCTACGTCATTGAGGATTTATTCTAGTAGAGGATTTTGTGTTCGTTGGTGTACATATAGTCGATTTTGTAGGCTTATTGGCAGCAGTGCCCATCAGTGGACTCCGAGACGAAGGTGGACTCCAATTTTGTCACTAGGAAGAGGTTAAAGGAACGAAGAGCGTCAAGGATTGCGTGGGCATCAAGCCAATATGTAAGTATTATGTAATGTCCTTCTGTAATTTTGTACTTCGTAAACTTGTGGCTAGGTCGTTCGAGGTTTATTTCATTGTGGGTTTTCCCCGTACATCACGGCCTTGTGGTTATTTATTTTATCTTGCAAATTCACACCTACGTTCATGCTTAGGTTAAAAAGATAAAAATGGCTTAACCACGAAAATAGTTTAATTGTTGCTTAATTAATTTGAATTGTGTTAGTTTAAGAAAAATTTTAATTTGGCAAAATTCATGTTTAGTCTCGTTTGTGTTAATTTGAACATGAATTGAAGTTTTGTTTAAGAAGGGAAAATTTAATTAGAAGAAATTTAAAATTTGGAATTCCGGGAAGCATCGTACTTTTCAAATTAGTACCAGAGCATATACTCTTACAAGTGTTATCATATCATCTACACTTTACAAGTGGTATTAGATCTTATAATTTAAGAAATACACACTTTCTAAGTTGTATCAGAGCATGTGCACTAAATTGCCATGTTAGATAATTTTTAGGTTTGAATATGAAAATTTATCATTTTTAAAGTTTCTTATTTTTTATGGTTCTAACTATGCGTATTAGAAAGTGCATATGAGGTCAGCACTTAAGTCATTAGATGAGGGTGGTAACCACCAACGTGTTTAATAGGATAGGTTCGTGTTCCCAAATCCGTAGAAATATGGAGTGAGGATGAGCTTAAGCTAGAAAATTTCAATTCTCGTGGTTTAAATGCTCTTTTTAGTGCGATCACACAGGAGGAGTTCAACCCAATTATGATGTGTGAAACATTTAAAGAGGCTTGGGACACTCTCCAACTCACATATGAAGGTACTAATGTTGTTAAGGATTCTAAACTCCAAAACCTCACCACTCACTTTGAAACCATTAAATTGGATGAGCGTCAATACTTCGATGAGTTCTATGCAAGATTGTCTGATATTATGAATTCATATTTTAATTTGGGAGAGAAGATACCCGACAATCGTATCATAAAGAAAATTTTGAGGTCATTACCCGGTATGTTTAATACAAAAGTGATCGTTTTGAATTCTTTAGGCACTTTAAACTCTACGAAACTTGAAGAGCTTGTAGGTGACTTAAAAACCATGAACTTGACATATTTACCTCCAAGGATGTGAAGAAGAAGGATAAGGTCATAACTTTGAAAGCCCGAAAGGAGGAAACATCTGTTTCGAATGATGAGTCTGACATCGACTCGAATGATATGAATATGTTTGCTAAGAAGTTTAGAAAAATTCTTAATTTTAATAAAGAGAAATTTAAAAATTATTATAAGAAATTTGAGAAGTCTAAGTATAACAAAGTCGAGAAACTCCCTAAAAATCGAAATGATGATCTCAAGAGGGACGAGTCGAATCGATGTTTTAGTTGTGAGGGTTATGGCCATAGGGAAACCAATGCCACCCTAAGGAAGGAGGGTGGCATTGGCTAAACTAAGGAAGGAGGGAACTCAATAGAGGAATCAGGCTACCCTACTAAACTAATGAAGGAGGGTAATAAACCTATTGAGTACAATGTCACCCTTAGTAACAGTGCATTGGAAGAGGGGCCCGATTCCTCCATTGAGCAAAATTTCATCGCATTCATGGCTAGTCATGTGAGAATTAATGATGAATCTTCCCATGAAGAAATTTCTCTGCATTACACTTCTAAGGCTACTAATTAAGAATCCCAATTGTTTGATAGTAAAGAGTTAGAGACGAGAGTGAAAATGAATAAGAGGAGGAGGAGGAGAGTGAACTCCAAGTTTCCTTCCGTGAGTTGTATGTGGAACTATTGAAATTAAAAAAGTCAGACTTGATGTTAGAAGCTAGGATGAAAGAATGTGCCATAGGTAATGATAAAAGTGTTTTAATTAAAGATCTTAGGACACGTGAGAGGACTCTTTGAGAAAAGCTAGAGTATGTTGAAGGTGAGAGATATAGTCTTCGAGGTTTAGTAGAGGATATGAAGAAAAAGATTCTTGAGTTTGAAGAGACTAGGATTTTGCTTAAGTCTATGATAATAGAGCTTGAAGAGAGATTGAGAAACTTGAGTCGGGTCAAATTTGATTTGGATTGTCAATCGGAGAAGTTGGATAAAATTCTAGGCACCATTAAAATCAAAGATGACGAGTACGGTATTGGCTTTGATACTCAAAATGCTTCTGCTAATAAATCTAAGACTATGATTTTGAGAGAATCAATTAGTAAATCTAGAAAAGATAAACCCTTAGGTAAAACTTCTCACGATTCTTTCACTTTCACACATTGTGGTAGGAATGATCATCTTAAGAGGTTTTGTTTTGATCTTAGAAATAGTCCTGGGAAGTCCAAGGGTAGAGTCATCAAGGTCACTAAAACTCGAGAGCATCACGTTAGACCTATATGGGTTAGGAGATTCGATTTGGAGGCTTTACATGATAGACTTTATGATTCTCATTTGCTTGCACATGATACTTCCCATGCTAGATCTAAAGGTTGATTGTGTTATCTTTCTTTTCATAAACTAGTTGTACTTCATGATATATTCTTGCTAGTTGTATATTTGTTAGTCATATTCTAGTCTATGATAGAATCATGACAAGTATATCTTTTGTATTTTGTTTTTCCATTTATTGAGTCTTATTGAAAAAGACAAAAAAAATTGTTTATCCTTTGAGTTATCTTTGTTTTAAATCTTTGAAAATTTGAGAACTCAAATAGATTTTTTTTTGTGTATTTTAGTTTTACATATTTTATGTGGCATATCCTTGTGTTTGAATCTTATATCTCTTTCCATATCCATGTGGCTAGAACTTTTGGTTTTTAATTCTCAAAGTGTTCTTTATCATGCTTGCATGGTGATATACATATTATCGACCTAAAATATCATCATCGGCAGAGTAGCACTCACAGAATTTGAGGTGGTTCACTCCACCGTTCACCAAATGGTAAAATTCTTGACCCCTTATGGGGTAGGGGAAGTCCAAGGTGACAAGGTAGAAATAAGAGAGTGCTACTTCAGCTCGACAAAATAAAAAGAGTCTCACAAGAAGCTCCAACAAGATTGACACTCTCGACCCCAAGGACGAGAAGAAATTAAAGAAGGGAAAGAACACAGAGGAGGTAGAATTCATCATTCTCAATGAGGATGAGACGAAAAAACCATCCAAATCATGTCATAATTGAAGAAGGAGGTGAAAGAAAGCCCAATAGAGCTGTTAAGGAAGAGACAAAGCATCTTCACATGGACCCATTAGCGATATGTCGGGGATTGACCCCAAAGTTATCTTCCATCGATGAAACATTGATATGAACGTTAAGTCAGTAAAGCAGAGGAGGAAGACTTATACCATAGATAGGTACGAGGTCATTCAGGACGAGGTTAAAAAGCTTCAATCGTCTAAGTTTATTCGCAAAGCGCACTACCTGGATTGGCTATCGAATGTTATGATTGTGACAAAAGCCAATGGGAAATGGAGAATGTGTGTAGACTTCACAGATTTAAACAATAGTTTCCCTTTGCCTCGTATAGGTCAGATGGTATACTACACCAAAATGGTCAAATTGGCACCCTTTAAGTTCTTAACTGTGTCACGATCATGGACCGTGACAAAAAAACGCGCATTTTTTATCACAGTCAATGATCGTGACAAGGTCATGACAAAGGTTTGTCACGGTCATTGACCGTGACAAGTACAGTTGTCAAGGACTTGTCACGGTCATTGATCGTGACAAACCTATTGACTTGTCACGGTCATTGACCGTGACAAACCTATAAAGTTGTCACGGTCAATGACCGTGACATGTTCGTGATAATTCTGTCAGTAAAAAACTCTCCCTCTTCCTTTTTTCCCACCGATTTTCTTCCCTCCATTTCTCTCTCTCTCTCTCTCTACAACTTTGGTATGTTTTCTCTCTCTATTTCTCCTCCATTTATGTATATGTGTATGTATATGTGCATGTGTGTATATATGTGTGTATAAATGTGCGTGTGTGTATATATGTGTGTGTAAATGTGCGTGTGTGTGTGTGTGGTGTATATATGCGTGGGGGGGGGGGGGGGGAGGCAGCAGGGCTGGGGGGAGGGGAGGGGGTGTATGTGTGCGCGCGCGTGTGTGTATGTGTGTGTGTGTATATGTGTGTTTATATATATATATATATATATATATATATATATATATATATATATATATATATATATATATATATATTATGTGTGTGTGTGTGTGTACATGTGCATGTGTGTGTATATGTGCATTTGTATATATGTGTGTGTGTGCGAGTGGTGGGCAGGGGCAGCCGGGGGGTGAATATGTGCGTGTGTGTATTTTTTTTAATTAAATGTATATTGGTTTATTAGATATTGCCCCTCATATTGTAGTGCCCCATGTAAAAGAATTGATTGATTTAATATTGATTGGTTGTTAATTTTTTTTGTAAATTAATAATTGGTGCCCCTTTCATATGCAAGTAGGATTGCCCCTCATTGTAAATTGGTAAATTAATAATTGTATACTTTAATTGTTAGTTTAATTGATGAAAAGAATTAATTGAATCGATGAATTAGAAGGAGTACGGGATACACATTTGTTGTTGCCATTGCAGTTGGATTATAGTGGATCGATATTGGGTTGGTTAATTTTAAAAGTGGCATGACCACTGGATTATTGTTCATATGGGGGCGGGATTTTTCAACTTTTTTTGAAAATTACTTTGTATAACGAACAATATATATATAGTGTGATAATTAAATGAAACATACTTGAAATTACATATAGTGCGGATAGATACTAGCCTTTTAGTTCTTATGCGTACGCATTCAATAGCCCTTAGACCCGTTCGAGAGTCATTACCCCTGTAATGAGATCTCTCGAATTGTCCCGTTTGGACAGTTTGGGACTGCATAATTTCTGTATAATAATATTCTTAGTGGCTTAAAGTTGTTACTTTTGGAGGAAGTTCTGCAATCGTATCCTAATGTTCTCTGGGTACATACTAGATTGACAAGTGTGATTGTTAAAGACGATCATCGGTCCGGGGTACACTAGTTGGAGGGACGTGCTAAATGAGCTCAAGTTAGCTATTTAGGTGGCACTACAGGTAATGAATGTATATTTATATTTATATTTATATTTATATGAACATTTCAATTTCGATTTCGATTTCGATTTCGATTTCATTTTATATTTATATTTATATTTATATTTATATTTATATTTATATTTAAATTTATTCACAACTAACATTGTATTTGTTGGATAGGAACAATTCAATCTAGATCCAAGGCTACGCGATTCCGTCTTGGAGAAGTTGAGGGATCAACACAAGACGTGGAAGAAAAATATGTGGACCCGATACTTTGGGAAGATCCTAGAGTCCATTATCCGAATGCGTGAATCCGTCCCGCCGAAGGACCCATCTCATTGGCACAATGGCAAAAGTTCATTGACAATGAGATAGGGGAGCAACAATTGGCATCTCGCCAATCGGGGAGATAAAATCGGGAAAAAATATGGACGTGCACTACTCTGGCCGGACGTCTTATGCCGAGGTGGAGCATAGGTGTCTACGTAGATGCCATGGCTAGGCATGAGCTGATGAGATTTATGGACGCATATTCAGGGTACAACTAGATCTTCATGGATGAAGCCAATGCAGAGAAAACTTCCTTTATCACAAATAAAGGAACCTACTGCTGTAAGTTCACGCCATTAAGCCTTAACAATGCAAGGGCAACCTACCATAGGTTGGTCAATAAAATATTCGAAGATCAGATTGCAAAAACTATAGAGGTATATGTTAATGATATGCTGACAAAGAGACTCAAGGTTGAGCATCACAAGGCCGACCTCGAGAGGACGTTCGAGACTATAGATCTCTACAAGATGAAGGTGAATTCGATAAAGTTCATGTTTAGCATCGGAGCAAGAAAGTTCCTCGGTTTCATAATCAATCAAAGTGGGATTGAGGCAAACCCTGAGAAAATTAGGGCATTGATAGAAATAAAGACGCCAAAGACCATAAAATTTGTGTAGAGATTGACGGGAAGAGTTGTTGCTCTCAACCGCCTTATCTCTGGGCCACAGATAAGTGTCTGCCTTTCTTTAAAATCTTGAGAAAAGCATTTGTCTGGGATAGAGAGTGTCAGAAAGAATTTTAAAAACTTAAAGCTTATTTGGGATCTCAGATTCTCTTATCTCATACCATCCAAGGGGAGAGATTGTTCCTATACCTAACAGTATCAGAATTATCCATAAGCACAACAATTTTTCGAGATGATGAAGAGGTTCAAAAGTCTGTATACTTCAACAATAAGGCTCTTTAAGGGGTCGAACTCTGATCCATGCCTTAAGAAACATGAAACATGAAATATGAAGCCCTTTTTCTAAGGATGGAAAAATTTACATACACTCTGATCCATGCCTCAAGAAACATGAAGCCCTATTCCCAAGATCATACCATGGTGGTACTCACTGACACTCTTTGAGGTAAGTCATCCATAAAACGAAAAAATTGGGAAGACTGATGGCTTGGTTAATTGAGTTAGGAGAGTTTGACATCATGTATCAGCCAAGGACTATAATTAAAGGGCAAGAATTGGCAAATTTTGTGGCCTAATTCACTTGGGCCAAGACTGATGTTAGGGAAGATGAGGCTACAGTATTGCCTAAAAATGAAATCTTGGTTCCAGTCATGGCTGATAAAATGAGAGTTGACACTATAAAAAAGGATTTTTTGTTAAAAAATGGGGAATTGATTCAGGGACTTTTCTCAGACGACAGCCCAATCAGGAGTTTGTTTATTGATGACTCCTCTTGTGAAAGTGGTAGCGGGACATGACTCATATTGGTGGCTCTAGATGTAACCAATATTTAATATGCCTTAAGATTTATTTTCAAAGCTTCAAATAATGAATCGGAATACGAGGCTTTATTGGTCGGCCTGTCCTTGGCCAAAGTGTTAAACATCATCCACATGATAGTACACAGTGACTCTCAGCTTGTGGTGAACCAAATTTTATGGATCTAAGAGGCTAAAAATGAGAAAAGGGCCAAGTATTTGGCAAGACTGAAGAAGGTCTTGGCCAACTTCAAGGAAGTGAAGGTGAAGAGATTCTCTTATCTTGAAAATAGCCGAGTCGATGCCTTAGCGAGGTTAGTCTTGACCATAAAAATAGAAATCAGGCAAACAGTTCCTGTGGAGATTTCGCATAGACCCAGTGATTGAGTCGGAAACCGAGCGTTCGTGTAAATACGCTAGTCGTTGTTGTCGGCTTCCAACCACAATACAAAAAAACCTAAACTTTAACTACACTCTTGCGGAGTATAGTGGCGAGTCTGGGTATCGAATCCTCAGGGAACTAGGACGAGTGAACGTGACGACAAAGGTAAGACTGTTAACCCTAACTTGACTCTAAAAAGAAAAAAAAATAAGATGATTGAGTGAGAAAGGGAAAAGGGAAAAATAAAGAAGTTAACTAAAACTAATTGGAAAAATTAAGGTAGAGACACAATCCCCCAACCCTAGTGTATTGACGGTATAAAACTAATCATAAATTTAACTGATTAATTTGACCCGGAATTTAGTACTCCCAAGCATTACGTATACGAGGTTCAAGCCCGCGTCATACTTAATCTGAGGATGAGTAAATCAGTATCGCGATAGTAGCATTCGAATTGCACTCTAAATCATCACGAGTACCCAGAGGCAAACGAGATATAAAGATCTACAATTGTTGTGTAACTACGCAATACGGTCATAATCAATCATTAAATTCAGAGGACTAATATTATACACATGCAATTAACACTTCAGGTTGGGTTCATGTATCCCAACCTTTAAAAACCTAGCCTAACATGGTAAATAATAATAAAAGTACTGGAAATTAAAGTTACCACGATTGAAGAACAAGAACATGCAAGAAGAAATCAAAGATTGAAGAAAAATCGGAAAAGTTCTTGAATTAATGGTGCAAAATATGTGAATCTTTCTCCTAGATGTTCCTACTTGTTATGGAGCTTTTACATGAATGAAATCTGAATAAAAAGAGTCCTAATGACTAAATATATAGGCTAAGGGTCGTTTAGAAGAGTCCCCAAAACATAAAACTCTTTTGGCTAAAAGATAAGCACAAAATAAAAATCCCGTATCTGCCAATTTGTCACACTTAGAAAGCGTGACTAATTTTGTAACGGATCTGGAGCGTGACTGATTTCGTAACGGATCTGGTGCGTGACAAATGGGCAGACTGGTTCTTTTTTCTCAGCTTCGGTTCGGTTCGGGTCTGACAGCTTTTTTCTTAGATTTCTTCTCAACTTCAAATGGGCATAACTTCTTCACCGTAACTCGGATTGAGGTGCCGTTTTTTCCAGTGTTCTTGTAATTGAAAGATCTTCAACTTTCCTGTTGGCCCCACCTCCGGACTAAGGCTACAAAATTACGAAAATGCCCCTCAACTCCCCGATTCTTGGTTTCTTTCACTATTTTGAGTTCTCTTTTCCATCTTTCTTGCATGAAAAACCTGTAAAACACATAGGAGATACACAAAATACGAAATACTTGCCAAAAAGGGTTAGTATCATAGATATGAGATAAATCCAAGATATTTACACCGCACGGGAACATAAAAATACAGAAATTAAGGGGATAAATGTGAAGAATTTATGCCTAATCACCCAGTATTAAGGAAGATGATAACGGAGTAGAACTTTGTTTAAACTTGAACATGGGAGACTATTTAATGGATCCTTTAATCAAATACATTAGATATGAGGAACTCCCAGACACCAACGCAAGAGAAAGAAACTTCGATACCAGGTTACGAAGTTTACTATCATAGGGAACGGGCTCTATAAAAAAGGTTTCCTACTACCGCGCCTCAGATGAATTCATCCTACAGAGGTTGACTATATCCTACGTGACATCCATGAGGGGCCATGTTTAAGCCACATTGGAGGAAGATCTCTCGTGAAGAGGATTGTGACACATGAGTATTGGTGGCCGACCATAGACAGGGATACGGTCGACCATGTGAAAAGATGCAATAAGTGTCAATAGTATGCGAGTATTCCCCACCAACCTCATTAGTCACTCTTTTCAATTCCTTCCCCATGATCGTTCGTAATTTAGGGTATTGACCTAGCCAACCCACTTTTAAAGTCACCAGGCGGATATCAGCATCTGATTGTGGACATTAATTACTTTTTAAAATGGGTGGAAGCAGAAACCATGATCTCCATCACTGAAGTGAAGACATTTAAGTTCATTTAAAGAAACACCATCTGCAGGTATGGCCTACCCAACACGCTCATCTCAGACAATGGGAAGCAGTTCAAGAATAAATCCTTGCAAGCATATTCCGAACGAGTGGGAATAAAAAAATTCTACTATGCGCCTGGCTGACCCCAAGCTAACGGCCAAACCAAAGTCACTAATATGATGATCTTATATAGCATAAAAAGAAACTAAAAGATGCTAAGGTCTTATGGAAATAGGATTTGCATGGAATCTTATGGGCCTACAAGACGATAGAGAGAACTCCTATATGGGAGACGCCCTTCATGCTGGCCTACAGGTTAGAGGTAGTAATCCCCACTGAACTCATCCTTCCAGTCACAGAGTCCAGACATATAACCCTGAGACCAACAATGAAGAAAGGAGAGTTCAACTATACTTAATAGAGGAAAGACAAGAGGATGTCGAGGTCAAATAAGCGGCATATCAACAGAGGATAACCAAATTATGTAATAAGGGGATCAAAGCAATGCCAATTGTTGTGGAAGATTTGGTGTTAAATTTTTTTGGTAAAAGACAAACAAGTTGCATCGAAAATAGAACGTCCCATACAGAGGCACTGAAGAGGTCGTCCCTGGGACTTACAAACTATAAAACCTAGAGGGAGAACCATTCTCCAATCCATGGAATGCGAATCATTTAAAAAGATACTATTATTTATTTTGTAACTTTGGGAAATTGTTATGATGGTTCCAGCACTTGTATGGAAGTAGTTTTTTTGTTAGAAAGTTGAAGTAGATTAATTAATGAGAAAATAAAAGTTATGATTCATATTTCTGTTCTTCAATTATTGTTATGTAGTTTTGACAATGTTAAACTATCCTTTAGTCGTAACTCATTCTCAGTGATACGAGAGTTCATGCAGAGACTTATCTCGTCCATGAAATCATAATAACATCGAGAGGGGAGATTTGGTGTAAAAACATCACTTAAGTGGTGGAAAACACAACTTAAGAAATCATTCAATCATGGTAATTAAACGTCATTATGTGGTGACCTCTGAGTTAAAACTCTCTTGGCGAAGATGAGAGTGTATGAAGACACAAGACTCGTCCATTCACTCCTAAAAACGACAAGAGGGTACTGGTGATTAACATCCATAATTTGGTGACTTTAAAATGAAAATCGATTAATGGTTATTTCAACACCACTATCTAGTGGCCTCTCCCAGCTAAGACGAGAGTGGACTTATGAAAACCATCTAATGGTTATTTGAACATCACTACGTGGTGGCCTCTATCGGCTAAGATAAGAGTAGACTTACGATTAACATCATCAAATTGGTGGCATTAAATTGAAAACCATTTATTAGTTATACAGGCACCACTTTGTGATGAACTCAGAGTTAAAACTCTCAGAAAAAATGAGAGTGTATAAGCAACGAGACTTGTCCACACACTCCCAAAAAAGACAATAGAGGACTTGTTATTAACATCATTAATTTGGTAAGTTTAAATTCATGTTCAATCAATCATGGTATAATGAGTTGTGAGTTGGAATTGTGTCGACCCATTGCAAGTTCACTAAAAATTGTAAACACGCGAACAATACACTTTAGAAAATCAAAAGAAGATATAAAATTGCAATAACAAGAGAATTTCTATTTATCAAATTCCATTCACCACATAGCAAACAACAATCAAATAAGAAAATGATGTTTAGAAAAGAAAAAAAACAGACAATGTTTGAGGACCATAAACTGTAAATGTTCAAAAATTAATTAAATAGAAAGGTGCAAATCAGCCACAGGTGGCAACCCATCAAGAAAAGAGTACAAGGCATAGAAAAAGTGGAAGTTTAAGCCTTCTCTGAGATAAGATTATCAACCATGGGCTGGGTCTTAACTTCTCCCTCAGTATTAGCATCCTCAATCTCAACCCTAATATGTGTCAATGCTTTAGCAGTCATTGTCTCAAGAGCAGTAGCCTCGTCTTCGACCTCGTTCAACCTAGCAATGGAATCAGGGTCAGAGAAGTCGAATGCCGCTAAACTATTGGTTAGATGATTCATGTCAGGTTACTTTTTGGTTTCCCATTTGAGAGAAGTATGAGCTCCACTCCCCAAGTATTGGACTCCATACCCTGCAAACTCTTCTGAGGCTTTGAAGTCTTCAACTGCCTTTTTCTCAAAAGCCTCAATAGCATCCTTGATCTACGTCTCATACTTTTTCTCAACATCATTGTGCTTTGTTCTCCTTGATCTTGGCATTAAGGTCTTCTCATCTCAGTTTAACAAGTCTATCCACCTCTATCTTGTGGGCGGTGTCTTTTTGCTTTAGGGCTTGTTTGACTTCCCTCTCCGCCTTGGCAACGTCATTATACTTATCGATCTCGGCCTTGTTGTCCTGAACCCACTCGTCTAACTGGTGGAAGGAGAAAAGAGGTTGAAAAGACAATAAACAAAATTTAATAAGAGATAGACGAGGTAACACTTAATGAAAAGAAACAGATATGAGCGAAGAGATTTAACTATCTAGACGACCCGATGGAGGCCTTAACTGTAGATGCATGAGAGGTCGAGGGATTCTAAGAACTAACAATTAGATACAGGTACCTAGGAGCTGATAGAAGACATGGTTCTCGTCTGATCTCACATCATGAATTCAGCACTCATAGATAATAAAAAAGAGCTTATCGGCCAAGACTGAGGCAGAGGATATATGGATTGCAGAGGAAGATGTGCCTCTCAAAGCATTAAACCTTCGATGCTTCCTTTATAGAAGGGGGATATTGATAGTAATGTCGACTGTTTCTTTCCTCTTTTTCATCTGGTCAGCTTGTTGGGGACACTAATAGTGCACTTCTTTAGGGGATTGACCCCCTTATACATCTTGCTTAGTAAGTTTCCAAGAGAGGGAGCCGCTATTTCCCAAAGCTGATCTGATGTATCTGAAGGATGACCTGTAAGTAAGAGATAAGGTTAATATCAGTAAAGGATAGTAGAAGACGATAGAAAAGATGTAAAAATAACAGAATCTTACATAATTCTGATAATGGGTCAAGTCCCGACCCCATTTTTTGAAGATACTCGGGAGTCATCAACCTATCAAACTCCATAATCCCTCGTCATCTCCCTTAGAGCAAAGCTTATCCACTTTACCCCTGGAATCTATTCTTAGGATGGGATAAAGTTTGGCTGACATAGAGGATGTCACTATCTCCTAGGTACTTTCAGTGCTGAAGAGATGTCTAGGGTGTCGGCACCAAACTCCCAAGTACTAGAGACAAAGAAATAACAAGGTTTTCAGTGGTGGTTGGAAGTTTGGTTAACACGAAGGACTTCCTTGCTATGAGATGATAGTATCCAGGTCATGCCCTAATGCATGATACATTGTAGAAACCTCTAAAAACTAAGATAGGAAGATCAATTTTGTTGACGAGATTTCATAATTGGATGAAGATGATTAGAATCCTCCAAGCACTGGGGAAAGTTGAGCTGGGGCTAATCCTAGCCCGATAAGAATAGTTCAAATGTTAGGATGGATAAGAAGTCTGAAGACAAATTTGAATATATTTTCATAGATGACAACCTACTATCTTGGCCGTCAGAGGCCCTCCCATCCCTCGTAGGCACCCTCAAGTTGATGTCAAATTTTATGCCATATTGGTGCCTCCATGTCAGCAAATCTAACTCTCAGATGATATTGGAATTTTATTTACATAACTACTGTCAAGTGGATCCTTGTCGCTATCAAAAGATAACTCCTCAACTTGAACGGTTGTGGCTCCTTCCTGCTACCAGGGCCGAAATGACAACTATAGGAGGGGTGGAAATATAACCTCCACTCTCGGCTCATTAGAATCCGAGATCTCGTGTACAAAATTGTATGCACGGTTAGAGAACTCATCACGTTGAGAAGAAGGGGCATGAGAAGAGGCCTCAACTTTCTTCAACCCCGCAAGGTTGGTAGTGGGAACTCTCATCGCCTCAATAAAAGAGTCCTCGCTCTCAGCTTTCCTGGAGAAGGAAGGGTTATAGTCCTAAGAGGATGATGACTCATATATTAAATCACTATCCTCTATGATATAAGGGTGGACTACAACTAGTGGAAGTAGATAGATTGGAAGTGTAGGGTCGGCTCTGGCCCTACATTTATCCATAGCCTCGGGGTACCACCAGTTGAGATTCCGGGAGTAGGACATCTCAAAGATAACCTTTCTTACTATATATGGCTCGTATGAGTTTTTGGTGATGCCATTTAGGCTAACCAATGCACCGGCAGTGTTTATGGATTTGATGAACCGAGTGTTCAGGGAATATTTAGATCGGTTTGTTATCGTGTTTATAGATGATACCTTGATTTATTCTCGGACTACGGAGGAGAACGCAGAGCATCTACAGGTGGTCTAACAGACACTTCGGGATCATTATTTGTATGCAAAGTTTGAGAAATGCAGGTTTTGGTTGAGAGAGGTACAATTCTTGGGCCACATTGTGTCCAAGCGGGGGATATCTGTGGACCCAGGGAAAGTTTCTGTCGTGATGGAGTAGGGATGACCCACTACACCCACTGAGGAGCACATATTCTTAGGACTGGTCGGGTACTACTGTCGATTCATTTAGGGGTTCTCCAAAATAATAGAGACCTTAGAGAATTTTGACGAGGAAGGGGGTACCATTCATTTGGGATGAGATGTGCCAGTAGGCTTTTGAGGAGCTTAAGACTAGATTAACTGCAGCACCGATTTTGGCATTGCCCTGGGTAGGGGTTGATTACAGAGTCTATATAGATGCGTACCTAAGGGGACTTGGCAGGGTTTTGATGCGGGAGGAGAGGCCGATAGCTTATGCTTCTTGGAATCTTAAGCCTCCTGAGGGACATTACCCCACCCATGACTTGGAGTTAGCAGCTGTGGTTTTTTCCTTACAAGTGTGGAGACACTATCTCCTGGGGGAAATTTTTTAGCTTTTCGCAGAACACAAAAGCCTGTAGTACTTGTTCACACAATGGGAGCTGGACATACGACATAGGAGGTGGCTAGAGTTTGTGAAAGATTATTCGTTCGACATTCAGTACCACCTGGGGAAGGCGGATGATGTGGGTGATGTGTTGAGCTGCAAGTTGTTTCTAGAGTTGGCGGCAGTGTGGAAGGTGAAGTGGAAGTCACTTCGTGGGGACGATGACCTAACTCGAGAATATATGTTAGTTCTCACCATCACCCGCGAGATCATTATTCGAGTGGTGAAGGCACAGGCATGTGATCATCTTTGCCTGGAGTGGGTGAGATAATTGCTAGCTAAGGGCGTGGAGCACTTTTATATTAGGTCGGATGGTTATTTCAAATTTTAGGGGAGGCTAATTGTTCTAGATGATGAGGAGTTAAGGCGAGCAGTCATGTAGGAGGCTCACATCTCACTTTTTATGGTACACCCCTAAGGGGATAAGATGTACCATCACATGCGTCGTCAGTACTGGTGGGGTGAGATGAAAAGGGATATAACTGAGTTTGTGTCCAGGTGTGCTACGTGTCAACTGGTGAAGGTGGATCACCAGCGTCCTGTAGGTGCTTTTCAGCCTTTTGAGATCCTGATGTGGAAGTGGGAAAGCATCTACATGGACTTCATCACTGGGCTACCTACTTCTCAGAGAGGGCATGATTCGATACGTAATTGTCGACAGATTGATGAAGGTGGCTCATTTCTTACCGGTCCGAACATATTACAGCTCCATGCAGTACGCCAGACTCTTTCTTGCAGAGATTGTTATGCTGCGTGGGGTACCTCTCAACATCGTATCAGACAGGGACAAGACGTTTGTGTCCAAATTTTAGAGGATCTTTCAACAGACATTGGGGGAAGAGTTGATATTAAGCATGTCATATCATCCTCAAACTGATGGGTAGATAAAAAGGGTGAACTTGATGCTGAAGGACATGTTGCGGATGTGCATTTTGGATTTTAAGGGGAGCTGGGAGCAGTAATTGCCGTTAGTGGACTTTTGCCTATAACAACAGCTACCAGTTCACGATAGAGATGACACCTTTTGAGGAACTCTATGGGAGACCTTATCGTTCACCTTTATGTTGGTTGGAGGTAGGGGAGAAAAAGTTTCTTGGGACAGATTTCATTAAGGCACCTCAGAGAAGGTCGAGATGATTCGGGCCAGGATACAGATTTCTCAGGACAAGCAAAAAAGCCATGTGGATGTGGGCCGGAGACACTTAGACTTTGATGTTGTAGACGAGATGTTGATCATAGTGTCCTCCATAAAGAGGGTGATGATATTTGGAAAGAAAGTGAAGTTGGCTCCCCGATACGTGGGACCATTCCCTATTCAAGAGGGGATTGGTCCCTTAGCATAATGGTTGGGATTACCGGATCACTTGCAGCGGATGCACGACATTTTGCGCATATCTTCACTGCAGATATTCATTAGAGATGAGGTGGCATACCAGCACATTGATATCGAAGAGATTGAGCTCCTTCCATATGCTACTTACAAGGACAGACCGGTGGTCATTCTGGATCGAAGGGAGCGCCGACTTCGTTCCAAGGTTGTTCCTATAGTTCGGGTGCAGTGGAGACACTATCGGGAGGACGAGTTGACTTGGAAGAGGGAGGATGACATGCGCACAAAGTATCCCAAACTCTTCTAGCTAGGTATGTACTTTTCTTGATTCCGAGGAGGAAATCCCGTAATTAGGGGGAAGAATGTAATACCCCATATTTTCTTCTAAAATAAATAATGAAACAATATTTTTGGAATAAATGAATATTTTGCGAAAATTGGACTAAATTAAATTTTTATTTAAAAACTGCACATTTGAATGTATTATTTAGTTATATTTGTGTGTGACTAATTTTATGTGCATGGATATGACATTTACAAGTAATGAAGAAAAATACATAATTAATATGCGACACAAATTAAAAGTACCTATTATTGACATAAATAATCTAGGGCATATTTTGGGACACACAGGGTCTTGTTTAGATGATTTAGGCCTTTAAAATTAGTCACGGGTCAATAGTATATAGGTTGGGGAACTTTTGGGCTAGTTGTATTATGGATTCGGGTCCATTTGGGGGTCCAAAAGTTGAGTTTTAGGCCCAACTCGGGATTAGTCAATTATTAGTGTTTAAGTGGGGATAAACCACTCCCCCGCTATCATTCCAAAAAACCTAAATCAACTATTAACGGGAGAGAATATGAGAAGGTCCAAAAGAGAAGAAAAGGGAAAGAAACCAAGGGAAAATCAAGGGGATTTCAAAAGATTTTCTCCTACGTTTCATTAAGGCAAGAATTCTCTTGCTTAATTTATGATTTCCAATATATTTCTTGTTGCATGTAATGACCCACTTAAATTTCTGGGATCTAGGTTTGAATGTGATAATTTCATGATGATCATTGCATGTAGAGGACTGAATTTAAGGTAGAAATTATCCCAGAAATTTAGGTATTGAAACCTTAAAATTTAGGGTAGATTTCTTAGGGTTTTGACAGATAAAGTGGGAATATGGTGACAAGTTAATGTAGAGGACATTACTATTAATATGTGTGGACTGAATTTTTGATATAAACTCTATAATAGATGCCCCACATTTTGAGTTAGATAGGACTGAAATCTTGAAAATGTTTAATCAATTAAGACCCATAATCAATATAAATGTTTGGGTTGATTTTTGGATTGAGGAATTGGGTTTTGCTTATGAAATTTTTGGGTTTCAAATGAACTATTCTGGGTTTGGAAATTTAGCTTCAGGAGGAATTGAAGTTGAAAAAAGGAGTGGGGAAAAAGACGCAAGGTCGCTCAAACGACGTCGTGGGTTGTTTGAATGACATGTTATGTCGCACGAATGAGCCCACGGTCGTTTGAGCGATGTGATGAGTTTTTTTATCACTTTTTCCCCTTTTTTGCTTGGGCCTGGGATTGATTTTACTTACTAAAAAACAATTGGCTTATTGACATTTGAGTAACAGAGGGAATTAAAAGAGGGAAATTATAACAGTAATGATACGCCCACATTTAATTCATAATAATGACAATGAACTAGATGGTTAAGTAATTATTTTATGGAATAGGATTAATAATTTATTAGATGGCAAATTATTAATAAATGAAAATGTTGTGGACTTTAGTTAGGAATTTTATAGTAATTATGGAGTGATTACCTATACATATTATATAAGATAATAATATGTACTATTATGTATTTGTATGTACATACTAATATTCGTGGACTGTCCTATCGGCTCGGGGGTTCTTGAGTTCGGACCGGGTAAAACATATCGGCACAGGTGGGCTTAACGTTGTGTAGGTCATATAGGACCTACGTGGAGGCGCCATCTACGAGAGGTGGGTGTTGTCACTAACCTAGTTTGTGTCACTACTAGGTATGTGCCGTGAACAAGTATCTTGCGTAGGGACTGCCACCAAATTTATGTGTGTTTTGTGATGTCCGTTTAGGATAAGTTATTCCTCCAGACCTGTCGATTGAGTACGAATTAGACTCCAAAGGTAGATGACCTTGTGTGTCAAATATATGGAAGGACATATATGGATAAATACCCAAACTGGAATGGAATAAATTTAATTGTTTAAGAATGTGGACAATAATTGTATTTTGACCTTATAATGCTTAATAGATATTTATTCCTTATATGTGAAACTTATGAGACTAGGATAAATGGGTGTTGGCAATTAAGTGTAGGGATTACATTTAAATATTTAATTATCGATATATCCATTCTATAATTTTGAGACGATGTCATAATTATTATGGGATGTTTTGGGATGCGAATAATATCACACTTAAATGAGGGGTGAGGTGTTAAACGCATGTGAGTGACGAAGGGGGGAATATTTATTTTGCATCGACTGTATTATTGCATCATAAATTAATTAATTCAATTCTTGCACACCTCGGGCTCTGACCCAAATTTAAAAGTTTCCACCCAGGTACTCCTACACAGGGATAGCTGGATTGTGCTCTAGCAGTCTTGTAGTCTCATTTTCTCTTCAGACTTCAAATCAGTCGATTCTAGCATAGGTGTTTTTCCTGTCGTAGCTATTAATTTATTTGGAACATTTGTAAGGGCATAACCCCAAAACTTCTTTACTTTATGTTGGTTGGGATCTTTATTACACTAGTTGGATTTATTTGTTTGTGGTGGTTTGGATATATTTAATTATAATGGACTTAATCTTAACAATTAGAAATGTGGGCTTATTAGAAAAATAATTATTTATATTTGCATTTGTGCTAAGTATGATATTAATTGACAAGCAAGACATATCTTTGGCGTATCGTGCCTGGACAGCCTTTACGTGAGAAAATAGGGGTTGTTACAAAATTTGTTTTATAAAAAGTAACAAATTAAATTACAAAAATGTTTTCTAAATATTTACTGTTAAAATGGCTTTTCCAATTTTTTTTTTATTTTGGCAATGATTTCCAAAAATAAAATAGGAATCTTCCCAAAAAAATTGCTAAAAATTTTTGAAATTTTTTCGAAAAACTTTTTCCCGATCTGATTGATCGAAACACAACCCTAATTAGTGCATTGATGAATCAACCGTGTGACCTTTTATTAATTTAGAAATATTGTGAATGTTTAACTCATGTAAATTCAATTTTGCTCCCATAAAGTTTTGAGTTTTGTATTAGAATTTGACTGGTCTTTCTTATGTTAATTTTCCAGGTTTTAAGCCTATTAGTTGGGCCATATGATCCAACTGTTATTGTCATATGATATTATTTCTTCTAGTGCATTGGTGTGTACTCATGATAGATGGTAGTTGTATCATTTTTTACATATTTTTTGCAGAGTTATGTCCCATATAAAACTATCTTTGTGACTTACGTGAATACTCCAAAACATCAAAATTTAAGAACTTGGTACGAAAACTTTATCCATCGATTACAGTCTACAAAACATGGAGGGCAACGAATGAGAAGATTTTTAAGAATAATCATGTTAATTTGGGTAGCATTCTTGCTAAAATTGAAAGAATGGTCCAGGAAAGTACATGCAGATGGAATAAAATAAAAAAATGATGATAATAGTGAAATATGTAAAAAGTGGGGGGTTTCTGAGCAAATTCATACCTGATGGATCGCATGTTATTTCTAAAAGTTGACTGATTAAAAGTTACCAGAGTTTGAGAATTGGTGAGCTTGTGTCATTTTCTCCCCTTGTTGATTGGATTCCTCTTTTCCTTTGTTCTGCATGGTGTCTTATAATGAAGATTACTCGTTTGGTTCAAGGTTTGGAAATGGAATTTAGGATTCCTAGAATTTAGAATTCCCCTTGTCTATAATTACAATGTTTGGTTGGAAATTTGGGCGGAACTTAGAATTCTTGGAATTTAAAATTCCCACAAAATGGGAATTTTCCTTTTCCCTCTAAAATGAGGGAAATCCTATATTTTCAAGCATTCTAGATTACTTTTGTGGTGAGACAAAAATACGATCTCACATAAACTCTCTCTCTCTCTCTCTCACCCACACACACATATATATATACACTCACTCACTCTTTCTCTTTCTCTCTCTCTCTCTCTCTCTCTCAGACACACACACACACATATCCACTCTCTCTCACACACATATACACACACATACACTCTCTATCTCTATCTCTCTCTCTCACACACACACACATATACACTATCTTACACTCTCTCTCTCTCTCTCTCTCTCTCTCTCATACACACACATACTCTCTCTCTCTCTCTCTCTCACACACACACATATATATTCAAACACACACAACCACACACACACTCGCGCACACACACTCAAATCAAGTAGAAGGGTATTTTACTTAAATCATATTTATTCCTAACATGAGAAAGTAATTTAGATGTTGGGAAAAAAATTCCTATTAGAACCAAATAATGGAAAGGAATTAAAGATTACAGAAACTTAGAATTCCTGGAATCAAGGATTCCCATTCCTTTTCTAAACCTCGAACCAAACGATCCCTAAATGTATGTCCAGGGATTTGTCTTGATCTAGTTATCAGGATGCTCTTGATGTGGTTCCTTTGAGTATTGTTCCCATGTTTGTGTTTGCCCAACGGTGTGTCTTAATCTAATTCGGCATGGAGTTTTTGTAGTGATTCCTCTAATATCTATTGTTGTCCAGTTAAAAATTAAGTCTTGATTTGCTTCTATGTACTATTCATAGTTTGGGCTATTTGAGCCATTTGTTATGGATTAAAGATTCAATATTGATTCTTTTATTTAGGTTGTTGCATCTTTTATTTCAGACATGTTGGCTATGGATCTGGTGGTTTTGGTTCTATCTTGACTTGGTCTGGGGTTTCTCTGTCTTTAGAAGTTTTTAAAGCACATCTTGTGTTCAAGTTTCGTTGGTGGTCTTAAGGGAAGTATGGCTTCTGTCCAGTACTTCTTCAGCTCTTCTCGTTTGGCTTTTTGGTTTGTGAGAGAAGTTTGGTTGAGTTAGAGTCTATCTATGGTGTATATATTGGTTAAGAAGATTATCTCTCTGTCTTTCATGTGTAAAATGAGATTGTTTGATATTTTGGGGGTTCCCACTTGTTATGTTGTTGACAAATGCTTTGGTAGTTGTTGCCTTTCAATTGGTCTTTTTAGTGGTGTTATACATGCGTGTTTTATATGCTGCACATCTTAGGCGTGGATTCCCATGCATTTTCGGATAGGGTTGGAGGTTTTGTGCGATCTTTTGTTTGGGCCTTTAGTTTATTTATTTCCTTATTGTTTGAGCCCATTTGGTTTGGGCCGGGTGAGCTTGTGTTTAGGGCTTGTTGGTTGGGTTTTAGTCGTGTTCTTGGCAGCCTATTGTCAATGTTTAGTTGTGTATCTTCTTTGTATTTTGTTGGGCTTTGGACAGTTAATTAAATAACATTTCACCAAAAATAAAAATAAAAATAAAAATAAAACATCACCAGAGTCATATATTAAAAGTGTAAGGCTCAAATCAGCTTTTGAATGTTAGTGCGTTTGGGAACTCTAATTCCATTCCCTTGCAATTGGACATTGAAATTGAAATTAGTTTACTTTTTAAAATAATTAAAAAAGTTATCTACTTCTTTTTAAAAGAGTTAAAACATTTTTTATTTTATTTTATTTTAAAATGTTTTTGAAATGATTCTAAAATAACATAAGAAAAGGAATCCAATAATTTATGGTTTGTCTTGTAAGCGCCCTCATATCGATTTAGAACTATTTTTCATAGCACTTTAGTTTTGAAAAATAAACGAATTATTATTATTATTCCTATTGAGGGACACATTATAATTCCCGTAATATAGCTTAAATATATGTATGTTACATAATGGATACTCATATTTCAGTCTCTAACTTTATGAGATTTTTCATAAGCTTTATACTTAATCGATTTAAGAAGTTTTCAAAAAATTTAAAGGAGTATGCTACACTAACATAGTAATTAATGGTGGTTTCATTAAGTAAAATAGAATTATACCGATTTAGCACTTTTAAGATAAACTTAAATTCTTTGCTTAATTCTAATAAGTCGGTCTCAAAAGCATTAAAATGGATTAAACATGCAATTTTAAAGAAATAAAATGAGATACAATTAATGAGATAAATAGTTCACTACATTAATATTAGGAGTTAATAACACGTACATTTATAACAAGTTATAAATGTGGGCTTTCTTTTGTAATAACTTTAAATATTTATATATGACTTTATTAGGTATTATATGTAACACCCCGCCTAATTAAATTCCCGGTGATCAATCCTAAATTAAATTATAACAGGTTTCTCAGTTGATTAATTCTTAACATCACTGTCAAAAACTATTTAATTACTAATCACCTAAGTGAAATTAGACCAGTGCCAAATTTTATCTTTCATTAACCCAAATTAATTTCTCATGCAAAAATAATAATTAAACATTCACAATATACTAGAATTCAAACCATCTCACAATATATAATGAATAAAGTCTTGTCGAGTCAACATTCGGCTAAAAATCCACAACTGCTAAATAAACCAATAATCCAATACTGAATAACTAAAATAATGTCATTGGCAACATGTCCCAATAGAGAGTACTAAATAGGAGATCTTACACTAGATCTGAATAAATGAGTCATCTATGCAAAGTCCTACTAGCCTCTACAAAGTGCAGCTACGAGTCCCTGGACTGAATCCTCAACTCTGGCATCCTTGTGGCTGGACACCTAAAAGGGTTTTGAAAATATTTTGATAGAAAGAGTTAGTACTCAAAATATTTTGAAAATATTTAGCAGGTGATTATCACACTATAAAATGAGTTATTGATTACACATGTTACGATTTACGCACACTCTCTTGAGTTAACTCACCCCTCATATAGTGCACGCCTAACGTCTTGTACTTAGCCCACCAAGCTGTACTACCCAATATAACTAGACTTTAGTATCCAACTGAACTTATCTACGCGACTAAGCTCCCATACCGCCCACTTAATATGTCATAGTAACCATATCTCATGATTTACATACTTAGATAACTATTCATGCGTTGTTATCTTTAACCGACTTATAATTAAGTTTCCCTACTTAATTTTCTTTTAGATGTATTCACGGCAACCCATTATCTACTAACTAGCATATGTAGATTATTAATACAATATACATTTCACACACAATATATACTTGTAAATTCATTCATTACTAATATGTCCTCCTAACACACACCAAGGACTCTTGGTTGGGAATGGTCCATCGACACCAAGTAAAAGGATTGGTTCGGAATGTCATCTTGACCCCAAGTTCATTTCATGTATTGGTTCAGAAAATCACCTCGCCCCCACTAATGAAATTTTGTACATAGACTGGTTCGGAACTCTTTCATCATGACCCCAACTTACTATTTCCATATATTAGTTCAGAATCCTACCTCGACCCTAATATAGGCAATTATACTTTAGGTATTCTCTCCACCTAACTATATATATCATTCAGTAGGTATACACGCAACCTAATAATAGTGCTCCTACGTAATATTTCTTCTTAAATATTCACCATACTTATTAATTTACGATTTATCTCACTATCGTATTTTAATTGAGTATTCATACAACTCTAAGGGCCCCAGTTACCCCTCTATTAATTTTAGTAGTTAAGTAATCTCTAACCTGCTGATATACTCCTTAGAATGACGTTTACTCTCTTCGTAACTCGAATCCAAAATTCTCGATGCACTACTCGATCAGTTTACCCTCGTCGATCCATCATTTCAAATCTTGCACTCAATGATTATAACAGACCCCCACTATACACCTACTGGTACTCTCCAAGTCCTTACATAGGTATAATATCATCACTAAGGTTCCCTTCAAGCATCGAAAATCGAACAGGACTCAACCATCAAAAGATCTCAAAATCAGCCTGGGTTAATCGATCGACTTTGATCATCGATCGATCGATCGACTCCATCGATCGATCGACATTCAAGGGTCAATCGGTCGATCGAGCAGTGACAGACACAGTTCTTCTTCTTCTTCATGAATTTTCCATCATATTCAATTATCTAACTCACATGATAATCCACAAAACTTATAACTAATGGTACCCAACCATTCCTTCACATGCTAGGATGATTTCCAACGGATTAAACAATATAAATCCTTCCAATTTCGCCTAGAATAATTTAAATCTTCTAATTATTCAAGAACCCTATTATGACATGTTCTTCCCATGTTTTTAATCATTAGCCCAGATTTTTAATTCGTACTAACAACCATGATTCCTCTGATTTTCAATCCTCTAGAGATATAAATCTAACAACATGTTATTTCTATCCAAACATGCAATTGATCAATTCTTTTTCTCCAAGAATACTTATCAAAATCAATTTATTTGTAAATCCTACGCAATGATGTTATAACTCAAAATAATTTGCAAATAACCACTTGCCTTGATTGGACGGTGATCTGATTTCGAGTTTGCAGAAGGTGTTGGGTTACTCCAAAATTCGTAGGTCTTCTCACCCCCATATGCCAAAAGACTAAAACACCCCCCTTCGGACACGATTTGGCCAAAAAATGCTCCGGTACCTGACTAGTACCCTTGGGTATACTATTTCGAATAATTCGACCATTTCGGAATCATCTGTGACCTCTAAATTCCCTTTGAGTCACTTAAAATAATTTCCTATCTCATCCTCAATTTAGTCTACACGCGACACTTGGTTGAGATATCACTCTCTATGTCGTACAAATTAACTATTAACATTTACTATTCACACTCAGTAAATTTGAATCATAACATCAATCAGTGTCTATCTCTCTATTAATATTTAATAATCATAATTATTATTTAATCCCTTAATAATCATAATTATCATTAAATCGCACTAAATTACTTCACTCTCGTAATTTAAATATTAAATCACATTAAATTACTCCACTCGCGTAGTTCAATTTAAAACGTATTTTTTGTTTAATTACTTAATTAATTAAATTCTAAATACGTAGAAATACGGGGTATTACATACTTTCCTCTTACAAAGGAATTTTGTCCCCAAAATTAGGATATACCTGCGGTAAATAACTCTGGATACTGCTCTCGCATATCCTTCTCCCTCTCCCATGTCGACTCGTCAACATTGTGGTGTCCCTACTGTACTTGCACTAACGGTACCACCTTGGATCGAAGCTTACGCTCGCTATGATCCAGAATAGCCATGGGTCTCTCCCCATATAATACATTTGACTGCAAATCAATCTCCTCAAGTGGAACGTGCTAGAAGGCTCTCTCATTCCTGTTGTATTTCTTCAGCAACGCCATATGGTACACGTCGTGTATCCGCTGAAGATGCTCTGGGAGTCCCAATCTCTATGCTACTGGTCCCACCCTCTCAATAATAGGGAACGGTCACACATATCTCTGAGCTAACTTCCCTTTCTCGCCGAACCTCATAATCCCCTTCATAAGAGATACCCAAATCAACACCTGGTCGCCCACCTTTAGCTCCACGTGTCTCCTATCGGCGTCAGCATAACTCATCTGTCTATCCTGAGCTATTCATATACGTCCTCGAATCAACTCTATCTTGGAAAAATTATTCTGTATCATATTCAACCCTAATAGCTTGTTGTCCCTCACCTCTAACCAGCAGAAGGGCAAACGATAAGGCCTCCCATAAAGTGCCTCGAATGGAGCCATACCGATAGTGAATTGGAAAGAGTTGTTATACGCAAACTCTACCATTGGAAGATATCGCTACCAACTTCCCCCAAAGTCTAGTATACACATCTCAACATATACTCAAGCATCTGATTTACCCTCTCAGTCTGCCCTTCTGTCTACGGGTGATACGTCATACTCAACCGCAAGTCTGTGCCCATGGCCTCCTAAGAACTCTGTCAGAAATGTGACACAAATATTTTGTCTCTATCAGACACAATATTAATAGGAACCTCGTGCAGCTTAACGATCTATGAAATGAATAGCTGCGCGTAATGCATCGTATCAAAATCAGTACAAATCGGTAAGAAATGAGCTACCTTGATCAGCTGATCCACTATCACCCATATGGAATCGTGACCCCTCTGCGATGTCGGTAGTCGAGTAATAAAGTCCATTAAAATTATCTTCCATTTCCCCACGGGAATCTCCAGTGGTTGTAGCATCCCTAAAGGTCTCTGATGGTCAACTTTCACAATCTGACACGTAACACACTTTGAGACAAACTCTTCTATGTCTCGCTTCATACCTGACCACCAATATTGTCATCGCATATCTTGTACATCTTATCCATATTAGGATATACCAGAAATCTCGACCTGTGCAACTCTATCATGACTGCATGTCTCAAATCTTCATCCTTGGGTACTATCAGTCTCCCATTGAACCGTAGTCCACCCTCGGAGCTTATGGAGTAGGAATATGCCCCCTCGGCTAATAATTATCATACTTTATCCGATAGAACGGGTCCTCTTCATGTGCACTCACCACCCACATAACTCTCTCGAAAGTGATAGCTAAAACTTCCACGTATGCTCTAGCTACCTCTTCCTCATGTCGAAGCTCGCTCCACTTAGATTTCCAAACCTCTGCCAACTCTCCTGTAGGTCTTCGATTAAATGCATTTGGCACCATGTTAGCCTTACCGAGATGATACTCTATATCAAACTGGTAATCCTTCACGAATTTGAGCCACCTCCTCTGTCTCATATTCCAATCCTTCTGGGTGAAGAGATACTGAAGTGACTTATGATCCGTGAATAAAGAAAAATTCTTTCCCGTAAGATAATGTCTCCATATCCTCAAAGCAAAGACGACTGCTGCCAACTCAAGGTCGTGGGTGGGGTAAGTCATCTGATGTGGCTTTAGCTTTCGAGGCGCATAAGCTATATCCCTCCCCTCCTGCTATAACGCACCCCCAAGTCCAGGCAAGGATGCGTCAGTATAGACCCGGTACTCCAATCCACTCCTAGGCAATGCAAGTACGGGTGCTGATGTCAAATTGTCATTTAGCTCATCAAATGCTAATTGACAATAATCTCTCCACACGAATGGTACTCCATTCTGAGTTAAGTTCGTCAAAGGACCAATAATATTTGAGGACTCCTTGATGAAGCGACGATAGTAACCGACCAACCCAAAAAGCTCCAAACCTTGATCGGTGTCGTGGGTTGTCCCCACTCCCTCACCGCTCATAACTTACTCGGATCAACAACAATGCCTCTGTCGGATACAATGTGGCCAAGAAACTCGACGTCCCGAAGCCAAAATCCACACTTCCTGAATTTAGCGTACAGTTGATGGTCCCGTAACATCTGAAGAACCATAAGTGAGTGCTCGGTGTGCTCCTCCTTCATGCGGGAGTAAACCAAAATATTATCGATAAATACGATCATAAACTAGTCTAAAAACTCTTGAATGCCCTGTTCATGAGGTCCATAAACACTGCAGGCACATTAGTGAGCCCAAACGGCATTACTCTGAACTCATATGACCCGTATCGTGACAAGAAAGCGGTCTTAGGTACATCCTCCTCTCGAATGCTCAACTGATGATAACCTGGCCTCAAATCGATCTTTGAGAAGTATGTAGCCCCTCTCAACTGATCAAATAAGTCGCCAATCATAGGTAACGGATACTTATTATGTATCGTCACCTTGTTCATCTCCCTATAGTCTACACAAAAATGAAACGAACCATCCCTTTTCTTCACAAATAGCACCGGTACACCCCACGACGATGTACTCTGCCGAATAAAACCCTGACCTAAGAGTTGTTGAATCTTCTCTCTCAACTCTCGCATTTTTGAAGGGGCCATGCAATACGGTGCTATTGCAATTAGTCTCGTCCTCGGTGCTAAGTCGATAATGAACTTAATCTCCCTGTTGGGTGGTAACCCTCGTATCTCCTGGAAGACATCCTCGAAATCCCTCACGATTGGGATTGAGTCCAGAGAAACAACCACCTCCTGTGAGGTCTCCTCCTCAATGCAATATAAGTGAGTGCGTGATCCTCCCTCAGGAAGGGGCATCACCACTAGGAACATCTCCTTTCCGAGAATGGAAAAAACGATCGTCCTATTATAACAATCTACCATCGCCCTATAACCCTCCAACCAATCCATCCCTAGGATGACATCATAACCCTCCATATCTAACACTAGGAGGTCTGTCGCTAGACTCTATCTTCCGATCATAATATCCACACCCCTACAGATAGAGTGAATAAGGGACCCACTACCCATAGGCGACTTGACGCACATAAGATGAGTGTCGGCTGTCTCTAAAAGGCGGGATGCTCGTGCAAATCTAGTGGCAATAAAAGAGTGTGTCGCACCCGTGTCAAATAGAATTCTACCCTCATGCCCATGGATAGGAAACGTACCCATGACTGCCATAGGTGTTGGCCGAAAAGTCACATCCCGAATGTTGTACACACTCTTGTAGTGCATATGGCCCATCTTCTACTGTAGGACATGTGCTGGTACTGGGGCTAATGGAGTCTGCTGCCCCTGTTGGGCACCCTGCTGCTGTGCCCTGTCTCCTTGTGGACAAGTCCTACTCTTGCTACCCTGCTGGCCACACGTGAAACACTGCCCCTAGAACTGTCTCTGCCCTTGGCCCTGACGGCCTTGGCTCTGCTGCCTCCCCCTTGGTTCCCTTGGCCCTAACGACCTTGAGGAACCTACTGCTGGGAACCTTGCTGCCCCTGACTGTCAGATCGATGTCTCCCATACCTAAATCTCTTGGTCGAGTTCCCCTACCGATAATCCTTCCCCTGTTGACCCACTGTCTGCTGCTACGGTGTGCTACTATTACTACCCCTATTTGCCTTGCCCGACTGGCTAGGCTCACCCCTCTTGCTTCCCTGGCAGTACACTAGTGCGGCATTGATGATGTCTGTATATGTCATCAGTTCTGGGTTACCGATTAAATGTTTCTTGATCCTCCAGGGCAAGCCATTAATGAACTTGGACTTCTTCCACTCCTCGTTCTCACCTCGTCCGGCACAAAGTTAGCTAGACGGGTGAACTCCTCCTTATAATCAGCTACTGAGCGATCACCCTGAACCACTTCACTAAATTTCTTCCTCATCTCTGACTCTAATTCAGGAGGGAATTACTTGCGGTCAAATTGCACCCAGAACTCAGAAATCGTCATCAAGTCCCTCTCCTCTGTTGTGGTAACTGACTCCCACCACTGTAAGGCTGCTCCTGACAAACGAAAAAAAGCAAGAGTCTACTTCTGCACCTCGATACATTCAAGCATGCATAGATGGATCTGAATGTTCTTCTTTCAATCGCAAGACTCCACCACATCAATACTGCCCTAAAACTCAGGCGAATGGCCCTTTTGAAAGGTCTCCCTAACTCATTGCGAAGAAGGTGGCCCTATCGAGGCCTGAACTGCTGGTGCCAATGGAGGTTGTGCCTCGGGCTGATGAAAAAGGACTACCATGGACCTCATAGCTGTCTCAACTGCTTGAGCCACTATAACTGCCACCTGAGTAGTAGAAATCAGCTCGGGTGGGGGAGGGGGTGGCGATACCAGTGGCTCTTGATGGGCCTCCCTCACCTCATCTTTGGCCTCGACCCTCTCCGCTTGCTGTCTCCTTGGTGGCATCTGAAAACAGATCGAATTGTATAAGTACACAATTTATACAAACGATATCTTAAGTACAGAAAGATAAAAGCAACAGTCCTAAAATAGGGCTCTACATCAAAAGAACAAAACACTGAAATCGTAGTAAGACGCACAGACCCTATGGACACTAGAATATGATGTTATGATACCATCTGTGACACCCCGCCTATTTAAATCCCGGGTGATCAGTCCTAAATTAAATTAAAATAGGTTTCTCAGTTGATTCATTCTTATAATCACTGTCGAAAACTTTTTAATTACTAATCACCGAAGTGAAATTAGAGCGGTGCCAAATTTTATCTTCCATTAACCCAAATTAATTTCTCATATGGAAGTAATAAATAAACATTCACAATATACTAGAATTCAAACCATCTCACAATATATAATATATAAAGTCTTGCCGAGTAAAAATTCGTCTAAAAATCCACAACTTCTAAATAAACCAATAATCCAATGCTGAATAACTGAAATAATGTCAATGGACAACGTGTCCCAATAGAGAGTACTAAAGAGGAGATCCTACACTAGATCTGAATAAATGAGTTGTCTACGCAAAGTCCTAGTAGCCTCCACAAAGCTGCAGCTACGAGTCCCTGGTCTAAATCCTCAAGCCTGGCATCCCTGTGGCTTGACACCTAAAAGGGTTTTGAAAATATTTTGATAGCAAGAGTTAGTACTCAAAACATTTTGAAAATATTTAGCAGGTTATTATCACAGTAAAATGAGTTATTGATTACACATGTTAGGATTTGCGCACACTCTTTTGAGTTACCTCATCCCTCATCTAGTGCACGCCTAACGTCCTGTATTTCGCCCACCTAGCTGTACTACCCAAGCTAACTAGACTATAGTATCCAACTGAACTTACCTACGTGACTAAGCTCCCATACCGCCCACTTAGTATGTAATAGTAGCTATATATCATGATTTAGATACTTAAAAAATTATTCACGCTTTGTTATCTTTAACCGACTTATAATTAAGTTTCCCTACTTAATTTGATTTTATATGTATTCATGGCATCTCATTATCTACTAACTCGCATAAGTAGATTATTAATACAGTATACATTTCACACACAATATATTCTTGTAAATTCATTCATTGCTAATATTTCCTCCTAACACACATCAAGGACTCTTAGTTCGGAATAGTCCATCGACACCAAGTAAAAGGATTGGTTTGAAATGTCACCGCGACCCCAAGTTCACTTCATGTAGTGGTTCGAAAAATCACCTCGACCCCACTAATGAAATTTCATACATATATTGGTTCAGAACTCTTTCCTCACGACCCCAACTTACTATTTCCATATATTAGTTTGGAATCCTACCTTGACCCTAATATAGGAAATTACACTTTAGGTATTCTCTCCACCTAAGTATCTATATAATTCAATAAGTATACACGCAACCTAATAATAGTGCTCGTACGTAATATTTCGTCTTTAATAGTCACCGTACTTATTAATTTATAATTTATCTCACTATCGTATTTTAATTGAGTATTCACACAACTCTAAGGGCCCTAGTTACCCCACTATTCATTTTAGTAGTTAAGCTATCTCTAACCTACTGATATACTTCTTAGAATGATGTTTACTCTCTCCGTAACTCGAATCCCAAATTTTCGATGCACTACTCGATCGGTTTACCCTCATCGGTCCATCACTTCCAATATTGCACTCAATGATTATAACATACCCCCACTATAAACCTATTGGTACTCTCTCAGTCCTTACATAGGTATAATATCATCACTAAGGTTCCCTTCAAGCATCGGCCATCGAATAGGACTCAACCATCAAAAGAACCCAAAATCAGCCTGGGTCAATCGATCGACATTCAAGGGTCGATCGATCGATTGAGCAGTGACAGGCGCGCAGTTCTTCTTCTTCTTCATGCGTTTTCCACCATATTCCATTATCTAACTCACATGATAATCCACCAAACTTGTAACTATCGATACTCAACCATTCCTACACATGATAGGATGATTTCCAAAGGATTAAACAATATAAATCCTTCCAATTTAGCCGAGAATAATTTAAATCTTCTAATTATTCAAGAACCCTAATATGACATGTTCTTCCCATATTTTCAATCGTCAACCCAAATTTTTAATTTGTACTAACAACCACGATTCCTCTGATTTTCAATCCTCTACAAATATAAATCTACCAACATTTTATTTCTACCCAAACATGCAATTAATCAATTTTTTTCTCCAAGAATACTTATCAAAATCAATTTATTTATAAATCCTACGCATGGATATTATAACTCAAAATAATTTGCAAAGAACCACTTTCCTTGATTGTATGGTAATTTGATTTCGAGTTTACAAAAGGTGTTGGGTTTCTCTCTCTTCCAATCTTCCTTCCTGAATCACTTGTGGTGCAAGAACTCCGTGAAATCCCCCACAGTTTTCCTTTTTAGCCTTCAGAATGATATCTCTTCTCTCTCTAATGGTTTCCCTTTGTGTTATGAGGTTTCTAACCCTAACCACACTTTTAACTAGCTGATAAAATACTCCAAAATTCGTAGATCTTCTCACCCCCATATGCCAAAAGACTAAAACACCCCTGTACGGTCCCAGTTTATCCCAAAAATGCTCTGGTACCCGACTAGTACCCCCGAGTATACTATTTTGATTAATTTGACCATTTGAAATAATCTATGACCTCTAAATTCTCATTTGAGTTACTTAAAAATAATTTCCTATCTCATCCTCAATTTAGTCTACACGCGACACTCGGTTGAGATATAATCAAGTACGTCCATATCACTCGCTATGTCTTACAAATTAACTATTACCATTTACTATTCACACTTAGTAAATTTGAATCATGATATTAATCGTTGTCTATCTCTCAATTAATATTTAATAATCACAATTATTATTTAATCCCTTAATAATCATAATTATCATTTAATCGCACTAAATTACTTCACTCGCGTAATTTTGACATTAAATCACATTAAATTACTCCACTCACGTAGTTTAATTTAAAACATATTTTCTATTTTATTACTCAATTAATTAAATTCTAAATACACAAAAATACGGGGTATTACATTATATAATGTAATTTAAATGGACATCTTATCTAGGATGACCTTTCACCACATAATTGCATAATTCTTGAATATTTTTTTTAGTTATTCAAGATCAATTTCCATTGAAAACTTATCTCGCTTGATGGATAAACCAAATATACCCTATTAATGTCTTTACATATAGAAGGATGAAGAGTTATTACTACCACTTTTATCTTTAAATTTAATATTCATAAGCATTCTTATTGGGGCACTTTGGGGACTACCAAACTATTACATTATTTTATGGATTGTATAATAGTTTCAATAAGAATTAATGTTTACGAAAGTCATAAATGGGAAGTATGCTTATAAACTAAGGAAAGAAATGGACTATTTGGAGCAACCGATACCAACCTTAATAAACAAACATATTGTCCCTTAATATTAATTTCACCATAGAAACCGGACTCTTTGGAGCAATCAAATTACAACGATTTAACCATAATGAAATCATTAATAATCTGAACACTCAAAATTAAATTCGGACTATTTGGAGAAATCAAAACATTTTATTTGAATGTTATCACAAAATACCGCATTTATATTTTCTTAGATTGAACCACTTTGGTGGAATCATAACATAATCATGATATAAATACTGAGATGAAAATCTTAAGGCATGCTTCAATATTTCATTACTCATATTCGATATAATAAGAATATACGCATTAATCTAATATTTATAATTTGGGAGAAATTTTGAGCACCAATTAAACTTCGCGTAAATATTAGTTTTAAGAAAAAATTTAAATCCTTTGAGGTTAAATTGATGCAAAAGCAAATTACTCATTAATGTTCATTCAATAATCGTAATTGTTCCTTTGGAAAATCTTAAAGTCAACAAGTCACATCATCATCGTATCAAAAATCTAATATTTATAATTATATTTGGACCTACGAACATCCAATTTTATACAATAATTTAATATTTACAATTATAAACTAAGGCACTTTGATGGACATCTGATCTAATCTAATATAAATATTAATGTCAAAACCTTAACCATAATTATAATAGTTATAAAAATATTTTGCGTATACCAAAAATATTGCACAATATAAATATTATGATAGCCAAATAAGGTTGGAGAACTAAATCAATGCCAATAAGCGACAAATTTGAGTAAAACACAAAAAATGGAGAAATTCAAAATTTTCAATAATGAAAAATTTGAATAATTACTAAAAAAGTGTTAAGAAAACTTTTAATATAATCTTTAATAAGCGGAATGTAAAAACAATTTGGAGAAAGAAAAAGTTGTCGACTTTATTATCAAATATAAAAAATTTAAGGCTTTAACACTACACCCAAATTGTCGGATTATTACGGTCATTGACCGTGAAAAGTCAAACTTGTCAACGTTAATGACCGGGACAAGTCTAGGGGTGACAACTTCCTTGTCACGGACTTATCACGGTCATTGATCTTGACAAGTTCATTAGACTTGTCACAGTCCAGTCAATGTCTTTGACCATGATAAGTTTTTATTACTGTCAAAGATCGTGACAAACCCGTGACAAAACCAAAAAAATTATCACGGTCAAAGACCGTGACAAGTTTCTTTGTTAAGGACTTGTCACGGTCTTTGACCGTGACAATTCTGGGCAGAATTTTAAAAAAAACTGTTGGGTAGTATGGCCACTGCCACTACCCAGCAGTATATTTATACCTGTTATAATAAAATTGTACCTATTCAAACAACATATATCCAAATAAAATACAAATCATATACCAAATCAAGGCATTTATAATCCATATCCAAATAAAATTGATTTGCAAATATCCATCATATCCAAACCAAATTGTACCAAAATCAAAAGAATATAAATACAATCCAATTTTCAAAATAAAAAGAGACAGAAATAAGTCAATCTTCAGCGGGTCGGAGGAGGAAGGAAGGCCACAAAATATATGACCTGACACACCCCATAATATGTTGAACGTCGCATTGTTCATGCAACCACACAGGTGACTTCTCCTTTCCCTCCACCACATACGTGACTTGCACTCTTCCCTTAACATCTTGGAGGAGACGTCCATGAAGCAGCATACCCGAGCGAAAGTTTGAATCCCTCATCCCCCTCGCTATCGACAACCCACAATATATGTCAAGTAGATGCATGCTCGACCAACCGAGTGTTGATATATAATGCTCGGCGGGGGTCATGATGGGAAATGGATCATTATATGGCGCCAAGTTCATGCGTATTGGGGATGAAGCAATGCCGTCAACGAGGGCGTCGACGTCGGGGTCCTTATCCTCATCCTCGTCTTCCTCTACCACCTTCTCCTTCCCCTTGCCCTTTCCCTTCCCCTTTCCCTTCCCCAACTGGCACTTTATAAAGGCGTGCGTATCTAGGATTGTCGCCTCCAACCTTGATAGCTTATCATCATCGGAGTCCACCTTATGGGCCAACCCGTTGTTGCTCGTCTCCATGCCGATGATCCTGGACTTCCCCACCCGCGACCTTACCCCATAGTCATCCCCTTGCGATCAGGCCCCATCACTTGGATGAGTGTGTCCGTAGATAAAGATGCTTTGTCGGCATTAGATTGTGACTCATGCACTTCCTTATGCTTTGCCTAAAAAAACAATAAGTACACGATTATTTAATTAAGTAAATAAAAAATATAACATAATTAAAATAATTAAACATTTATAACTTACAATGGTGGATGTGACACTCGGGGACACCTCCTTGTTCTTCCCCTTTTTCATTCGAATTACCACATAGGCATCGAGCCTACGTGGCCTACCCCAAGGGCCACTCCCCATCTCCTGAAATAAAATAATACAGAACTGGTACGTGACGCAAATTAATGATAAATTATACTAACTAAAATTAAAGAAAATTAAAAACTTACCATCCTGTGCTCCACCTCGGTGTAAGACGTCCGCCCGGAGTAGTTCACATCCAAAATTTTCACCCGATTGTCCCACCTAGATTGACGAGATGCCAATTACCACTCATTGGTCTCATTGTTGCAAATCCAAAACTATGAGAGGGGAGTAAAAACCTTCTATGGAAATGGTATACATTTTTTAATCTAGCGGGGAGACGAAGATATTCAATCTCCTCTCCACAAATAAGACACACCAAATAACCATGTACTACACAACCGGATAATGTCCCATAAGCTGGAAAATCATGAATTGCCCACATCAACATAGCTTTCAACGTAAAATATTTTTTTCTAAAAGAGCCAAATGCTTGCACACCCTCATCCCACAACTCATTTAATTCTTCTATCAAAGGATCTAGGTAGACATCGATGTCCTCACTTTGTGCCTTTGACCCAGGGATCAACAAAGACAACATCAAAAATTTAGGTCTCATACATTATGAAGGAGGGAGGTTTAGTGGGGCTGGGATCATTGGCTATACACTTTGATTGGCGCTTAAATTTCCAAATGGATTGAAACCATCTGTTGATATTGCCAAACGAATGTTACGCTGTTCTCGAAAAAAATCGGGATACTCAAAATTCATCATCTTTCAAACTATAGAATTAATAGGATGGACTATGAGATTTTCTCCTGCTTCTGCCTTAGCATGCCAAGTTATTGCCTCCGCTATCCATGGTACTGTGAAAAAATGCTTTAATCTAGGCCCAATAGGAAAATATTTCAACTTTTTTTAGGCACTTTTAAGTTTACGCCTTCTTTGCCAGTAGATTTGACATATCTAGGTTCATCGCATACCGGACAACGATCGATATTTTCATACTCATTTTGGTATAGTATGCAATCATACACATAAGCCTAAATTGATTTATACTTCATTCCCAAACCTTTCAAACTATTTTTCATAGTAGGATAGCTGTTTGGAAGCATATTCTGCTTGGGTAGGAAGCCCTTCACCCAATTCCAAATTTCTATCACGCTAGTGCCAGACAAACCATAACGAGTCTTCAAATTATACAAACAGACCATGGCATGTAAAGTTATTTGATCTTTCTCACAATCAAAGTATAATGGGTGGCTCGCCTTAAATTTTAAACTTTGGAAGTCATCGTCAAGGTTTATCCTGATATCTTCATGAGCGTCTCTACCTTGTACATCTTCTGTGACCTCATTCTCTTCCACTTTATGAAATCTATACCCGTCATCAACTAAATCCTCAAGCATATTATGATCTGCATTGGCATCCTCCCCTTGAACATCTATCCTACTTGTTGAATGTTATGTTGAAGGTTGTTGTGAAGGTTTCTCGGGAACAAAAGGAACTTTCGGTTTTCAGTGAAAAACCCAACTTCGATAACTATCTTGCATACCCCATATTAACAAATGTAGTTCAAATGTTTTCCACTCAAATACTGTAGGAGGGTAATGAGACTAGGGTCTATGAATAACTGGAAAGGGTGAGGCGAGACCCACTCCAATGGACACTACCTGTAAGGCCTTCAAAGTCTTCTGGTGCATCTTCTTAATAAACTTTCTCCTTTTGTTAAAAATGGAGCTCAAGATGGAACTCCCTCCCTGCAAGAAGATGAGCTTCACAACAATAATAGTATTTTTTTCTCAAGTGGAACTCCTGAGAGTGATGGCTGTCAGTGGGGAGTGAAAGAACAAGGCACTCAGCACTTAGAGAGAGAGCAGGGAGAGAAAACTAGAGAGGTTCTGGTGTGTTTTTGACAGAGTAATGGTGTTGTTGAGTTTTTCTTCTATTTCTTGACCTTGGCCAGGGTTCCTATTTATACTTGGGCACTAGGGCTGGGTTGGCACTTTTGGCGCCAAAACTTAGAGGGTTGGTGAGGGACAAGGTCTGCAGTGTACCATTTGTCCCTAACTATGTGCAGCAGTCTGTCCCCTCAGACATGTGCCACCTGGTGCAAGCCAAATTCAAAAGGCAAATATGTCTCCTAATGGACACAAAATATCTGATTTGGTAAATATATTATGAAACGGTAACTTGTGGTGCAAAACTTTTGCAAATCTTGAGAGGGGAGGCCTTAAGGACCCCTCTCCTCTAAAATCCTTATTTTTTCTTAACAGGGGCCTTGAGGACCCCCTCTTGTGAGAAAGTCATTTTTTGTAAAGAGTTTATTCCTTATGAACAGCCAGCTCTTTAGCTTCCCACTTCACTTGTGACCAAGTGTGCGGTGTGTGTAGTATTGAGTGACTTATGGGTCTTCCTATTAGTATTCTCTCAATCATATAATGGTAAGTGGTTGAGCTTGCTCAACATACCTTGTCCGTCAGCTGCCAAGCCAAAACTCCCAAGAGATCCCAACTAGCCTATTTGATCCTGAATTGCTCAACTTGGCAACTTGTACAAATAAATAAGTGTTAGTACTTCTGTTCTTTTTTCATGATGAGGGGTTGCCTATGGAAGACACCTCATCATATTAACTTGGTTTTCTGGGAGCTGAGGGGGGAAGGACCTTGCGGGTCCCTCATCTCATGTAAGTTTTTGCTGTTGAGGAACCCTTGTGGGGGGTTCCTTCTCAAATGTCATTTCTGCGAGGACCCTTGAAAAGTCCCTCTCAACTTGAACTTCTGTAGTGACCCTTGCAGTGGCCCTTCTGGTCTTGAGTTTCTGTAGTGACCCTTACGGTGGCCCTTCTCAAATGTCATTTCTGCGGTGACCCTTGTGGTAGCTCTTCTCAAACTTAGACTTTTGGGCTTGAGTTTCTGCAGAGATCCTTACGGCGGACCTTCTCAACTTGGACTTCTGCAGTGGCCCTTGCAGGGCACTTCTCAGATTTCATTTTCTGCAGTGACCCTTATGGTGGCCCTTCTCAACTTGGATTTCTGCAGTGGCCCTTGCGGGGAACTTCTAAAAATGTCATTTCTACGGTGACCCTCGCGGTGCCCCTTCACAACATGAACTTCTGCATTGGCCCTTGCGGGGCACGTCTCAGATGTCATTTTTGTAGTGACCCTTGTAGTGGACCTTCTCAACTTGGACTTCTGTAGTGGCCCTTACGGGGCACTTATCTAATGTCACTTCTGCAGTGACCCTTGTAAGGGACTTCTCGAATGTAATTTTTGTAGTGACCCTCGCGATAGCCCTTCTCAACTTGGACTTCTGTAGTGTCCCTTGCGGGGCACTTCTCAAATGTCATTTTTGTAGTGACCCTTATGGTGTCCCTTCTCAACTTGTATTTCTGCAATGGCCCTTATAGGGCACTTCTCGAATGTCATTTCTGCAGTGACCCTTGCTGTGGCCCTTCTCAACTTGGACTTCTGGAGTGGCCCTTGTGGGGCACTTCTCGAATGTCATTTTTGCAGTGACCCTCGCGGTGGCCCTTCTCAACTTGAACTTATGCGGTGGCCCTTGCGGGGCATTTCTCAGATGTCATTTTTACAGTGACCCTTGTGGTGGCCCTTCTCAACTTGGACTTCTGTAGTTGCTCTTACGGGGCACTTCTCGAATGTCATTTCTGTAGTGACCCTTACGGGGCAGTTCTCGAATGTCATTTTTACAGTGACCCTTGCAGTGGACCTTCCCAACTTGGACTTCTAGAGTGGCCCTTACGGGACACTTCTCGAATGTCATTTCTGCAGTGACCCTCGTGGTGGTCCTTCTCAACTTGAACTTCTGTAGTGGCCCTTGCGGGGCACTTCTCAGATGTTATTTTTGCAGTGACCCTTGTGGTGGCCCTTCTCAACTTGGACTTTGCAGTGGCCCTTGCGGGGCACTTCTCGAATGTCATTTCTGTATTAACCCTTACGGGGCACTTCTCGAATGTCATTTCTGCAGTAACCCTTCCGGTGGCCCTCCTCAACTCGGACTTCTGCAGTGACCCTTGCGGGGCACTTCTCAAATGTCATTTCTGCAGTGACCCTCATGGTGGTCCTTCTCAACTTGGACTTCTGTAGTGGATCTTGTGGGGAACTTCTCGGATATCATTTATGGAGTGACCCTTGCGGTGGACCTTCTGGACTTCTGTAGTGACCCTTGCGGGGCACTTCTCAGATGTCAGGTGGGTTCCCTTCTCCAATATAAATTTTTGTGGTGGAGGAACCCTAGGGGTTCCTTCTCTAATGTGGCACTTCTGCCGTGAAGGGACCTTGGGGGTTCCCTCAACCTGATATTTTTTGTAAGCTTGAGGGACCCTCACCCAAAAACATAGTGGTCAAGCTTGAAACATCCTTCTACATTAGCCCCTCGTTCAAAGTCTTTTATGTTGGGGAGACCAAAAGTCTTTGTACGCCATTAATTTAGTTTTTTATTTTGAGGGACCCTAGGGGTTCCTTCATCATTCTCCTTAAGGTCATTAAACTTTATGTCACTTCATCCCAGGTTTTGTAGATGAGGCCACTTATAGTGGACCTCCTTATCTGGGTATCAACTTGGGTAGAGGGGTTACTCACGGTGAGCCCCTCATTCTTGGCCTTCTTCTGTGGCCTTCTACTTTGTTTAAAGGGGTTTCTCATGGTGATCCCCTCGCCCTTGGCCTTCTTCTGTGGCCTTCTATCTTGGGGGGAGGGGTTACTCGCGGTGAGCCCCCTCGTCCTAGGCCTTCTTCTATGTCCTTTCATCTTGAGTAAAGGGATTTCCCGTGGTGAGACCCTTATGCTTGGCCTTCTTATGTGGCCTTCTTTCTCGAGTAGAGGATTTGCTCGCGGTGAGCCCATCACCCTTGGCCTTATTCTGTGGCCTTCTTTCTTGGGTAGAGGGATTGCTCGCGGTGAGCCTCTAGCCCTTGGCTTGGGCAGAAGGGTTGCTCGCAGTGAGACCCTCGCCTTTGGCCTTCTTCTGTGACCTTCTGTCTTGTGTGGAGGGGTTGCTTAAGGTGAGCCCCTCGCCCTTGGCCTTCTTCTATGACCTTCTGTCTTGGGCGGAGGGGTTGCTCGTCGTGAGCCCCTCTCCCTTGGCCTTCTTCTGTGGTCTTCTGTCTTAGGCAGAGGGGTTGCTCGCGGTGAGCTCCTCGCCCTTGGCCTTCTGCCTTGGGAGGAGTGGTTTGCTCGCGGTGATCCCCTCGCCCTTTGTCTTCTTCTGTGGCCTTCTATCTTGGGCGGAGGGGTTACTCACGATCAGCCCCTTATCCTTGACCTTCATCTGTGGCCTTCTATCTTGGGCAGAGGGGTTACTCTTGTTGGGCCCCTCGCCATTGGCCGTTTTCTGTGGCATTCTATTTTGGGAGGATGGGTTACTCGTGGTGAGCCTCTCGCCCTTAGCCTTCCTTAGATTCCTTCTATCTTGGACAGAGGGGCTACTCGCGGTGAGCCCCTCGCCCTTAGCCTTCTTATATGGCCTTCTATCTTGGGTGGAGGGGTTACTCACGGTGAGCCCCTTGCCCTTAGCCTTCTTCTGTGGCCTTCTATTTTGGACGGAGGGGTTACTCACGGTGAGCCCCTCGCCCTTGGCATTTTACTGTCAAACTTGTAATCTTGAGCAGGTGGAGACATTCTAAGTGGATCCCCATACTCCAGGCTATTTCACTATTTGTTCACTGGCTTGAGGACTTCTCAATATTAGCCCCCTCATGCAGAAGTGTCTTGTAGTGTCGAGAGACTTGTGCAAGAAACTTCCATACCCTTTATTTATGCTTGGCAGTTGCTCAATATGATGAGGGCTCCATTGCTCTTGGAGCCTGAGGTACAAAACGGCCGTACCTTATACTTATACTTAGTAGTTGCTCGATATGATGAGCGCTCGGTTGCCCTTGGAGCCTAGGGTACTAAACTTTCGTATCTTATACTTATACTTGGCACTTGCACTATACTGTGAGTACTTCGGTGCCCTTGGAGCCTTAGGTACTAAACTGTTATACCTTATGTTTATACTTGGCCTTTGCTTAAAACTGTGAGCGCTCTGGTGCCCTTGGAGCCTTAGGTACTAAACTGTCGTACCTTTTATGTATACTTGGCAGTTGCTCAATATGATGAGCGCTTCATTGCCCTTGGAGCATGGGTACTAGATTGTCGTACCTTATATTTATACTTGGCACTTGCTCACGACTGTGAGCGCTGCTATGCCCTTGGAGCCTAAAGTACTGTGAGTTGCTTTACTTTCTGTGAGAATTTTGGGATTGAACGGCCCCGGAGTCTGTGTGGTACTTGCCTATGATCTGAGAAAGTTAGCATTCTAGAATTGCCCCTCTAACTGTGGGGGTAATTGCATATGAGATGAGAAAGTTATCATTTTAGAGGTGTCCCTTCTAACTGCGAGGTACCGACATGAGGTATGAGCAAGTTATCTTTTCTGAAGCTGCCCCTCTAACTACGAGGTACTTGCATATAGGCGAGCAGGTTAAAATTTTGAACTTCCCCTCTAACTGCGGAGCACTTGCATAGAAGCTGAGTAAGTTATGACTTTTTACCACAGCCCCATGTGACTGTGGGGTACTTTCTAGCGCAACCCCATGTGACTTTGGGGTATATATTTTTTTTAGAGCTACCCCATGTGACTCTGGGGTATTTTATTATGCACATTTATTTCTTAGGTAGTAACTAGGATATGGGGTTAACCCATATCCTTCCCATAAAATTTCACATATATTATAAATAAAGAAATAATTATTTCTTTATACTGAAAATTTCCCTTGGTCTGCAGGATCCTTCTTCCAAACTTTTCTTAGGAGCCGTTTTGTCTTATAAAAATAACAAGTTTAGAGAGGGGGGTAGACCCTCTTCTCCCTGTTTTCTGAAAACTGGTAAAGTAATTTTTTTCTTGAGAACTAAGGTGAGGACTTGTTCTATAGGCTATAAATCTGTATTGAATAATAAATAAATAAAATGTAGTGAAATGTTTTTATTATTATTACTAGGAGGATAACCCCCTGCTGGCCTGGTGTAAAATAATTTAACTGTTGTGTCCGTAAGGACTTTGCTCGACATACTTTTCCCTTGGGATGGATGGATATTCCCCCAAGTATAATGAGAAAAGACCTTCATGTCATGGACCCTCTTCTAGTCTAGTAGAGGTTCTACTATTCTCTTACGAAAGAGAAAACATTAGTTCGGTATACCTTGACACTTGCTCAATACTGTGAGCACTCTGGTGCCCTTGGAGCTTTAGGTGCTCAACTGGCGCACCTTATATTTATATTTGACACTTGCTCAAGACTGCGAGCGCTCTGGTGCCCTTGGAGCCTTAGGTGCTAAATTATCGCACCTTATATTTATATTTGGCACTTCTCAAGATTGTGAGCGCTCCGGTGCCCTAGGAGCCCTAGGTGCTAAACTGTTGCACCTTATATTTATATTTATATTTGGCACTTGCTCAAGATTGTGAGCGCTCCGGTTCCCTTGGAGCCTTAGGTGCTCATCTGAAACGCCTTATATTTATACTTAGAACTTTCTCAAGACTGTGAGCGCTCCGGTGCCCTTGGAGCCTCAGGTGCCCAACTGGCGCACCTTATATTTAAATTTGACACTTGCTCAAAACTGTGAGCGCTCCGGTGCTCTTAGAGAGTTAGGTGCTAAACTGTCGCACCTTATATTTATGTTTAGCACTTGCTCAAGATTATGAGCGCTCTGGTGCCCTAGGAGCCTTAGGTGCTAAACTGTCGCACCTTATATTTATATTTGACACTTGCTCAAGATTGTGAGCGCTCCGGTGCCCTTGGAGCCTTAGGTACTCATCTATAGAGCCTTATATTTATACTTATATTTGGCATTTGCTCAAGATTGTGAGCGCTCCGGTGCCCTTGGAACCTTAGGTGATCATCTGGAGCGCCTTATATTTATACTTGGCACTAGCTCAAGACTGTGAGCGCTCCAGTGCCCTTGGAACCTTAGGTGCTCGACTGGCGCACCTTATATTTATATTTGTATTTGGCACTTGCTCAAGATTGTGAGCGCTCCAGTGCCCTTGAAGCCTTAGGTGCTCATCTGGAGTGCCTTATATTTATACTTGACACTTGCGCAAGACTGTGAGCACTTCGATGCCCTTGGAGCCTTAGGTGCTCATCTGAAGCGCTTTATATTTATATTTGGCACTTGCTCAAGACTGTGAGCGCTTCGGTGCCCTTGGAGACTTAGGTGCTCATCTGAAGCACCTTATATTTATACTTGATACTTGCTCAAGACTGTGAGCACTCTGGTACCCTTGGAGCCTTAGGTACTAAACTGTCGTACCTTATATTTATACTTTTACAAATACTTTTTGTGTTCTCATATCTATTGCCTTATTTTATTGGTGGAGGTATACTAGCAAGTAAAAAACAAATGAATTTTGGGCAACACTATTCTTGTGCACTCAAACATACGAACCTAGAGTGTAAATTCGAGCGACCCCTAGTCATATAAACACTTGGGCCATAAATTCAAGGAACCCCTATTCTTGCATTTAGGGCATCTTCTTATAAAAGAACACTCACATTCTTTGAGAAATTTTATACAAAAGTCGTATATAGTATATACTTGGACAATTTTATTTTTTATGTCCAACTATTAAATCAAATCAAATGATGGTAGACATAATTTAATTACACCAAATATACATCTTGAAAAAGAAAAAAAAATCAAAAGGTATCAATTCTACTCATGATCCCCTTTTTTTTCATTATCAATATACTTTCTCTTGAACTAGAAAATAATTCTACAATTGGAAATATACTTGTATTGTAATGTAGTACACTATATTACCATAACTTGCGAGCATCCACTTTTTCTTTTGGACAATTACTGCCCCCCAAAGATATAACTGTACCATTTTTTTTAATCTTTTCGAGTGAGTAAGTCTAGCTTTTGAATTGCTATATGGTTTCGAAAACACAGGATTATACCCAGTCCACGCGTGTGGTTGAAAGTGTTCCAAACATGAGAGAGGAAATACATCTAGCTGGGTGTTCCGAGTTCCAAACACCCATTTTACGAGAAACTGGGTGTTTGCCCATTTTAAAAGACATCTAGCTGAGTGTTCCAAGTTCTAAAAAAGACTGCTATAGGTTTGGTGGTGGACTTTTTTTTAGAGCTCATCTATAACTTTTGCTCTATATCTTGGGACATGTCGGTCCCTACCTTAGTTCATCCCTTATGTTTGGTTTTAATCCCCTGAAATGACTATTCGACCTGAAAAAAATAAAGCCATGAGCTCGAGTGATTTCTGGTTTCCTTGTGGTCTGCATCTCATTGCTCAATCACGCAGTAAAAAAAAGGAATTAGGGCTTGATTGCCTTTTGTTCGTATCATTTTTGTGAGTTGTGATGATAGATCCATCTACTCACACTATTATTGTGATTCAAGCGGGTTGGAAAAAAACCATCTGGAAACTCCATTTTTCAAGGAGGTCGGGGGCTGTTGGCAGCGGAATGGATGTTTTGGGGAGAGTTATTAAGCATGTCAAATTTTGGGAGGGGGTTCCTCATCTGCTATTTCACATATGGTGGGTTCCTCGTCAGAGGTATTAAGCACGAGGTTCATCGTCAGACACCCATTTTAATTCCTCGTCAGAGGTATTTCTCATGTGGAAGGGGGTCTCGAGGACAACATTTATTGGTGATAAATCGACGAGGATACTTGGCGATAAGCTGACTAGTGGGTCTCATCTTTAACTGTCGAGCAACCCAACTAAACTCAGCTAGTTTCGTATTTTTGGGAGATATTATCCTCGCAAATCTCTTATCCTGGAAAGTCCTGTCGAGGAACCCAACCTACGCTCAGCTGATTTTGTCTCTAATTTAAGAGTCGAGCAACCCAAAGCATCTTGATAAAGAGTATCTATAAAGTCGATGTTAACATTTATTTGTGTACACTTTTTATACTTGTCCCCATACATAGTACTATTTATGAGTATAATAAATGTACTCTAAAAGTCATATGTGATTACACCATTGCTTGTCATGATCAACGAATGTATACAATTTTCACCCTATTGTCCCTCCCAGATTGACGAGATGCCAATTACCACTCATTGGTCTCATTGTTGCAAATCCAAAACTATAAGAAGGGAGTAAAAACATCCTATGAAAATGGTATACATTTTTTAATCTAGCGGGGAGACGAAGAGATTTAATCTCCTCTCCACAAATAGGACACCCCAAATAACCATGTACTACACAACTGGATAATGTCCCATAAGCGGGAAAATCATGAATTGCCCACATCAACATAGCTTTCAGCATAAAATATTTTTTCTAAAAGAGTCAAATGCTTTCACACCCTCGTCCCACAACTCATTTAATTCTTCTATCATAGGATCCAAGTAGACATCGATATCCTCACTTTGTGCCTTTGGCCTAGGGATCAAGAAAGACAACATCAAAAATTCAGGTCTCATACACTATGAAGGAGGGAGGTTTAGTGGGGCTGTGATCATTGGCCATACACTCTGATTGGCGCTTAGATTTCCAAATGGATTGAAACCATCTGTTGATATTGCCAAACGAATGTTACGCTGTTCTCGAAAAAAATCAAAATACTCAAAATTCATCATCTTCCAAACTATAGAATCAATAGGATGGACCATAAGATTTTCTCCTGCTTCTTCCTTAGCATGCCAAGTTATTGCCTCCGCTATCCATGGTACTGTGAAAAAATGCTTAAATCTAGGCCTAATTAGAAAATATTTCAACACTTTTTTAGGCACTTTTAAGTTTACGCCTTCTTTGCTAGTAGATTGGACATATCTAGGTTCATCAAATACCGGATACCGATCGAGATTTTCATACTCCTTTTGGTATAGTATGCAGTCATACACATAAGCATGAATTGATTTATACTTCATTACCAAACCTTTCAAACTATTTTTCATAGTAGGATAGCTGTTTGGAAGTGTATTCTGCTTGGGTAGCAAACCCTTCACCCAATTCAAAATTCCTATCACGCTAGTGCCAGACAAACCATATTGAGTCTTCAAATTATTAAAACTGACCATGGCATGTAAATTTGTTTGATCTTTCTCACATTTAGAGTATAATGGTTGGCTCGCCTTAAATTTTAAACTTTGGTAGTCATCGTCAAGGTTTATCCTGATATCTTCATGAGCGTCTTCACCTTGTACATCATCAGTGACCTCATTGTCTTCAACTTTATGAAATCTATACGCGTCATCAACTAAATCCTCGAGCATATTATGATCTACATTTTCATCCTCCCCTTGAACATTTATCCTACTTGTTGAAGGCTGTTGTGAAGGTTGCTCGGGGATAAAAGGAACTTTCGATTCCCAGTGTAAAACCCAACTTCGATAACTATCTTGAATACCCCATATTAACAAATGTAGTTCAAATATTTTCCACTCAAATACTATCGGAGGGTAGTGAGACTGGGGTCTATGAATAACTGGAAAGGGTGAGGCATGACCCACTCCAATGGACACTGTCTGCAAGGTCTTCAAGGTCTTCTGGTGCAGCTTCTTAAGAAACCTTCTCCTTTTGGTAAAAATGTAGCTCAAGCTATAACTCCCTCCCTGCAAGAAGATGAACTTCACAACAATAATAGTATTTATTTTCAAGAGGAACTCCTGAGAGTGATGGCTGTCAGTGGGGAGTGAAAGAACAAGGCACTCAGCACTTAGAGAGAGAGCAGGGAGAGAATATTAGAGAGGTTCTGGTTCATTTTTGACAGAGTAATGGTGTTGTTGAGTTTTTCTTCTATTTATTGACCTTGGCCAGGGGTCCTATTTATACTTAGGCACTAGGGCTGGGTTGGCACTTTTGGCGCCAAAACTTAAAGGGTTGGTGAGGGACAAGGTCTGCAGTGTACCATTTGTCCCTAACTATGTGCAGCAGTCTGTCCCCTCAGACAGGTGCCACCTGGTGCAAGCCAAATTCAAAAGGCAAATATGTCTCCTAATGGAGACAAAATATCTGATTTGGTAAATATATTATGAATCGGTAACTTGTGGTGCAAAACTTTTTCAAATCCTAAGAGGGGGGGCCTTAAGGACCCCTCTACTCTAAAATCCTTATTTTTTCTTAACAGGGGCCTTGAGGACCCCCTCTTGTGAGAAATTTATTTTTTGTAAAGAGTTTATTCCTTGTGAACAGCCAGCTCTTTAGCTGCCCACTTCACTTGTGACCAACTGTGCGGTGTGTGTAGTATTGAGTGACTTCCGGGTCTTCCTATTAGTATTCTCTCAATCATATAGTGCTAAGTGGTTGAGCTTGCTCAACATACCTTGTCCCTCAGTCGCCAAACCAAAACTCCCAAGAGATCCCAAATGGCCTATTTGAGCCCTGCTTGCTCAACTAGGCAACCTGTACAAGAAAATTAGTGTTAGTACTTCTGTTATTTTTCATGATGAGGGGTTACTTATGGTAGACACTCCATCATCCTAACTTGGTTTTTTGGGAGCTGAGGGGGGAAGGACCTTGAGGGTCCCTCCTCTCATGTAAGTTTCTGCTGTTGAGGAACCCTAGTGGGGAGTTCCTTCTCAAACATCATTTTTGCTGTTGAGGAAGCCTTGGGGGGGTTCCTTCTCAAATATCATTTCTGCGGGAACCCTTGCAGAGTCCCTCTCAACTTGGAATTCTGCAGTGACCCTTGCAGTGGCCCTTCTGGGCTTGAGTTTCTACAGTAACCCTTGCGGTGACCCTTCTCAAATATCATTTTTGCGGTGACCCTTGCGGTGGATCTTCTCGAACTTGGACTCCTGTAGTGACCCTTGCGGCGGCCCTTCTCAACTTGGACTTCTGCAGTGGGCCTTGCAGGGCACTTCTCAAATTTCATTTCTGTAGTGACCCTTATGGTGGCCCTTCTCAACTTGGATTTCTGTAGTGGCCCTTGCGGGGCACTTCTCGAATGTCTTTTCTGCGGTGCCCCTCGCGGTGTCCCTTCTTAACTTGAACTTCTTTATTGTCCCTTGCGGGGTACTTCTCAGATGTTATTTCTGCAGTGACCCTTATGGTGGACCTTCTCAACTTGGACTTCTACAGTGGCCCTTGAGGGGCACTTCTCGAATGTCATTTCTGCAGTGACCCTTGTGGGGCACTTCTTGAATGTCATTTCTGCAGTGACCCCCGCGGTGGCCCTTCTCAACTTGGACTTCTGTAGTGGCCCTTGTGGGGCACTTCTCAGATGTCATTTCTGCAGTGACCCTTGCGGTGGCCCTTCTCAACTTGGATTTCTGCAGTGACCCTTGCGGTGGCCCTTCTCAACTTGAACTTATGGAGTGGACCTTACGGTGCACTTCTCGAATGTCATTTCTGCAGTGACCCTCGTGGTGGCCCTTCTCAACTTGAACTTCTGCAGTGGCCCTTACGGGGCACTTCTTAGATGTCATTTTTGCAGTGACCCTTGCGGTGGCCCTTCTCAACTTGGACTTCTGCAGTGGCCCTTGCGGGGCACTTCTCGAATGTCATTTCTGCTGTGGCCCTTCTCAACTTGGACTTCTGGAGTGGCCCTTGAGGGGAACTTCTCGAATGTCATTTATGCAGTGACCCTCGTGGTGGCCCTTCTCAACTGGAACTTCTGCAGTAGCCCTTGCGGGGCACTTCTCAGGTGTCATTTTTACAGTGACCCTTGCGGTGGCCCTTCTTAACTTGGACTTCTGCAGTGGCCCTTGCAGGGCACTTCTCGAATGTCATTTCTGTAGTGACCCTTGCGGTGGCCCTTCGCAACTTGAACTTCTGTAGTGACCCTTGCGGGGAAATTCTCGAATGTGATTTCTGTAGTGACGCTCGCGGTGGTCCTTCTCAACTTGGACTTTTGTAGTGTCTCTTGCGAGAAACTTCTCAGATGTCATTTCCGAAGTGACCCTTGCGGTGGCCCTTCTCAACTTGGACTTCTGCAGTGGCCCTTGTGGGGCACTTCTCAGATGTCAGGTGGATTCCCTTCTCCAATATGGCATTTCTGCGGTGGAGGGACCCTAGGGGTTCCTTCTCTAATATGATACTTCTGCGGTGAAGGGACCTTAGGGGTTCCTTCAAACTGACAAATATAGTGGTCAAGATTGAAACACCCTTCTACAAATACCTTACCATTCTTACACCTAGCACACGGACACAAAAAATATTCATTATCATGGCATGTTTTTGCGTATTTGACAAATTCAATAACACTTCTGCAAAACACATACCCTAATCTATTTGTCTTACCCATCCACTCTTTGTATTTAGGATATCCCATCACAGCTACTACAACCAACAATCACCTATTATGGGTAAAATAACATAAACAAAAGTGTGAATATTTAGTTCCCATTAGTATAAACAATAACTTGTTGAATGCGTATACATAACAACTCGAAGGCTAGGTTCGATGGGTAAATTTATTCATGCATTCGAATTCAAATTCAATTTATAAAATTCTTATTTCCTCCATCTATTCTAAAGGGTGAGTTGTTCTATCCCATTCAAGATCGCATGTTTCTGTAATATACTTAACTGCTCATGTACATTGTTTCAATTTGAGGAAAATTCGGCAACATATACCCATAGTTGTCCGAGTAAACGACATAGATTCGCAAGTGTGAGTATTATTTAAATTTATCAATTGAAATAACACTTAACATCGCATCATCTAGTATGTACCCAGAGAACATTAAGATATGACTACACAACTTCCCCCAAAAGTAACAAGTTTAAGCCATGAAGAATATTATTATACATAAACTATACAGTCCCAAACTGTCCAAACGGGACAATTCAAGAGTTCTCGTTACAGGGGTAATAACTCTCGAACAGGTCACATGGCTATTGAATGTCACACCCCGCTAAATTCTGGCGTCGGTCGCCACCAAAACTAAGTCGGGTGCGAGTAAATTAAATATCATCCTTATCATGTGACATATATGAGAAATAAAAAATTTAGTCCACAAGATAAATTATTTTAATCAAACCCAAATGTGAATGGCATCCAACTGATAAAAACACCAAAGTGCGATCAAAATCCATCACAACTGATCTCCGAATATCTCAATAATTAAATAAATAAATCCAACTGAAATCTTAAAACAACTTTGGAACCGAAAGGCCCAATAACCTCAAAAGTAGTCTCATAAATAATACGATGGAATGGAAAGAGAAATCTAACTACTAAAGCAATAAAATTAATCCAGTTGCACCTCCAAAAGATCTGCAATGAATTCTATGCAGTAACTCCCAAATAAATCCTGAAAAAGATTAGTCAACGCATGTGTCTGAGCCAAAGCCCCGAGCATGAAAGTCGGCTACTCTTCTCAATTAGGGTCCCTGAACCCAGACAATAGTGCTATATATATCGACCATAACAATAAAATATTTTAATTGCGAAGGTTATTAATCACCAAAACTAAATTTCTAACTACCCGCAAGGTTTCTGTAAAAAGTCACACCAATAATATTTTAATTAACCCACTTTCCCAACAATATTAAATTTCATTAAAAGAACCACAATTTTAAATTTACCAAGATACATGTCCCCTTGTCAAGTCCGCCGTCTGATTCGTTTTTATCCTGCGATCCTCGCGATATGACAAGGTTCCACACACACACACATATCCCCTTGTCAAGTCCACCGTCTGATCTGTTTTTATCCTGCGATCCTCGCAATATGACAAGGTTCCACACACGACACGATATAAATCGTCCTCTGACCCGTTTAAACTGTCGGCCCTAGACACATTATGTCGCCAATAAATTTTAATATCCGTTTTAGTCCCGCGATATTAATTTTCAAAATTTCTTATACTCATTAATCCAATATATTTTCCCCCACCCTTAACAGCGATGTGAAAATCCTCAAAATACCCCTTAGTTCCAACTAAGGGTTCCCAAAACACAAATTCGTCCTATCCTAAGTAAAGGGTGATTATCAAAATTTCACTACACCTAGATATCAATCCTAGGCTAGCGTAACAATGGCATAACATAGAAAATCAACCCCCACCCCAATTTATATAACCCGCATAGACTCACACGAACTAGTCCCATACCTAATTAGCATAAATAACAACTAAGGCCCACTTACTAGTCCCATACATAACAAGTGTACTATAACATGGGGTGAAAACCAATTACCTAAAATAGCCAACGTCCCCGTGATATCAAAAATTATAATACTTCCATAAAGTGGCACAATTAACAATTTATAGCAACATTCATAACAACACTAATTTTCCAATTAATAATTTTAATCTAAATAGTGAAAATCAAGGACACATAAATATTGTGATTTTTAAAACAATTTCTACGTGCAAGACCTATCATAGTTATTATTTTCCAACACAAGTAATTAATTTAATCTAGGGTTCTCACATGAAATATCAAAATTTACTTTCTGAGGGCTCCTCTACATGCACATGCCCATAATACAACCGACTACGCTAACACAACCCAAAGAACAACAAAGTTATAAGTATTAAGTAACATTAACATTTCATGCAATAAAGTCCCGAAATTTATCTCTTTAATAATTATATTCATAACTTATTATAGAAAATATGAGTTTAATGGAAATTACAATCGAGATACATAACCCTAAAGGAAAAGGATAGGGTAAACATGCATGTAATTAGTAAGACAAAAATATGATTAGATATATGAGTTACTCTCGAAAAATGGATAAAAAACCCTTCTTGAACCAACTTGGGATAAATTAGTCTTGGCCTTCAAAACTGAGCTTGAAAAGAAATTTTAAAGGTGGCTAGGGTTTTGAGGTAGAATATGATGAACAAAGAAAGAGTCTGCTGCTCTAGGGTTGGCAAAATATAAGTTTTAAAAACTTAGCCCCGAAATATCATATATATAAAAGAGTTAAAGAGTTTTATTATAACAAAACTCGTCAAAAAGAATTGCAGCGCACGGAATCTGTTGGGGTCGATCGATCGAACCCTGGCGTCGATCGATCGATCGCCCAGTTATTTTGACAGTTTGGCTTGAAAAATATTATAAGGGATAAACTTTAAAAATTAATTAAAAATCTGTTTTAACTCTGATTTCAATTCCGCTTGAAGTTTTATTCTTCTAAAATCATAACCAACATTGTTAATCAATAAAAAAATCATAAAATTCAAAAAAACAAAATCCTGAATTTTCCAATTAATTAATTAAATAAACTAATAAAAACACGGGGTGTTACATTGAATGTGTACACATAAGAACTAGAAGGCTAGTATCTATGCGGTCTTCAAGTAATTTAAAGTATAAGTCATTTAATTATGTCTTATCGCAATTGGAAAGATTTCATTTAATTATGTAATTAAATCATGTTACATTTAATTTAAAGTACGCATAAGAACTAAAACTTATACCTAAACCACGAATTTTTATTATGAATTTGGGAGATATATGATTAAACTATAAAATTGTGCATAATTCACAATGAATATTTATTACGCTAATGCATGAATTCTACTCATAAAGAATTCCAGTATGAGACTCAAGCAAGAAAAAGAATGTTGGTCTAGGAATCGAGCCGGAGGTTAGCTAAAATAGGCTCTTGTTAATGTTTGACAAAAAAATTAGATACCATTGAATTTAGTTTTTATCATATCTCTCTCTCTAAATATCACAATCAACTAATACTAACACTAATGAACCCTACCCCCTAATAACAACTAGTGGCTCACAAATCCAAATTGACCCTTTTCATTTTTATAAAAAGGATCACAACACATTATATACACAATCAACAAAATCTTATGATTGCAAATATATTGAAGTTTTCAGACCTTTTAGATTGAACATTAAGAAAATTGGGTAAATCAAACACGTCAAAGAAAAACAATTAACTAATCAAATCCTACAAGAATTATATATTGAGTACAACTTAAATTCTCAAGACTTCAAATTTTTCTTTATCTACTAATCTATTCACCTGGATTCAAAACAAGGCCTCGAAAGAAATTAATACTATATTTTAATAGCCTACCCTCCCTGCAGACACACACACCCACTGCCCCACCACTTCACTCCCCCTCCCCCCACGCCCTGTCCCTCCCACACACACACACCAGCACACATACCCACACATGCACACACACACACACACTAGCACACATAAACACACACACACACACACACTCCCCCCCCCCCCCCCCCACCCACCCACGAGCACACACACACAGACACCAGCACAAAAAAAATAAGGGTTCTATACACATATGCACACACACATATACACACATATAATGGAGAGAGGGGAGAGAGAGAGAGAGAGAGAGAGAGAGAGAGAGACAGAGACAGAGGGAAAAAAGGATGGAACTGGAAACAGTAGGAAAAAAGAGGGGGTGGGGTTTTTTACTGACAAAGTTGTCACGAACCTGTCAAGGTCTTTGACCATGACTACTTTCTAAAGTTATCACTGTCAATGACCGTGACAAACTGTTGTCACACACTTGTCACGGTCAATGATCGTGACAAGGCTAGAAGGCTCAAAGGTGATAATTTGGCCTTTTTGGTGTAGTGTAAGGGTTTAAACGTGCTCAAATAGCCAAAACAGTGTCCATCACAAAAAATGGTGAGTTTTGATCATTAGGTCATTCGGATTGAAAGAAAAAAAATCATGAAATTTCGAGTAAGTCGACAATTTTAAAATCAATTGTTGTTTATTCGATGAATAAGAAAACTGTCACTAAAAACGTCTCCAAGTTTCAGATTTATAGTTTTATAAAATAAGCAGATTTAAAGACATAATTAAATTTCCACAAAAGAAAATCACAATGAGCGAACCAAATTCAATTTTAATTTGGTCATTAAAATTTTGAAACCCAATAATCTCATCTTATGAAATTTCTTTTTATGTGATTATACATATATACCAAATAGTTCATTTGGTTGCTTTCATAAAGATCATAAGTTGGTTTATCATTAATTGCACTTTTAAATATTTAATTTATGAAGTGTGCAAAAATTTTACTTTTATGGAACATACATGAGCACACATATTATATAACGTATGTAAAAATAAAAGCTCCAAGAAAATATTATACTCAAAACTTAATGGATAATCAAGAGCCCAAATATGCACTTTAATGTCTTCCTAATATAACATTAATAAATATTATTATCGAAACATTAATTCATAACTATATTAGAACCTTTGAGCAACCAAATATTGATTATACATAATAGTCTAATTTATCGAAAAAGTTATTTTCAAACCCATAATCATATATCTAATATTCAAAACTTTATATTGAAACTTATGATCAATACCAAATAATACATAACATGAACATTAGAACAACCATTTATTGATTAATAAATATATGTAGTGATTTATACCATAAAATATGGGAAAATAATTGTTTTTCTAACAATAAAAATTTGACACCCAACCTATTAAAATACCGGGTGGCCATTCATCTACTAAAATAAACTGTTGGTCTCATATGGCTCATTCTTAACTTCACCGTCGAAAACATTTTTAAAATTACTAACCACCTAGGAATCAAATAGATCGGTGCCAAATTTTATCTTACATTAATTAACAACATGCAAAGATCACTAATAATTAAACAACCCACAAAAATTGATAAATGAATACAACACATATATAAAATATGAATAAAGAAGACCGAATCAACTATTGGCTCTACAATAAAATTCAATAATAAACTGGATACACAAAGTTTAATCCATAAACGAGAAATACTGAAACAGTCTGAAATAAAGTCCATACACTAGTGATAAATGAATGAGGCGTCTGAAGGAATGTCCTGCAACTTCCAAACGAGCCGCAGCTACCCATCCCTGGATAGAATCCTCAAGCTGTTCGTCCCTTTGTCTGGATACCTAACATGTTTTGGAAAAGATTTTGACACGGGACAGAGCCCAAGTAAAATATTTTAAAAATATTTAGCAAGCAGTTAAATTATAATTAATTAAATCGGCATGCAAACTTTTCTTATTTAGCTTGTGTTTCACTCTCTTGAGGTATAACTCACCCCTCCTGTAATGTTCACACCTAACTCTTGCTTTTTAACCTCACTAGTTATTTTACCCCCACCTAACTAGCCTTATTACACCTCTTTCTATCGCACTACTCTAACCCGAGTATTCTTACTTTAATTATAAAGTTATCTACTCATTAATTTATTAATCAGTTCAATTATATTAAGTTATACAACATTCACACTAGTTATATAGGAAACACCTTTTTAATGGTATAATTTTCACATTAGTTATATAAGAAATACATTCACACTTATGTATTAATCTCGTATATAATTATTTACTCGTATTATATACGTACTAGTATACTACAACATTTGCACACATGTCACATATAATAACCATCCATTCCTAAGTAATAACTCACCGGATGCTTTCTCTAAAATGCTATGATATCCCAGGTATGCTCACTCTAGCCCAGTTACCTCAAGTCAGACTCACTCACAAGCTTGGGTAAAAATATTTCAAACATAGTGGAGGCGGTCATATTCCCCCCGAGAGTGAGACCGAATCACACCCAAAATGTCACACCTCGAAAAAATAAATCACACAATAAAATATCAGGCGATACGACCTAGGAACTATGCTCTCCCTGCATTTACTAGCCAGGGGATTCATTCACATCGCGCAGCATCCCATGATAGCGCTAGAGGGGTATGCATTCCTATAAATATCATTCACACTGATATCTATAAATCACACAAATATATATATATATATATATATAGACACACACACACACTATCACATTATCCATATAGATATAATTAATTTAAATCCGACTAACCCGTGCCTAACTCTCGTAGCACCCGAAAATATCCGACTCAATTTCGCGACTCTTGGATTAATTAATTTCACATTAATTAATTTATTAAAGTAGCATCACCCAACTATAATTCCCGAACTCACTCACTCGGCCCATATTTTAACAGTTTAGAATTTTTTTTCACAAAATCCCTTTAATAGGTTTCACACCTTTATTTACTTTTAAATTCCTTAATACCCATACTAAGTTCCATTTAATTTTCCACTAATTAAATACCCTTAAAAGTTCCTAAAAGAAATTAAGGAAAAAATCTTAAAAGAGGCAGCATGGCCAAATATCCTCCATCATCGATAGATCGATGCCCTTAATTGATTGATCATCGATCAGCCCTTCTTCCCCGTGGCTTCCTGTTCGTCCATTATTGTTCATCCGAGTTCTACATCTTCAACCCAGAACTTATTTCAACCATACCCAACATACAACCCCTATCTTAGACAGGTTCTAATCACGAATTGATCCCTTAAACATCATTAATTCACATTAACAGTTATCAATTCCCGAAATGGGTTTTCATGATTTTCATTCTATCGTTTTCTCCAATTCGATTCTAAAATCCAAAATTTATCAACAACAACTACTAGGATTTTCACATAGTTCAAATTCCTACATCATGAAATTTCATTTCATCATCAATTTAGTCTTTAATCAACAAAACATGATTAAATCATCTAAAACCCCTTTTTCGTGTGATACCCACCCAAAACGAATTCTCAATTCCACCCACTATGATATGAATTGAAATACTAAAATTTAAATTGAAAGCAAGTTAATCACTTGCCTAATTAGATTCGTAGAGTCTGGTTCCTTTGATGAAGAGGATGAATTTGACACGGGCACCTTAATCCCTCTTCAAACTGACTCCCCAAAGCTCCTAACTTTCTCTCTCTTTTCTTCTCTCCAGATTTAGGGTTTTCAATTTGAGTTTCGGCTTCCACTAACTTCATAAATTAGGTTTAATATTATTAATTCTAAAATTAGGCTGATGGGCAAGCCCAATTTCCCCGAACACCGTCGTGTGGGCCTGATTATGCCTAAAAATGTCCCAAGACCAATCACTACCCTTAGTTAATCTATTCCGACTATCTCCACCTATTCGAAATCAACCGTGCACTCAGAATCATCATCCAATTCACTTTACTAAAAATCCTTATCTCGACCTCAATATAGTCTATACCCGACTCCTGGTTGAGATGCAATAAAATCTCGTCGTTTAACTCACTTCGACGTATAGTAATAGTCACATATTATGTACTACACACTTAGTAAATTTATTCGACTTATATTAATAATTATCTCTCTCTATTAATATTTAAATAAACACATAATAATTAATTCAATTAAATTACGACACATTTGTAATTTAAAATTATCCGAATTAATTATATAATAAATACTCAAAAATACGGGTTGTTATAGAAAAATTATGAATTATCACTGCAGTAATATAAACAATCTCTTCGGGATCAATCTCCACTTCACGAAATCGTAAAATTAAATTTTAAGTGAGAGATTAACTTTGACATTATTACCAAAAATGCCAAAATAAGTTTTTAGGGGTCTAAATGACGACAAATTGCCGAGATAGGTGGTGCTCAAAGGATACAATTGGTTTTTATTTATTTTTACGTTTCCAAATAACCATGTGAATTTCATAAAATTTCGAGCAAGAAAAAAATATGTCACTGAAAATGCCACTAAAAAATTCAGCATTTCAATTTTTTACCCGGATTCCTTGTGTCGGCAAAATCTCTTAATGGACAATCATGAGATCAATAACCTAATCTCTAAGACAACATGTAAACATAATTAACCATAAATTATAGAACATAATTTAATTAATTTAAACGTTAATCGATTAATTAATTAAGCATGGTATGGTTCTTTAAAATAGGGTCTTGAATCAACATGATAGTCACATCTTCAAATCATTTTTTCACCAATAATCATTATGCAAAATATAAAACAATAATGTAAACAGATACCTCAGTCCATAACTATGAATTTAGAATTCGTTCTTGTACCTCCATTATGTCATTGCTGGAAAAATTAGTGAAGTAACCGACATTAACGATATCCGATCAGGCTAAATTTCGAACCACAACTTCATTTTATATACGATGAGAATATATTTTAATTTTATCGTATTCCAATGGTTAGATATTTTATGGCTAAAATGCTATTTCAAAAATTTACACACATTGAGTCTTTGGATTTCTATCCCCTATCCTATGATTTCACTATGTTGTCTTTTCAAGTTTTTGAATGATAAAAAATCGGTCACTTATTTATAGGCAGGGACAGGACCTAAATGTCCAACAGTCACTTAATCTCAACCATCCATCATACCCAAGAGTCCTTTTAACTCTTGGTATCTGGAGTACCCTTTCATTAACCAAAGTGATTCTTAATATTAATATAATTAAAAAACACATTATGGAGAATTATTATTTCAAATAATTATAAGAAGAAGATCTCAAACGGGTCACTAGAAATGGATGCCAAAAATGAATGATTATTCTTAAAATACAAAAAATATATATATATATATTTTTTGTGGTGTTTATATATTTTAGGACCGAGTAAAAAAATCAACTCAAATTACATTTTTTTGCTATTTTAAAAAATATAACCCGTTTTGGGTGATCCGTCGGAGAACCTCTCTTTCTATCTCTCTACAAGATCAAGTGTGGACTCACTTACGGGTCCGCACCATACAGGTTTATTTTTAAAAAATATTAAAAAAATATATTATTTCGGTTGATTTTTTCTATGTGTATTTTAAACATTTTAGGGTACCCATACAAAAAAAATCAACTCAAAATATTTTTTTTCGCTATTTAAAAAAATGGGTCAGTGTTTGATAGTTTTTTAAACAGTTACAAAAACTCTCAAACATTGATCAATTTTTTTAAAATAGCAAAAAAATTATTCTAAGTTGATTTTTTTATGGGTACCCTGAAATTTTTAAAATACACCCAAAAAAAAAATAACCCAAATTTCTTTTTAATATTTTTTAAAAATAAACACGTACGGTGTGGAGCCATAAGTGAGTCCACACCTGCGTCTGTCTTTATATATATATATATAGTTAGTGGCGGAGCCAGAAAAAAATTTTGAGTGGGGCACCGCTATATACGAATCATTAATGAGTTTTGGGGATTCAGGGACAAGAGCACCCAAACTGAATTTTTTAGGGTTACTTTCAGATTTTGTACAAATATTCAATTAATAATATGCACTTCTAGACAATTATAGCTCAAATAAAATAATCTCAGATACAATAGCACAAATGCATGTAGTATGTATATCAAATCCCTAAACTAGAGAAATATTATTATGCGTGGAGGGAACCATGTGCTCATACTCAACACAAATAAGGACACGATACGTGTGTACATTTAAATTTTTATTTATATAGTGAAAAACATGTGGGATGGGTATCGCATACATGTCGTATCATTGTTTGTGTTGAACACGGACACATGGTATCCTCCACACATAATACTATTTCTCCCTAAACTAAACAACAACTTGCAAATACCTAAAAAAGAAACAAATCTTAATAAATAAACCCTAAACAAAACAATAACAACATCAAAGTGCAAATTATTTTTTAAGTATTATTGATTTTGCCCTAAAAGTTTATAATAATAAAAAAAATCAAATTTCTGAGTGGGGCACTTGCCCACCTCTACACACTATAGCGTCGCTACTGTATACAGTGAGGTTCTTCAACACACTTTACTTAATAAATCAAAGAACACACCTCACTTATCTCCACTTAAGTGAATTGAGTTGGACCGAGTCATTCTAAAAAATTCGAAATAAAATATTATAAGCCAGTGCACTTAAGGGTCCATTTGGTTCGGTGTGAAATACTTTGCCCGCGGTGAAAAATAAAACGGTAAAATATTTTTTTCACACATTTAAAATTAATTTTTTAATGGTTTGAAATTGTGAATAAGTGAACATCCTATAATTATGTAAATTTAAACACAAATAGTGAACAAAATTTAACTTTATATAGAACAAAATATATTTCATTTTATTATTTTTCACCGCGATAAAAAATATTTTACTCCAAATCAAACGGACTCTAAATAAGAATAAGTGAAATTTGTTCCTTGGTGATTTAAGTAAATAATGTTCGAGAGCTTCTCCATATGTGTCTATATATATATGTATAATACGATGTTACCTTAGCCGAAGCTACAAAATACACTTGCAACACATGGAATATAGTCCACAGTTACATTAAGTTTTTCAAAGTCTAATGTTAAAATTGACCTAACAAATTGAAAAACAAATAATGATATGTGTCATCTACTTATCTCATCAGTTTCAAAAGTGGTATAACTGTAATAACCGTCTGTTGGAAAATACGTATGCAAAGGAAGAAATGAAACTCTTCTATTTATAATAATTCTGTCAACTTCAATAAAATAAAACTTATTGAATACAATTCTGTTGGACTTCAAATAAATTCTGGAAACTTCAAGGCGTGATATCACTTTAATAAATACAGTATTTGCCCCACTAAGATAATACGGTATACAAATGGGAATTCACAAATCCGTACTCAAGATACAATGAAGCAATTACACTATCTACAAATTGTATGTTTGAAAACAACCCTTGGATGCAGCAGCGAAGAACAGCCAATCAAGTTCTTATTCTATTTCTGTGTACAAAACAGAATAAGATAGTTTTTGTATCTCCTAAAAATGTAAGTGAATAATTGTTGGAGTTTTGGAAAATTTAAAACCAGCTTAATCTGAATAATATGCAATTTCAAAATTGGCAGCCTTTATTTATTGAAAATAAAAGGTTGTATCTCAAGAGTCATGATGGTTGAATTAACAGTCTTAATAAAATTCGAAATGGTATGACTGTTAATTACCAACAGTCATAAGCCATTTTCAAAAAGGTATAATTAAACCGAACTGGTTTTACACGGGCCAACCTAAAAGTGACCGCACCTGAGCAACCGCGATCTGAATCGGACGAATCTCGATAACCCGCTACCACTGCGGACATACAACATGAAAAGTGAAAAATGCGCCACTAGTGACTCTACAACCCACTGCCCCACACGCGTACGTGCATGCGCGTGTATGCATTGCTTCACACCGTATTAGAGCTCTCTTGAACAGCCCTATTAAATGCTTGATGAAGTAACTCTTTATCTTCCATTTCTACTTATTAAGTGCACACATTTTTTATAGTTTTTCAATGTGGGACACAAAGGTTGCCCACTTCATTAATAGCTTAGTGGGTTTCACTTAGCTTTGTTCATTTTCCAATGTGGGGCACTCTCCCTTTTATTTTGGGTTTGTTTTCCACTTTTATCCACACACTTCCAATGTGGGACAAGATTTCACACACAACTTTTACTCACATATTTTAAAAATCTCCAACATTCCTCCACTATTTTCAAAATAAGTTCTTTAAATCTTTGATTGTCAGTAAGACTGTGTATAAGTATTGGTGTCTCACGACTTGAACCAATACCCTGTGAAGATTCCTCAAGGCTAACCATGAAAGTATAGTATACTTATCTTTGAACTATCAATATATATTGACAAGCCGGACTTGTCTACACACACAAATCTTTTAGTCACTGATTATCCATATAATCCGACACATGTATTAAGCCTTGTGTCTGTACCTTGATTTCATAAGTTCTTTAGAGTTAAGCCCAATTCTCATAGGAAGAGGCACCACTTCCACACTCATATAGGTAGATTATCATAGGTGTCCATGTAGCTAAAATTAGGGGTGGCAATTTAGGTTAGTCGTGTCATTTTCGAGTCATGTTGATTTTTATTTTAGTATAAGTTTTGGGTACTCTCAAATCTATACACGCTAATCGTGTCATGTCCGGATCATTTCGGGTTATTACCGTAAACGGCTTATCGGGTTAAAAATTGCCAGCTCTAGCTAAAACACCATAAATCTATTAAGATTAAAGTCATAATCTTTCATTATTCATTACTGTAACAACCTGAATTTTTTTAATTGGTATTTTTAAACTAATTTTGGAAAATTCGAGAAAAATAAAATTTTGTATTTAATTATTTTTAATAATTAAATATGTTGGTTTTTATATTCAAAATTAGAGAAGCTATCTTAAAAGACTCCTAATTTTAGTATATACAAGTCTTTGGCCGTTTAGAAGAGTCCTTAAAACATAAAACTCTCTAAGAGTCCTTAAAACATAAAACTCTTTTAAAAAAAATATATAAAAATAGTCGACCGTCCGATCGAGCTGAAATTGTTTATGCATCTTCCTCTCGTCTTAGCTACTATGCCCTTAAATTTCATCCAATTCCAGTTGCCCGATCGGCCAGAATATTTTTTTAGTGTTTGTATCTGATTAGAACTCTTTTCTTAATCATACTCTTAATCATTTACCTATCACAACAAATTCGTGGCTTTGCTTTGCAAATCACTTTTTCATCAACTTTTCAACCAGAAGACTTCTCCAAAATTATTCCCTTTCATCTATAAGCTTTATCCCTAAACTTAATCAAGTGTTTGACTCAATATTTGAAGGCTTATTTGGTGTTTTCTCGAGTTTGGGCTAGAACGAGTTTTGATTATCTTCGTGAGAGGAGCATGATGGTGCAATCAGATTTTAAGGATGAAATTGATGTGATGATTTTGAGGTACGAGACTTACACAATATGCTCCTAAATTCTCCCGAGAGTATTCCGTTAGTTTTCTGTATCAATTGCACTCATGTTGAAATGTGATATTCATTGGAATCCTAAAAAATTGTTGGAATCTTTTATTTGATTCAATGAGATATATTATAATGCTGATTTGAGCATAATGTCATGAGATTTTAATATGGCACGGAGAATAGGCACCCTTAAATAGTATAAAAAATCGTTATATGGCTTTGAGATGCCTAGGAGAAGTGAGGTGAGGCCTGGTGACCAATTGACGTGTTGTTGAGAAATTAATATTGGTACAATGCTTGAGTATTACGTTTGATTCATATATACGGATTCGTATTGTTGCGATTTATTCAGCATGCTATTTATTTTTTAGAATATATTCCTATCATATTGTGTACTTTCCCGTATTTTCTTTTAGTGGAAGGTTAGAGTGGATTGGGACGCTCTGGCTTATTTGGAGATTTATTTTAGAGCACGGATTGGAAGATTTATTTTTTTTGATGTATAAATTAGTGGTGCAATTATAGTTGGAGAATTTTGTATTTTAAGAGAAACATTATTGTAAATCATTATTGTGGAAATAGAAGAATTGTGGTTTTGTTATATTTAAATCGTAGAAATTAGATGATCTATATTTATTGTTGATGAATTTAGTTTAGTTTTTATCGTAGTATCACGCCGCGTGTCCTCTCGGGCGCCCGGGGTGTTGCAATTACATGTTCTAAGCACCTATCCTTGGAATGTTTGATTTTGTAGTGCTTACAATCACGTCATATGATGTACTTTAATCATTGAACTTGAGACTTGAATATGTCAAGTATCAAGTTGACTTTCTATCAAAAGTGATTATTATTAATGGGCTTTATTATCATCCCAAATGATGTCTTAGACTCCAGTCCTCTTGCAAGACCTTTAGTAAATGGATCAACTAAATTTTGACTTGATTTTACGTGATCCACTGTGCTTACACTATCTGTAATCATTTGTTTGACATAACTATGTTTTCGTCCAATATGTCTAGATTTTTCATTGTACACTTTACTATAAGCTCTAGAAAGTGTATATTCACTATCACAATGTATAGATATTGGAGGCATTGGTTTTGGCCAAAATGAAATTTCAATAAATAATTTCCTTAACCATTCTGCGTCTTTACTAGTTGCAGCTAATGCTACAAACTCAGCTGCCATTGTAGAGTCATCTATACAAGTCTATTTCTTTGATCCCCAAGAAATAGCTCCTCCACCAAGAGTTAAAATCCATACACTTGTTGAGGAATGATCCCCCCGCTCAGTTGGATACTGAAGAATATCCACTATAGTATATACCATAGTCCGCAGTTCCTTTTAAATATTTTAATATTCTATTAACAACATGCCAATGCAATAACTAGGATTACTAGTATATCTACTTCATTTACCAACAACATATGCAATATTAGGTTGAGTACATGTCATGGCATACATCAAACTACCAATTACTCATGCATATTCCAATTGTGAAATAGCTCTACCAGTATTAAGGATCATCTTTAACTGTGGTTCAAAAAGTGTACTAACAGGTGTGCAATCAAACTGATTAAATTTCTTCAAAATTTTCTCAACATAATAAGATTGAGTGAGAATTATATTTTTATCTTTCCTAATTATTCTCATTCCAAATATGACATCAGCTACATCCATATCTTTCATATCAAATTTAGAAGACAAAAAATTCTTTGTATTATTAATGCTTTCTAAATCAGTAACAAGAATTAACATGTCATCTACATATAAACAAATGATCACACCTTTACCATTAGCAAATTTACTATAAATACACTTATCAGATTCATGAATTTTAAACCATAAGAAATAATGACTTTATCAAATTTTTCATGCCATTGTTTAAGTGCTTGTTTTAGGCCATATAAGTACTTAATAAGTTTACGTACTTTATGTTCTTGTCCAGGCATAACGAACCCTTCAGGTTGTTCAATGTAAATTTCTTCCTCTAATACACCATTTAAAAAGGCAGTTTTCACATCCATTTGATGAATTTCAAAATTATATATAGATGCTAATGCAATTAAAACTCTAATAGTATATGTTCTAGCAACGGGTGCATAGGTATCAAGATAATCAATTCCTTCTTTTCGTGTAAAACCTTTTGCAACCAATCTATCCTTGAATTTATCAATTGTTCCATCTATTTTCATTTTCATTTTAAAAATTCATCTACACTTTATAGGTTTAGATCCTGGAGGTAAATCTACCAACTTCCAAGTTGTATTTCCCATAATTGAATCCATTTCATCATTTATAGGTTCTTTCCAAATTGCTGAATTTACAGACTTAATTGTCTCACTATAAGTTTGTGGGTCTGTTTCAATACTAAGAGTCAAAGAAAATTGATTACAAGGTGTGTCTCTAATTCCTTCAACAATATAGACTACAAAGTCGGAACCAAAGCCCTTTTCTTTTCTAGGTCCTTTAGTTTTTCTAATCTCTTCTTGTTCTATTGGTGGTGTACCATTTAATTGTGAAGGAGTATTTACATCTTTTTCATTATTTATCCTAGGAATAGAAGAAAACCTTTGTTCATAAAAAATTGCATCTCTAGATTCTATTATAGTATTTACCTCAATGGAATCATTAGGTTCACTAACAAAAAACCTATAGGCTTTACTATGTCGTGCATAACCTATGAAAATACACTCAATGCCTTTGCTTCCTAATTTCTTTCTCTTAGTTTTAGGTATTCTTACAATAGCTCTACAACCCCAAACTTTAAGATAACCTAAATTCGGTTTTCTATTGTTCCATAATTCATAAGGAGTTTTCTTATTATCTTTAATCGATATCCCATTCAGAATATGACATGTAGTTAAAAGTGCTTCTCCGCAAAACCCTTTACTTAAACCAGAATATGTAAGCATAGCGTTAACCATTTCAGTTTGTGTCCTATTTTTTCTTTCTTCTACTCCATTTTATTATGGTGTATAAGGTGCGTTAACTTCATGTATAACACTCATATCTTTCAAAAATTGAGGAAAGTGATATTCACCACCTCTATCAGATCCAAGACATTTGATTTTAGTATCTCATTGATTTTTAACTTCATTTTTATGTCTTAAATCTATTAAGAACATCATCCTTAGAGTTTAAAATATATACGTAATAATATTTTGAAAATTCATCGATAAATGTAGAAAAATATTTACTACTTCCTCTAGTAGGTGTTCCATGCAAATCACAAACATCACTATGTACTAATTGCAACAAAGATATAGTTTTTTCTATTTTTGGAAAAGGTAATCTTGTTATTTTTGTTTGTATGCATATTTTACACTTTTCATTCATATCATTCTCATATTTAGTAATTAAATTTAAATTAACCATGAAATACATTTTCTTTGTATTAACATGTCCTAAATGGCTATGCCATAACGAAAGACAATCAACGATATAAGCAGAAGAATTTTTTTCATTGATGTTGAGCTTAAACATCCCTCATTCAAATAACCTTTGCCTATAAACGTACCATTTTTAGTCAGAATAAATTTGTCTGACTCAAATACAAGTTTAAATCCAAACTTATTAAGAAGACTTCCAGAAAATAAATTTTTCCTAACATCAGGAACATGAAAAATAGTGGCAAGACTAAGGATTTTTTCGGAAGTGAACTCCAGATTCACTGTCCCTTTGCCTTTAACCGCAACAGTTGAAGAATTTCCCATATAGAGAACATATCCTTCCATGGTTTCATAGGCAGAGAATAGGCTCTTGTCCTTACATACATGCCTTATGGCACCAGAATCAATCCACCAAGAGTTATCTTCTCCAAGAACATTAGCCTCGGATATCATACCAGCAAATTTTATCTTTATGTCTGATGATCCTCCTTTTTCTTTTAGTTTCTTGAACTCACGACAATCCTTCTTTAAGTGACCTGGTTTATTGCAATGAAAATAATTTTCTTTCTTCGTTTTGTTTGCTTTACAATTATTTGAAAATTTCTTTAGCTTGTTATTCTTTCCATAATTTCCATGCTCATTTCCTTCCTCCACCATATGGACCTTAGAAATAGAATTTTCATGTTCCTCTTTACCATCTAGAATTAGAGACTCTTGTTCAATTCTTAAATGAGTCTCTAATTCTTCAAGTGAAAGATCTTTCTTTTTGTTCTTGAGTTTTTTCTTATAATCTTTCCATGAAGGAGGAAGTTTTTCAATTATGGCAGAAACAATTACATTATCATCCATATTTAAATTTTTAAGTTTGCAATGATTTAAGATGCGTTGGATGTCATGAAATTGTTCTAGCACAGTCCTATTATCATGCATTTTAAAACTTAAAAACTGATCGATAAGGAACTTCTCACTTGTAGCGTCTTCCGTAAGATATTTCGTCTCCAATGTGTCCCATAAATTTTTCTCAGTCCTAACATTTTGGTACAAGTCGAACAAATTATTAGCAAGTGCATTGAGAATGTGACCACGACAAAGATAATCATCGGTTTCGCATTTTGTGCATTGCCTACTTTGTTCTATAATTTCATCATCTTCTTCATTTGGTTTCGGTTGTGACAAGACGTACACAATCTTCAATGTTGTAAAAGTGAACCTTTTTCTGCCAGGGCAGAAAATTACCACCATCAAAATGACCCAATTTGACATAACCTTCTATTATTTGTCGAAGTGATTTGAAAGAGTATGCCATTTCTAGTAATACTGTATTTAGATTGTTGAAAAATACGTATGCAAAGGCAGAAATGAAACTCTTCTACTTATAATAATTTTATCAACATCAATACAATAAAACTTCTTGAATACAATTCTATTGGACTTCAAATAAATTCTCAAAACTTCAAGGCGTGATGTCACTTCCCTAAATACAATATTTGCCCCACCAAGATAATGTGACACCACGCTTATTAAAATAAGAGGTGGCCAACCCGTTACTCCAATAAAAACAAGAATCATCAATGGTCCATTCTTAGCATCACTGTCGTAATAATAATACTACGAGACAACCACCAAGTATTTTAGAAAACGGATGTCATATGATTTTGCAGGTTTAATAAAAACACTTGAGACAATCCAATTTGTAACAAAAGGTGGGTATAAATAAAGGCATATAATAGTTTAATAACAATTCTACAAAACATAACCGAATAAGATGTCAATTAACAGACTAATACAAAAGATTACACCAAGTATTACAGCAAGTATAAATAATAACTGGGGCAACACGCCCGAATATACAGATGGATCGTAACTAGATCATTCGAAAGATTAATGCGCCTATTACAAAAGTCCTACAACATCCACAAAATGTTGTAGCTCCTTGACACTGGGACGACAAGATCATAGCGGGCTCCCTTACGACGGAGCACCTGAGCATAAACAAGAACCACACAAGAAAGAGAAATATAAACGGGCCAGGGCCCGATTTGATATGATATACGTGTGAATAAAATGCATAACATTTATGAATTATAATGTCATAACAAGTTAATTTCTCATTTCAATATCAGAATCATCCACACCTCTCATCTAAATGCACATCCTAGCGCCATACCAGATCATTATAAGTTACACTACTCATCTAATTAAGAGAAATAGTCAAATTTCATTTAACATACTTAATTTGCAAAATTCATAAAATATAACTTCACAAGCCCATTTATCATTCGAGGGCTCACATGCTATAATGTTAATTTACAGATTCATTAATTCATTCACATGAAATGCCACAAACGTGAGAAAAATTATAATCATAATATAATTGTTCTAAGACCATCCTTCTTAGAGTCACCCCACTGGATGTGCCCCTAAATGCTATCATCTTCTAGGGCCTATTATAAAGACCACCTGGGCACCCTAAATCGTGTTGCATGTGAAGCGTCTATATACCATCGACAGTGAGTCGTAACCATACCCGAAATTACCTCACCTTAAATCAAACAACCACACAATGTAACCACTAGGCCTATGACCGAGGACTGTATTCTCCTTGCATTCACTAGACAGGGGATTTACCACATTCGCGTAACTTCCCTTATGATAACATTTAGAGAGGTATGTATATGCATGACACAATTTCAAGATATTTCCATATAAAACATCCACTTTTTAAATTCACAAAAATATACGTGCTTAACCATGCGTATGCCAATTTAAAATGTACGTTTCCTATTTCCAAAACCATATGTGCATAATGACATAAGCTACAAATTATAATTTACCTTATAATAACCCCCGAGAGTCCACAACCATACTACCCAACTCTTCCCTAGTCCTAGACTCGCATATTAGATAAAATAAGACATTAAGTCCCACTAAATAGTCCCCGAGATAAGCCCGAATACCCCCTCTCTAACCTAGGGTATTAGTTCCCCTATATAAGACTCTAATACTCTTTATTAGTTCATATGAGAAGGTTCCTAAGCCTAGAATCTAAAAGAAAAAGACTAGAAACCAAGTTGGAAAATTCCTATAAAACAACAAGATTCTGAATTGATTCGCCTAGGGGGGACGAATCGATTCGTCCCTGAAAGCGAATCATTTCGCTCAAAAATCGAATCGATTCGGCTTAGAAAACCAGCCCACTGACTAAGCCCGAATAGATTTGGCCATAACCCGAATCGATTCGGTTCCTCAGACCTGTACCCACCACTTTTAGCGAATCGATTCGCTGAGGAGGGCGAATCGATTCGCCCTAGACGAGAACCCACTAATGGCTACGAGTTAATATAAACCCTAAATTCCCAAAATCTATTTGTTCCATCTATACCCAATATCTTTCATTAATAAGTTCACCAAATCCTTCCTACACCATCATCAACTAATATATCCAACTCCAATCATTTCTAGATCAAATACCCAAAGGTTTAAACATTAAAATAATCAAAATTTATTTTTGGTTCAAACTCAAGAACATAAACTGTAGATACAAATTATTCTCACTCAATCATATGTTTTTCAAATTAAAAACTTGCCTCAAGATTGTAGCATCGGATTCTTCCTCGTAGTAATGATTCCAAGCTTGAAATGGCAATTCTCCTCTTTCTCCCAAGCTCTCTCTCTCTCTCTAACTCTTTCTAGGGTTAGACACAAATGAGCTCTAAATGCTCTTGCAAGACTAAAATACCCAAAACATCCTAAATACATTAGGTCTAACATTTAAATGTACTACACACTAAAAATGACTCATAACGTTATAATTAAGTTATAACTAGTCAAAAGTACCCCGGAACCCAAAAACACACCTGGAACTTATTTTGACTATCTCAACTATTTTCGGACTAACCGTGCCCTCTAAACTGGCATCCGGGATATCGTACATTATTTCATGTTTCAACATCATATTAACTCTTTAATAATAACCCAATCGGAATATAAGTCATAACCGTCGCTTAAAGCACAACAACGCAACACGATATAATGTTATACTATTTACATTCGCTTAACAGTAAATATGCAAAACTTAGTAAATATTATCTCTTAAATCGCTTAAAGTAATATTTACTTCAATTTCCTTTATTTTATATAATTAACCCACATGGCAATTTATATAAAAATAATTACTCATAAATTAAGGGATATTACATACTCCCCCCCCCCCCCCCCCCCCTCTCTCTCTTACAAGGGAGTTTTGTCCTCAAAATTTAGGGATACCTTGTAAAAAGAGGTGTGGGTACTTCTCTCGAATATCATCCTCTCGTTACCAAGTTGATTACTTGGCATTGTGGTGTCCCCACTGGACTCGGACCAAGGGCACGACTTTCGATCTTAGTCGACGCTCTCCGTGGTCTAAAATGACAATCGGTTGTTCCTCATATGAAATATCGGGTTGTAACTCGATATCATCTAACGGAATGTGACAATGAGCTCCCTCGCATCTTTTATACATCTTTAGAGATAAAACATGGAACACATCATGAATCTAATGTAGGCATTCCGGTAAGGCACGTTGATATGCTACGGAGCCTACCTTTGCAATAACGGGAAAAGGGCCTACATAACACGGCGCAAGTTTTCCTATCTTTCCGAATCGCATTACACCTTTCCTCGGGGATACTCGCACTAAAACTTGATCCCCCACTTCCAATTCCACATGCCTCTGATTCGCGTCGGCATAGATTTTCTGGCGATCGTGTGCAATTCGTATGCGGTTTCGAATAATCTCAATATTCGAAGAGGTATCTTGGATCATTTTAGGTCCAAGGAGTTTATTGTCTCCTACTTCCAACCAACAAGCAGGTGATCGACACGGTCGGCCATACAATGCCTCATACGGTGCCATACCTATCGTGAATTGGTACGAATTATTGTATAAAAATTCGACCGATGGAAGGTATTGTTCCCATCCTCCTTTAAAGTCCAGTACGCACATTCGAAGCATATCTTCCAATACCTGATTGACTCTCTCCATTTTCCCATCATTTTGTGGATGGTATGATGTACTCAATCGCAATTCGGTCCCCATCGCCTCTTGAAAATTTTGCCAAAAATGGGATACAAATTTTGTCTCGGTACGACACTATATTAATAGGCACCCCATGGAGTTTCACAATCTTCGTAATAAAGAGCTGGGCATAACGTTTCGTATTGAAATTCGTCCGTATTGGTAGGAAGTGTGCCGATTTGGTCAAACGATCGACGATAACCCAAATAGAATCATGATCGCATCGCGATGTCGGCAATCCAGTGATAAAATCCATTGAAATACTCTCCCATTTCCATATCGGTATTTCCAACGGTTGCAACAATCCAGTCGGTCACTTGTGGTCCACCTTTACCAATTGACAAGTGGCGCATTGGGAAATAAATTCAGAAATGTCCCTTTTCATACCCGCCAACCAATACTGACGGCGCATGTATTGGTACAGTTTTTCCCCACTTGGGTGTACTGCAAATCTTGAGCCATGGGATTCTGTCATAAAAGCACGACTCAAGTCTCCCTCGTCTAAGACTATAAGTCTTTCGTGGAAACATAACCCACCCTCAAAACTAATAGAGTAGGACTCCGCTCCATCGATCAACAATTGGAGTACCCGATCTTGACAATCTTTATCCCCTCCTAGCGCTTTTACTACTCGCATCACAATGGCCGACGTAACGGTCAACACCGACATGCATTCTCTTGCCACAGCATCATCCTGGCTAAGTTCTTTCCATTTAGATTTTCATACTTTCGCTAGTTACCCCATGAATTTACGACTCAGCGCATCTGCTACTACATTTGGCTTGATTGGGTGATGATGAATATTGAATTGATAGTCCTTTACGAACTCCAACCACCGACGTTGCCGCATATTCAGATCTTTTTTGGAGAACAGATACTGTAACAATTTGTGGTCCATAAAAAGACTAAATTTCTCACCCGGGAGGTGATGCCTCCATATCTTTAAGGCAAACACTACCGCGGCAAGTTCCAAATCATGTACGAGATAATTCTTCTCATGGGGCTTAAGCTTGCGAGATGCATATGCAATGGACCTATGTTCCTGTTTAGCACACCTCCCAATCCTTGTAGAGATGCATCCGTAAAAACCAAATAATTTATTCCCGATCTTGGCAACGCGAGCATTTTAGCAGAAGTCAACTTGTCCTTCAGCTCATCGAAATCTAGCTGATAGGAATCATCTCAAACAAACCGTACTCCTTTTTGGGTCAAATTCATTAAAGGGCCTGCAATTTTGGAAAAACCTTTAATTAAATGGAGATAATAACCCGCTAAACTCAGAAAGCTACGGATCTCAGTTGGCATCGTGGGCTGACCCCATTCCCTCACCGCTGCCACTTTGCTTAGTTCTACGAAAATACCCTCAGCCGTCACAATATGCCCCAGAAATTGCATCTCCTGTAACCAAAAGCGACATTTCTCAAACTTGTCATAAATTCGATGATCCCGTAGTGTCTGTAGGACCAATCGCAAGTGTTTAGCATGATTAATTTCAGTCCGAGAATAGATTAGAATATCGTCAATGAACACTATAACAAACTGGCCTAGGAAGTCCCAAAATACTCGATTCATAAGGTCCAAAAACACGACAGGAGCGTTGGTTAGCACAAAAGGCATGACCAAAAACTCATAAGACCCATAACTGGTCAAGAATTCAGTTTTTGACACGTCATTCTCTCGAATTCGTAGTTGATGATACCCAGTCCTCAAATATTAGAGAAGTACGATGCTCCCCTTAATTGATCAAACAAATCGTCGATTCTAGGTAACGGGTATTTATTCATGATGGTTACCTTATTCAATTCACGATAATCGATACATAAGCGGAGGGAACCATCTATCTTCTTCATAAATAACACTGGAGCACCCCATGGTGATGTGCTACGCCGAATGAACCCTTGACCCAACAGTTGTTGAATTTGATCTTTTAACTCCCTCATTTCCAAAGGATCCATACGGTATGGAGTTCTTGTAATCGACCGAGTTCCCAGTGCCAAATCAATTACAAACTCAATCTCACGACTTGGGGGTAAACCCGGGATTTCCTGAAAGATATCTTCAAATTTCTAACAACAGGAATCGAATCTAGGGAAATAACTATTTCTCGTAATGTCTCCTCCTCAATACAATACAAGTGCGTGCTCGAACCTCCCTCCGAAAGAGGCATAGCCACTGAAAACATTTCTTGCCTTGAAATGGCAAAGACTATAATCCTCCCATAAAAATTTACCATAGCTCGGTATTTTACTAACCAGTCCATACCTAAAATAACGTCATACCCGATCATATCCAGGATGAGTAAGTCAGCCTCAAAGTACAATCAACTAAGGTTAATCCCTACCCTTTTATAAATAAAAATTATAAGTGAACCATCACCCGTGGAACACACCACACTAGTAAACATACTTTCGGCAGATTTAAACAATCCCGTCGAATGAGAAAAGTGACTAGCGATAAATGAGTGTGTTGCCCCCGTGTCAAATAACACTCGACCCATATATCCGTGAATGGGAAACGTACCCTCAATAGCTGGCAATGCTGGAGGAAACTAAGCATCCCGAATATTATACACACGCCCATACTTAAGTTGCCCATGATTTAGAGGGATGACTGGAATAGGTGCTGGAGGTGGTGGATGTGTTTGCATATTCTGAGGGCCTCTAGGCAACTGTCCCCCGTTGAACTGTGGATAAACTCTCCTCATGTGAACCTGTTCACCACACTGAAAATAATGGCCCGAAATTTTTTCTAGATGTCTGCTCCAATCGTTATTCCGAAATTGCACCGCACCTTGGCCCTGATGGCCTAGACCTCCATTACTCCCTCTGCCTACTTGGACCTGATGGCCTAACTGTTATTGCTGCTGAGCACCCTGACCGTGCCTAAAACCACCTCCGCCAAAGTTACAACCCCCAAAGGGTTATTTCTTAGACGAGTCCCCTTGTTGGAGGTCCCGCTCTTTCTACTTATTCCCAGACTGTTTGTGACACCCCGCCTAATAAAATACCGGGTGATCAGTCCTATACCAAATTAAAATAGGAATCCCAGTTGGTTCATCCTTAGCATCACTGTCGAAAACTTTTTAAAACATACTAACAACCTAGTATTCCAAAAGTTGGTGCCAAATTTTAACTTTTTAATTAACAAAACAGTACATGCGGAAACTAAATATAAACCATTCACACAACTGAATAAAACTCAACTGAATAATTAATTAAACAAATTTGTCGAATAAGCCATCGGCCACCAAAATGAAATCCAATACAACTATTCAACACCTGAATAAATTCATCTGAAAATTGCACTGAGAAGTCTGGGCGACAAGCCCTAAATAAAATTGAAACTGATACACGATTCCTACTCTAGGAATAAATGAACGATGCGTCTAATCCAAACTCCTGCTAGCATCCACATATGCCGCAGCTCCGTGTCCCTGGAATAGAATATCAGTCCTGGCGTCCCTGTGGCTGGACACCTAAAAGGTTTTGAAAATAGTTTATAGCAAGGGTTAGAACCCAAAACATTTTGAAAATATTTAGCAAGTGAATTAACTGCAGTAATTTAAAATGCATGAATGCGCTTCATATTTAAGTTAGTGTCGCACTCCCTTGTGGACATTCTCACCCCTCCACTATTGTGCAAACCTAATGGTTACCTTAACCCCCACCTATTTTTACTACCCCGTCCAACTAGTCCTGGTATAACCTCCCCTTGCCATACTACTCTAACCCGAGTATATTGATTCTTGAATTATAAGTTATCACACAATTAACTTAATTAATTCCTTCTTAAATAGTAGCATATAACCGTGTCACAAGTTATATAAAGTAAATACATCACACACTGTATTATTACCCGCATATAATATTGAATACCATTATATACGTACCTTTACTAAAACACCCACACATATAACATACGTATATCCATCCTTCCGAGTATACCCTCGTCGGATGATTCCCTCTAAAGTGCTATCCCACTAGGTGTGCTCACATAACCTAGTTACCCAAGTTGGATTCGCTCACCAACCTAGCCTAAAACATAAACGAAGTGGAGGCGGTCATATTCCTTCCCTGAAAGTGAGATAATCTCCTCACCCATATACCGGACGCTATGACCTAGGGATATACTCACCCTACTCCTCAAGTTAGGGGATTCACCCACATCGCGCAACCTCCCTTGATAGCACTAGAGTATATAAAATAAGTAAATATCTAATCACTGATATTTAATAGCACACATAATGTATACACACATCTATATATATACTATCACTACACCGTATATATATAATATAAATCCCTGCTTTACCGTGTACTCAAAAACCCGTAACACTGGCCTGTAATTTCACGAGTCTCTGGCCCGACTCAACTTAATTAATTTTCTCACTTAATAATTTCCATCTTCCCGAGTCTATGGTCCAATTATAAATAATAATACTCTACACAATAATTTATATGAAATTTGTCCAAGTCTATGATTCGACTCTTATTTAATTAATTTACCCATTAATTAATTAACACAAATCCGAGTCTGTAGTCCGACCCTCATTTAATTAATTTACACATTAATTAATCAACACAAATCCGAGTCTGTGGTCTGACTCTAATATAATTAATTCACACCTCAATTAATATACTATTTTCCCCGAGTCTATGGTCCGACTCTAATTAAATTAATTAACACACCTATTAATTTAATACCTTCTCGAGTCTATCGTCCGACTCTAATTAAATTAATTACCACACCTATTAATATAGTACCTTTCCGAGTCTATCGTCCGACTCTAATTAAAATAATTAACACACCTATTAATTTAATATCGATCCAAGTCTGTGGTCCGACTCCCAATTAATTAATTTACACATTAATTAATTCATACTAAACTGAGTCTGTGGTACGACTCTCATTTAATTAATTTACACATTAATTAATTTATACCAATCTGAGTCTGTGTCCGACTCTCATTTAATTAATTTACACATTAATTAATTTATACCAATCCGAGTCTGTTGTCCGACTCTCATTTAATTAATTTACACATTAATTAATTTATACTAAACCGAGTCTGTGGTACGACTCTCATTTAATTAATTTACACATTAATTACTCAATACCCTTCCCGAGTCTAGAATCCGACTCTAAATTAATTAATTGCAACATCAATTAATTTAATACTTTTTCGAGTCTACCTTCCGACTCTACTTTCATTAATTAACACATCCATTAATTTAAGAACTTGGTGTCACCCAACCATTCTCCCCGGACTCGCTCACTTGGCCCATACCTTAATATTTCCCGGGTTTATATTCTGACTTCAAATTAATTTACTCTCTCAATAATTAATTTAATACTTTGGTGTCACTTAACCAACATACCCATACTCGCTCACTTGGTCCATTTTTACATCTCATAATTTCATTCCCACATATTCGCCCACAATATGTCACACATTCATCTCAATAAATTTTCCAATTAGATTTACCTATAATTACCAACATACCCGGACTCGCCCACTTGGTCCATAATTAAATTGAATATGCTTCACCCAAAATTCTTACTTTAAGTCCCAATTCTTAACTTAAATTGTCAATTCCTAATAGCTATCCTTTGATCCCCTAGCTATTAAACTCTTTATAATTTTTCACCAATTAAAAATTATACCCAAGATAAAAACAAAATAAGGCAAAGCATCAACTGCCCGAACTGCCAAGTTTTTCCCATCGTCGATCGATCGATGGCCCCCGATCGATCCTTTCGTGGCAGTTCTTCTTCCCCACTGAATTCCACCATTAACGAAAATTCAAGGTTTGTAAACCTTAATTTCAACTTCTAATTAATTCATCCCACTACATAAGAATATTGGACTTTGATCTTATACATCATATACACTTTCTAGTATATGAATTTCTCAACTTATCTCACAACTTCCGAAATGTTTTTTTTTTCCATAAATCTTCATTAACATTGTTCTACAATTCCAACTTCCAGATTCAAATTCCACTATTTTATATTCCGGTTTCTCATTTAAATCAGATATCTATACTCAGAGATATACAACACAACTACTTCTTACTTTTAATCTCACTCAATAGTTCCATGAACAAAAACCCCATTTTCTACCCATTTATCCCCAAAACGGATTTAGATTTACACATCACTATGATATGAATTGATTATCATCAATTTAGAAATCACAACAGTTAACCACTTGCCTGTATTGTTCGTAGGGTATGATTCCGTTGGTGTAGAGATTGGTTGATGAAGAACACCCCAAATTAATCCCTTAATTTGGCTCCAAAAAACTCCCAATTGCTCTTGGTTTGCTTTTCCCCAATTTCCCTCTCAAGCCCTAGGCTTAGAATTTGTTTTTACTGCCGTTTAACACTTCCCCAAATTAGGTTATAACCCTTTATCCCATTTTTGGCCATATGGGCCTAATGAAAATGGTCTGAATCACTTCGTGTGGGCCCGGCTATGCTCAAAAATACCCCGAGACCCAATTACTACCCCCGAGTACTCTTTTCTAACTATCTCGACCCATTCGGACTCAACCGCGCACTCAGAATTTCCATCTGAATTATTGTTTGACATTTCCAAATTTCGACCTCAAAATGCGACATACGAGATTTTGAACCATTTAACTTAGAAGTCGCTAATTATAAATAGTTCGTCTCACTCAAATAAATTCTCCAAATCATAAATTTAAGTTTCTCCAATTTAAATATTTTTATAACTCCCAAAAATAATTAAATATTAAATTCTCAAAATTACGGGGTGTTACATACTCCCCCCCTTACGAAGGAATTTCGTCCTCGAAATTAAGATGAGCGTAATGTTCCAAGCTTCGCATATTACTCTCTAGTCATGTGCCTCTAAGCTCGCTATATCTATCCCATCCGCTTCTAACCATACATTACACAAGTATGCATTTAGATTAACAAGGGTGCCCATACACCCTATACCCGTGCTTAACCGCACGAAATTTGCCTTAATTAATCCGGGTGCCCATACACCCTATCCCCGTGCTTTACCGCACGAAAGTTACCCGACTATGCTAGTCGTAACCCGTAATTTAACTTCGAACCCCTAGTCATATCACACACACACACACACACACACACACACACATATATATATACACACGTATATATCTACTGCCCGGGTACCCAACCCATGTACTAATGTCCAAACATCTCCCCACAAAATACTTGTCTCTCAACATAAAAGTATATACGCTTACCCTCAATAAACCTCGAACTATCTCTCTTTGCTTGAACATAAATCTAACCACCCTGATTCACTTCAGTAAACATCCCTACTTACCGGGATAAAATGTGAGAACACAAGACCTCACTATGTGCCTATCGCACCAAGCAATACAACATATATACACACATATACATAAGCTAAACGCCTTCTCAGGTGATACCTAGTACCAATCATATCCTGGTGTCGCGAACACCAAAACTTAACACCACTATCCACAATATATAAATTCCATCGTTATCCAGTCGATATTTAGAAATTATTATCAACCCTACTTCCATAATTCTCGAAAGTAGTAACTCCTCGCATAATTCAAACCTTCACTCAGTGTACACCTCCACTCTCCTGTGAAGAACACCAAAGAAACTCTGCTACCCCACGAAAAGTTTATCCACATACTATGGCAGCTAAAGCCAACGCACCCACTAAATTCGACTCACCTGCGAACTCTAGTGAAAAATAAGTCTTATATTGTGACATCCTCTTTGTCACTCAAAAACATACCACACGCCCATAGGGTAAAAATAATTACCTCCATACTCCAACTGCAATGGCTGATCCTCGGGTTCCGAAGCATCTTCTCCCTGCCCGAAAGCGCCCATGCCTTGTTTTAGTGGATGTACATCCAGGACCTCATCTTGTAGTTGACCCCTTCCTCGCTTAAGATAATCTCTCTTCATATGTCTCTCTTTCACCACAAATGAAACACCTTATAATACATTCACCCTGCCACTGGTCCCTTTCATGCCGACCTTGTTGGAATTCCTGGCCATCCTGCCAATAGCCTCTAATTCTAAATTGTTTGGCATGATTTCCCTGTCGAAAATCCTGCCCCTGATCTCCCCCAGTTTGCTGCTGGGATACCCCACTGGCACTATTCCCTCCTACTTTATCCGACTGGTTAGTTTCCAGTCTCTTCCTGCTTCCTTTCACGTGGAAGCGATATTTCTGACAGTGCTGGAGTGTTGCGTTAACGACATCAGTATAATTTACTAATGCGGAATTACCAATTAGATGTTGTCTGATTATCCAGACTAACCAATCCACAAACCTTTACTTTCTTTATCTCTTCATCGTTTACCTCATCCGGTACAAAATTTGCCAACGAGTAAATTCTTCCTCGTAATCGGCCACGGAACGGTCCCCCCAGAGTCACCTCTTTAAGTGTTCTCCTCATTTCGATCTCAACTGCTGGAGGAAAATACGTGCGGTCGAATCGCACCCAAAACTTTGCAATAGCTAGTGTATCCCTTTCCACAACTGTGGTGATCGACTACCACAACTGTAGCGCTGCTCCCACTAAACTAAAAGTGGCTAGCATTTGCTTCCGCACTTCATCGCAATCTCCCATGCGTAGGTGACGCTGGATATCTCTCTTCCTTGATACGCTAGAACTACATCTGAACCCCCTTGCAATTCTGATGGGTGCCCACTCTTAAAAAACAAATCTCGTACTTGCTGCCACCCTGACGGCCCCGGGCGTCCTAAACATCTGGTGCCATTAACACTTGTGGCTGATTCCGTGGAAAGTACACTGCCATTGCGACCACCGTCGCTTTAACTGCCTATGCCACTAGTTCAATTACTTTTGATGACAAAATCATCTCCGGCCGTTGCTGTGGTAACTCTTGCTCCTGACGAGCCTCCCTAGTCTCATCTCCCCCTGCTGCCCTAGCTGCTCTCTCTCTCTCCTGGGCGACATCTGGAATGAGAATCGAATCGTATGAGCTCACTTCTCAAATATGAATTTGGCAGAAGAAAGTAATTGCGCATATGTATTGAGAATACAACAATCCTATGATAGGGCTCTATATCAAAGATTGTTAAGCTGAAACGTGAAAAGCCGCACAGATCCTAAGGACACTAGAACCCGATGATCAGATACCATCTGTGACACCCCGCCTAATAAAATATCGGGTGATCAGTCTTATACCAAATTAAAATAGGAATCCCAGTTAGTTCATCCTTATCATCACTGTTGAAAACTTTTTAAAACTTACTAACCACCTAGTACTCCAAAAGTTGGTGCCAAATTTTAACTTTTTAATTAACAAAACAGTACATGCGGAAAATAAATATAAACCATTCACACAACTGAATAAAAATCAATAGAATATTTAATTAAACAAATTTGTCGAATAAGCCATCGGCCACCAAAATGAAATCCAATACAACTATTCAACACCTGAATAAATTCATCTGAAAATTGCACTGAGAAGTCTGGGTGACAAGCCCTAAATAAAACTGAAACTGATACACGATTCCTACTCTAGGAATAAATGAATGATGCGTCTAATCCAAACTCCTGCTAGCATCCACATATGCCGCAGCTCCGTGTCCCTGGAATAGAATATCAGTCATGGCGTCCCTATGGCTGGACACCTAAAAGGTTTTGAAAATAGTTTATAGCAAGGGTTAGAACCCAAAACATTTTGAAAATATTTAGCAAGTGAATTAACTGCAGTAATTTAAAATGCATGAATGCGCTTCATATTTAAGTTAGTGTCGCACTCCCTTGTGGACATTCTCACCCCTCCACTATTGTGCAAACCTAATGGTTACCTTGACCCCCACCTATTTTTACTACCCCGTCCAACTAGTCCTGGTATAACCTCCCCTTGCCATACTACTCTAACCCGAGTATATTGATTCTTGAATTATAAGTTATCTCACAATTAACTTAATTAATAGTAGCATATAACCGTGTCACAAGTTACATAAAGTAAATACATCACACACTGTATAATTACCCGCATATAATATTGAATACCATTATATACGTACCTTTACTAAAACAATCACACATATAACATACGTATATCCATCCTTCCGAGTATACCCTCGCCGGATGATTCCCTCTAAAGTGCTATCCCACTAGGTGTGCTCACATAACCTAGTTACCCAAGTTGGATTCGCTCACCAACCTGGCCTAAAACATAAACGAAGTGGAGGCGGTCATATTCCTTCCCTAAAAGTGAGATAATCTCCTCACCCATATACTGGACGCTATGACCTAGGGATATACTCACCCTACTCCTCAAGCTAGAGGATTCACCCACATCGCGCAACCACCCTTGATAGCACTAGAGTATATAAATTAAGTAAATATATAATCACTCATATTTAATAGCACACACAATGTATGCACACATCTATATATATACTATCACTACACCGTATATATATAATATAAACCCCGGCTTTATCGTGTACTCAAAACCCCGTAACACTAGCCTATAATTTCCCGAGTCTCTGGCCCGACTCAACTTAATTATTTTTCTCACTTAATAATTTCCATCTTCCCGAGTCTGTGGTCCGACTCTAAATAATAATACTCTACACAATAATTTATATGAAATTTGACCGAGTCTATGATTCGACTCTTATTTAACTAATTTACCCATTCATTAATTAACACAAATCCAAGTCTGTAGTCGACCCTCATTTAATTAATTTACACATTCATTAATCAACACAAATCCGAGTTTATGGTCCGACTCTAATATAATTAATTCACACCTCAATTAATATACTATTTTCCCCGAGTCTATGGTCCGACTCTAAATAAATTAACAAACACACCTATTAATTTAATACCTTCCCAAGTCTACCGTCCAACTCCACTTAAATTAATTAACACACCTATTAATTTAGTACCTTCCCGAGTCTATCGTCCGACTCTAATTAAATTAATTAACACACCTATTAATTTAATATCGATCCAAGTTTGTGGTCCGACTCCTAGTTAATTAATTTACACATTAATTAATTCATACTAAACCGAGTCTGTGGTACGACTCTCATTTAATTAATTTACACATTAATTAATTTAATCCAATTCGAGTCTGTGGTCCGACTCTCATTTAATTAATTTACACATTAATTAATTTATACAAATCCGAGTATGTGGTCTGACTCTCATTTAATTAATTTACATATTAATTAATTTATACTAAACCGAGTCTGTGGTACGACTCTCATTTAAGTATTTTACACATTAATTACTAAATACCCTTCCCGAGTCTACAATCCGACTCTAAATTAATTAATTCCAACATCAATTAATTTAATACTTTTCCGAGTCTACCTTCCGACTCTACTTTCATTAATTAACACACCCATTAATTTAATAGCTTGGTGTCACCCAACCATTCTCCCCAGACTCGCTCACTTGGCCCATACCTTAATATTTTCCGAGTCTATATTCGGACTCCAAATTAATTTACTCTCTCAATAATTAATTTAATACATTGGAGTCACTTAATCAACATACCCGGACTCGCTCACTTGGTCCATTTTTACATCTCATAATTTCATTCCCACATATTCGCCCACAATGTGTAACACATTCATCTCCATTTATTTCCCAATTATATTTACCTATAATTACCAAGATACCCGGACTCGCCCACTTGGTCCATAATTAAATTGAATATGTTTCACCCAAAATTTTTACTTTAAGTCCCAATTCTTAACTTAAATTGTTAATTCCTAATAGCTATATTTTGAGCCCCTAGCTATTAAACTCTTTATAATTTTTCACCAATTAAAAATTAAACCCAAGATAAAAAGAAAACAAGGCAAAGCATCAACTGCCCGAACTGCCATGTTTTTCCCATCGTCGATCGATCGATGGCCCCCGATCGATCAATCGATCCTTTCATGGAAGTTCTTCTTCCCCACTGAATTCCACCATTAACGAAAATTCAAGGTTTGTAAACCTTAATTTTAACCTCTAATCAATTCATCCCACCACATAAGCATATTGGACTTTGATCTTATACATCATATACACTTTCTAGTATATGAATTTCTCAACTTATCTCACAACTTTCGAAATGGTTTTTTTCCCCATAAATCTCCATTAACTTTGTTCTAAAATTCCAACTTCCAGATTCAAATTCCACCATTTTATATTCTGGTTTCTCATTTAAATCAGATATCTATACTCAGAGATATACAACACAACTAATTCTTACTTTGAATCTCATTCAATAGTTCTATGAACAAAAACCCCATTTTGTACCCATTTATCCCCAAAACGGATTTTGATTTACACATCACTATGATATGAATTTATTATCATCAATTTAGAAATCACAAGAGTTAACCACTTGCCTAGATTGTTCATAGGCTCTGATTCCGTTGGTGTAGAGATTGGTTGATGAAGAACACCCCAAATTAATCCTTTAATTTGGCTCCAAAAGACTCTCAATTGCTCTTGGTTTGATTCCCCCCAATTTCCCTCTCAATCCCTAGGCTTAGAATTTGTGTTAACTGCCGTTTAACACTTCTCCAAATTAGGTTAAAACCCTTTATCCCGTTTTTGGCCATATGGGCCTAATTAAAATGGCCTGAATCACTCCGTGTGGGCCCAACTATGCCCAAAAATACCCCGAGACCCACTTACTACCCCCCGAATACTCTTTACTGATTGTCTCGACCCTTCCGGACTCAACCCCGCACTCAGAATTGCCATCCGAATTATTTTTTGACATTTCCAAATTTCGACCTCAAAATGCGACACACGAGATTTTGAACCATTTAACTTAAAAGTCGCCAATTATAAATAATTCGTCTCACTCAAATAAATTCTCCAAATCATAAATTTAAGTTTCTCCAATTTAAATATTTTTATAACTCCCAAAAATAATTAAATATTAAATTCTCAAAATTACGGGGTGTTACATTGTTGTGGTGGTGGGTAGTGTTCCACCGGCACCATTTCCTCCTTGTTTACTAGCCTGTACGGAATCTGCAATCTTCTTACTCCCCTTCAAGTGAAGGCGGTGATCCTGGAAATGGAGTAAAGTTGCATTCATCATATCGCCAAATGTTTGCAAATCTGGGTTCCCCAATAGGTGTTGCCTTATTCTCCAATTCAAACCCCCGACAAATTTTGAAATCCTCCTTTCTTCTGGAATTACTTCATCTGGCATAAAGTTTGCTAAACGAATAAATTCCTCTTCGTATTCTGCCACTGATCGCTCTCCTTGAACAACACCCTGTAACTTCCTCCTAATATCCTTCTGGACTGCTGGAGGAAAATATGTTAGATCAAACAAAACCCAAAATTTCGAGATAGTCATGGTATCCCTTTGTTCTGGAGTTGTCACTGACTCCCACCATTGTAGGTCTTCTCCTACTAGTTTAAAAGTGGCAAGAATTTGTTTATGCTCCCTTCTGCATTCCACCATTCTAAGATGGCGTTGAGTATCCTTTTTCCATTGATTTGCTACAATCACATCAGCGCCAGCCTGAAATTCTAGAGGGTGACCTTTCAGGAACGATTCTCTAACTCTTTCCTATACGGAAGGTCCCGTATGGGCTTGAACCACCGGTGCAGTCGATTGTTGGGCTTGTGGAAGCTGTTGTGCCTTAGAGGTCATTGTAGCGTTGACTGCCTGGGCAATAATATTAGCCACCCCCGTCGCATTTATTGTGCCTTCCGGTGGTGGAGGCTCTACATCATCTTCTACTCGATTTACCTTTGTCGGGCGACTTCTTCTAGGCGGCATCTGAGATAAAAGAAACTGAATCAATGTATAGTTAAAATAATTTATCTTCAAGGGAAAATCATAAACGCAGGTAAACAAAGCGATCCTAACAATAGGGCTCTATATCAAAGAACTCTATAGTAGAACATGATAAGTCCGCATAGATCCTAAGGACTCTAGAACCTAATGCTCTGATACCATCTGTGAAACCCCACTTATTAAAATAAGAGGTGGCCAGCCCGTTACTCCAATAAAAACAGGAATCATCAATGGTCCATTCTTAGCATCACTGTCGTAATAATAATGCGAGACAACCACCAAGTATTTTAGAAAACGGATGTCATATGATTTTGCAGGTTTAATAAAAACACTTGAGACAATCCAATTTGTAACATAAGGGGGATATAAATAAAGGCATATAATATTTTAATAAAAATTTTACAAAACATAACCGAATAAGCTGTCGATTAACAGACTAATACAAAAGGTTACACCAAGTGTTACAGCAAGTATAAATAATAACTGGGGAAACACGCCTGAATATACAAACATATCATAACCAGATTATCCAAAAGATTGATGCGTATATTACAAAATTCCAACAACATCCGCAAAATGTTGTAGCTCCTTGACACTGGGATGGCAAGATCATAACGGGCGCCCTTGCGGCGGAGCACCTGAACATAAATAAGAACCACACAAGAAAGAGAAATATAAACGGGTTAGGGCCCAGTTTGATATGATATACGTGTGAATAAAATCCATAACAGTTATGATTTCTAATGTCATAACAAGTTAATTTCGCTCTTCAATATCAGAATCATCCTCACCTCTAATTTAAATGCACATCCCAGTGCATACTAGATCATTATAAGTTACATTACCCATCTAATTAAGAGAAATAGTCAAATTTCATTTAACATGCTTAATTTGTGAAATTCATAAAATATAACTTCACGAGTCCATTTATTATTTGAGGCATCATATACCATAAAGTTAATTTACAGATTCATTAACTCATTCGCATGAAATTCCACAATCGTGAGAACAAATATAATCATAATATTACGGCTCTAAGACCATCCTTCCGGGAGTCACCCCACTAGATGCACCCCTAAATGCTATCATTTTCCATGGCCTATAATCAAGACCACCTAGGAACCCTAAATCGTGTCGCGTGGGAGGTGGACACATACCTTCGACAGTGAGTCATAACCATACTCGGAATAACCTCACTTCGAATAAAATAACCATACAATGTAACCATCGGTCCTATGGCCGAGGACTGTATTCTCCCTGCATTCACTAGCCAGTGGATTTACCTCATTTGCGTAACTTCCCTTATGATGACATTTAGAGAGGTATGTATATGCATGCCACAATTTCAAGATATGCCCATATAAAACATCCACTTTTTAAATTCACAAAAGTATACGTTTTTAACCATGTATACGGCAATTTAAAATGTACGTTTCTTATTTCCAAAACCATATGTGCATAATGACATAAGCTACAAAGTATAATTTCCCTTATACTAACCCCCGAGAGTCTATAACCATACTACCCAACTCTTCCCTAGTCCTAGACTCGCTTATTAGATAAAATAAGACATTAAGTCCCATTAAATAGTCCCCGAGATAAGCCCGAATACCCCCTCTCTAACCTAGGTTATTAGTTCCCCTATATAAGACTCTAATACTCTTTATTACTTCATATTAGAAGGTTCCTAAGCGTCGAATCTAAAATAAAAAGACTAAAAACCAAGTTGGAAAATTCCTATAAAACAACAAGATTCCGAATCGATTCGCCTAGGGGGAGAATCTTTCGCCCCTGAAAGCGAATTGATTCGGCTAAGAAAACCAGCCCACTGACTAAGCCCGAATCGATTTGGCCTTAACCCGAATCGATTCGATTCCTCAGACCTGTAGCCACCATTTTTAGCGAATCGATTCGCTGAGGAAGGCAAATCTATCGCCCTGGACGAGAAGCCCAGTAATGGCTACGGGTTAATATAAACCCTAAATTCCCCAAATCCATTTCTTCCATCTATAACCAATATCATCCATTAATAACTTCACCAAATCCTTCCTACACCATCATTAACTAATTTATCCAACTCCAATCATGTCTAGATCAAATACACAAAGGTTTAAACATCAAAATAATCAAAATTCATTTTTGGTTCATGTGGTGACAATTATTATGCAACACAAATATATAAGAGAAAGGAAATCACCAAGCAAGAATAAGGAATATAAAATAACAATCACACGACAAAGGATGTACGTGGTTCAGTAAAGATATGCCTACGTCCACGGTGGTGCAGTCAGTATTATTTCGATGTATCTCGGAGAGTGATTACAAAGAATATGACTTGTCCTTTGCCCCGAACCTAGGGTTTAATATATACATGTTCATTTTAGTAAGTGGGGGTGTTGGACTCTCCCACATTTTCCATCTCTCCCTAGAACGTCTCTTAATGGGAATGTGGGAGGAGATTGGATCATAATCAGTTTAAGAGATGGAGGGTCTGGACTTTGGGCTGCCACAATTGGGCTAGTCATCCAGGCCCATCATTTTAATTTCGGGTACCCACAATTGCCCCTAAGTTTGTTGGGCTATGCTTTGGGCTCAATAAATTTAAATGATTTGTCATAATGGATTTTTTGTACATCGTGAAACTCTTCAAAAGTTAGAGAACTGATTCTGGCGGCACCCGCTTCGGGGTCTGTGCACTATGATTAGTAATACTTCAAGGTTTTATTCAGAGCAGCCACTTTTCGACCGTCGTTTCAACCTTCTTAGCATTCTTCCATTTCCTGTGAGCTTTAGCGATTCACACTCTCTTCGTCTAGTCTTTATTTTCATCACTTTTGATCTTTTTCGTTGTTTGGGCTTATGATTCTCCATTATTCAAGTCGAACTTTTATCTTGTAAGTCTCATGTGCCCTCTCTTTGTATTTTTCCTTTGAATTTGTAGTTCCTTTAGGGTTTTTCGATGGCAAAGACTGGTAATAGGTCGATCTCTGAGTTTAGGAAGTTTTACAACATTCCTGAGTGGGTAGAGATTGAGTGCGCCTCTCCCCCTAAAAACGTTAGAGAGATAGAGGATGCCCATTAGATCCATATTTTGCTTCTTTCCCAAGGGGGACTTACTTTTCCTCCCAACAATCTATTCTTGCATTTCTTTAGTTATTTCAACATTGTTCCCGCACAGTGTTCGCCCAATGTGTGGAAGATAATCAATGGTGTTCATAGAATAAACCACTTATATGGTACTAAGTTAGGGCTCGCCGAGGTCTGTTTCTGCTATTCTTTTTCTCGGACTAGTTCTGGCGTTCTCTATCTCAAAGCCAGGAGTCCTGACAGGGTATTGGTAGTAAACCTACCTGATTCCCATAAGGATTATTGGCAAGAGGGCTTCTTTGCTAGAAATTGGCAGTTGTCTCCCCAGTTTGAGGGGTTGAGGGCTGATAGGTTCTCTGTTCCCTTTTTTGGGGAAGAATACATAGGTAGACTTTGCTATGTTCCTTCAAATTCTTTTACTGATTTGTTATCGTTCTGACTTTTCCTATTTTTTCTTCAGCGAGGTCGAAGAACTTGGAACCTTTTCTCAGCGAGGTTCATCTTTCTGAATTGGTCAAGGCCTGGAATATTAGGGAGCCTTTAGATGACGGTGAGCACCCCCGATCTGCTGCTTTCCTAATCGAATATAAGAACATTGGTTCCAATTTTATAGCGAGGTCGGTGGACAGTAATCCTGAGTTTGATACCTCCGAAGAGACTACTGCGGATCCTATTCAGTTGGACAAGGAGGAGAGAAGCTCTGAAAGCGATATCGCAGGTGGTGCTGGAGGCAATTTGGGTGAAGGGAGCTCTATCAGTAGCGACTCTTCTGATTCGGGGGAAGTTTCTGAAGTTTGAGAATCATCGAGCACATCTAGCAGTTCAAGCGAGAAGATGGTTTCTCCAAGAAAAAACCTGATTCGGGATGATGATGACGACGATCATGTGCTCCTCGCTCAGAGGTCAAAGAAGCAGAAGTTTAGCACTGGGGCTGTAGCTACTGGCTCTCGGTCTTCTACTCTGGAGTAAGAAAGGAAGAGGAGAGAGGAAGAGTAGATGAGAGAGGGGGAGAGAAAAAAGGAGGAGGAAAGGAAAATGATGGAGGACAAGAAGAGGATGGAGAAGGAGAAAGAGTAAGAGAGGAGGAAGATGGAGTCAAGGATGAAGGTTGGGCAAGCCTTAGTCCCAGTGTCTGCCTTGCCCGAGGGAGCCTCAGTTGTCGTTTCCCCTCAATTGGCTCCTGCACTGCTCGAGAGGGAATTTCTTCCAACAGATCGCCAAAGGGCACTGGGGTCTGATCAATTGGCCCTTCAAGCTAGCCAGAGGCTAGCCCTGGTAAGATCTTTTCCATTTTCTAATACTTTAACAAATTTTGGTTGTTTCTCCTTATTGATCGTTCTCCTTTTTTATCTCTTCTTCGTTTCTGGCAGTTCGTGACAGACTTCTTCGTGTTCTATCGCTCTCGCGATGAGCTGGTGAGAAGGAATGGCGAGCTGGAGCAGCAGAAGTCTTCTCTGGAAGTCAGGGGTACTCAACTGGAGGCTGATTTAAAGACTGCTGACACCGCCCGAGTTTCTTCTGATCTGGCCCTCGTCAGTTCCAATCGAGAGAGGAATGCGGCGGTTAAAGAGCTGGTCGAGCTGAGATAGGTCTATGACTTGGTTTGCTCGAGCAAGTTGACCATCGCAGAGGAGAACAAGGTGCTAATTGAGCAGCTGAAGGAGAAGGAATCCCAGGCAGCCACCATCAAGGAGGATTCATACAACTCTGGGTGGTCTGCTGTATATGAAGACTCCGAGGTCTAGATAGGCTACATCAGTCATCTGAACTTCAAGAAAGGCTGGAACAAGGCCCTGCTCGCTGCTGGTGTGGATGTTGCATCTCCTCTATTCGATGAGCACGACCCAGGGCCGAGGCCAGTTATGGATGAAGTCCATGTCCCTACTATTGAAGGCGCTGACCCTGTCTCCCAGACAATCTCTGCTGACGTTCCCCTTGTTGTGGCTACAGAGGCTATCCCTGCTGAGGGGGGTGTTCCTGCTGATGCTGATAAAGGGAAGCATCCATCGACTTCTGGGCAACCTGAGATTGCTAGTTAATTTATTTTTAGGATTATTTTTGTATTTCTACTTGTAATTTTCCCAGTTTCTGCTCGATGTACTTTAACTTTTATCAATGAAATGAAAAGGCTTCTTTTTCCAGTGCATTGATTGATTTTCATCTCCATTGCCCTTTTATGTCTTGTAGTTGAATGAGGAAGAAGAGTATATTCCTGCCACATCTCAATTGGGCAGGACTCTTGGTCCCAATGCCAGTCCTCAAGTTCTTCAAGCCTTTGTTAGGCTTTGCAAATCTCTTAGGTCAAGGAATTAAAAGTGTAAGGATCAGTCTGAGCTTGTGGCCAAGCTTAAGGACAGGCTCCAGGAGATGGAAGAGGTTGGTGCTTCAGTGCAAGAAGAGGTTGGTGCTTCAGTGCAAGAAGAGGTGAATGCGTTGAGAACAAAGATTCTCGATGCTTCTGAGATCAACCAGGTTAGGGAGATTCTTCAGCAAGAAAATGAAGCTTTAAGGAAAGAGGTCTCGCATCTTAGGGAGCATGCGCCGAGCACCGCTCCTGCAGTATTGCGAGGCTCTTCATCGACGCGAGCTAGGGCTGGCTCGAGCGACGTTCCCCCTGTGCCGCGAGGTTCCACTGGTCCATTCGTTTCGCGAGCTGGTAGGAGCTCCAGGCGTTCAGATAGGGAAATGGAAGAGCTCCGCAATGATGTCCAGCAAGCATATATGATTGCTGCTGGGCTTCAAAGGGACGTTACTCAGCTACGGCACCTGTTTAAAAAAGGACCTCGGCAAGTATGGGCCGACGGTTATGACCAGGGTTGGTTAGATGCTCCGATAAGGCTGGTAGAATTTGAGGATCTTGCCTTCATCAGGGGGTGGTTGAGTGCTTTGAAGGAGATGCAAGTTCCAAGGAACTCTATGCTCTGGTATCGTCACGAAATATCTCCTTCCACTCGGATGCCCAATCCCTTCCGGAGAGATGATCAGTGGATACCCATCGATGCTATCCCTCGACAGCTATTGGAGTCGGATGCTAACGAAGCCGAGAAAGAGTTAGTTCCTGCTCCTGATGATGGACGAAGAACTCAAGCGGCTGATTATCTCATTCAGAGGCCTCACCCCCACTTAGATTTTGCGAGTAGTTACTCTGTGTATTTTGTATTAAAGTGATGTCAATATTTTGGGCGAGCTCTCCGGCTAAACATGTACTGTACTTGTTGTAAATACGGTGGATTAATATAAAATTTCTATTTTGGGCTAATTTAGCCGACTAAACAAGTGTATTATATTCTCCATATTCTCGCTCCTTTAATATCTTTAAGTTTGTATTATTACGCAAGTGTCCTTCCAGTCCACTATAGTATCGAGATACCATTGTGCACCACTTTACCTTTTAGGTCGTGTCGTCACACTCCCTTAGGCCTAAGTGTGGCAATTGGCAAGGACACACCTGGTGTTGGATGCTTTATCCGATCAGGATTTTATTTAACCAAAGATGGTTTGGCGACCAGTTTTAATTTGTCCATATTGCCTAAGGATCTCCTTTAGGGCTTCATATATTTCCAGGGGCAATGCTAAGAGGTCTTTCGTGTTTCGTAACGAAGACCTGAGGAGGGGCATTTCCCTGCTATGGTGTAATGATAAGTGTGTGTCATAAAATTTATTTATTGACATCTCATAAAATGCAAGTTAGTTGACTGACACTTCGTAGAATGCAACTGCCAAATAACTTTTTATTAATGACAAGGAAATAAACTCCCAGTTTCACAATCAAAGATAAAAAGAAGAATCTAAAAATAGAATTTCTTAAGGTTGGCTGCATTTCATGCTCGGGGTATCTTTCTGTCTTCCATTGTTTCCAAGTGATAGGCTCCTTGCAGGTCGTCTCTAATTATCTTAAATGGTCCTTCCCAGTTTGGCCCTAGCTTGTCGTCCGATGATTTTACTGCGCTGCCTAGGACTTTCCTTAGGACATAGTCCCCAACTTGGAATGCCCTTGGGTTGACCCCTTTGTTATAATGCATTGCGAGTTGCTGCTGATAGCTCGCTAGTTTTATTAGGGCTAGCTCTCGGCACTCGTCATCTAGGTCGAGCTCAGCGAGCAAAGCTACATCGTTATGGCCCTGGTCGACAAGCTGGACCTCATTGTTGGTAAGCCTGCTTCTAATGGGATGACGATTTCCATTCCATATGTCAGCGAAAATGGAGTTTCCCCCGTTGCTCATCGTGGAGTGGTTTGGTAGGCTCAGAGAATACGTGGTAATTCGTTTACCCATGCGCCTTTGGCTTGCTCTAATCGTTTCTTTAACTCGTCGGTCACTGTCTTGTTGGAAGCCTCGGTTTGTCCATTGCTCTGAGGATAGGCCATCGAGCTAAAATGGTGTCTGATTCCATGCTCGTTGCAGAAACTCTGAAAGGATCCGCTCTCAAACTACATTCCATTGTCAGTGATGATGGTTCTGGGGATGCCAAAACGGGTATTATATTTCTCCATATGAACCTTACCATATCTGCATCTCGAATGTTCGCTAGGGGTTCTGCCTCGATCCATTTGGTGAAGTAGTCAGTCGCGACCAGCAGATATTTGCGATTGCCGGTGGCGGTAGGAAGTGGTCCTACGATGTCTATCCCCCATTGGGCGAACGGTCATGGGTTGGATAATGATTTTAGGTAGCTAGCAGGTTGGTGGACCATAGGAGCGTAAAGCTGGCATTTCAAGCACTTGCGGACATACACCGCAGAGTCCATTTGCATATATGGCCACCAATAGCCCTCCTTCATTGCTCGGAAAGCTAGAGATCTTCCTCTAGTATGGATTCCACAGATTCCTTCGTGGAGCTCATGTAGAACTTGCTCGACATCCTTTGGGTGAACGCATTGGAGGTAGGGACCAGAAAATGATCTCTTGTATAGCCTGCCCTCAGGAGATAAGTGAAAGCGAGCAGCTTTGACTCTTATCTGGTGAGCAGTCTTCTTATCATCTGGAAGTGTGCCATCCGTCAAATAGTCCCTTAATGGGTCCATCCAGCTGGGTGCAAACTCAATTTGGAGAACCTGCTCCACGCTTGGTAGCTCGCTGTTACGGTTAATGCTTGGGTGAGAGAGTAAATCGATGGGGATTATTCATTTTAAGTTGGAATCGACCGCTGAACGCAGGGCTGCTAGGGCGTCAGCATGGCTGTTCTGCCCTCTGGGAAACTGCTGGACATTGATCTCTTCGAAGCTCACCATTAGTCTTTTCACTAAGGCGAGGTACGTTGTCATTCTTTCATCTTTTGCACTGTAATCTCCACTTATCTGATTGAATACTAATTGAGAATCGCCGAACACCTGTAAATGCTTTTCTCCCAAAGTGTGCGCCTTTTGGAGGCCGACTATTAAGGCTTCGTATTCTGCTTCGTTGTTGGAGGCTGCAAATCCAAGCCTGATTCCTTGTTCAAGGATTATATCCTCTGGAGTGATGAGGACATGCCTACACCTGCCCCATTTGAGTTGGAGGCTCCATCAACGAATAGTTTCCAGGTTTCCATTATTGCGTCGTTCCCCTTTTGTCTTGTTGTTGGAGGCTAGTTGGAGGGTTCCTCACCTGTGAATTCAGCTATGAAATCAGCAAGGATCTGCCCCTTGATTGCATTACTTGGTTGAAATTGGATATCGAATCGTCCGAGCTCGACTGACCATTTAGACAGTCTGCCCGACAAATCAGCCTTCCTCAGGATTGCTTTAAGGGGGTGTGATATAAGGACGATTATAGTGTGGGCTTCAAAATAGTGTTTTAGCTTCCTCGAAGCCACTACTAGTGCAAAGGCGAGCTTTTCCAGTGAGAGTTACCTCTTTTCGGCGTCAAGTAGGGTTTTGTTCGAGTAATAAACGAGGTACTGGATTCCTACAACTTCGCACATCAATGCAGAACTGACAGTGTGGTTTGAAACGAAGAGATACAGGTACAAGGGATTTGCTTCCTGTGGTATGATGAGCAGTGGTGGGGAACTAAGGTAAGCCTTGAGCTCGTCCAGTGCTCGCGAGCAATCTGGGTTCCACTCTACCGTTTTATTCCCCTTTAGAAGCTGGAAGAAAGGCTTGCATTTCTCGGAGGATTTAGAGATAAAGCGATTTAAGGCAGCGAGCATGCCAGTGAGCTTCTATACGTCCCGGATTGTTCGAGGAGGTTATACCCTATTAATTTCATCGATCTGGTCTGGGTTAGCCTCTATGCCTCTCTTACTGACCAAGTACCTAAGAAATTTTCCTGACTGGACACCGAAAGAACACTTGCTCGCATTAAGTTTCATTCGTTATTTTCTGAGGATTTTAAAGGTGTTTGACAGGTCCAAAAGGTGGTCTTCTTTCTTCTTGCCTTTGACGAGCATGTCATCGATGTAGACCTCTATGGTGTCTCCCATCTGGTCCCTGAACATCTTGGTGACCAGCCGCTGGTAGATTGCCCCTGCATTTTTTAGCCCAAAGGGCATGACCTTGTAGCAGTATAACCCAACTGTGGTGATGAATGCTATTTTGTCTTGGTCTGGGGCATATAAAGGGATATGATGATACCCTGAGTATGCGTCCAGAAAACTCATTCGCTCGTGAGCTGGAGTGGCGTCTACCAGTTGGTCAATTTTTGGGAGGGGGAAACTATCTTTAGGGCATGCTCTGTTGAGGTCAGTGAAGTCGATGCAAACTCTCCACTTCCCGTTGCATTTTGCAACTACTACTGGGTTGGATAACCACTCGGGGAATTGTACCTCCCGTATGGAACCTGGATCCAGCAATTTTTCAACTTCTTTTTCCATGGCTTTTGCTTTCTCGGGTGCAGTTCGCCGTGCCTTCTGCGTGATTGGTTTGAAGGTGGGATTGATGTGCAACTGATGACAAACCATACTAGGAACAATTCCAGGCAACTCGTATGGTTCCCACGCGAAAACATCTACGTTGTGTCTCAGTAGAGTTGTCAATTCCTTCTGTTCCTGGTCAGTGAGAGAGGCTCCAATCAAGAAAACTCTGTTACTGTCGCTATCACCAGCTGTAACCTCTACCAGGTCTTCGACGACCCTCTCAGAGGGGAGGATCCTGGTCTCCTCTACTCCAGGTCTTTCGTACTTTAATTTCTATTTAGAAGGTGTCAGACCTTCTTGTTCTTCAACTTTATCGCTGAGCTGATCGGCCTTCTTCTCTGGCCTTGGTCGAATGGCTGCTATGAAGCACCTTCTTGCCATCGCTTGATCGTCGTGGATCTCCATTACTCCTCGTTCGGTTACATACTTGAGTTTCTGATGGTAGGTCGAGGAGACTGCTTTCATCGCATGGAGCCATCCTCTGCCGAGGATGGCTTGATATGGCGAGTCGATGTCAACCACCAAAAACTCAATCATCTTGGAGACATTTCCCGCGCGTACTGGTACTACAATTTTTCCCAGGGGCATAGTTATTTTTCCAGCGAAGACAACTAAAGGGACAGTAGCTTCCTTTAGGTCGGCGACGCTTAACTTCAATTTTTTGAATAAATCGAGATACATTACCTCGAACGAGCTTCCTTGGTCGACGAGCAACTTGTCGACGTCAAAGTTAAATATCTTGAGGGTAATGATCACAGCATCGTGATGTGGGGTTCTCACTCCCACCAGATCTTCATTTGTGAAAACAATATGCTTATTATAATTGACGTCATCTGCTCCTCGATGCTTTCCTGACTGTGACTTTGCTGGATCGATCTGAAAAGCTTGCATCACCGCTGTAAGTTTCTTCATCTCCATTCGAGCTTAATTTCCTTGGATCTGTCTGGCGTCAGAGGCCCCATGAATTACCGCGAACTCATGTCCAGCATCATCGTCGAGCACGTTGTCGGGCCTCACCTCTCTATTGGCAGCCGCTTTCTCTGCCTTCTTCTCCACGAACTCGTTCAAATGCTCAGATTGGGCTAGCTCTTCGAGGTGGGACTTAAGAGCTTTGCAATGCTCAGTCTTATGTCCTCCCTCTTTGTGAAAGGCACATCTCAGCGCACTGTTCCTCTTTGAGGGATCTCCTCTCATCTTCCTGGGCCACTTGATGAATGGCCCGTCTTTGATTTTTGTGAGAATTTTGTAAATTGGTTCCTTGAAGACGGTGTTGACCTCCTGAAATGCTTTCGACGCGTCATTATTGCCTCCATTTTTGGAGCCATTTTTGCCCCCACTTTTTCCCCCTTTCTTCTGGTTCTCAGTTTTGTCACTGCCTTTGGCAGGGAGCTTGGTTCGACCGTTTTCCACTATGACGAGGCGGGTCACATCTTCCACCTTGGCATACTTCTCGATGCGGGCCATTAGGTCGTCGATGGTCATGGTTTCCTTCTTCATTAGGGACTGGTATAGAAGGGAAGAGCTGGGTAGTCCGATTTTAAAAGAGGCCACTGCCACTTGTTCCGAACAATCCTCGACCTCGTTGAATAACTCCCAGTACCTCTTCGCATAGTCTCAGAGGGTCTCTTGAGGCGTTTTCTTCATCATCAGCAAAGCATCCATCCTTTTGGGATGGGAGCTACTAGTAATGAATCGGGCCGTAAAGAGCTCGGCCAGGGATTTAAAACTCCTGATGGACCAGTCAGGGAGCCTTTCGAACCATTTATGCACCACGTCATGCAGGCTCGAGGGGAAAATTCAGCACATTAGTGCGTCCTGATGGTTCCAGAGGGTCATGGCCTGTCAGTACTGCCTGACGTGATCAATGGGATCAATCTTACCGTCATAAATTTTGAACCTTGGAATGGCAAACTTCTTGGCGGCTTCTTCTTCTTCAATTTCTTTCGAGAAAGGTGATTTCATCTGGGTTTTGAGAGCTCGCCTAGCGAGCTCTCGGGTCGATCTGGTACCGTGATGGGCAGAATGCTGGTCCATCTCCCTTCGGACCAGATTTTGTATGTTCTCGTTGCTGCGAGTAGGGCTCTGGTAACTGTGAGCTTTTCGCAGCTGCTCGCGTAGGTCGTCCTCTGACTCGTCTCCCTCAATTTTTTGGGATCCTCGCCTGGGGCTCCTTTCTCTGCTGCGAGACTTGCTCGCCTGAGGGCTAGGAGTGCGGTACGAACGTCTCCTGATATCATGATGGAGCTCTTTCTCCAGTCTCTCTAATCTTCTTTTAAGGCGAGCATTCTCAACCTCGTGTCTGCGAGAAGACTCCCTCTACTCGTGGAGCCTTGCCTCATACGCATCAATCAGTCTGGATATCTGCATGGACCTTGCTGGTCCTGGCTTTCTTCTGAGGCCGACCTTTCTAAGCGAGCCCTCTGATCTGAACGTCGAATTTCAGATCTAATCCTGTGAGGAACATGTGGTTCTTGAATATCCCCTGCCTGGGGAGCATTGCTACTGTGACCTGACATTTTAAACTCCTTTTTTGGTGTGGGCTTTCTCAGGGAAGATAAACGTTCCCACAGACGGCGCCAATTGTGGTGACAATTATTGTGCAACACAAATATATAAGAGAAAGGCAATCACCAAGTAAGAATAAGGAATATAAAATAACAATCACACGACAAAGGATGTACGTGGTTCAGCAAAGATATGCCTACGTCCACGGTGGTACAGTCAATATTATTTTGATATATCTCGGAGAGTGATTACAAAGAATATGACTTGTCCTTTGCCCCGGATCTAGGGTTTAATATATACATGTTCATTTTAGTAAGTGGGGGTGTTGGACCCCCATGTTTTCCATCTTTTCCTAGAACTTCTCTTAATGGGAACGTGCGAGGAGACTGGATCATAATCAGTTTAAGAGATGGAGGGTCTGGACTTTGGGCCGCCACAATTGGGCTACTCGTCCAGGCCCATCATTCTAATTTCGGGTACTCACAGTTCAAACTCAAGAACATTAACTATAAATACAAATTATTCACACTAAATCATACATTTTTCAAGTTAAAAACTTGCCTCAAGATTGTAACCTCGGATTCTTCCTCGTAGTAACGATTCCAATCTTGAAATGGCAATTCTCCTCTCTCTCTCCTCTTTCTCTCAAGTTAGACACAAATGAGCTCTAAATGCTTTTGCAAGACTAAAATACCCAAAACATCCAAAATACATTAGGTCTAACATTTACTACACACTAAAAATGACTCATAACGTTATAATTAAGTTATAACTAGTCAAAAGTACCCCGGAACCCAAAAACACACCTGGCACTTATTTTGAATATCTCAACCATTTGCGGACTAACCGTGCCCTCTAAACTGGCATCCGGGATATCGTACATTATTTCATGTTCCAACATCATATTAACTCTTTAATAATAACCTAATCGGAATATAAGTCATAACCGTCGCTTAAAGCACAATGACGCAACAAGATATAATGTTACACTGTTTATATTCGCTTAACAGTAAATATGCAAAACTCGGTAAATATTATCTCTTAAATCACTTAAAGTAATATTTACTTCAATTTTCTTTATTTTATATAATTAACCCACATGACAATTAATATAAAAATAATTACTCATAAATAAAGGGTATTACAGATAATACGGTATACAAACGGGAATTCGCAAATTCGTACTCAAGATACAATGAAGCGATTGCATTGTCTGCAAATTGTATGTTTGAAGACTTTCCTTGGATGCAGCAGCGAAGAACAGTCAATCAAGTTCTGATTCTGTTTCTGTGCACAAAACAGAATAAGATAGTTTTTGTATCTCCTGAAAATGTAGGTGAATAATTGCTGGGGTTTTGGAAACTCTGGAACTGGGTTAATCTGAATAATGTGCAATTTCGAAATTGGCAGCCTTTATTTATAGGAAATGAAAGGATGTGTCTCAAGTGTCATGACTGTTAAATTAACAGTCTTAATTAAATTCGAAATGGTATGATTGTTAATTATCAATAGTCATAAGCCACTATCATGCAATCACAATTTCATTTTTAACTACAAATTATATGAAAAAAAATACCTTTTTTCATGAAGCTTTGATTTGTTTGTAGACCTTGCATGTCTTGAGAACAACTTCCTAAAAGCTTCTTCTTGTTCCCTCTTCAAGCTCTTTTCTGTTCCTTCCCAAATGATCCAGAATCACTCTGAAAAAACAACCAGAAATCCAAAATATGAAAAATTGTGTGTTATTGTGTACCAAATAGTGGAGATTGGTTCACTATATATAGGGTGGAAGGGGACCCGAAATTCCCCTTAAAACTCACAATCTACCATCCACTAAAGTATCTAAAGAGACTCATAAGCCACTAGCGTCTCTATAGCGCACTGTCCCCCGCGCGCGTGTGCGTGTGTACGGTGTGAATCGTATTAGAACTCTCTTGAATAGCCCTCTTAAATGCTTGATGAAGTAACTCTTCATCTTCCATATCTATTTATTAAGTGCACACATTTCTTATATTTTTTTAATGTGGGATACAAAGATTGCCAACTTCTTTTATACCTTAGTAGATTTCACTTAACTTGATTCATATTTCGATGTGAAACACTCTCACTCTTATATTGAATTTATTTTTCACTTTTCTCCACACACACTTTTAAAGTGAAGCAAACTTTCACAGACAATTATTACTCACTTATTTTAAAAACACCTTCCACATATATAGGTATCATTTTCGTTCCTTAGATTGTCATGCTTCCCTAAATTGATTTGAGTATGCAGCGTGCTTGACTGACACTACACGTATCCCCTAATATTGTCAAGACTTTCCCCTTTTCTTTTTTGTTTCTTTTTTTGTTTATGTACAAAAATATATTCGACAACAACATAAGTTGATGTTGAACTGAAAAAATTTGTACTCGTTTGTTTAGAGGTTAAATGGCGGGGAAGATGAAAATCATCCACATCCCCAGCTATTTTGTACTTTCTTAAATTGATGGACAAAAACCAATTGATAACATAAGGCTAGGAATTCTACTTTTCTCTACTAACAGAGATTTTAACTTATATCCTCAAAATGGGGACAAAAGGAGAAATAAGAAAATTGTTTAGCGCATGACACGCTAAATGCTAGTAATCACGGGAGTGTCAAAATACTTTTGGCATTATTGGTCACATGACAATAGTTCTTTTTAGTATAGCTTTCTAGCCACAAGGTGTCCTGGAAGCATCTGATTGGACCTGTCCTGGTTTTCTCACTCTTGTGCTTGGCTTCAATCATCCTCCACTAGAGTTGCAGTGCTCCTGTCATATCAACTTGGTGTCAATTGTTTATATTCTGTTCAGCGAAAACTCGTGTTACCAATATTTTCTTATACTCAATCTCAAATGAATACCAGGTTTTGAAAATCAAATAATTTTAGAAAAATTATTTTTCAAGTAGTTAGATCATTGCTCACTCATAGGTAGTGTATAAATGGTCAATCGTGTAATCTCATATAATTTTATATACTATTTTTCTAAAACATAATTATTAATTTGAGACAAATAAAGTAATATTTCATGAAAGTGGCAAAGTGTAAAAATGGTAAAATAGTTGTGGAATTTTGATTGGTGTTTCGTTTCATTGGCATAATTGTTGTTTACATGATATTTAAAGTGTGATGACAATCACTCTCATGCGGTACTTTAAGTGCCAAGCGAAAGATTATATAGGTCTGACAATAAGATCAATCTTTATGGGTAGTGTAATGGGATAAATTTGTTGTACACATGTATGTTGTGAGTAAGATAAAAGGGTATATATGAACGTTTGTAGGGTAAAAAATAACAAATATAGAATTGAATTAGTATGTGCTTTATGGGGTCCGGCTTAAACGGAAGAAGTTGTTCCGCGCTAGAATGAAAAAAAAAAGGACAAAAAAATTAGAAGCCTTCAGCGGAACATCTTGTTCGGCCTAGGCAAATGAACAAAATATGTTTATTTCTGATTTCTACCCCATATATTTGCAACGACTTTATTAATTTAAGGCAACGGATTTTTTTTATGGCAACGGCTACTTTTTTTTTTATGGCAACGGCTATATTTAATTGGGTTGGTTGGGTAGTTGGTTGTTGGATGGAGATAATAAATATCGTGTCTTAACTTAATTAACAAGAGTTTGGGGAAATAAGGTAAATAGGAATAAGCCTTAGGCGTCACATCTTCTTCCGCCTAAGGAATAGTGTCAAAAACCCTTGGGCGGAACATCTTCTTCCGCGGTAGAAAATGCCCATTTAAACGGTGTCGCATTGGTTTCGTGGTAGGGTAAATTTACACTGCGCACATCATTTTTATGATTTTACAATAGGTAAATTTGAGCTAGTATAGTGTATTTTTAGACTACCCATAAGGGTTGCTCTAACAAAGTAGATGCAATCTCGAATGTCGTAACTAAGGTAGCAAATCGTAAGTTAGTTGATCGGATTGTATTCTTAATTATATATACCAAACTTCGAAGTGTTTTTTTAATGATATATATAGGATAATGAGGGAGATAGCCATATATCCCTAATATATATATGGTTGTAGACTTATAAGACGATTTGAAGTAATCTCGAATCTCTCAAAAGAGGTAAACCATGATTTTTTTTCCCATCATGTTATGTAAGAAAATACTATTAAGATACCAATTATTCCAATTTGAAAAAATTAAAGAGTATGAAGTTTCAACATTTTTAAAATCCATACAACACGTGACACTCTTTTCTCACCCATTTTACTTCGCTTGATTTTTTTCATAAGACACACACTTCCTTTTGAAGTTTCTTCAACTCATTTTTAAGTTTCTTATTCATTCCTTAAAAATCGATTCTTCTTGAAAATTTAGGATATAAATGTTGCTCATCCCTATGAAGTTTGTAGCAAAAAGGCCTCAAGTGTCCTCTCATAGAGTGATAAGAACACTTATAGGTTTGAAATAGTTTTGAAGTAAAATATAATGTTTCTTCTTGCAAAATGTTGTTCTCGTGGGTTTCGAAAAAATCTTTTTGTTTTGAAATGACTTGAATAATGTCTAAAATGAGGACCTTCATTTTCAAAAAAAAAATCTTTCATTTACTTGTTTTTGAGATCTTGGAACAAATTTAGGTTGATTGACATTTCGATTCATCACAACTTTATCAATGTTAACATCCATGCTCCTGACATAAAATACCTTCTCCTCAAATTCTTTTCCTTTTAAAACCACCTTTTCACTCTTAACTTGGAAACATCTTGAGTATCATTCTTCTTTTCACGCACAAATGTCATTGAAGAGTTAGTAGGAGGATCAAAATAGTCAAACCCAATGCCTTTAATACCATTAGGAATTATAGATATTTAGAAAATCATTTTGTTCATTTTTGGGGATCTATCCTTTAAAGCAAGTTTCACCTTTAGAGCATTCGCCAATTCATTCTTAAAAAAATAACATCTTTTTTATACTTTTTTTCTTTGAGTTTGAACATTTTGAGTTCCTTTTAAAGCTCATATTTCATTTCAAGAAAATTGCCTTTTTCTTTTTCAAAATGTGCATTCTGATCATTGACACATTTAAGCTAACGCTTGAGTTGCAAAATCATTTCATCCTTTTATTTTATCAATCCACTCTCCTCTTCAAATACTTTAATCTTATTTCGAATTTTGATGTTAGACTTTTTCAACTTAAGTGACTCATGAAATAATTTGTTGTATGCGTAATTGAGTTCACTTATTTCTTCATCATCACTCACATTATTCTCATTATGAGCCATCTCAAAGCTCGACTTTATAGATGTAAGTGTAGTGTTCTTAGATAATGAAGAACATGATGATGAATGAAACTTTTCTATACCTACACCTAAAGCAAAATATTCTGAAATATCCATGGAAACTCACAAAAAAGAAAGTATGTACACAAAATAAGTATCAAACTCAGGCTAATAAGCATAAACAAGAAACTTAGCTTTGATACCAATTGAGAATGTGTGTAGTTAATGTGTTTAAACAATTACACTAAACCTAGAGAAGGTGAATAGGTTTGAAAGCATCATGAGATCAATTTTTCAATTTCAACAAAATTACCTCCAATTATAAAAGTTTCAACTCAAGATCTAATAAATTGATTATCCAAATGATTTGATTAACTCTCACTATAATGAAATTTTGGAGATCTAAATGGGTAAAATGATGTCTAACACTCTTAAATCAATTTTATGAAAATTCACAAGATTTAAGTTAGATCTAAGTGTTGTGTGTTAATAAATGTTTGCATATTAATAGAAATCAAATACAATCATACATAAGACAAAGTTTATGAGGAAAAACCTCCACCAAGATGTAAAAAAACTCGACGCGCTATAATTCTCATTTCAATTGAAAATAAATTTTCCAAAAGATAATAAGGTACCTCTTATATAAACTCTATCGTGTAGTTACCTATGAACTTTTCAACTTCCCATATAGTTAATAAGAATCCACCTCAAGCTCCACGTAGTGAATGAAAAAGTCCAAATTCTTCAATAACTTCAAGTGCCTCCTTTTTTTATCAAGGAGTATGTGATCATATCATATATGAAGTTTATGTAACTTTAGCGAGATTGTAAATTCAAATCACTAAAAAAACATGTCACAACTGTAGATCTCATTATATATCTAAAAAAAACTTTCAAACTCCCTATTGAATTTGCAAATTTTGTTTAGAGAGAGAAATAAAACCTCACAAACTCGAAAATTCTCCTTATGTAAGATATTTTGAAATGAGGTAAAAGGATTGTGCACAAATGGAGGGAAACAAGGCTATTGATAGCGGAATTTCAAAATCTGACGCCATTGTGTGCACAGTAAACTTTTCATGCGCATGATTTTAGACAATATGCCCCCGACTCAAAATGGATTCAGGGCCTTGCGCACGGTTGCAAAATGATATTGTGTGCATGATTTTATCTAACCATGCGAACACTTAAAAATAAGGTCGTGCGAACGCCATAATTCAAAATCTTTCAAAATGGATTTAAAAATGAGCCTTAATCCTAATTCTTAAAAAAATACAATTCATAGAAGATTCTTCAAAATTAATTTTAAGAAAAAATCTCTCAATTTGGAAAACATGGGAGTGTGTGCAATAGTCAAAATTAAATCAAACTTTCGTAAAAGGATATACTTCATTTTTTGCAATGAAAGGCTTCATTGAGTGGTGAGCAAGATTATTAGGTTTATTCTAGACATAAGACCATGCCTCACTCAAAAGAATAAAGTCTATGTGACTGGATTACTCAAATGTTTTGACATAGGAGATAGCCAATATATACTATAAAAATGTTTACACATTGAAATCTAAACAATACCATGTTCATTGGGCAGTACGCGATCGTTTCTATAACTCCAGAAATAATTGTGCATGGTCTCTCATTACAAAAAAATAAGGCTAAGATATTGGTGGATTAAATCTACTCGGGGAGCGAATAAGAGGGTGTGTGTATGAGCACAAGAACACATTTATTATATGTTCAATTTATTTATTGACGAAGTTGGTATAATAAACAGTTTTATTTTAATTTTCTAGGGACAAGTTTGTAATTATTTTTAATTTCCTGGGATACGTTGACCACTTTTGTTAACAATGAAATCCTAATTTATTTGATTTTATTTTATATTGATTGAATGCTTAGATTGAATGAATTTGCTTGAATTATCAAATATGAGTTCTTATATGCAATATGACCTTCATTTCAACATATTTATATAGGTGAATTAAATTTTGAAGAACTCTTTACCAGAATTCATATAAAACAAATAGTGGATGGGAGAGAGTGATTAGGTATTTGATAAGAATAAAAAGGGGGTTCGTGAATTTATTAAGTATGCAGATAGAAATCTTACCAATCAAAATATCTCGTGTTCATGCACCCATTGTATGAACGGTAATTTTAAGTCTTTGGAAGACGTTGAGTTGCATTTTCTAAGGTGGGGTATGTCATCAAAGTATATGATGTAGACATCACATGGAGAAAATTATATACCTTACATTCTAGAAGAATTATCAAAACTCGAATAGGCAAAAGTGATGAATGATTCGCTATCACATCATAATTTTAAGGACCTAATTAATGAGGCGTACAAATTCCACCGCCATCAAAACCACTAGCCTATGGATCCGGATAACATTCAATATGACCAAGTTAATAAACAACTTGATGCTGAATTATACAAAGATTCGGAAAACATACAGATAAAAATTGATGCGGCTAAACCTTTTCATAGAAATTGCGACGAACATCACTCGGTATCGTATGGCATGATCAGTTTGCATAATTTGAAGAGTCGGTATGGTTTGTCTGGCAGCAGCATAATCAAAATTCTTAATTGGGATAAAGACATTCTCTCAAATGAGAACACATTACCCGATAATTATTTGATAATAAAGAAGATCTTAAAGGGTTTGGGTTTTAAGTACAAATCTATTCATGCATGCAAGTATGATTTCATATTATACCGCAACAAACACGAACTAAAGGATAGTTTCATGTATGAAATAAGCCAAGATTTATAGTTTGTGAGAGTGAAAATGGCTAAACCCAATAAATTTTGCAAGTGATCGCAAGTTTCACGAATGTTATTGAATTATTTTCCCCACGGGCAACGGTTAAAAAGATTTTTTATTTTACCGTGGGTAGCAGAGGCCATGACATGGAACACTTGAGATAAGGTGGGTGGGAATATCATGTGTCATCCCATTGATTCAATCATATGTAAATTTTCAAACACACGAACCCCTTAATTTGTAAAAGAACCGCGCAATGTCCATCTTGGATTATCAAACATCAAGTTTAATCATTTCGGTTCTCTTTGAGCCCTTAAATTTCCCCCTAACACTGTGCTGGAGAAAAGAATTCACATAAGTACTAATCCTACTATTCCAATGGAAAAAAGTATTAATCCTACTATTCCAATGGAAGAAGTGTATGTGTAACAATCGTTGGGTTACATTGTTTAAGGAAAAGAAGGTAAATTATTAAAATTAAAGAAGGCATTATATGGATTGAAGCAAGAACCGAGATATAATATGTTTAAACAATGTAATAATTTACCTTCTTTAATTTTAATAATTTACCTTCTTTTCCTTAAACAATGTAACCCAACGATTGTTACACATACACTTCTTCCATTGGAATAGTAGAATTAATACTTATTTCCATTGAAATGATTTCAACAAGTGCCCACAAGAGCATGCCCTTTATTCCAAGGTGAACAAAAATGGGGATATTTTGTTTGTTTGTTTGTTTATAAGTTGATGATTTGATCTTCAGTAGAAATAATTTTAATATGTTTGAAGAATTCATTAAGGAAATGACTTATGAATTTGAAATAATGAATATGGGTCTCATGTCTTATTATCTTGTCCATGAAGTGAAGAAACGTAATGATGGAGTTTTTCGTTTCTTAAGACGGCTATGATAGAGAAATTCTCAATTCAAAATGCTTGATTAGAAATCGATGAGCACCTCCGTTGAATATGGAGTCAAATTATAAAAGCATGAAGAAGGAGGAATGGTGGATCTAACGATTTTTTAAAAGTCTTGTTGGAAGATTGAGATATTTGACTAGCACAAGGCTAGATATTGTGTATGGATTTAGTCTTGTTAGTCTCTACATAGAAACTCCCATTATAACACATTTAAATCGGCTAAAAGAATTCTTCGTTACATTAAAGGTACATTCGATTTTTATTTTTTTATTTAACTTCTAATAATTCAAACTTGAAGGATATTGTGATAGTGATTGGGCCAGTGACTTAGACTATTGAAAAAGCACAATCGGGTTTGTTTTTTTCATGGGAAATTCAACATTCACGTGGTCATCAAAGAAAAAACCTATCGTGACTCTCTCTACATGTGAAGAGGAGTATATGAATATTGACATTGTGTTCTTGTCATGCAATATAGCTTAAATTTTTTTTGAAAGAAACTAAGATGGAATAAAAGAGACTGGTAGAGATTTTCATCGATAATAAATCGACACTTGCATTGGAAAAAAATCTGGTGTTCCATGATCGAAGTAAACACATCGATACAAGGTATCATTTCATTAGATTTTTCACTTCTAAAAAGGAAATGGAGCTCGTGCACATGAAATTTCGAGATCAAATTGTAGATATTTTCATCGATCCCCTTAAGGTTGAGTTAGTTTGCAAGTTTTGAAATTTACTTAGAGTAACCAAATCAAGTTTAAAGGTGGTGTTGGAAAATAAGCTTGATTTTGAGTGTTAGAAATAAAATATCAAGAGTCGTGTATTTAAAAGGTCTAAGAAATTAAAAAGTCAAGAGTCATGTATTTGAAAGGTTGAGAGGTTGAATAGTCAAAAGTGACGTGTCATTTGGGTTAGGTCATTAATTAGAGTCTAGTGGCTTTCCAAAGCTATATATAGATTGGACAATTGTAAGAGGAGTGAAGTAAGACAAAAAGTGAAATCAAATTGTGTGTGTACAAGTGAGAAATCATCCTTTTCACTTTTCTCCCAAACTTGTGTGTTCAACTCTCTTTATTTTCCAACACAAAATATATTTTCAAAATTAATTTTTAGTTCCTACAATTTTGTTTCCATTTAGTAAAATTTTAAAAATATATAGGACTAAAAATTAAATAAATTATATATCAGGGGATTTTAGTTTAATTCCCCTCCACAATTAAAATTGTATAAAACCATCAAATTAACCACTACGAATGGATTAGATAAAATATTGACCACCAGCTAGGTGATTTAGGCTTATCACTATAGTAAATAAAACACTAATAACCTAATGATTTAGGGTATTGTTGTGCATTTTCTGAATTATGGTTCATTTTAGGCAAGTTAAGACACCTAATAATATATATTTGTTATTTTATATTTTTATAATATTGATTTTATATGTGCTAAATATCACAATTGTTACTACACTTATAAATAAATATTATAGATTTCACACTTTTGATAGGCGTCAGGTTTGCTTCCCAATGGTCACCAATTGAGTCCCCTTAGGTCCAGTGGAGGTTTTACATGATCGTTAATTTTAGGGCCCCGTGGGATTAGTCGAGGTGAGCACAAGATGGGCCGAACGCCCATGGTCATAAAGAAATGAAAAAGAGTAAAATAATATCCAATTTGATGCGATGTATAATCTAAACCTGATTTGATAGAATAATTTTCCTGTTAAATGGATTTTGACTGACCTTATTACAATGCAACATTAAGTACAAACAATACATTGATACCAAATATACAATGCATTTCATTTTAATAACAAATATATAAACACTTCCAATATAAATTAGAGGGAGTACATAATATATATGAAAATTAACAAAACTTAGTTGGTCTCCACACATAATTTTATTTTACAAAATATTAAAGTTTCATAAAAAGTTTGTGCATCTTAACAGTGATAGACAAGGACACTTATTACAATCTTTAATAACTTGTGCAATTATTCATTCTCATTTCTTGTGCCTAAACATAACATTATTTCACACTAATTTGGGGAACTTGAATAATTTTTGCTATCTCAAAATAATCAAGTATACTAGTAAATTAAATAATAATGAGAAAAGTATCATGAATATAGGGCATCACATGTTGTTATACAGATGCGGTGAGGGTATACATGACTTAAATGGTTTTATTATATATAACATATTTTTACATGTTTAAACGTATCGGGTCTTTATTGAAGTTAAGTATAAATATGTGGTACCCTCACTGCATGATACTATTTCTCAAATTTAATACCTTAAAGTAGTGATAAAGTGTTTCAACCAAACATGTGATGTAAAATAAAGAGTGGTTTGGTTTAACCTTAAGGTTAAATGTAGTATCCTACAAACAAGCCAATTGTCTTTAGCATTCGTTTGGTAGAAATGAAGGAAAATAGGGATAATTTTTTTTCCATCCACAAGGGAAGGAAAGTCCCTTTCTCTAGTTCTATTTGGTATTACGGAAGGAAAATAGGAGGTAAAGTAACTATCATTCCTTCCCTAGGTTTGGGAGAAAGGAAGAAAAAAGTAAAATCTATGTGTTCTATCTATTATATCCCTAGATCAAAATACTTGAATTAATTTGAAATATTATAAGAAGATATAATGCATACATACACACACACACACACACACACATATATATATATATATAGGTAATAAATGTTCCCATCTTTCTCTTTCATTTCACTTTTCCTCCCATTTTTGGAGGGATATAGTTTAGTGGGTTAAGAAGGAAATTAAATCATTCTAGTTTTCCTTCCTTCCACTTTTCCACTCTACTAAACATCCATTTTCCTTCCTTTCACCTTTTCACTCTTCTAAATAGACCCTTCGAGTGAAAGTACTTATTGGGCCAACTATCACACCTTTAGAAGAGCTTGTTGACCCTAAGGTTACTACACTATTCATAAGGATGTAAGAAGATATTTAATGATATGAATTTCTTCGGTATCCGATTATGAGTTTGCATTTAATTTCCAAAATGAGTGAATTCAAATGCTACTTTTTAATGGAAAATGGATACATATAACATGTTTATATGATAACATTGATCCATATTTGACTAGATTGTCTTTTTCTTATATATTCAAGTCCAAAATATTCACTGCACCAAATAACGAAAATTGTCACAATTTTGGACCGTGTAACAAACTTCTTTGGATAAGGTCCAAGACTGTGACAATTTTAACGGTGATCATTTTAAGGGTCACGGTCCAAAAATCGTAACCCCATCTAAGAGTCATGGTCGCATTCCATAACCTAAAGTTAGGGACATGGTCACGTTGTTAACCGTGATCAATGGTCACAAGTCATGAGAGTGACTCTAACTGTGTCCACTAATTAACTGGTCATCACGATCATGAACCGTGACCCCATGCCATAAAAATATATTCCTTGGTTACAGTTCATGATCGTGACCCTTTATCGTGAATTTTGATTGATTGGTCATGGTTCATGACCGTGACCCATTATTGTGAACATAAATTAATTGGTCACAATTCTTGATTGTGACCCTCTTTTATCCATTAAATCTTTTTCACGATTATGGTCAAGATGTGGGACCATGACAAATAATTAATACATTTATTTTTAAAAAATAATTTTAATTTGTTTTCATCCAAAAGAAATCTTGTACATGTTTTAGACATGTCATATAATTTCATTATAAAACTAATGCATCAATCCAAAATATATAATATTAAAATTATTTGTCTATCAAATTAATTACTTGAATCCAAAATTAATAATATTAAAATCCTCAAAGCTTTCCTTAGTATCCCCAAATAATATGGAGTCTTACTGTAATAGATGTCCGCGTCCACCCGATTAAAGCTACAAATATTATAAAAATATTCTAAATATTAATAGTAATAGGATCCGAACAATAAAATGTTCTATATTACCTAGATATTTAAAGGAATTAATTAATTAAGAATGATTTAATGAATTAAAATATAGAAATTAGAATTTATTTTTGTGAAAATAAGTTAAATTGTGTTAACTTTCAATTTTATAGTTCAATTGAAAAAAAAATTAAGGGATAAAGTAAAGGTTTATAAAAGTTTGGGGTGAATTTGGTAATAACATTAAGCTATATGCTGAATTGGACTTGTTCGGAATTTTGAGTGGAGTCTATGGTTTAATAGGTCTTTTTTTTTACTTGGAAAAAAAGTAGTAGAGTTTAGGATTTATATTTAAGGGTTTCGCTAGGTTAAACAACCGGCGTAATAGGACAACCACACGTAAGAGCCGCGACCACAGGGGCCAAGTCCTCGACTGCGGCCAAGCCGCGGCTATGTCCCGGGTGAGCTAGCGCCCTTTTATATTTTCTACTTTGTACTTTTTCTTCATTTCTCAAGCCGCAATCCCTCATTTTTACTTGTATTCTTCACCAAGAAACCTAAAAACACTATAGTTCTCTCTTAAGAAAACCCTTTACCCCAAATCAAACCAAAAATATTTTTTTAGTTTCCAATTAACTGTTCAAAATAATTTTTTAGGACAAACCAAATCAATAAACTCGAGGCTTTTAAATCAAGGTTTTCAAGGAATAGTTTCAAGTGTATTTAAAGTAAACTTCTCAAAGACTTTTCTATTTAATTCAAGTCAAGATAATTTATCTCTCGAGGCAAGTTGCTTTCTATTATTCTCCTCTTATATGTGTTTATGTGAAATTTCACTTAAATCTAATTATAGGATTAACATCAATTAGAAATCATTAGAAAAATGATACGTCATAATGTATGATTATAATTGGGTGAAATTCATTACCCTCATGTGATTTATGTTAAGATTTAGCCCAAATTAATAGAAGATATTGAATATTGGACCTTAATTGTAAATGTGCATTTTTAGGGGTTTGTATCCCCACCTTGAGAATTGATTTATTGAGATTAAATAATGAGTAATATGGACTTGGTTTAGACTTGATAAAATTCTGAAATACATGTGCTTGATAGGGTTGTACCTTTCTCATTAAGAGTAGTGATTGTGAAAATAATTACTCAATTAATGAGATTTTAGTATAAGGATTTTATTTATGGTCTAGAAAATTACAGGGAATCATTTTATTGTGATTATATCATGTTGGAAACCAAGAATTATGAAAGGAAAACTTTTATTAAATCACACGTTTGGAATTTAAGATAAATGACTCTTCATGTGCAAGTCCAATATGATACTTTGCTTAAGTATTATGTTGTTGATAATGAATTAATCACCTAGATGAGATAGAAGGAGTACCGGATAAACTTGTGTTGATTTGTTGGATTTTTGGTTGCTATAGATTATAGTGAATAAGTTGAGGTGGATACGGAATTAGTTTATTTTATGCTTATTCTATAAATTTAAATTCGTAAAATAAACCCTCAATTATTAAGTGTCTTACCGACTATCCTATCTAAATAGAAGTGTATTGGGGGGGGGGGGGGGGGGGGTGTCCTTTTTGGGATTTTCCATCGCTGAGACTTCTCACACACGGAGTTTAGAGATGGGTAGGAGTGATGACTCTAGAACCTTTAATAAAATCAATATATCTTTACCTTAATGCTATGGTTTACGAGTAGTTTCATGTGGAATTATATTCCCTTAAGCTCCTATTATAGACATAAAAAATGTATAAATGCTTTATTTAAAATGACCCGATGGTCAGGTAATGGGGTATTAACATTGTAACGATGTGCGATAAAATATGAATTAAATCTAGAATATAATTGATAAATGAACATATGAAATGTGATTATTTGATGAGTGCCGAAAATCAAAGCCCTTATGTTGATATACATGATAATCTCTATTTTTCACGCTCGGTTGATCAGTTTGTATGCCGAACATAAGGAGTGCTATATAATTTATATCCTTCTCGACATCAAAGATAAATAGGAATTACAGTAAATAATAAACATCCACGATATAAGTAAAACTATAAAGCAAAATAAAATAACTGAATGAAACTGAATAATATAAATCTCCAATAAAGTTCAATCCACTAATACGAGTTTCTAAATTATAAAAGTCTCCAAATGAAATGTTAATGAATCTACTGAATACAAACACTACAAGAATAACAACGAAAATGAAATCAGATCCTACTCAAAGAATGAAGAATTGATTCTCCAATAATAACACAGATTACTTAGTCTAACTCTAACTGCTCAGTCCTGATGCTCTTGTATAATAATAATAATAATAATAATAATAATAATAATAATAATAATAATAATAATAATAATAATAATAATAATAATAATAATAATAATAATAATAATAATAATAATAATAATAATAATAATAATAATAATAATAATAATAATAATAATAATAATACCTAGTGGAATTTTTTTGTATAGATTTAGGTCAATGACCTAAAGTTTCAAGAATTATTATTTTGATTAACCATATTGAATCCGACCAATTTACTCCCCTATGCCATCACACACTCGCACTCATATAAGAATATGCCTCGCCTCTCATTTAACCTGATGTAGTTCTAACTAATTGTACCCAGCCCAGCCCATTATATATTAAGGCTACTAATCCCCATAAGTAATACACAAAGCAATAAACTAAAAGTCCTAATGCCCAACCATTTCTCAACTCCCGACCCTTTAAAATTTATGTGCGTGGGACGTCTCTCAAATGAAATCCAAACAAGAAACCCCCCCCCCCCCCCAATACACTACTACCTACCATATCAGTTATTAAGATTCGTTGGCCCAAGACTCCACATATATCACTGTAATAACCAAATAATCCAATATCAAATACGAGATAGTCACAAGGATCCCATACCCAAAGCTCCCAAACTCCCGAGCGAACTAGACTACATGCGTGGGGCATCTCGCAAGAAAAATCCAAACAAGGAAACCACCAATACACTTATGTCTATCCCGACAGTTTGTTTGAGACAGTGGTAAGAGACTCCTTCAACGAATAGCCAAAACCAAAAAATATATAAGATCTACTATACATACATTATTCTAGTCTAAAAAAATAAACTATCTTGGATCGACCCACAATAAAAAGTGTTGGCCTAACTAACAATGTCTGTCATCAAACCAATATACCATCACAAAGATTATGCACTATCTTGTACCATCTATCATCCCAACAAATAGATCCAAAACGCAATCGTCCAATGACTGAGCAACTTCCCAACTCAGGCCCCACATACAAATCCATACAAAGAGTGTCACTACTCTAAATAAATCCAATCAAAAAGGATATACCAAATCATATATTATTTATCATTATATACACATTATGATTAACCCATCCCTGGTGTGTTTTAACCTTTTCACTAGTTACTTCGACCTTCATTAATTACGTTTTACATTTACCAATATAATTCCAAATTAGCATCGTAGCAATAGTTGAATCCCAAGTATACTGATATGAGTATACAATAACTATACCAAATAATCATAGCCACCGAAGTACACAACATCCCATATGTTAAACTACCCACAATCCCGATGCATAGGTATTTGACATTCATTCATTGTCCTCACAACCGGACTAAATATCCACACATATATTTACATTCTCATATATCTATAATCACGACTAATCCCGTAATCCATATATATATATATATATATATATATATATATATATATATATAGGGAGAGGTTCACAAGTGAACCTAAAAGATGAACTTTTTAATGAACCTTAACAAAATAACACCTAACAACTCATTACTTTTAATTTATATGTTGTAATTGGTTCGCGCCAGCGGCAACGAACACGTGTGTCGATCGATCCCAACTCCCTCACCCCTCCCCCCCCCCCCCCCCCCCGCCGATACCCCACCCAACCCCACCACCCCCACCATCACCATGGCAGCCCTTATAGCAGTCCTTATGGCAGCCCCTAGAACAAAATAACCATAAAACCACAAAACTGGCCTAACCCCATTGCCCTAGAGTGGGCGGATCGATTCACCCCAGGCCGAATATTTTCAGTTCAGGCCTGGTACGGATCCCTATACTAAAAATATTCATGGCAGACTACTAATTTTCCTAACTCAACCTAGGATTTATTCAGCAACTAAACCCCAAACTTTTATACGTTAAAATCACAAATTAATGTATATAACAAGTTTTCACCAATTTAAAACACGATTCTTGATCAGTTAAGGGTTCAATATCAATATCTTAGCATGGAAGCAATAGTTCGTCTTCTTCATGCTATTAAACCCAATTAACATGCGATTAACATTAATTCTTACTTTAAACACGTGATTACACATAAATCAATTGTTTAAACAATACATGAATCATAATTATACACATAACGATTTACAACATATTAATCAAGGGCATTCTCATCAATAAATCATGCGATTCTAAGTTAAGCATGCATTTTAACCTAAACATAGATTTAACCAATTTATCAACCGATTCAACATTAAAAGAGTTTAGAAAATCAAATTATAAGAATCTAAATATGATTTTATACCCTAACAACATGCTTCTAATCCATTATTTCATACACAACAATGAATCGATTACATATTAACATGGTAAATAATTTAATATTTCTTGCCTTAAAGAAGCTTAGATCTTAATTCTTCATTAGTTATTATAAATATTCCTCCTCTTGTCCCAAAGCTTGCCTCTTGAAACTAGAATTTTAATTATAATGTATTCCGATGTTTGATGAGGGTTATAAACCTATTTAAAACCTTAAATATGCAGGTCCATTATGGGCCCACTTTTAGACCCCCAAATAAGCCCAAAATGCTAATCGGATACTCTTAAAACTTGGTCCAAATGTGTAATTATCCCCAGGACCCAATTTGTAACATTAAAACACCATTTTGGGCCTCTTTAAACCCCTGGAGTCTCGTCCAAATATCCAAAATTGAAATATCAAATTAATTACAGCTGCGTTAATTTTAAGAGTGCTAGGGACTCAATGGATTGATTTGTATAATTTAATTGTCACACACACAAATCTAATTTTTAATCCAATTTTAATCTTCAAGTAATTGAGATTTTCATGCAAGTTGTGTTTAAATATTGATTTGCAATTTTCAATCCAATCATGTAAAAAGAATCAAGATGAGGAAAAATCCCTTTACAGGGCAAAACCTTTTATTCAGAACTATTAGAAGTTTATGAATACAAACGACTTATAAGATACTAAGCTATACTAAGTTAGACGTGTAGATCTACCCTAAAAAAACTCCAACAGATATGACTCAGCTCGAGAGTTGTCCATCGGTAGTAGTCTACCCTCGGTATCACCGATTCAACCTTCTTCCTTCTTCATCAGTGGAACCTTGTTCCACGATCTCGGTAGTAGAGAAAATACTCTATAAAGTGAATTCAGAAAGAATCCTTCTTTGAGTGGTAAAAGTGATCTTGGATAATTTCCTAGGGTGCGGAATATGATTATGAGGAGTTTTATCACAAAAGAGAACTCAAAAGGTGTTTTTATTTATGGAAAAGAGTTCTTCTAATATCTGATCCTGATCAACCTTTTCATAAAAATCTTGGATAAAAAGGATAAACACAAAAAGATTTAGGAAAATATTCATTAAAAAAGTCTGAACAATGGCTGTTCGTTCGAATGATGGGGAAGGTCGTTCAAACGACACTGCCTCTCATTCGAACTACACACGAACGTAGGGTTCTAACGAGATATTAGAAGAACCCCAAAAGTGTCTAGTTATAAGATTTGTTGGAGAAACAATCAAATAAAAGAAAAATCTCGTTTGAACAATGCTAAGCCTTGTTCGAACGAGGTGTCGAAATTTTTGAAAATTTTTCTTAAAAAATTTTGAGTTCCTTTAAGTAAAAAATAGCCTCATAAAATTTTACCCAAACCCCAGAGAATATAAAAAACTTTTACCACAGACTTTTTCCACCATTGTTGAGATGACTAAATCTTCCAATCTCTAGCAATCTTCAATATAGTCTTCAAGTGTCGAAATGTTGTGACGATGACGGGTTTAGGCGTGTTTGTGTAACGGGATATGCCAAACTAAAAAATAAATAAAAGGTGAGTAATCATAAATTTTACTCTTACAAATATGCTTTTTGTCTATTCTAGTATAAAATACAAACCTAAACCAAATTGAATTATCCTATGACTTGATACAAAAAATACCCTCCAAAAATATAAATGAAAATGGAGTAGAACATGTGTAAGTCTTAAAACATGAAATTGGATATTTCCTTTGACAAACATTGTGTTCATCCTATGTTGTTCCAAATGATCATCATCTAATCGGAATGTCTTACACACATGAGACAGATAAATATACCATGATGCATAGAGTTATAAACAGAAATAAAACTCCCCCTCAATTTATTCTCCCCCTTTTTGTCCTTAATAGACAAATGAGTCAAAATTAGGTATGAAATAAAAGCATCACACGAAGAAGTAAGATATCAACACAAGTATAATCAAGTAAGAATAAGTGATGAATACCACTAAAATATCTTAACCATAAATGCAGATTGTAAGGGTGTGAACATTTTTCGTAAGTTAATTAACATATATAGTCATAACATGTGTGTACGAAGTTTTGAGACACTTCTAACAGAAGAGATAAAAGTTTACCTTAGGTGTAAAATTGGTGAAATCAAGTGAAATTGACTCAACTGAATCAACATGTAATGAACACATCAATGACGTCAAACTATGTAATATTTTTTCGAGACATTTTAGTTGTAAAAACCCATTGATCTTGGACTTTTACGCCCTTAAATTATCACAAATATTATGATAGACTCTCAATGAGTTTTATTATCAAAAATAAAATATTTTTTCCTTTTTTAACTTTTTCTTAAAAAAAATCTTTTTGTATTTTTAAAAAATTTTCATAAAAACAAAACTCTTTTTGGATATTTCTAAAAATATCAAAATGAAAAATATAAATACAATGATAACATAATGATAATACAATATATCAATAGGCATATAACATGTAGTTATGAAAACAATCCTACACTAGATAAAGTACCTGAACTCAGTCAACGGTGCAAATAGCTAAAGATTTCCTAAGATCCTCAAATTGAAGTGCATCTAAAGATTTCGTGAATATATCGGCTAACAGACGATTGGTGCTCACAAATCTCAAGGACACAACCTTCTCATCAACTAGGTCACGTATAAAGTGCTCGCATATCCTAATATGATTCGTGCGCAAATATTGGACCGAATTACGAGCAATATGGATTGCACTCATATTATCACAAGAAATAGTCATCGTGCCTTGTAAAATGACATAATCGTCCAACATTTGCTTTATCCATAAGAGTTGTGTGAAACAACTCCCAGAGGAAATATACTCAACCTCTATCGTGGAAAAATATATGGAGTTTTACTTCTTGCTCAATCACGAGACAAGAGCACTACCAAAATAGAAATACCCCCCCTCCCCTGAAATGCTCCTTCGGCCCAATCGGCATCCGAATAGGCAGATAAACGATCATCGATATCAAAGAAATGCCAAATACCTTATGAAAGAGTTCCACTCATGTATCTGATGATACCTTTTAGTGCGTATAAGTGTGACTCTTTCGGGAACGCCTGGTATCGCGCATAAACTCCAACACTAAAGACAATATCAGGACGACTAGTGATCAAGTAGAGGAGACTACCTATTATACTACAATAAAGGTTTTTCTCTACGTCCTTTCCTAAAGCATCTTTGCTAAGCTTTATCGATGTACTCATAGGTATGCGTGAGTGCTTAGTGGAGTCTAGGCCAAACTTGTTTACAAGGTCTCTTACATATTTGGATTGAGATATGAATATCCCATTCTTAAGCTGACGAACCTGGAGACCTGGGAAGAACGTAAGCTCACCTACCATGCTTATTTAAAACTCACTCTTAATCTCCTCCTAAAAATGTGAGCGTGGATAGAGCACATGGATCCAAAGACTATGTCTTCCACATAGACTTGGGTAACCAAAATAGCACCACTCTCTCTCCTCACAAATAATGTCTTATTCACTCCCCCTCTCTTGAAGCCAGGAGCTAAGAGATAGGAAGTGAGCCTCTCGTACCAACCACGTAGTGATTTCTTCAAACTATACAAGGCCTTCTTAAGATAATGGATGGTCTCAGGTGCTTAAGTTCTTCAAACCCTTTTGCTTGTTCCACGTAAATCTCCTCCTATAGAATTCCATTCAAAAAGGCACTCTTCATATCCATCTGATATGACTTGAAGTGCAGATGACATGTTATGGCGAGTAGTAAGTGGACTTACTCAAGCCTAGCAATATGAGTAAATGTCTCATTAAAGTCTACACCCTCGATCTGTGTGTAACCTTGAATGACTAACCTAGCCTTATTTCCAACTATGGTACCATTCTCATCCATTTTATTATTATAAACCCACATGGTACCTATCATATTAGACCATCTAGGTCGGGGGACTAACTCATAGACACCATTCTTGCAAAACTGAAGAAACTCATCTTTCATGGCGGATATCCAATGCTCGTCCTTAAGTGCTTCTTTCACATTCTTAGGCTCCACTAAGGATGTGTAGCACTGGTAGGTAACCACATTTTTTAGTTGAGTATGAGTATTGACACCTAGTGTAAGATCACCAAGTATAACGGAAGGGTCATGAGTCTTTCAAACCCAAGATGGTGTCTCCTCTAAAGTAAAAATGGGGTCCATCGTGGTAGCATGAGGAATGATGGTATAGTCACCAGGGGGTGCATTATCCTCACACTAGGGCTAGGAGCAATAAACGCCGATATCTTATCATCTCTAATCGTGACGTTTATTGACTCCATAACCTTAGATATTGTAAGGTTAAAAACTCAATAATCTCTACTTGTCGATCGATTAATATCCTAAAAATATACTCTCGTCGCTTCGGGAGTCGAACATTCCTAAGTGCCATCTATCTCGCAAGATGTAACAAGTACTCTAAAAGATATGAAAATACGATAGCTTGGGCTTCTTACCTGTCCACAACTCATAAGGTGTGTGAAGTGTGTGTGGATGAAGATATACCCTATTCACCATATGGCCTATGGTGCTCATCGCCTCTGCCAAAAAATGTCTAGGCACGTTCCTCCCCAAAAGCATGGATCTAGCCATTTCTTCTATCGTTTGGTTCTTCCACTAAGCAATCCCATTTCATTAAGGAGTAAGAAAGGTAAAAAACTCATGTTTGATGCTCACTCCATCACAATAACTATCCACTTTAGCTTCTTCAAATTCAGTGCCATTATTACAGCGCATCTAATTAATAGTGACACCGTATTGGTTTTCTAGGACATGACACTTGGTTGTAAGGAACTCAACCGTATCAAACTTTTCTCTAAGGAATTCTATGATAGAATATCTAAAAAAGTCATCGACGATCACGAGAATATATCTGTTATCGCCTAAACTCTCTGAGCGAGTAGGACCCATAAGATCCATGTGAGTCAACTGCAAAACACGGGAGGTGGTAATGCTGTTCAACTTTCGATGGGAACTTTAAAAAAAATTCCTTATTGGCAAGGTCCAAAAATCGTGGAAGTTGGTTTCCCAAGTGATGGTAAGCCACGAACTAGGTCCTTTTTCATTAATCTCTCGAGATCTTTAAAGTTCACGTGTAAGAATGCGCTTGCAATCTTAATGGATTATTTATATAATTGAATGTCCAACAAACATAACTCTGAATTTTTTTTTTATCTTAAGACAGGAATCTAGGGGATAAAATAGATAAATTAAAGTATTCATTCAACAAAGGCAATTTGAGGAAAAAAAAAACCTTGCAGGTAAAACCTTTTAGTTTTTGTACTTTAAAGAGTTTATAAGACTATTGACTTATAGACTAATTGATACCAACCACAAATATGATGCGTAGTATCTTCGTATAATATCCAAAGAATACTACTCGGTAAGAAGTAGTCCACACATGGAAATCCACACTCGGTATCCACCAATCATCCTTTATCTTCAGAATTGATCCCCTCTAGAATCACATTAGTTAGACGTGAAAAAACTCTCTCTACAAGAGTTATGTATGGAATGATACAAAACTATATGGTTTAGAATGATTCACAAAAATATGTTTTGGGAATGAATTTTGTGAATCAAAAAGGTTTTTCAAACTCAAAAGGTTGAAAACTTTTGCAAAGGATATGTAGAAACAATTTTGGCAAAAGTCTTAACAAAAATAAAAACGAAACAATTATTTATAAGGAAAACACAAATTTCGAGGCGACATCTTGTTAAAAAAAATAAGGCTCATTTGAACGAGAATAGAACATCGTTAGAACGAAATTGGATCTTATTCAAATGAAATAACTATTTCGTTTGAAACGGCTTCAAACGACATTCAAACTAAGTGAAACAGTACGGCCTCGTTAGATGCTCGTTAGATGTAAACTTTAAAAGAGACTTCGAATGAAAGTGACATCTCATTCGAATGAGAATGCCTTCTCATTGGAATGAGGTAGGCGATTTGTGAAAATATTTTAAACATAAAAAATGCCTCGATTTTTAAGGAAAAATCTTATTTCAATTTTAATAAAATTAAAACATCCCAAAATACATTCAAGGAATACATTTAAACTCTTCATTGCAGATCCTTGAAAGTTAGAGATGTTGAATATTCGGTCCTTCATGACGGCTCGAGTCGAATGGTAATGGGATACGCCAAAATCTATGGAAGCCTAAGCTATTTGAGCAATGACAGAAAATATGCTCTTACAAATCTCCCTCTTTTGGTTATTCAGGTACAAACATAAAACTGAAATCCAAATTACATGAAAATCCCCTAAGACAAAAAATATCATAATATCCTCTCAAACCTTAAAATGGATAAGTACATGAATAATGATATGTCTACAAAAATGACGTCTTCACATCTCCACTTTTTCTGCCTTCTATTGGGCACTCTGCCTTTATTGAGTGTAATAAGAATATAATCTTCCAAAATTACTTACACACACGAAACAAAGCAAATACCGCGTGATCCCATCGAGTTTGACTTATATAAAATGCATAAAAATTCTTCCCCATAAATCAAACTCCTCCGTACTTTTTTCTCCCTCTTTTATTTTGTCCGAAATAAGCAAGGAGTAAAAACTAATCATAAAATATAGGGAACATCACCAAAAAGTATAAGATATCATCACCAAAAAAATATAAGAATGAAAATAAAGCAATGATAATATCAAAGGCTCCACAAACTATTTTTGAAAATTTTCAGTTTTTTTCAAGAAGATTTTTTTTACAAATACAACACACCATGGAGAAACACAAATATACTTGAATCGTGGAAACGAAATGTATGGGACATATCCTATAGGTTAATCAACGTAGACAAACATAACATATGTACACGAAGGAATGAGGCACCACTAACGAAAGATCTCAAAGTTTATCTTTAGTGTAAAAATGGTGAACTCAAGTGAAATTGACTTAACCTAATCAACCAATCAAGACCGTAAGTGATTTTCACATCAATAACGCCCAAAACTCTGTAATGCTTTACGAGATTTTTATAGGACGGGTAAACCCATTGATCTTTGACTTAACTCCCTCAAAATATCACATATAGTAATTATACTCTCAGTTATTTTGAAGAAATTAATGCTCATTTGTAGCGAAGCATCAATGTTCTAAAATTTGGCCTGGCACTTTTGTTTTTATGTGTCGCTAATATTGTAGGCTCTTTTCTTTGAAAATAGTGGCTAATTCACGCAAAGTCAACATGTCTTTCGCAACCCAATTCCATTACCTAAAATATACTAAATATACCAGATAAATAATGTTCTATTTTTTGTCAATCCGGGCAATGGTTATTACATCCACTACTTTTATTATCTCGTTTTTCACATTTGGTTCATTTTAAGAGCAGGATTGAGATGAAAATACTACAATCAATACGTGAAAGGTAAGTGCAATACTCAAATAAGTTCGTGCTCGTGTTCATTAAAGGTGACAAGGAGTCAAATATGTCGAAAGTTGTCATCATATCACATCTTAATGACTCCACACATTATAAAGCACATAAATAAAATGATGTCACATCTCAAAACACTACAAAATAGTCACGTGTATATGGAATGAATTGGTGACTCGGATATCTTTAATGTTAATCCACGTATGGTGTAAAAAAATACAAAACTTATTTTGGATTTTTCAAAAATTTATCAAAAAATAAAATATTTTTGTATTTTTTAAAAAATTTCAAGAAAAACAAAACTCTTTTTGAATTTCTGAAAAAAAATATCAAAATGAAAAATATCAGTATAATGATAGTACAATCTAGCAATAGGCACGTAAGATATGAGCATGAAAAGCATCTTATGATAGAAACAAGTCTCAACCCCAATCATTAGATTCAGAGGAGTTCTCCAAAGGAGATGACATTATATGAAAAACCTCCATCAAATCTTGTGAAGTTTTGACTAAATACTCTACTTGCTCTCGAAAACTCTCAAAATCTCTGGTGTGATGTGTAGGAGCATGTGGAGTAACATGTGTGGGAGTGCGTGCTTGAACTCATATGGGTACTCATGTGGTAGCATAACGTGGATGATACCTATGGGACACTTCTACCCAACTTAAAACAAAATCCCCTAAGGTGACCTCTTTGCTTGCAATGGGAGCAAACATACAAGGGATTGGGTCCTTCTCTCTCAAACATCTCGAATGATATCTCCTAAGTAGGTTCGGTCGAGGGCCATATGGATCTAACACAAACTCGGGAACCACCTTGGGTGCAACATGAGAAATGGACGCACCGTCAGAACCTATTCCTAGCCTCTCAACATTGCCTAACGCGGGATCGAGTATCATCTTTTTTACCTTCTTATATGTGTCCTATAAAGTGACCTTGACCTCCCGGGAATGCTCGATATCTCTCTCGACTTGGGATACACGGGCTTCGAGTTTTTCATGAGTCTCTAATGAAGATTGATGATAACTCATAAGACTATCCACGATGTTGGTCAAATCACTATTTTTCGGCCTAAAACGATCAACTTCTCACACAAAGAAACCTTTACCTTTTCTAATTAACTCGTCGACGGCTCACACACTCTAAAAAAATTTACCCCTCTCTCCGAATATAACAACCTAAGAGTCAAATCTTTATTTATCTTTTTAATTCTCAACGTCTCGGTGGATAAATCACTAAAATATTTTTACATATCACTTTCTCCCTCACTCAAAATCTCATCCTCACACTCACTATCTTCAGAGTGAATCAAAACTTCATTGAGGCTCTCATGTTTGGATATGTCCTCATCGATGTGGGATAAAATAGAAGTACTAAAGTGACTAGCCATGAATGCAACTCATGGTTCATGTGGTGGTTCTCTCCCTGAGGCAACCAACTCGATGTCACTATCACTAAGAGTGGCTTTATTCGCCATATTTTTTCCCTTTCTCTTTAGCGTAGTGGAACACTCATGTGCCTTGTGCCCTCACATTCATAACACCTTATATCTTCCTCTTTCTCACTGATACTTTTGACCTCGTCCTTCTTTTTGTTTTTCTTAGAAATCTTTTTATTGGAAGAATTATTTTTGGAAAACTTGAGAAACTTTTTAAAAAAAATCGCAAATAAAGCCAAATCATTAAAATCACAATCACCCTCATATTCGGACTCACAATTTTTTTTCTTTCTTCTTTTTCTTAGTTCGAGTCTTTAAAGCTATCACTACTTCCTTATGTTTAATGATTTTAGGAAACATATCGATTTCATAAGTCTGGAGGTCTCCTACGAGTTCTTCTAGTCTAAGAGTGTCTAAAATCCCTAATGAGTTAAGCACGATGACCTTAGGAATAAAACAATATGGAAGTGACCTCAAAATATTCTTCACAACTCTCATCTCCGTAATTTTCTCACCCAAATTAAAACTTGAATTACCAATATCTGATAAATGCGCAAAAAACTCATCAAATGACTCGCTAACATAGTGATGGTCTTAAATTGGGTGGTCAAATTTTGAAGCTTTGACGTTTTTATAGCATTGGTACTCTCGCGAGTGAGCTGGAAGGTATCCCATGCGTACTTAGATGTAGCGCAAATTATGATGTGACCGGTCAAGGTATGACGACTCTAGAAATAGAACTAAGTCCACGAGAATTAAAATTACTCCACTTAAATTCCTTATCAGTCCAGGAAAAAACATGTTTACGGCCAACAACATTATCAAGAGTGATCGTGGAGGAGTCTACCCTCTTTCACAAACTAACCTGACTCACTCATCTATGTCTTTTTAGATAGATCTCATCCTAGCCTTCCTGTAAGCATAATTGGTACCATCAAAGATGGTCACCCGATTATACAAATTTTCCATTAAAATCAGTCTTTTAAAAAAAAATCAACAATTTTTCAAAAAAAAAATGATATCAAAGAAAAAAATAATTTTTGTAGAAAAAAGATAACATAATATATTTGTGTAACCCGCTCTGATACCAATTTGAGAGTGCGCTTGAGATCTTAATGGATTGTTTAGATAATTTAATGTCCAATACACACAACTCCTGATTTTATCCTAAGATAGGAATTTAGGTGATAAAATAGATAAATTAGAGAATGCATTCAACAAAGGAAATTTGAGGGGAAAAAAAACCTTGCGGGTAAAATCTTTTATTTTCAGCACTTTAGAGTGTTTGCAAGACTATAGACTTACAGACAACTTGGTACCAGCCGCAAGTATAATGCACATGTCTGCGTAGAATCTCCAAAGAATACTACTTGGTGAGGAGTAGTCCACACACGACCTTCCAAGGTTGATATCCACCAATCATCCTTTATCTTCAACAATGATCCCCTGGAGAATCATAATGGTCTACCATGAAGAAACTCTATGCAAGGATACAAACTACAGAGTTTCAACAGATTTACACAAATGTATTTTATGAATGAATGTTGTGAATAAAAAAGTTTTCTAAACTCAAAAGGTTGAAAACTTTTGCAATGGATATGAAGAAATAGTTATGGAAAAAGTCTTAGCAAAAATAAACATGAAATAGTATTTATAAGGCGAACACAAATTTTAAGGCGGCGTCTCGTTTGAATGAGAATAGCAGATCGTTAGAACAAAATAGGATCTCGTTCAAATGAAACAACTATATTGTTTCAACCAGCTTCAAATGAAGTGAAACAGTACGCGCTCATTAAATGCTCGTTCGATGTAAACTTCAAATGAAATTTCGAACGAAAGTGACATCTCGTTCGAACGAGAATGCCTTCTAATTTTTAAGAGATAAAAGTATTTTGAAAATATTTTAAACCTAAAAAATGCCTCAATTTCTAAGGAAAAATCATGTTTCAGTTTTAATAAAATTAAAACATCCCAAAATACATTCAAGGAATAAATTTAAACTCTTAATAGCATTATACCCTCATAATGTGGAGATCCTTGAAAGTTAGAGATGTTGGACATTCGTTCCTTCATGACGGCTCGATTTGAATGGTAATGGGATACGCCAAAGTCTATGTAGGCCTAAGATATTTGAGAATGACAAAGCATATGCTCTTATAATGTGACCAAGTCGTTGATGCCAAAGGTCCATAGTGGAGATCGTGGAACTATTGCACACAAAGGAGGACTTGGGCGCAATCCCATAACTATTATCTTCGGTCACACCTCATAGTAAAAGTTCACCGGAATTGTTATTCACATTGCATTCAGACCGATCAAACTTTATCGCAAAGTTTGCGTCGCACAGTTGGCTTATGTTCATTAGGTTCCCTTTCAACCCTTTCACGTACAACACATCGTCTAGTTGAGGGAATTCGGGTATCTCAACACATTTACACCCTAAAATAGTAGACCTGCTCCCATCTCCAAAAGTAACTTTACCTTCCTTGTGATCTTCGAGGTGGGTAAAAAATGAAATGTCACCAGTCATGTGCCTAGATCACCCACTATCAAAATACCATTGGGAATAATTTTGAATGTTGAGACCAACATGTGTAACAAGGTCTTTGACGTCTTGCTTAGGTACCCAAGTGGAGGTAACCTTTTGTTTGACCTTGTCATTTTGGCTCTAGTCAAAGTATTGGAAGTGTTCTAAAACGGTAAAGACATCTGTTGAAATTCTTCAAATTAAGCTTTGTGAAGTCACGAATAGGAACTCAACTTTATCTCTAAGACTAGAAAAGTTGCTTGAGCGATGCGTGGGAGTATGTGTATGCCTAGTTCTACCTTGTTTATAGCAAATCTCTCTAAGGTGCTTTATTCTCTTGCAAAAAGTGCAAACATAGACTTGTTTGGGTATACCTTGGTTTGCTTTTTTAGGTTGAACTTTCTTTTATCGTTTAGGTTGAGTGCCATAGGGATTAACCACAAATTTAAGAACCGATTCCAGTGCAGTATTGGAAGTGGATGCACCATCATAACCTATTCCATGCCTCTCACCAAAACCTAAAGCGGGGTCGAGGATCATCTTACCTACCTTATTTGATGTATCCACGATAATTACTTTGACCTCCAAAGCATGTTAGAGATCTTTCTCAAGTTGGAATACAATGGCTTTAAGTTTCTCATGAGTCTCCACGGATGATTGGAGATCTCTCGTAAGACTAGCCACCTTGTTGGTCAAGTTCCTATTCTCTCTCTCAACTAAATAAACTTTCTCTCCAAAAGTTTCTCTCACCGAGGATGCACTCTCTCTCCCCTATCTTGCCTCATTCTCTAACGTTAAAAGTCTCATAGCTAAACCTTTGTTTTGTTTCTTAGTTTTAAAGGACTCGAAATAAAGATCGACGTAGGCGCGCTGTAGGTTACTCTCGCTCTCACTTAAAATATCCCCCCTCACTCTCGTCAGAATGACTAGACTCACTGTCAAAGTGTCCATGTTTAGTAGCTTTCTCATCGGTGTGAGGTGAACTTGGTGTACTAACATGACTAGCCATGAATGCGATGAAGTTTCATCCATACGGTGATTTATTCCCCGAACTCACTGACTCCACCTCGCTATCGCTAAGCATGAAATTTAAGGTAGCGCTGCTTTTCCTTTGTCTTATTAACCTAGTAAGACAGTCATGAGCTTTGTGACCCTTCCCCTCACACTCATAACGTCTCTCATTTTCTTCCTTTAGGAAATCTTTCTTTTCTTTTTAAATTTTTTCTTGCCCGATTTATATTTTTAATCTTTCTCAAAACTTTTCTTTTCTTTAGAAATATTTTTCTTTTTACGTTTGAGAAACTTTTTGAAAGTTTTATAAAAAGGGCTAAATCATCAAAATCAAAATCATACTCAGAATCTGATAACACTTCCTCTTTCATTTTAGATTGGGCTTTTACTGAAATTCCCTTTTTCTTAGGCTTAACAATTTTAGGAAATATATTTATCTCATATGTTTGAAGATTTCCTACAAGTTCTTCTAACCTAAGAGTAATTAGGATTCCTAATGAATTTAGCACGGTAACCTTAGAAATAAAATGGGCAGGGAGCGATCTCAAAATTTTCTTAACTACGCGCATCTCCGGTATTTTCTTACCTAAATTGAAACTCAAGTTTACTATATCGGACAGTCGTGCGTAAAACTCGTCAAACGATTCAGATTAAAGCATAGTGATAGTTTCAAATTGTATTGTGAGATTTTGTATCTTAGAAGATTTAACAACGTTGGTTCCATCGTGAGTGAGATGGAGGGTATCCCAAGATTCTTTAGACGTTGAGCACATCATAATGAGACAAAATTCAGTAGGGGTGACGGCTCCCGAGATGGTACTCAAACCGCGTGAGTTAAAATTTCTCCATTTAAAGTCCTCCTCTGTCTATGAAGAGACATGTTTAAGGATGATGAACAGTTACAGTGGGTAGTGTCCACCCTCTATCGCAAAGCAACAAGACTCGTTCATCAATAGATTTTAAGGTTGACCTCATCCTAGCTTTTCAATATGCGTAGTTTGTACCATAAAAAATTAGGATTCGATTATACAGATTATCCATTAAATCCCATTTTTTTAAGATCAACAATTTTTCAAAAAATTGATATCAATTTCTTTTAAGAAAAAAGATTACATGGTAAGTTAGTGCGCCCAACTCTGATACCAATTTGAGAGTGCTATGGACTCAATGGAATGATTTGTATAATTAATCGCCACATGCACACATCCAACCTTTAATCAAATTTTAATCTTCAATTAATTGAGGTTTGCATGCGAGTTTTGTCCAATATTGATTTGCAATTTGCAATCCAATCATGTAAAAACAATCAAGATGGGAGAAAAAAAATCCCTTTACAAGGAAAATCCTTTTATTTAGCACTATTGGAAGTTTATGAATACAAATGACTTACAAGACACTCAATAATAAGGAAAAGTATCTACAAAGTGATGTAAAAAATAATACTTCTTTGATTGGTAAAAGTGAACTTTAATAATTCCCGAAGGTGAGGAATATGATTATGAGGAGTTTTGATCACAAAAGGGAACTCAAAAGGTGTTTTTATTTACGGAAAAGAGTTCTTCTAATATCTGATCCCATTCATCCTTTTTATAAGAAAATTGGATAAAAAGGATAAACACAAAAATATTTGGGAAGATATTCATTAAAAAAATATAAACTACACCTGTTCGATCGAATGAAGGTGCAGGTCGTTCGAATGACACTGCCTCTTAGTGGAACGACACTCGAATGAAGGCTTCTAACGAGAAGTCATTAGAACCCAAAAATTGCCTCATTAGAAACTTTGTTGGAATGACAATCAAACGACAGTAAAATCTCCTCCGAACAATACTAAACCTCGTTCAAACGAGGCGTCAAATTTCTAAAAAAATGAACCTAAAAGATGGACCTAAAAGATGAACTTTTTAATGAACCTTAACAAAAAATACTTAACAATTAATTAATTTTAATTCTTATGTTGTAATTGGTCCGCGCTAGTGACAACGGACATGTGTGTTGATTGATCCCCAACACTCCCACCCCACCCCCCCACCCCGGCGCCCCCGGCCCCCCACCCCATGGCAGCCCTGCTGCCATAAGGACTACTATAAGGGCTGCCATGGTGATGGTGGGGGTGGGGGTGGTGGGGTTGGGTGGGGTATCGGGGGGTGGGTGAGGGAGTTGGGATCGATCGACACGCGTGTTCGTTGCCGCTGGTGCGGACCAGTTACAACATAGAAATTAAAAGTAATGAGTTGTTAGGTGTTATTTTGTTAAGGTTCATTAAAAAGTTCATCTTTTAGGTTCACTTGTGAACCTCTCCCTATATATATATATATATATATATATATATATATATGGATTACGGGATTAGTCGTGATTATACATATATGAGCATGTAAATATATGTGTGGATATTTAGTCCGATTGTGAGGACAATGAATGAATGTCAAATACTTATGCATCGGGATTGTGGGTAGTTTAACATATGGGATGTTGTGTACTTAGGTGGCTATGGTTATTTGGTATAGTTATTGTATACTTATATCAGTATACTTGGGATTCAACTATTGCTACGATGCTAATTTGGAAATATATTGGTTAATGTAAAACGTAATTAATGAAGGTCGAAGTAACTAGTGAAAAGGTTAAAACACACCAGGGATGGGTTAATCATAATGTGTATATAATGATTAATAATATATGATTTGGTATATCCTTTTTGATTGGATTTATTTAGAGTAGTGACACTCTTTGTATGGATTTATATGTGGGGCCTGAGTTGGGAAGTTGCTCAGTCATTGGACGATTGCGTTTTGGATCTATTTGTTGGGATGATAGATGGTACAAGATAGTGCATACTCTTTGTGATGGTATATTGGTTTGATTACAAACATTGTCAGTTAGGCCAACACTTTTTATTATGGGTCGATCCAAGATAGTTTTTTTTTAGACTAGAATAATGTATGTATAGTAGATCTTATATATTTTTTGGTTTTGGCTATTCGTTGAAGGAGTCTCTTACCACTGTCTCAAACAAACGGTCGGGATAGACATAAGTGTATTGGTGGTTTCCTTGTTTGGATTTTTCTTGCGAGATGCTCCACGCATGTAGTCTAGTTCGCTCGGGAGTTTGGGAGCTTTGGGTATGGGATCCTTGTGACTATCTCGTATTTGATATTGGATTATTTGGTTATTACAGTGATATATATGGAGTCTTGGGCCAACGAATCTTAATAACTGATATGATAGGTAGTAGTGTACTGGGGGGGGTTTCTTGTTTGGATTTCATTTGAGAGACGTCCCACGCACATAAATTTTAAAGGGTCGGGAGTTGAGAAATGGTTGGGCATTAGGACTTTTAGTTTATTGCTTTGTGTATTACTTATGGGGATTAGTAGCCTTAATATATAATGGGCTGGGTTGGGTACGATTAGTTATAACTAGATCAGGTTAAATGAGAGGCGAGGCATATTCTTATATGAGTGCGAGTGTGTGATGGCATAGGGGAGTAAATTGGTCGGATTTAATATGGTTAATCAACATAATAATTCTTGAAACTTTAGGTCGTTGACCTAAATCTATACAAAAAAATTCCACTTATTATTATTATTATTATTATTATTATTATTATTATTATTATTATTATTATTATTATTATTATTATTATTATTATTATTATTATTATTATTATTATTATTATTATTATTATTATTATTATTATTATTATTATTATTATTATTATTATTATTATTATTATTATTATTATACAAGAGCATCAGGACTGAGCGGTTAGAGTTAGACTAAGTAATCTGTGTTATTATTGGAGAATCAATTCTTCGTTCTTAGAGTAGGATCTGATTTCATTTTTGTTGTTATTCTTGTAGTGTTTGTATTCAGTAGATTCATTAACATTTCATTTGGAGACTTTTATAATTTAGAAACTCGTATTATTGGATTGAACTTTATTGGAGATTTATATTATTCAGTTTCATTCAGTTATTTTATTGTTCTTTATAGTTTTACTTATATCGTGGATGTTTATTATTTACTGTAATTCCTATTTATCTTTGATGTCGAGAAGGATATAAATTGTATAGCACTCCTTGTGTTCGGCATACAACCTGATCAACCGAGCGTGAAAAATAGAGATTGTCATCTATATCAACATAAGGGCTTTGATTTTCGGCACTCATCAAATAATCACATTTCATATGTTCATTTATCAATTATATTCTAGATTTAATTCATATTTTATCGCACATCGTTACAATGTTAATACCCCATTACCTGACCATCGGGTCATTTTAAATAAAGCATTTATACATTTTTTATGTCTATAATAGGAGCTTAAGGGAATATAATTCCACATGAAACTACTCGTAAACCATAGCATTAAGGTAAAGATATATTGATTTTATTAAAGGTTCTAGAGTCATCACTCCTACCCATATCTAAACTCCGTGTGTGACCTATTAAACCACAAACTCTAAACTCCGGTTGTTTAACCTAGCGAAACCCTTAAATATAAATCCTAAACTCTACTACTTTTTTTCCAAGTAAAAAAAATGACCTATTAAACCATAGACTCCACTCAAAATTCCGAACAAGTCCAATTCAGCATATAGCTTAATGTTATTACCAAATTCATCCCAAACTTTTATAAACTTATACTTTATCCCTTAAACTTTTTATCAATTGAACTATAAAATTGCAAGTTAACACAATTTAACTTATTTTCACATAAATAAATTATCATTTCTCTATTTTAATTCATTAAATCATTAGTAATTAATTAATTCCTTAAAATATCTAGGTAATATAGAACATTTTATTGTTCGGATCCTATTACTATTAACATTTAGAATATTTTTATAATATTTGTAGCTTTAGTCGGGTGGACGCGGACATCTATTACAATAAGACTCCATATTATTTGGGGATACCAAGGAAAGATTTGAGGATTTTAATATTATTAATTTTGGATTCAAGTAATTAATTTGATAGACAAATAATTTTAATATTATTTATTTTGGATTGATGCATTAGTTTTATAATGAAATTAAATGACATGTCTAAAACATGTACAAGATTTCTTTTAGATGAAAACAAATTAAAATTATTTTTTAAAAATAAATGTATTAATATTTGTCATGGTCCCACATCTTGACCATAATCGTGCAAAAGATTTAATGGATAAAAGAGGGTCACAATCAAGAATTGTGACCAATTAATTTATGTTCACAATAATGGGTCACGGTCATGAACCATGACCAATCAATCAAAATTCACGATAAAGGGTCACGATCATGAACTGTAACCAAGGAATATATTTTTATGGCATGGGGTCACGGTTCATGATCGTGATGACCAGTTAAGTAGTGGACACAGTTAGAGTCGCTCTCATGACTTGTGACCATTGATCACGGTTAACGACATGACCATGTCCCTAACTTTAGGTTATGGAATGCGACCATGACTCTTAGATGGGGTTACGATTTTTGGACCGTGACCCTTAAAATGATCACCGTTAAAATTGTCACAGTCTTGGACCTTATCCAAAGAAGTTTGTTACACGGTCCAAAATTGTGACAATTTTCGTTATTTGGTGCAGTGAATATTTTGGACTTGAATATATAAGAAAAAGACAATCTAGTCAAATGTGGATCAATGTTATCATATAAACATGTTATATGTATCCATTTTCCATTAAAAAGTATCATTTGAATTCACTCATTTTGGAAATTAAATGCAAACTCATAATCGGATACCGAACAAATTCATATCATTAAATATCTTCTTACATCCTTATGAATAGTGTAGTAACCTTAGGGTGAACAAGCTCTTCTAAAGGTGTGATAGTTGGCCCAATAAGTACTTTCACTCGAAAGGTCTATTCAGAAGAGTGAAAAGGTGAAACGAAGGAAAATGGATGTTTAGTAGAGTGGAAAAGTGGAAGGAAGGAAAACTGGAATGATTTAATTTCCTTCTTAACCCACTCAACTGTATCCCTCAAAAAATGGGAGGAAAAGTGAAATTAAAGAGAAAGATGGGAACATTTATTACCTATATATATATATATGTGTGTGTGTGTGTGTGTGTGTGTGTGTGTGTGTGTGTGTGTGTGTGTGTGTGTGTGTGTGTGTATGTATTATATCTTCTTATAATATTTCAAATTAATTCAAGTATTTTGATATAGGGATATAATAGATAGAACACATATATTTTACTTTTTTCTTCATTTCTCCCAAACATAGGGAAGGAATGATAGTTACTTTACCTCCTATTTTCCTTCCGTAGTACCAAACAGAACTAGAGAAAGGGACTTTCCTTCCCTTGTGGATGGAAAAAACATTATCCCTATTTTCCTTCATTTCTACCAAACGAATGCTAAAGACAATTGGCTTGTTTGTAGGATACTACATTTAACCTTGAGGTTAAACCAAACCACTCTTTATTTTACATCGCATGTTTGGTTGAAACACTTTATCACTACTTTAAGGTATTAAATTTGAGAAATAGTATCAGGCAGTGAGGGTACCACATATTTATACTTAACTTCAATAATGACCCGATACGTTTAAACATGTAAAAATATGTTATATATAATAAAACCATTTAAGTCATGTATACCCTCACCGCATCTCTATAACAACATGTGATGCCCTATATTCATGATACTTTTCTCATTATTATTTAATTTACTAGTATACTCTATTATTTTGAGATAGCAAAAATTATTCAAGTTTCCCAAATTAGTGTGAAATAATGTTATGTTTAGGCACAAGAAATGAGAATGAATAATTGCACAAGTTATTAAAGATTGTAATAAGTGTCCTTATCTATCACTGTTAAGATGCACAAACTTTTTATGAAACTTTAATATTTTTTAAAATAAAATTATGTGTGGAGACCAACTAAGTTTTGTTAATTTTCATATATATTATGTACTCCCTCTAATTTATCTTGGAAGTGTTTATATATTTGTTATTAAAATGAAATGCATTGTATATTTGGTATCAATGTATTGTTGGTACTTAATGTTGCATTGTAATAAGGTCAGTCAAAATCCATTTAATAGGAAAATTATTCTATCAAATCAGGTTTAGATTATACATCGCATCAAATTGGATATTATTTTACTCTTTTTCATTTTTTTATGACCATGGGCGTTCGGCCCATCTTGTGCTCACCTCAACTAATCCCACGAGGCCCTAAAATTAACGATCATGTAAAACCTCCACTGGACCTAAGGGGACTCAATTGGTGACCATTGGGAAGCAAACCTAACGCCTATCAAAAGTGTGAAATGTATAATATTTATTTATAAGTGTATTAACAATTGTAATATTTAGCACATATAAAATCAATATTATAAAAATATAAAATAACAAATATATATTATTAGGTGTCTTAACATGCCTAAAATGAACCATAATTCAGATAATGCACAACAATACCCTAAATCATTAGGTTATTAGTGTTTTATTTACTATAGTGATAAGCCTAAATCACCTAGATGGTGGTCAATATTTTATCTAATCCATTCGTAGTGGTTAATTTGATGGTTTTATACAATTTTAATTGTGGAGGGTTATTAAACTAAAATCCCCTGATATATAATTTATTTAATTTTTAGTCCTATATATTTTTAAAATTTTACTAAATGGAAACAAAATTGTAGGAACTAAAAATTAATTTTGAAAATATATTTTGTGTTGGAAAATAAAGAGAGTTGAACACACAAGTTTGGGAGAAAAGTGAAAAGGATGATTTCTCACTTGTACACACACAATTTGATTTCACTTTTTGTCTTACTTCACTCCTCTTACAATTGTCCAATCTATATATAGCTTTGGAAAGCCACTAGACTCTAATTAATGACCTAACCCAAATGACACGTCACTTTTGACTATTCAACCTCTCAACCTTTCAAATACATGACTCTTGACTTTTTAATTTCTTAGACCTTTTAAATACACGACTCTTGATATTTTATTTCTAACACTCAAAATCAAGCTTATTTTCCAACACCACCTTTAAACTTGATATGGTTACTCTAAGTAAATTTCAAAACTTGCAAACTAACTCAACCTTAAGGGGCTCGATGAAAATATCTACAATTTGATCTCGAAATTTAATGTGCACGAGCTCCACTTCCTTTTTAGAAGTGAAAAATCTAATGAAATGATACCTTGTATCGATGTGTTTACTTCGATCATGGAACACCAGATTTTTTTCCAATGCAAGTGTCGATTTATTATCGATGAAAATCTCTGCCAGTCTCTTTTATTCCATCTTAGTTTCTTTCAAAAACATTTTAAGCTATATTGGATGACAAGAACACAATGTCAATGCCATATACTCCTCTTCACATGTAGAGAGAGTCACGATAGGTTTTTTCTTTGATGACCACGTGAATGTTGAATTTCCCATGAAAAAAACAAACCTGATTGTGCTTTTTCAATAGTCTAAGTCACTGGCCCAATCACTATCACAATATCCTTCAAGTTTGAATTATTAGAAGTTAAATAAAAAAATAAAAAATGGAATGTACCTTTAATGTAACGAAGAATTCTTTTAGCCGATTTAAATGTGTTATAATGGGAGTTTCTATGTAGAGACTAACAAGACTAACTCCATACACAATATCTAGCCTTGTGCTAGTCAAATATCTCAATCTTCCAACAAGACTTTTAAAAAATCGTTAGATCCACCATTCCTCCTTCTTCATGCTTTTATAATTTGACTCCATATTCAACGGAGGTGCTCATCGATTTCTAATCAAGCATTTTGAATTGAGAATTTCTCTATCATAGCCGTCTTAAGAAACAAAAAACTCCATCATTACGTTTCTTCACTTCATGGACAAGATAATAAGACATGAGACCCATATTCATTATTTCAAATTCATAAGTCATTTCCTTATTGAATTCTTCAAACATATTAAAATTATTTCCACTGAAGATCAAATCATCAACTTATAAACAAACAAACAAACAAAATATCCCCATTTTTGTTCACCTTGGAATAAAGGGCATGCTCTTGTGGGCACTTGTTGAAATCATTCCAATGGAAATAAGTATTAATCCTACTATTCCAATATCTCGGTTCTTGCTTCAATCCATATAATGCCTTCTTTAATTTTAATAATTTACCTTCTTTTCCTTAAACAATGTAACCCAACGATTGTTACACATACACTTCTTCCTCAAGTAATACATTCAAAGTTTGACTTAACATCCATTTGATAAATCTTTGACCTATTTTATGCTGCCAATGAAATGAGAAATCTTATACTCTCCAAGAGAGCAACGGGTATAATAACCTCACCATAATCAATGCCGAGTCTTTGACTATAATCTTTTGTAACTAGTCTTGTTATGTATCTTTCACATTCACCTCTTGTAATATTCTTTGCCTTGAACACCTATTTAAATCTAATTACCAGTCGGAAGTTGGATAAGCTCCCACATATCATTATTCTATATGACTTTAATTTTTCCATACATTGCACGTCTACACTTCCCTTCTCGTGTCATCTCTTCTAACCTTATAGGTTCACAATTTCCAAAAATATAAAAAAAATCTCATTATCAAAATCTACCTCCTCGGTTGTCTCAGATATCTATTGAAGACTTTCCATTCGTGTTGGCCTTTCACTTGAACATTCTTGAGAAGATGTTGGAGTGTCTTTTTTATGGGTGGATGGCAGATATGGCGGTGGAGAAATAGGATCCTCCGCGACTTCACTTTCTTAATCTTCATCTTCAAAGAAAGGGAAAAAATTAAAATCTTCTTGTGGATTCTCCCAATCCTATGAATGTTCTACTTCGAACACAATAACACGGCTTATGACAATCTTGTCAATTGTATAGCTTGTAGCCTATAAGGAAAAATTTCCAATATAGTAAATTTGTATGTAAATTGGCTTAATTCAGTTTGGACAAAACATGTTTATGCCATAGTTTAAGATTTGAGTTATTTGTCCTGCAAGCCCATGATGTGTGATTGAATACCAAAACGGCTAAGTTAAAGAGACATCAAGTACACATCAAATTTCCTGCCAAGTTTCATTTCAATATCCAAGGGATCTCATTGCGGTATGAATGCATATTTATGTTTGATCCATGGATTCGAGTTTTTGGGTGTTTTTTTTATAAAATGTCTTTGAGGCATTTTTTGTAAAACGTATTTTAAAGATAATATTTTTTAACTGTGTCATTCGAAGATATTTTCTTAGTCATTCAAACGATATTACATTGTTCGTTAGAACAAGTTTTCTTTTGGTTCAAACGAAAAAAGTTTGTTATTTAAATGAAACACAAAAAAGGTTCAACCATAAATTTCCTGTTCGACATGAAAATTTCATTCAAGGCTCGTTCAAAGGACATTCAAATGAGTTATATAGGATCATTCAAATGAGATTCAATTTCGTTCAAATGAGAATGCATACTTCATTCAAATGACCATATATTTTGTTCGAACGAGTTTTCTCGAAAAATGTGTTGCCGTTAAATTTGTGTTTTCTATAAATACTTAGCGATGACATAAGTTTTCACAAAGGGTTTTTCAAAAATGAATTTTAGATTCAAATCTAAAGCCTCTTAAACCCTATTTTGCACCTAAGGTTTCTAGAAACAAGTTTCACATATATAGGCCTGTTTGAGATCTCTTGTAGGCTGCACTGAGATCGCTTGCTCTTCATAAAGATCTGGTTTCTTACGATGGATATCATGTTTCTATTATGCAATGATCGAACTATTCACAAGACAAAAAAGATCAATGAGATACCGAGACGTGGGAAAGTGCCTGCGTTGTGTGGCCATTGAAAGGCATCCGGTGGTGACTGTGAGGAAGGTAGGGAGAAATGAGGAAGCGTGTCAAGGGTTGAAGGCGTCGAGTATGTGAGTAAGTCTAAGTCGTTCTTGTAATAAACCCATATCATAGTGGACTTATGTGGCTAGGTCTTTCGAGGTTTTTTCCATTATGATTTTTCCTCATACATCGTCAAGTTGTGGTTTGCTATTTTATTCTTTCTTATATCACCTGGATATATGCTTAGGTCAAGACTAAAATTGGTAAACTGTTAGACGTTATTGTGGTTTAATTGGTGCAAAGATAAATTAAAAAAAAAATTAAAAGTTGATGTGTGTTTGATAATCATCATATAAACCCTAGGGAACTAGGGCATTTGCATAGCCTTGCGGGCTTTTATCGTAGCCAATGAAGACATATTTCTCTCTTTTATCATCTAATTTGGATATCTTCACATCCAGTACATGTACATAGGGAATACTTCAAAAAACATGTAAGTGAGATACACTTAGCTTTCTTCTACCCCACACCTCTTGTGGTGTTATATCCTGCACACTCCTAGTTGGGCATTAGCACAACAAATACACAACACAATCAATTGCTTCGGCCCAAAATTCTTAAGGCATCTTCTTTCTCTTTAACGTACTATGGGCCATGTTAAGAATGCTTATATTCTTCCTCTCGGCTATCCCATTTTATTGTGGAAAACTTAGAACCGTTAAGGGATGACGGATTCCATTTTATTCACAAAATATTTTAAACTCATTTGACGTGAATTCACCTCCCCGACCAGATCTAAGAGCCATGAAGTCATAGCCCCTATGGTTTTTAATAAGTGATTTAAATTTATTTTAGGCTCCAAACAACTCTGATTTCTAAGCTAGTGAGGATGAAGAAGAGGAGGAGGAAGAGGAGAGTGAACTTCAAGTGGCCTTTCGTTAGTTGTATACTGAGTCATTAAAGTTGGAAAGCTCAACTTGAAGTTAAAAAGTGAAGTTGAAGGACATACCATGTGTAATAATGATAGTAACTTGATTGAGGATTTGAGGGAACGTGAGAAGACTCTTAGGGAAAAGCTCGAGTATATTGAGGGAGAGAGATATAACCTTCGTGATTTAATGGAAGTTTTGAATAAGGTATCTCTTAAGTTTAAAGATTCTAAGTGTTTACTTGAGTCTAGTATTAAAGAGTTAGAAGAAGAATTGAGAGGCTCACATCACGTTAAACTTGATTTAGAATTTAGGTCGTATAAACTAGATAAGATTTTAGGCACCGTCCAAATAAAAAATGATAACAATGCTTCCTCTCCTAAAGCCAAGACCAAAGCTTTTAAAGAGTCAATCGTAGCCAAAGAGGTTAGAAATGGTCAAACCATAGGTAAAATACCTCATTGTGTCTACATTTTCACACATTACAGTAGGAAATGTCACATTAGGAGTTTTTGTTATGATCTTTGAAAATGTCCCAGGAAGTTTAATTATAGTGTCACCAAGTTTTCAAAAATCCTAGATCGTCATGTTGTACCTATGTGAATTAGGAAATTTGATTTGGAAGCGCATAATGTTAGACTTGTTGATTCTTGCATACTTTCACATGATGTTTCTCATGATATATCTAATGGTTTATTGTGTTTTCATCTTTTTCATACACTAGATTTTGTGCTTCTTGTTATATGCTATTACTAGCTATATGATGTTTGAGACTTTTGTATTTTTATTTTCCTCTTATTAGGTCTTATTAATAAAAATATAAAAAGATTTTTTTTTGTCTTTTGAGTCGTTTTGAAAAATATTTAAAAACTCAAAAATATTTGTGTTTTTTTGTGTAGTTTGTTTTTACATATTTTGTGTGGCATATCGGTGTATTTGAATCAAATTTATTCCATGTTTCCATGTCGCAAGAATATTTGATTATGGTTTACAATGCTTAGTATTATTCTTAATTTGTTTTCATGGAGCTATTCGAAATTAATTTGCTTAATGGATTCACTTTGCATATGCCTCCGCACACACTTACATGAGATCTTTTGAATTATAACTATCTATGTTTCATGAGTTAAGTGAGGTATTCTCCTATTAATCTTCTCATATATATATATATATATATATATATATATATATATATATATATATATATATATATATATATATATATATATATATATATATATTGACTATGGGGGATTTGTTCATGTAAGAACCACAACCCAAGAGTTTCTTTAGTTTGAAAAATATGATGGTGCAATGGAAAAGGGTTATGAAACGAGTAAATCTCCTTTGCGTGAAAGGCCACCATTGGAAAGACCTAAAAGAAAAATAGGCAAAAGAAAATAAATTTCAAAGCTAAGTTTTTGCATTGATTCTTCAAAATTAATATCTTTAAAAAAAAGCTTAAAAATGATATATGATTATTTTGAGGGTCTTAAAGTTGGAGATCAATGGGTTTGCACAACGAGTCCTAGTTAAGCTTCATTATTTTGATGCTATTGATTCGAAAATCATCAATATTTTCTACTCTATGTGCATTTTATATGTTTTTCCATCATGAGTTATTTATTTGTCATTTGAGGCTAACAATAGTTTAGTAAGTTAATGTGGTTAAATAAAACTTCTTGGACATATTTGGAGTTATTGGCTCATATTTTTTTATTTCTAATTCAGGCCCCTTCACTATGTACCACATTTTATTTAGACAAATTGATGCCACGCTAGTGTGAAAAGATTATGTATTTTAAGTATTTTTGTTGTGTTTATACCTATATATTTATGTGCTTAATTGGTATATTAGTGGTTATATATATGGTGTATTTGTTTTGAGTCTTTGTGTTTGCATTTAATCCATGTTTGTTATATGCTTCTTCAATTAAAATTGGCATAATGTATGCTCATATTGGTTTATTTTGGTGCATATTTACAATGGTATCTTATGCTTCAAATCTTATATCAAAATTAGTATCATTTGTTCAATGTTTGGATTAAATGTGCTTGTATTGCCGAGTTAGTTTGTCATTGTGTTTCGCTTCACATCATCGCATGATATACTTCTTTTTATTTATATTTACATGTGTTGAATTTAGGGGGAGACATGGTTTATAAGTCATTTATATTGTGCACCTGTATCTTTGTTTATTCCTGGAAAAAGGGGGAGAAATGGTATCTAACCCTTTAACTCAAGGGAGAAAATTTTAGATTAGGGGGAGACATCTTACCTTAGGTGAATATTTCTAGACAAAGGGGGAGGGTTTCTCATATACGGTTTATAAATAGTTATATTCTTTTTGCATATGAAAGGTGCGTTAAGTGTGCAGGATTAGTAACAATATAGATAAGAGCAAAGCTACTCAAAGTTTGTTAATGTAAAATGTATGTACCTTTTACTTTTGGGGTTGGGATTGAGTCTTTTGGAGAGATTGATGGCCTATAGGTTTTTGCTTTGATTTTTTTCCGGAATAGCCAAAGGGGGAGATTTGTAAGGACAAATTTTCAATAGAGTCAATTTGTAAGTATATTGGCTTAATTATGTTTGGACAAAACTTGTTTTTGTCATTGATTAGGATTTGAGTTGTTTGTCCTTCAAGCCCATGATGTGTAATTGAAAACCGTAGTGGCCAAGTTAAAGCGACATCGAGTACACATCAAGTTTCATATTGAGTTTTATTTTCAACATTTGTGGGATCTCATTGAGATATGAATACGTATTTATGTTTGATTTATGGATTCGAGTTTTCAGGTGTTTTATTTTATAAAATGTCTTGAGGCTTTTTTCGTAAAATGGATTTTAAAGAAAATATTTTTAACTGTGTCGTTCGAACGAGATTTTCTTAGTCATTTAAACGAAATTACACCGTTCGTTTGAATGGTTTTTCCTTTAGTTAAAAAAAGAGAGCGTTTTCCATTCAAACGAAGTTCAAAGGGGAATTTTTTATTTGACAGAAAATTTTCATTCAAATCTTGTCCAAAGGACGTTTAAATGAGTTACATAGGCTTGTTCGAACGAGATTCAATTTTATTCAAATGAGAAGGGAGACTTCGTTCGAATGACCGTATATATTTCGTTAGAACGGGTGTTCTTGAAATTCGTATTTTCTATAAATACTTAGGACTGACATTAGTTTTTATAAAGGATTTTTGTAAAAACAAATTTTAGAATCAAATATAAAGCCTCCCAACCCCTAGTTTACACCCAAGGTTTTGAGATCCAAGTTTCACATACATATGTCTATTTGATACCTCATATGGACTACACTAAGGTTGTTTGCTCTTCATAAAGAAATATTTTATGGCGGAGGATACCATTTTCTGTTATGTGATGGTCGAACTGGTCGTGAGACAAGTAACATCAGTGGGATACCGAGACGTGGGAAAGCGTATGCATTGTGTGGCCATTGGAAGGTGCCAATGGTGATTGTGAAAAAGGTAGAAAGGAATGAGGAAGCGTCTCAAGGCTAAAAGGCGTCGAGTATGTGAGAATTCTAAGTCTTTCTTGTGATAAACCTATATTATAGTGGACTTGTATGGCTGGGTATTCCAAGGTTTTTTTCGTTGTGGATTTGCCTCATACATCGTCACGTTGTGATTTGCAATTTTATTCTTGCTTATATCACTTAGATGCATTCTTAGGTCAAGACTATAATTAGTAAACTGTTTAGAAATCACTGTGATTTAACTGGTGCAAAGATAAATAAAAAAAATAGTCTGTTTGATAATCCTCATATAAACCCTAGGGCACTAGTGCACTTGCTTACCCTTTCGAACCTTGATCATAGCCAGTGAAGACATACTTGTCTCTTTTATCATCTAAATTAGATCTCTTCTCATTCGCCAAATGAAGATAGGGAATTCTTCAAAAAACACGGGAGTGAGAGACACTTGGCTTTCTTCTACCTCACACCTCTTGTGGTGTCATATCTTACACACTCCTAGTTAGGTAGAAGCTAAAAAAATACATGGAAAACTCAATTTCTTCGGACCAAAATTCTAGGAACATCTTCTTGCTCTTTAACATACCATGGGCCATATTAATAATGCTTATATACTTCCTCTCGGCTAGCCCATTTTGTTGTGGAGACTTGGAACCATTAAAGGATGACGGATTCCATTTTATTTACAAAAAAAATTAAACGCAATTGACGTGAATCCACCTCCCGATTATACCTATGAGCATTGATATCATATCCCCTATGTATTTAAAGAAGTGATTTAAATTTCTTGAAAACTCCAAATATATCCGATTTTTCTTTAAGAAAATAAACCTAACTTTTGCGACCAAAATAATCAATGAATAAAAGAAAATACTATTTTTTACCAAACTAGGATGAATGAATTGGTCCACATACATCCGAGTGCACAAGTTGGAGTGGTAGTGTTACTCTTATAAATGACTCCTTTGGGAATCTCTTTCGAAATTTTTAGCCAAAATGACACCCTTCACAAAGTTGATTTAGATTATTAATGGTGGGTAATCCGTTCACAATCTCCTTTCTTGTCTATAAATTCAAACTTCCAAAATTCAAGTTCCGGAGCCTTAAGTACCAAAGTCAATATAACATATTGAAACAAGCCTTCAAACACTTAGCCACATCGATTTGAATATTCAATAAAAACATTCGATTTCTCATCATCGATACCTTTACAATCAGATTTCCCAAATGATATTTTATAGAAAGGTCAGAGTATCTCATCAAAATATCATAACTTTTCTCTTAGAGATGCCCCAAACTCAAATTAATATTTTTCATTCTTGGAACACATAATTCACTTTAGAAATAAATTACTGTCTTCCATTATTTAATCAAATCATAATTTTACATCTTCCCTCTATTGGAATTTGATAAGCATCTCCAAAAGTGACATTGTCATTCACTGATTCGTTGATCTCAACAAACATGATTTTTCTTCCTCACATATGGTTGCTAGCATCGCTGTCAAGATATCACACATTCTTCTAAACACTTATCTCCCCATTGCATTTTAACAATAAAATTGGCACCACTTCATCATTCTTTGTCTCAACATAATTGGTTCTCTCTTCAACATTGTTGGAAGCACGTCGACACTCCGAAGCAAAATGTCTATACTTATGACAATTGAAAAATTGGACTTAGGACTTGCCATACCTCCCTTTATATGGATTTGACTTATTTCCTCCTCCACAACCTTTTATTTGTTGCGAATCATGACTTCTTTATCTTTGTTAAAGGAGTTGGAACCTCATAGTTATCCTCTTCCTAGGCCTTGTGCAAGTCTACGTCCTCAACCTCTTTGGCTATAATCATGATTTTCTTCTTTCTTCACGAAAGAAAGCTTTATTTGGAGAACTTGGTCAATCAGATCCTTATATTGCTTCTCAATACGTTCTTCATGAACTTGTAATTATCCCATGAGTTCATCAATTATCATGGAATTCAAATCTTTAGACTCCTCAATGGCTACACCAATATACTCAAATTTTGGATTCAACAAGCCTAGAATATTTCGCATTACTCGAGTATCATTCAAATATTCACCATTACTTATCAATTAATTGGAAATTCTCAAAACTCTTAAAAGTTAATCCAAAATTGTTTTGGATTCCTTCATATTTAGTACTTCAAACTCATTTCTCAAAGTTTAAAGACAAACCTTCTTTACTTTCCTCACTCCTTTGAATGACTTTTGGATAGTCCCCTGTGTCTCCTTAGCAGTGGCTGCATTACCAACCTTTTGTAAAATAATATCATCCAGACATTAGTGGATGATCACGATCGCCTTTTGATCCTTCTTTCTTGTGTCTTGCAAGATGTCCTTTTGTGCCTGAGTCAAGTCACCTTCATTTCCAAGTTGTTCATAGCCTTTGATCACAATATCCCATAAATCACTTGATCCTATGCAAATGCATCAATTATCATAATTATTTTTCTTTGGAAGAGGGATTTGTACTTAAATGGATCCATTTGTCATTTTTTTATACTCACCAACAACCTTAGCTTGGATACCACTTTGTAAGAAAATGAAGAGAGTTGAACACACAAGTTTGGGAGAAAAGTGTGGAGGATAATTTCTCACTTGAACATACACAATTTTATTTCACTTTTTTTATCTGACTTCACTTCTCTTTAAATTTCCTAATATATATACTAGCTTTGGAAAGACACTAGACTTAAATTAATGACTTAACCCAAAGGACACGTGACTCTTAACTTCTCAACCTCTCAGCCTTTTAAATACACGATTCTTGACTTTTCGATTGTGTAGACATTTCAAACACATGACTCTTGACTTGTTATTTATTTTACTTCTAACATTAAAAATCAAGTTTATTTTCCAACATATTGAACTAAACATTTTTAGGGACTTAAAATTATTTTCAAAAAAAATATGGACTAAAAATTAAATGAACATATTTTAGGGACTAATCATTAGTTAGCCCTTCACTTATTATATTCATATGAATGGATATTTATGTTTATAATTTTCAATATGCTAATATAAAGTATTAGTTACATCAAAAACTTAAAGTATTATCTCACAATATATAAGATCTCTATACGCCTCCACGTATTGTTAATTTATCTTGGCTAAAAGTTTTTGTATATAACGTTACCTGAAATTAAAGCCCTCAATTCATTACTTATAGAATATTAATTTGGTTGCTTATTTCTAATTTTAAATTAAATTGGGCTTTTGGGCTTATTTTCAGGCCAATTTTATTATTTTCACCCAAATTAGTTTTAATTAATTAATAAATTATCCTAATTATAACGTCATCGTTTTAATTATCTAAAATGTAATTTAATCTGTAATTTTATTTATCAAACTATTGTGACTATTTCAAACAACCACTTTTTTCCAGGAAAAAAAACCCTTTCAAGGCTATAAAATACAAGCCCTCCATCCTAGTTTTTCTTGCAAAAAAATTCCCTTATTTTCTTATTTTCCTTTTCCATAAAAGCTAGAGAGTTTATCACTATTGTTGATCCGTGGAACAACCACATCGTAGTGCTTCATGTGGTTATTGAATATCATTTCATCCTAAGAGACAGACGTTCATTGTTCCTACTGTAAGCACCGTAGCGGGCGCGAATTATGTCTTAAGGAAAGACTATTTAACAATCAACGCGGTCTTAATCTGTTAAGTGATTGAATAAATCACGAACTGTGAATTCTATATTTTTATGTTTCTGAATAGTATACAATATTAATATTTTCATTCTATCATTCCTGTTTTGACTTACTGTGAAACTTTATTTTAATTAAAATAGTCATTTGTTTTACATTTTACAATCTGTTTAAACTTGGAATAGATAATTTTATCAAACATAATACAATCTTCTTTCATACATTTTACATAACTACTTCATTATATTACAGTTTATCAGTTCTGGTTTATATTTATACTATCATCTTCATATTGTATAAGTGGTTCTATGAAATTTGTTTAACAAAACAATAACTACACCAACTTCTGAAAATGTGCATATTACTATTCCTCCGAATGAGTTGTCTATTAATATTCCTAATATTGTTTCTATTTCTCATATATCACATGGAGAGAAACCAAAAAAATTCAATGATTTTGATTTTAAAAGATTAAAACAAAAGATGTTATTTTACTTAACCACTATGAATATTGCGAAGTTTATTAATGAGAATAATCGTGTGATAAATGATAACGAAATGGATAAGACAACTTTGGTTGTCATAGAGGCATGGAAACATTACGATTTCATTTGCAAAAGCTATATCCTTAATGGATTGGAAAATACATTATATAATGTGTATAGTTCAATCAAGATCTCTAAGTTGCTATGGGAGTCTTTGGATAAAAAGTATAAAACGGAGGATGTCGGCATAAAGAAATTCGGGGTTGTTAGCTTACTATATTTTAAAATGTCGAATTCAAAGACCGTCATAAGACAAATCCAATAACTTCAATTAATATTTCATGAAATAAGTGCTGAAAATATTATTTTAAGTGAAACATTCCAAGTTGCAGCGGTTATTGAAAAATTACTGCCATCTTAGAAAGATTTTAAAAATCATTTGAAGCATAAACATAAAGAAATGGGGATCGATGACTTAATTGTTAGGTTATGGATAGAAGAGGATAGCCGAATGTCTGAATAGAAAATTAGTAATCGTGTTATATCGAAAAAAAGGGGACGTGCTAGAGGATGGACACAAATTCAACAAGAAGAGGAATCACAACAATGAAGGCACAAGTCAAGGAGACAGTGCTATAAAGAAGTTCAAGGAAAAGTGATTTAATTTCAACAAGCAAGGTCATAGGGCCAAGCACTATCACAAAACCAAAGAACCAAGAGAACTTCAAAAAGAAGTTACCGCAAGATAACATGACTAAAATTGATAAATTGGTTGATGATGTTTCTAATATATATCTCTCTGCAGTTGTCTCTGAAGAGAATTTGGTGGGAAACACCAACGAATAGTAGGTTGATACTGGTGCTACACATTATATATGCTCATATACGATCCTCCATAAAAAATAAAAAATAAATAAAAAGATACCGGTGCTACACCATGTATGCTCGGATAAAAATATGTTCATAACCTACCAACTATTTGAAAATGGAGAACAACTATTTATGGGAAACTTTTCCACCTCAAAATTTGAAGGTAAAGGCAAGGTCGTGTTGAAAATGACACTGGGAAAGCATATCGCACTCAATGATGTGATACATATATCGGACATTAAAAAAAATTATTTTCGACTCTGTGTTAAGTAAGAAAGGGTTTAAGCTTGTCTTTGTTGGAGATAAATTTATGCTTTATAAAGATAAAATGTATGTAGGGAAGGGTTATATGTGTGATGGGATGTTCAAAATGAACATCATGACTTATACACCAAAAATTAACAATTATAATAGTAATTTGATATTTTCTACTTATATGCTTAAGTTTATGAATGTGTGGCATGGTAAACTAGGACACTTTCCATTCAATTGAAAGTTGCAGTGAACCCTTAGATTTAATTCACACCGATATGTGTGATTTAAAATATGTTCAAACTAGGAGTGGCAAAAGAACTTTCTTACCTTTATGGATTATTACACCATATATTTCTACGTTTACCTATTAAAAATAAAAGATGAATAAATTGAAGTATTTAAGATATTTAAGAATGAAGTTGAGAATCAACTCGACAAAAAGATTAAGGAATTAAGAAGTGATAGAGGTGGGGAATATGAATATCCTTTTAAATAAATATCTTTAGAAAATGGCATTATTCACAAAACTATTGCGCCTTACTCGTCTCAATCTAATGATATTGTTGAACACAAAAATAGAGCTATAAAAATATGATAAATGCTATGTTGATAAGTTATGGGATACCCCAGAACATGTGACGGGAGGCATTGCTTTTCGCCAACTATAGTCTCAACAAATTAATTTATAAGAAAACAACCAAGATACCCTATGAAATGTGGAAAGGCCGAAAACCTTCTTACATATACTTAAAAGTGTGGGGGTGACTTGCAAACGTGTTGGTCCCTGACCCTAAAAGGGTGAAAATAGGTCCTAAAACCATTGATTTTATATTCGTTGGTTAAGCTAACAATAGTAGTGCATATCAGTTCCTTGTGCATGAATCTGACATTCCTAACATTCATGTTAATAATATTATAGAATTAAAGAATGCATCATTTTTTGAAAATATATTTCCTTATAATAATGCACAAGAAACAAGTTCTCATAAAAGAACTCTCAATGCTAAGAATAGTGATCCTCAAAATATCAATAAGGATAATGAGGATGAACCTAGATGTAATAAAAGAGCCAGGACATCAAAATCTTTCAGCCCAAATTTTCTAACTTATATATTAGAAGGTGAACCTCAAAGTGTTAAAAGACTATGTCCACTCCAGAAGTTTCATATGGGAAGGAAGCTATTAATAGTGAAATTTACTCCACTGAAAAAAATCATACATGGGAACAGGTGGATCTTCCACTAGGAACCAAGCCCTTAGGGTGTAGATGGATCTTCAAAAGGAATATCAAAGTTAATGGATCAATCAAAAAATATAAAGCTAAACTTATTGCTAAAGGATACAAGAAAAATGAGGGAATAGATTATTTCAACACTTATTCGTAATTACAAGAATTACACCCATTCGAATGTTAATTGCAATAGTAGCAATACATAATTTGTAAATACATGAAATGGATGTCAAAACTGCTTTCTTAAATGGTAAATTAGATGAAGAAATAAATATGGAACAACCGAAAGGTTTAAAGCTCCTGAGAATGAAAGGAAAATATGCAAACTTGTCAAATTGGTTTATAGTTTGAAACAAGCGCCTAATCAATGACATGAAAATTTTGATAATGTAATGAAGTTAAATGGTTTCAAGATAAATAAGTGTGACAAATGTATTTATGTCAAAATCACTCAAAGGGAACATGTCATTGCATGTCTATATGTAGATGATATGTTAATCAATGGTAGTAATAATAATATTAATGCTACCAAATAAATGTTGGCCAGTAGATTTGAAATGAAAGACTTTGGACTAAAAGATGTTATTCTCGAAATTAATATTACTAGAACTTCTGAAAGAATCAGTTTGTCTCCATCTCATCATGATGAGAAAATCATTCAAAAGTATAATAAATATGAACAAATGTCGATGAGAACATATATAGGCCCAACTCTTCACCATACTACAAACAAAAATGAAGTTGTGGGAGCCCATTTAATACAATTCGCGAGAGTATCCGACCAGACCAAGTGGATTAATATACTACCCAACCCAAATCACAAATTAAATTATACTCGAAGTACTTTAAATACATTAGAACACTTACGGATATAGTCGAATCAAGTACCAACAATATCAGAGGAGATATTCAAGTATTCATTGGCTTGTCCACATGTTACTATTGAGTTCCTTGTACAAAGTACAAATCAAACTCTATGACGATACACCTATAAATTATACACCATGACCCGGGACAAATGGATTGTAACTTGAGATCTTGAGAGACACTTAATATAAACATTAACCTCTCGATGGACGTAGGCAAATTGTCGAACCATGTATATTATTATTACGTGTGATCTTTACTTTCTGCCTTTGTGGTTGTTTTCGTGGATTTCGTCATTGTAATATTTTATGTATTCACAATTGGCATTGTCTATGGGAATTGACTTTTATTCCTGCCAAAACATTCATTAATAGAAAGCCCGTAATGTGTCACCATAGAAATAATATTCCCCATGTTAGCGATGTCCTAAAAGACCCAGTTCCTCCTAGGGTCAGGTCTGACATTCGCCAGCATACAAACCCCAGGTTCTGTCAGGATAGGCAACCTTCTGGAAAAAAGACAAGGACCATCGAGATCTACCAAGATCTCTAGGTTGGTCGATGCTTACGAAGCCAGGCTTCGCGAACAAGAGGAGGCTACGTGCCTCTAGGAAGATGAGAATGCTCGCCTTCAAAGGAGATTAGAAATAATAGGGAAAGATCTCCAAAAAGGAACCGAAGAGCGTCGAGACAGGACTCCTAGTCCTCAGGCGAGTAACACTCACAGCCAAGGGAGGAGCTCCGGGTGAAACCAGGAGAAAACTGAACGTGGTAGGTCTGAGCGTGGATGATTAGAACGTGGTCAGTCAGAAAGACGCCATTGAAGTAACGATCGAAAAAACGAATACATAAGGATTATGGTCCGTAGGGAGATGTACCAACATCCAGCCCACCGTGGAGCCAGATCCACTAGAGAGCTAGCCAGCCCACCGTGGAGCTCTCAATACTCAAATGAAATCCCCTTTTTTAAGGGCGATCGAAGAAGAGGATCCCCCAAAAAATTTCACGGTCCCTAGGTTCAAGATTTACAACGAGAAAATAGACCTTATAGACCATGTTAGGCAATACCGATAAGCAATGACCTTATGGAGCCACAATGATGCACTGAAGTACTGGATTTTTCCTTCTAGCCAATATAATGTAGCACAAAAGTGGTTTAAAAGGCTGCCTTACATGTAGAAATTTTATAGCTCTAGCGGAGGCCTTTACAACTCGCTTCATAACTAGCAGCTCCCACCCCAAGCGGATAGATGCATTTGTTATGATGAATAACAAGCCACGGGAAAACCTTCGGGATTACGCCAAAAGGTATTGGGAAGTTTTCAACGAAACTTGTTACACCAATCCCTCACCAAAAAGGAATCCAGTACCATTGATGACCTTATGGCCCGTATTAAAAAATATGTCGAAATGGAAGATGTGGTTCACCCGAATATAAGGGACAATGGTTGGACAAAGACGTATAAAGGGATAGAGAAAAATAATACTCAAAACAAGGGAAATAAGAATAGGGGATAGAATGGGAATAAGTCTGATCCATCTAAGGCGTTCCAGGTTGTTAACATAGTCTTCAAGGAACCCATTTACAAAATTTTAAGAAAAATCAAAGATGAGCCATTTATCAAATGGACCAAAAAGATGGGTGGCGACCCAACTAAAAGGAACAATGCACTGAGATGCGCATTCCATAAGGAGGGCGGTTACAAAACCGAGAATTGCAAAGGCCTGAAGTCACACTTGGAAGAGTTGGCTCAAGAAGGGCACCTCAATGAGTACATCGAGAAAAAATTTGGCAAGGTCATAGCCAATGGAGATCAGAGGAAATATAACAGCCTCGATAAGGATAAAGTTCACGAGTTTGCAGTAATCCATAGGGCGTCAGACCACAATCAGATCTAGGGGAACGTTGTTTGGATGGAACTTAAGAAGGTAACTGGATTTTTGGAGGCTTTTCAGATCGACCCTGTAAAACCTAGATGGTATACGTTAGTGACCAGAGGACGTCGACTACACCAAGCATATCTTATTTATCGAGGAAGATTTGGTCGGGGTGAGAATCCCGCATCATGACGCATTGGTGATCACACTCAGAATAGCCAATTGGAACATTGATAAGTTGCTTGTGGACTAGGGCAGTTCGTCAGAAGTGATGTACCTACAATTATTCCACAAACTGAAGTTGAACGTCGCTGACCTCAACGAAGCCATAGTTCCTTTGGTCAGATTTACAAGAAGGATCACGATGTCGGTAAGGAAGGTAATCCTCCCAGTCAGAGAAGTAAACATCTCAAAGCTAATAGAGTTTTTAGTGGTCGACATTGAATCCCCATATCATGCCATTTTAGGTAGGGGTTGAATCCATTACATGAAGGTCGTACCATCCACCTACCGCCAAAACCTGAAGTGTGTTACCGATCGGGTGTGGTCAAAATCCATAGTGACCAGGCCATAGCCAAAAGTGCTTTATTGCTGTCATCCGCCCCAAGAAGGAAAAGAAGAATAAAGAAAAGGACACTCAGGAGGATGCCCAAGAGGGGGTTGTACCCTCCAAATAGAACTACGATACGATCGACCTGGGTCATTGAAAACCTGGAAGATGTTGGAGCCGACGATAACTTACTAAAGGGGAAATTTCTTATCGAAACCACTCTCGACGATCAAGAGAAGAAATATTTAATTGCATTCCTCAAGACCAATCTGGATGTTTTTGCTTGGGAACCATATGACTTACCAGGGATTGATACCAGTGTAGCCTGCTATCTCCTGCACGTTGATTCGACTTTCAAGACGATCACTCAGAAGGCTCATCGAACAGCCCTCGAGAAGGCTAAGGTGGTGGAGAACAAAGTTGGGAAGGTACTGGATGCAGGATCCATTAGGGAAGTGCACCTTCCCAGATAGTTGTCGAAACCAGTATTGGTACAAAAAAGTAATGGCAGTTGGAGAGTTTGTATCAATTTCACGGGTCTCAACAGGGTATGCCAGAAGGACAGATTTCCTCTCCCAAAAATAGACCAGTTGGTCGACGCTATAGCAACGCATAAAAGAATGAGATTCCTAGACGCCTACTCTGGTTACCATCAGATTCCTTTATTCGAATCCGATCAGGATAAAACCTCCTTTATAACCTTCATTGGGTTACACTGCTACAAGGTTATGCCATTCGTCTTAAAGAACACTGGGGAAACTTATCAAAGGTTGGTCACCAAGATGTTCAAGAAACAAATGGGAGACACGATGGAGGTCTATATCAATGATACGCTAGTCAAAAGTAAAGACAAGGGAAACCACCTCGCAGACTTGGACAAAACCTTCGAGATCCTTAGGAAATATCGAAGGAAGCTTAACATTAGTAAGTGTTCATTCGGAGTCCATTCAGGGAAGTTCTTAGGATATCTAGTCAGTAAAAGAGGGATTGAGGCCAATCCGAATTAGATCGATGTTATCACTAGAGTTCATCCCCCTCGGACATTCTGAGATATTAAAAAGTTCACCGGTATACTTGCGGCACTCAATCGCTTCATCTCTAAGTCTTTAAAACGCTACCGACCATTCTTTCAACTCCTGAAGAAGGACAAGGGCCTCACATAGAACGACGACTGATCGCAAGCACTAGAGGAGATTAAATCCTACCTTAGAAAACCACCCCTGCTAGTAATTCCAAGCGATGGAGACCCACTATACATTTTCCTGGCAATATCAGACGATGTTGTAAGCTCTGCCCTAGTGTGCGAAAAAGAAGAAGGTTAGCACCCGATTTACTACACCAATAAGATAATTCTAGACTCTGAATAATGGTACCTATCGATGGAGAAGCTCTCTTATGCATTGGTAGTAGCCGCGAGGAAATTAAAGCATTACTTCGAAGCTCATTCAAACCGTAATCACCTCCTACCCTCTCAAAGATGTTTTGAGGAAAGCATGTCTCTTCGGATGGCTCTCTAAGTAGTCGGTAGAGCTTGGGAGATTTGATATCCACTTCCAAACAAGAACGTCTATTACAGGACAAGTCTTAAAATACTTTATTATTGAATTTACAGGAGATAAACCAGATACGGAGTAGCGAATAAATAAGGAAGAACAATCTAAGGACTGGACCTTATACATTAATGAAGCCTCCTACTCTAAGGGGGTAGGAGTAGGTATCGTTCTCAAAACTCCAAAAGACACTGCGATTGAATAAGGAATCAGATTGGGATTTGAAGCCTCTAACAATGATGCCGAGTACAAAGCACTGATCATTGGCTTGCACAAAGCCCAACTACGGGAAAAATGCCTTCACATATTCGAAGATTCCAAATAGGTCTCCAAGAAAGTAAGCGGGGACTTTAACGCCAAAGATAATAGGATGGCATTCTACCTCGCTGTCATAAGAGGACTTATGTAAATATTTGAGAAAGTAGACATTAAACAGCTCCCCCGGGGGCATAACAGTCACGATGATGCCTTAGCGACCCTGAGTTCAGTAATCAACTCTAACCTAAAGATAACTATTTAGATATAGTTCCTTGAGCAGCCAAGTATTGACCATACAGCCGTAGCCGAGCATGTCCTCGCTATAGAAAAGGCCCCCTTTTGGATGGATCCCATCATAAATTATTTAAGGAGTGACATATTGCCCCATGACAAAACGTCAGCCCATCAGGTAAGGGTCAAGGTTGCTCGCTTTTATTTCTCTCCTAATGGAAAGCTCTACTAGAGTTCATTTATAGGGCCTTATCTCTAGTGCATCCACCCACATGGTACAGGGCAAGTACTTGCCTAACTTCACTAAGGTATCTGTGGGAGTCACACAGAAGGGAGGTCTCTAACCTTCCCAACAATTAAAAAGGGCTACTGGTGGCCTCATAAGCAGAAGGACGCAATTATTATGATTCCTAAGTGCGTAAAGTATTAGAAACACTCTCCCATGATCCACCAACCCGTCAATAACCTGAAATCACTGGCAAACCCATGGCCATTCACACAATAGGGGCAAGACATAGAGGGACCACTACTAGTCGCACCTGGAAATCGAAAGTATCTGCTGGTAAGAACATATTACTTCACCAAATGGGTAGAGGCAAAATCGTTGGCGAACATTCGTGACTCAGATATGACCAGGTTCATCTTGAGAAACATCATAACACGCTTTGTGTCCCAAGAGCGATAATCTCTGACAACGGTATGCAATTTGAAAGTAGATTCTTTCAAGGTTTTTGTGATGAACATGGTATCAAGCACAACTCCGATTCTGTGGTGTATCCCCAAAGTAATGGGAAGACAGAGGTTTCCAACAAAACCATGCTCGATGGATTAAAAAAACACTTGGAAAAAGCCAAGGGTTCCTGGGGATGATCTCCCTTATATCCTGTAGGCTTATCCCACCACCCCCAGGCGACCCACGGGGGAAACGCTATTCCTCCTCTGAGAGTGCGCTTTTGTTCAAACAAAGAAATTATTTAATTAAACTCGGTTTTTCAATTAAATTCTAAAACATGCATCTAGGTGTGATAGAAGATAATATGATCCTGCAAGAACATTCAATCACAAACAAACACACAAATGAGGAAAAATCTCCCAAAGGGGCAAAACCTTTTTTTTATTTTCAATATAATTTGTAAAGAACGGTTTACACGAATTTTACTGAAAACATGAGTGACATACGAAATACCCTCAGGTGTCGGTTCCGATGTCGTCGACTGGAATCTCCCGTAAGAACTCCAGATGGGCAGCAATGGAAAAGAGTCGGCTTCTCCACAAGTTACTCCAGATGAGTAGAAACGATCCTTTGAAGGTTTAAAGATTCACACACATATAGGGGAATGGTTTTGTGAATCTAAAAGGCATAAAACTTTAAAAACTTGAAGTCTGTTTTTTGGGCTATAAATCGTAGAAATGTGTCCGAAAAAGACTTAGAAAAATGTGTAAAATATGTACAGATATTTATACGAAAATCAAGGAGGCGCCGTCACACGAACGAGATAGGTCTGTCGCTCGAACGAGATCGCGCGACATCCTCATGTCGCTTGAACGATAGAGAGATGTCGTTCAAACAAGCTCGACAACCAAGAAAAGTCCGCTTCTACACTTAGAGAAATTTCTGCTTTTGTGTTAAAAATAAATCGGACTTCGAAAAATATTTTCTAAAAAATTCCCAAATATTTATGCGAATATTAACAACTCCAATAAATCATTTTACCAATAAGGCATCCTGGGGTAGTGGAAACGGTTGAGCAGCACGTTGCATGTAGCATGATTCACGTGTGAAGATAGTGGATGCATGGATTCGGATCAAGGCCGTCGTGTATGATCGTGTTGACGTGCCGAATGTAGCGGTATTAGACATACATACTGTGATCTAGGAAAAATAGAAAATTCCTAGATTCTATCCCGAACATTTATAAAATTAGGTCCTTGCAAATCTCCCCCTATGTCTATGCCGGTGCATACATAAAAAATCTGAATTATGCTATCTCCATAAAACAAATGACATTTAAGATAATATCCCTCAAACTGAGAATACCAACTAACATGTCTTCAACCAAACTTCAACATCTTCATATCTTCAGCTTTTCTCATCAGGGTATGCAATCTAATAATCACCAATTTTGTACCTACACACATGAGATAAAGCAGATCCCGTGGCACGCATCAGTTTGAAATATAATGATATGCAAAAATCGAATCAATTTAAGCTTAAGCAAATCATTAATCAACCAAACAATTCTCCCACATAATTCATTCTCCCTCTTTTTATGATGTCCCCAAATAGACAGATATGATAAGCACAAATAAATGCAAATGGAGAGTGCCACAAGGAATAAACTTTCTAATTTTGAATTTTTCAAAATTTTTCACACAAAATATACAACAAAGAATCTCTCCATGAAAGAACACAAAAACAACCAAGTCGATGATAGCGAAAATGTAAGGGTGTGAGCAAATTCGATAGGAAAATCAATGCATACAAACATAACATATGTGCAAGATGAATATCGAATATTTCTAACGAATGAACTCAAAATCTTCCTTAGGTGTAAAAAAAAGGAATTATAAGAAATTGACTCAATCAAATTAGCAAATCAAAACTCAAAGTTATTTTCACACCAATAACGTCCAAAACTATTTAATGTTTTTTTTCAGGACTTTCAAAGAAATGCAAACCCGTTTAAATTCTCCAACCAAACTCCCTCAGATTTATATTTTGTTTTAGAGGTGATCTAAATTTTCAAACATTATAGAATTTATGGTGAAACCTAATAGCCCATATTCGGCATGTATTGTTTTTTATTGCCTTTAAATTTTTTTGGGCTCTTTTAACCTCTGTGGACCCCGAATAATAAAATTCCTCAATTTTTTAGGTCCAATTTAAACGGTGGATTAATTTCAAAGGATAGATGAGTACCTTTGGTAGCCCTTCAGCATTTTAAAATACCACACAATCTCACCAAAATGTTTTTTTACATGCATTCCAATCTTGTCAAGTTTTATCGCATATGGTTCGTTGTATAGACATAATTGAGATGGAAACACTCAAGCCAATATGTGATAAACAAGTATAATAATCTAATAAAGCTGTGCATGTGTGCAATAAAGGAGATAAGGAGCAAAACATGTAGAAAGATATCACTAATCACATCTCAAAGACTCCAAACAATGTAAAGCACATAGATGAAATAATGTAGCGTCTCAAATCACTATCAAACAGTCACGTGAAATATGAAACTGGAAGTTGTGACTCAGCTATCTTAAATGATCATTCATAAAAGGTGCAAACAAAATACAAATTTTTTTTTGTGCTTTTCTAAAATTTTTATAAAATGAAAATATTTTTGGATTTTTTCAAAAAAAATATAAAAAGCAAAAATAAGAAAACAAATGATACAAACTAGCAATAGAAATCATATGATATGAACATGACAATGCATCCTATCCTAGACAAGGACCATCCCCTCAGTCAACTGTGCAAATAACTAAAGACTTCCTAAGACTCTCGAATCTAAGGGCATCTAAAGGTTTCGTGAAAATATCGGCTAACTGAAGGTGAGTGGGTACGAAACTCAGGAATACGACTTTCTCCTCAACTAACTGACGTATAAAGTGCTCGCGTATCCTGATGTGCTTTGTGTGTGAATGTTGGACCGAATTACGAGATATGTGTATCGCGCTCATCTTATCACAGGAGATGGTCATGGTGTCCTGGGAAATCCCATAATCCTCCAACATTTGCTTCATCCACAAGAGTTGCGTGCAAGAACTCCCGGCGGCGATGTACTCAGCCTCCGCAGTGGACAAAAAGGTAGATTTTTTCTTCTTACTCAACCAAGAGACAAGAGAAAAACCAAAATAGAAACACCCACCAGAAGTGCTCCTACAACCATCTACATCCCCGGCCCAATCGGCATCCGAATAAGCGGACAAACGGTCATCAGTATCAAAGGAATACCAAATACCGTATAAGAGAGTCCCACTCACGTATTTGATAATATGTTTTAGAGCGAGTAAGTGTGACTCTTTTGGGGATGCTTGATATCGCGCACAGACTCCAACACTAAAGGCTATGTCGGGACGACTAACAGTCAAGTAGAGAAGACTACCTATCATACTCCGATACAAGGTTTGCTCTACGTCCTTGCCTGAAGTGTTCTTACTAAGTTTGATAGAAGTACTCATAGGTGTACGTGCATTATTAGCGAAGTCTAAACCAAATTTCTTCACTAGGTCTCTAGCATACTTGGATTGGGAGATGAGCATCCTATCCTCTAGCTGACGAACCTGGAGACCAAGGAAGAAAGTAAGCTCACCTACCATACTCATCTCAAACTCACTTTTCATCTCCTCCTCAAAGTGGTGAGCATGCTAGGAGCACGTGGATCCAAAGACTATGTCGTCCACATAGACTTGGGCAACCAAAATAGCACCGTCATCTCTCCTGACGAATAACATCATATCAACTCCCTCAGTCTTGAAGCCACGGGCTAAGAGATAGGAAGTAAGCCTCTCATACTAAGCATGAGGTGCTTTCTTCAAACCATACAAGGCTTTCCTCCAATAGTAAATGTGCTTCGGGTGCTTAGGGTTTTCAAACCCTTTTGGTTATTCCACGTAAACCTCCTCCTGTAGAATGCCATTTAGAAAGGCACTCTTGACATCCATCTGATATAACTTGAAGCGCAGATGACATGCGATGGCTTTTGTTCAAACAAAAAAATTATTTAATTAAACTCAGTTTTTCAATTAAATCCTAAAACATGCATCTAGGTGTGATTGAAGATAATGTGATCATGCAAGAACATTCAATCACAAATAAACACACAAATGAGGAAAAATCCCCCAAACGGGCAAAACCTTTTTTTATTTTCAATATAATTTGTAAATCACGGTTTACATGAATTATACTGAAAACATGAATGGCATACGAAATAACCTCAGGTGTCGGTTCCGATGTCGTCGGCTGGAATCTCCTGCAAGAACTCCAGATGGGCAACAATGGAAAATATTCGGCTTCTCCACAAGTTATTCCAGATGAGTATAAATGATCCTTTGAAGGTTTAAAGATTCACACACATATATGGGAATGGTTTTGTGAATCAAAAAGGCATAAAACCTTAAAAACTTGAAGTCTATTTTCTAGGCTGTAAATCGTAGAAACGTGTTCGAAAAAGACTTAGAAAAGCATCTAGAATATGTACAAATATTTATACAAAAATCGAGGCGGCGCCGTCACTCGAATAAGTCCATGTGTCGCTCGAACGAGATTGCGCGACATCCTCATGTCGCCTGAACGACAGAGATATGTCGTTCGAATGATCTCGACGACCAAGAAAAGTCACTTTCTACACTTAGAAAAATTTCTGCTTTTGTGTTAAAAATATATCAGACTTCGAAAAATATTTTCTAAAAAATTCCAAAATATTTATGCGAATATTATCAACTCCAATAAACCATTTTACCAATAATGCATCCTGGAGTAGTGGGAACGGTTGAGCAGCAGATTACATGTAGCATGATGCACGTGTGAAGATGGTGGATGCATGGATTCGGATCAAGACCGTCGTGTATGATCGTGTTGACGTGCCGAATGTAGCAGTATCAGACATACATACTATGATCTAGGACAAAAAGAAAATTCATAGATTCTACCCTGGAAATTTATAAAATTATGTCCTTACACGCTCACCTATGGGATGGAAGTTGTTATCCCATTAGAATCTGGACCACTATGAGAACCACCTTTGTCGATCAAGGCCTTAACGATGATGCATTACGCACTGAACTTGACTTAGCAGACGAGAGAAGAGAGCATGTCATGATTAAGTTGGCCTCTTATCAACAGCAACTGGACAAGTAATACAGCAAGAAAAGCAATCCAAGAAAGTTTCTGATAGGAGACTATTTCCTAAGAAAAGTCCTCGGTAGTGACGTAAAACCATCAGATGGAAAACTGGGACCGAACTCAGAGTAATCGTAGATGACCTTCAAGGAGCATATCACTTGAAAAAGCTGGAGGGCAAGGGAGATACCAAGGGCATGGAACGCAACCAATCTCAAAAAGTTTAACTTTTAAATCTTCTTCATCTTTTTGTTAGCACATTTAGTTTAAGAAAATTTTCATTTTAAAACTTATGTTACTCGTCAGATAATATTTAATGAATAAATATCGGTTGGCCCCTTCACTTTCATACTTTGCATTAGTTTCTTAACTCTTCTTGGTTACATCTCATTAATACGAACCTTTTCCAAACGATAACTCCTTCGTGCATGACTAAATTCCTGAAATTACGATAAGTTATTCAACTTATTTTCAATCAGGGAACTTAACATGCCGAGCAAGGTTCATAGCAATTATAACAATTCGATAGACGCACTTTAATTATTACATCCCTCGGGTCCTTGTTTCAAACACATGGATCTCATAAGTTGCCCCGACAATGATAAAAGCCCTACAGGGGATCCTTAGGCAATAAAACCAACTTAGGTTGGTCGTTAACTTTATGGGTCACAAAAACCTGCTCGGGAGGATGGCCCAATTTCCAGGTGCATTCTCGCCATCATCCTACTTAGGTCTAAGGAAGTGTGAGGACACAACCTAAAAGGTAAAGTAGACGGAATGACACTGCTAAGGCATGTTGGACTGGGAGAATATTTAAACAAAAAACAAAGTGTGGTTAATATTATCTTTTAATACCATTTAATCAGCTAAAAAGTTCAAAATGATAAAACCAAAAGCAACAAGATGGTCGATTAAATATTATGCAGTGAATCAATATTATTTGGTTAGCAAAATATGTATGTTTAGTTAGCACAGGCTCCAAACATCAGAATTTGGTAAATAACACTTTTCATTAATTAAAATGAGGAGTTACATTTACATCAAACGGTAAAAAAATTAAAGATTCATGACGGCCCATGGTGGTGGTCAGCAAGGTAGTGTTCATCACACGCTTTTCGACCACCATTCGGATGGGGGCCCAACTCCTCTTCAGCATCTTCTAAAGGATATTCCAGAAGCTAAACAAGAATAACATCTATTGGGATCCACCGATCTTTCCTTGAAAAGGGATTATGGCTATAGTTCGGGCAGTCGATCTGATACTTATACCACAAGTTAGAATCCTTAGGCATTTTTAATTCCCTAAGGGAGTTAAGTCACTCCCGGACAATAGCAAGGTCCTTTGTCTCCTTTATCCTCATCGGGGCATAAGTCCGACCTTGGTCGTAACCATCTGCCCAGACCTGTCAAGGTCCTCTTTCAAATAAGTGCCTTAGCCTTGTCATGTCTCTTTGAAGTCCGACAGCAATCACAGACGCCCGCTAAACATCTCCTTTGAGCTCAGCGACCTCTCGAACTACCCCTGGATAACGAAGAAGATCCTCACAGCACTAGAGAAGATCCTTCAATCAAGCAATTTCTTTTCTCTGAACATCATTTTACATATAAATCATCTATCTCGCTTGATTCACCTCGCTGGCATCCAGAAGTTTGGACTTTAAATCACTTACCACTTCTAAAACTGAGGCCCCAATGTCCTCCATCTCTTGAAGATTGTCTTTCAGCTTAGCGACCAATTCAGATTGGTCCTTGCATTACTGATTTCTTACCCTCAAGGATTTAAAGATCTTCACGAAGGCCTTGCGGGCCTTCAAACTGATATCTGGCCCAAGGATCTTCCCTAGGTGGGAGTTAGCAGGATTATACCGATTTAAGTTAATAAACTACAAACAACACCCACCAGATCACAAGAAAAAAAATAGCATACACAAATCAAGCTCTATACATAGAAAAAGAATATATTTTCAATAATTAAAAAGGGGCCAAGGGCCAGTACAAACAAGTTTCCAGAAACAACCCTTAATTACAATAGATAAAGCAGTACAAAGAAGAAACAAAATTCCTAGTCTATGGGCCTTGGTTCTTCACCTGATCGGCTTCCACAATGGCCTTGTCCTTGTCAATAATAGGTTTCACCCCACCATCATCATCACCAATACGGACCTTTATAGAAATAGACCCTATATGAGTAGAAGGTTGATTGTCACATTCTTCTTCCTCGTATAGATCAGCTCCAGGGGAGTGAAGACCAAAGAGTTCAGATTCAGCAGAAATTCCAGCGACCTTTAAGGCTTGGTCCCAACCCTTCTTGAAGGCAACCTTGCAACCATAAGCAAGCTACCCCTCAGCATCATCATAGTCCTTGTTAAAGCCTTTACGGTAGCTGGCGTCCTTCTCCTGAGAAATATCACCCTCTAGTTTGGTGACCTTGTCTGATAAGCTCTGATTTACCTCGACGAGCTTGTCTTTTTCAACGAACACCCTTCTCTGGGATGTATCAAGATCATCAAAAACCTTGGACATCTTCCCCTTCTCTTGCTTCGATGTCTGGAGAGCTTCAGCAAAGGCTTTTTTCTCAGTCCTCAGAGCATCTTTCAGCTCCTACTTCTTCCGGAACTTGTCAACATACTCGTCCCGGAGAGTTGTGAAATCAAATAATAACTTCACGAACAGAAACAGAATCACTAACTTAACACGAAGAAAAAGAAAATAGAGAAAAGTGAAATAATTTGAGCATATGGACTTTCCATGTCCATCCCCTGAGCAGTTTTTAGGGTAAGCTAGAACAACCCCAACCTCGAGGAACGCTTACAAACAACATCGAGCACTGCCCTCATCATCAAATCAAGGGCGAGGTAGGGGGCATCACCCACACAATCCCCTTTTGCAGTTATAACAGGAACCGACCTTCTTTTGGCCTCCCTCCTCTCTTCTTCTTTCTTTTTCTCTTCTTCCTTCTCTCTCTCTCTCTCCCTCTTCTTATCTTTTGTTTCCTTCCCCTTCACTTTCTCCTTCTCTTTCCCCTTATCCAGCAGGCTAGACCACTAGTCCGCAGGGACCCGATATGAGATGTTTTCTGAGACTTAAGCCGATCAGATAGGACAACTTGATCATCATCATCAAGAAGCCAGCTTCCTCCCCTTTATCAAAGGGGCCATATCTTTTTCTTCTTCTTCCTCATCTTTTTCTTTTTCCCCTTCCTCCTTTTCATAACCTTCTCCTTCCACCTCGAAGTCATATTACTGTCCTATCACAATAGAGTCAAAGGGATCGACCTCATGAGATTTTAAGTTTGGAACATTATCAACCGAACGAGCAATAAAACTAGTGCTCGTGTTCTTATACTCTAATAGGAAGGCCGCCAACCTCGAATGTTCACCGTTGGCTAACCTTTCCTTAATGATCCAAGCTCATCAGCATTAACCTCGCTTATATAAGGCTCCTGATTTTTTGCACGAGCTGTAAGAAGAAGGGAGGAAGAACATTAGCTAAGGGGACAGGGACAAAAAAGCGAGAAACTAACAGACAAGAACAAAAAAAGGAAAAAGCGGCCTATTTTGGCCTCTCCATAATTAAAAATTATCAAGCCCCACTACCATTCACCCTCAATAGTAGGAGGACATTGCCAGTTCCTAGTAATGAAACGAAGTCCCAATAATCCTTATAGGATTCCGAGAGTTTTACCACCAGAACCCGCTTAGCCTTTCTAGTTTTTAAGAACAAAAGACCTTCCTTGGTTCGCGACCACACATATCAATAACATATCTCGGCAAGGCCAGTCCTATACCAAATTAAAATAGAATATACAGTTGGCTCATTCTTAGCATCACTGTCAAAAACATTTACAGATCACCCAATACCCAATTAAGCTGGTGTTAAAAACTTTCCAATTTTTAATTTCAACAAAATTCATTTTTTAGTTTACGAATAACACTACACATTTTATTCTACCATAATAATAACTGAACAGATAACTCAAAAGAATCTAAATGCAATTGGAATAAACATTCCCAAATAATTTCTCAATACAGTACCCAACAATAATAAATGTATTAAAATGACACGAATACAAGAATATCTTGACTCAGATAGAAAGGAGATAATTGAATTCCTCTGGGCGACATGCCCTAAATAAAATATCACTCCATAATGTGAATCAAATGAAGATAGGCGTCTAACCAATACTCCATAGCTCCATAGCTCATCAAAATCCTCTAAGGTTGACGTCCCTGCTGCTGGACACCTCATATAGAAGGTACAATAGAAAAGAGAATATGCAAGGAAACGGGTCAGAGTCCAATGTGAAAATAGTTTTGAAAACAGCAAGTGAAATATTGCAATATTTATCACTTATAATATTAACGTTAGATTTTCGGACTATCTCTTGAAATTCTCACCTCCCATCTATAGTGCACTCATAACTTACCTCTAAAATGGCTCAAGAATTCTAACCCAATTCTCCTCTCATCCATTCTGATTCGTGAGACCGTGTGTCTATTATTTAATTAAGGTAACCTCTTATTAATAATATAAGTCAATATGCATAACTCAATAATGCTATGAAATTCCAAGCACTTACTCTGATTAGAAACCATTAATCAATATTTATCTACTTACGCATACAGTAGAAAAATCCCAAGTATAGGTATATATATAAATCGCCTATACAATATATATACTAATCGGCACCTCACATACAATCTATGGGGCAGGCATATTCTGCTATCAAGTCCCCGTATTACTCATACTAAGGGAAATTCTAGTTCGGAATCACTCTCGAACTGTATTAATACAAAACACATACAAATGGAGGCGAAACATAGTTCCAAGTCACTAAGAGGTCAGCACATACCCTCACGTCTCTTAAGACCGTCTGACTATCATATAGATAGCATGTACCAAGGAATCCTATGTTCTAGGGTACGATTTAATATCCCCCATAAAGGTCCAATCGAGATAAGACTGTCCCGGCACAGAAACCTCCGTGATAGCAAGTAGCGCGGGTATGATTGTACACATAAATTATCAATCATACAAATAGGCATTAACATATACTTATATAATACTAGGAATGTATCCTATCCCCACGTACCCGTTGTATTTATCAATACACTCGTACTTAAACTCATATAAATATTATGTAGTTGGCACTCACAAAATAAACATCTCACTTTAATATAAGTTTCCCACATTAACCTAAGTCTTTCTTTCAAAACTATTCCAACCGTATTAACCAACCTAAAAATGAAGATATCTCTTACATTTCATTTTATCTTCAATTATTTATATTTTTCCAGCCTCGACCCAAGTATTCTATAATTTGGTTATTTTTCCAAAATTTATCAAAAGCTTATTTCGAACATAATTTTATATAATTGATTTCCCCCATAAACTTTTCCCAATTAAATCCCATTGAAAAAAACATTTCTCGAGCCTCAAGTATAACCAAATGTTATTTCCTACGTTCAAATAATCATCAATAATGATTTCTAACAATATGGGATTTAATCAAACAATAAAAAGAAATATTTCAGTTTCCAGTGATAGTCGATCGATCGACTGTTTCTGGTCGATCGATCGATCAGTCGATCGATCGACATTCTTGGATCGATCGATCGATCAACCAGTTCGCAACCCAGAATCTGCATTTTGTTCCTACGGGTTTGAGACTTTAAAATCAACAAAACTCATTTAAATCAATCCCAAACTTCCTTTAATTCATCTAGAGTGATATAACAAGGTATATGATCAACTACTAACAATCAAACAACCTAAAAATCATCAATTGGTTTAGATTCAATCCCTTTATTCCCAGAATTTTCATAACTTTCTATTTTCCATAAAAACATGTCAACTCAGAATATCCCTATCATTTGAAGCTAATTTTGTGGGTTATGTCTATTATACAAAAAGGATGTTATTCCATTTAATCCTCATTTCAAATCCTCAATCAAAACTCTATCTAGCATGTATATTATAAACCTCCAAATAGAACAACATATTCACTTTCCTAGGTAATGAAGTCTGAACCTTTGGTGACAATTTCATAGGACTATCTTCCTTATCTCCGGTGACTTTCCGGTGGTGGTGGTGCTGCTGGTAATAGAAGGTGGTTAGTCCTCCTTGGTTTGCCGAAGAGTTTCTCCTCCTTTCCAAGCAATCTTCTCTTCTCCCAAGCACCCTTGCACTCTCTCTCAAAAGGTGACCTCTCAATTTTGTGTAGAAAAGGAAATGAACCTATGTACAACTAATCTCCAAATATTTATAATAAGACAAAAATCTGAAATCACTATTCATCCCTCCTATAAAAATTACCATAATGCCCTTTTTGGGTGTCTTTTCATTTCTAAATGACCCGAGACCCAAAACCAATATTCAAATAGACTTTTCTGACTATTTCTACCCTTCCGGATGCAACGACGCACTCGAAATGACTATAAGGTTGATGTAAAAAAAAGTTTCCTATTTAATCTAACAAATTTATCCCGACACGTCCCATATCGCGTCTCGACTAAAAATTCAAATTACTGAATTAATAACTCACAGCAATATCAATAACATCACATCCATTTTAATATCCAAAAATTTGGATTTAAATCCAATGAATTAATTTATAATAAAATCCAACTAATCCATTAATTTAAAATATAACACATATTAAAAGTCATTAAAATTACGGGGTATTACATACTCCCCCCCCCCCCCCCCCCCACCTTATAACAGAATTTCGTCCCGAAATTCGAAAAGATAAATCATACTGCTAAGGTCAACTCTGAGTATAAACCTCACATCGCAAGTAATCTATGTCGTAACGCCCATACAGTACATTATCGAAAATCCTTATTGATGTTATACGCCAAGCCTCACCATATAGTTTCAACTGAATCGAATTTAAACTTTACCCAATCTCCCCTATACCATCCCCGTGACAAACTTCCATTATAAAATGGATATGGTTACCCGCATAATACTTTGATTTACCGCAAAGGTTATAAACTCATATCCTAAAGACCTAACTTACTTCGACTCCCAACACTTGTTAGTTTCATGCGTGGGGTGTCTCGCAAGCGAAATCCAAACAAGGAAACCCCCCCCCCCCCCGATACACTACTACCTAAAGTAGTCGGTCATCGAAACTCCTCAGGTCCTTAGTCAATAGTATATAACCTCTCTACGGGTTTTATCGATTTCAAATAAAAGTCTACTCATTTACTCTCTTGTTAAAGATAAGATGCTGGCTAAAGTAGTCCATACGCTCTCATATACCACAACTCAATCCACGCCGATAGTCACATCATTTTCGGACATGCCTAAAGTAAGTAATTCCGTGATAAAAATCAGACCCATGTGATGACATGTAAAAGTATAGGCGTCCCACAACCCCTCGGTGAGTCTACATAAATAACAGTGCTATAGGCTAAGTTTAGTAACCCTTTTGCCCATACAATATTAATTGCTAAAAAAAAAAATCACTATGTGCCTCATAACTCCTTAGATAGAAAACATACCCTCATTCGCGGGTGGTAGTTGTTGAATTACTGCCTGATTGACGTTATATACACGCACATACTGACCCTGTTGCACGGAAGCTGTTGGAATGGGAGGTAATGCTAGCACCTGAGATGGAGTTGGAAGAGCAGCTGGTGGAAAAACTGGTATCTGTGGCTCCTGTCGAGCATTTTGTTGCTGAGGGAGTTTGTCTTTATCATAACAATCTTGTTATTTATGGCCATACTTACCGCAAACAAAACATTTTCCAGCAAACTTTCCACCATTTTGTCCCTGTTGACCCCGACCCTGCTGGCCATTACCTCCTTTCCCTTGGCCCTGATGAGCCTGCCTCTGGCCCTGATGGCCCTGCTGTCCTTGCCCATTACATCTATACTCAAATCGAGAATCTCCAGATCATAAACGCTTAGCATAATCCCCTGTCTGGGAACCCTGATTACCCTGACACTGATGACTCTGTCCTGGCTGAGTCCCACTAGAACTGTCCCCATTAGTCTTGCCTTGCAGGCTTGACCCATACCCCCGCTTGACACCCTGAGCATGTAAGCGGTTATCCTGGCAGTGAAGCATTGCAGCATTTAGAACATCTGCATAAGTTCGTAGTGAAATATTTCCCAGTAAATGCTAGCGAATCTTATAGTTCAACCCATCAGTGAACATTTTAATTCTCCTCTCCTCAGTGGGTACCTCTGCTGGTACCAAATTAGTTAGTCGCGTAAACTCTTCCTCGTATTCTGCCACTGTTTTCTCTCACTGTTTCAAATCGAGTAATTTCCTCCTCATCTCTGTCTGGATGGCGGAAGGAAAGTACTTTCGTTCAAATCATATCCAAAAGTCTTGGATAGTCACTGTGTCTCTCTCCTCGATAGGGGTCGTAGCCTCCCACCACTGCAAAGTTGCCCCTACTAGCTTGAACGTGGCTAGTATTTGACGTTGAACCCCAGTACATTCGAGCATTCTCAAGTGCCTTTGGATATCTCTCTTCCATTGGCTAGGAGTCACGACATCTGATCCTCCTTCAAACTCAGATGGGTGTGCCTTCGGAAAGGCATCCCTCACTCGTTCCCATGCAGTAGGGAACACTTGCCCTTGTGCGGGTGGCACAACTGGTGCCTGTGTTGGAGCCTGCTGAACAGTAGCTAGATCTGCATTGACTGCCTGAGCGACAATTGCAGCAACTTCGATCGTAGTCATTGTACCCTGAGATGGGGTGGGCTGAGGTTCACGTCGAGGAGGCATCTGAAACGAGAGTATACTATCAGTATTTGGTATAACAGATTAGCTGAAGATCGTAAACGTAACTAGAAAAGCAATAATTCTACTTATAGGGCTCTACATCAAAGAACGTTAAGCTGAAAACACAGTAAGTCGTAGAGACCCTAAAGGACACTAGAACCTGATGCTCTGATACCACTTGTAACACCCCGCCTAATTAAATACCGGGTGGCCAGTCCCATACCAAATTAAAACGGAATATACAGTTGGCTTATTCTTAGCATCACTGTCGAAAACATTTACAGATCACCCAATACCCAATTAAGCTGGTGTTAAAAACTTTTCAAATTTTAATTTCAACAAAATTTATTTTTTAGTTTACGAATAACACTACACATTGTATTCTACCACAATAATAACTAAACAGATAACTCAAGAGAATCTAAATGCAATTGGAATAAACATTCCCAAATAATTTCTCAATATAGTACCCAACAATAATTAATGAATCAAAATGAAACGAATACAAGAATATCTTGACTCATATAGAAAGGAGATAATTGAATTCCTCTGGGCGACATGCCCTAAATAAAAGATCACGCCATAATGTGAATCAAATGAAGATAGGCGTCTAAGCAATACTCCATAGCTCCATAGCTCGTCATAATCCTCTAAGGTTGACGTCCGTGCTGCTGGACACCTCATATAGAAGGTACAATAGAAAAGAGAATATGCAAGAAAACGGGTCAGAGCCCGATGTGAAAATAGTTTTGAAAACAGCAAGTGAAATATTACAATATTTATCACTTATAATATTCATGTTAGATTTTCGGACTCTCTCTTGAAATTCTCACCTCTCATCTATAGTCCATACATAACGTACCTCTAAAATGGCTCATGAATTCTAACCAAATTCTCCTCTCATCCATTCTGATTCGCGAGACTGTATGTCTATTATTTAATTAAGGTAACCTCTTCTTAATAATATAAGTCAATATGAATAACTCAATAATGCTATGAAATTCCAAGCACTTATTATGATTAGAAACCATTAATCAATATTTATCTACTTACGCATACAGTAGAAAAATCCCAGATATAGGTATATATATAAATCACCTATACAATATATATACTAATCGGCACCTTACATACAATCTATGGTGCAGGCATACTCTGCTATCAAGTCCCTGTATTACCTGTACTAAGGGAAATACTAGTTCGGAATCACTCTCGAACTGTATTAATACAAAACACATACAAATGGAGGAGAAACATAGTTCCAAGTCACTAAGAGGTCAGCACATACCCTCACGTCTCTTAAGACCGTCTGACTATCATATAGATAGCCTGTACAAAGGAATCCTATGTTCTAGGGTACGATTCAATATCCCCCCATAAAGGTCTAATCGAGATAAGACTGTCCCGACGCGGATACCTCCGTGATAGGAAGTAGCGCGGGTATGATTTTACACATAAATTATCAATCATACAAATAGGCATTAACATCTACTTATATAATACTAGGAATGTATCTTATACCCACGTACCCGTTGTATTTATCAATACACTCGTACTTAACCTCATATAAATATTATGTAGTTGGCACTCACAAAATAAACATCTCACTTTAATATAAGTTTCCCACATTAACCTAAGTCTTTCTTTCAAAACTATTCGAACCAGATTTATCCAACCTAAAAATGAAGATATCTCTTACATTTCATTTTATCTTCAATTATTTGTAATTTTCCAGCCTTGACCCAAGTATTCTATAATTTGGTTATTTTCCCAAAGATTATCAAAAGCTTATTTCGAACATAATTTTATATAATTCATTTCCCCCATAAATTTTTCCCAATTAAATCCCATTCAAAAATACATTTCTCGAGCCTCGAGTATAACCAAATGTTATTTCCTACGTTCAAATAATCATCAATAATGATTTCTAACAATATGGGATTTAATCAAACAATAAAAGAAATATTTCAGTTTCCAGTGATAGTTGATCGATCAGTCGATCGATCGACATTCTTGGATCGATCGATCGATCAACCAGTTCGCAACCCAGAATCTGCATTTTGTTCCTACGGGTTTGAGACTTTAAAATCATCAAAACTCATTTAAATCAATCCCAAACTTCCTTTAATTCATCTAGAATTATATAACAAGGTATATGATCAACTACTGACAATCAAACAACCTAAAAATCATCAATTGGTTTAGATTCAATCCCTTTATTCCCATAATTTTCATAACTTTCTATTTTCCATAAAAACATGTAAACTCAGAATATTCCTATCATTTGAAGCCAATTTCGTGGGTTATGTCTTTTATACAAAAAGGATGTTATTCCATTTAATCCTCATTTCAAATCCTCAATCAAAACTCTATCTAGCATGTATATTATAAACCTCTAAATAGAACAACATATTCACTTGCCTTGGTAATGAAGGTCTGAACCTTTGGTGACGATTTCGTAGGACTATCTTCCTTATCTCCGGTGACTTTCCGGTGGTGGTGGTGGTGCTGGTGGTAGAAGGTGGTTAGTCCTCCTTGGTTTGCCCAAGAGTTTCTCCTCCTTTCCAAGCAATCTTCTCTTCTCCCAAGCACCCTTTCACTCTCTCTCAAAAGGTGACCTCTCAATTTTGTGTAGAAGAGGAAATGAACCTACGTACAACTAATCTCCAAATATTTATAATAAGACAAAAATCCGAAATCACTATTCATCCCTCCTATAAAAATGACCATAATTCCCTTTTTGGGTGTCTTTTCATTTCTAAATGACCCGAGACCCAAAACCAATATCCAAATAGACTTTTCTGACTATTTCTACCCTTCCGGATGCAACGACGCACTCGAAATGACTATAAGGTTGATCTAAAAAAAAGTTTCCTATTTAACTAACAAATTTATTCCGACACGTCACATACCGCGTCTCGACTAAAAATTCAAATTACTGAATTAATAACTCACAGCAATATCAATAACATCACATCCATTTTAATATCCAAAAATTTGGATTTAAATCTAATGAATTAATTTATAATAAAATCCAATTAATCCATTAATTTAAAATATAACACATATTAAAAGTCATTAAAATTACGGGGTATTACATACTCCCCCCCCCCCCCCCCCCTTATAATAGAATTTCGTCCCGAAATTCGAAAAGATAAATCATACTGCTAAGGTCAACTCTGAGTATAAACCTCACATCGCAAGTAATCTATGTCGTGCCGCCCATACAATACATTATCGAAAATCCTTATTGATGTTATACGCCAAGCCTCACCATATAGTTTCAACTGAATCGAATTTAAACTTTACCCAATCTCCCCTATACCATCCCCGTGACAAACTTCCATTATAAAATGGATATGGTTACCCGCATAATACTTTGATTTACCGCAAAGGTTATAAACTCATATCCTAAAGACCTAACTTACTTCGACTCCCAACATTTGTTAGTTTCATGCGTGGGGTGTCTCGCAAGCGAAATCCAAACAAGGAAACCCCCCCCCCCCCCCCCCGATACACTACTACCTAAAGTAGTCGGTCATCGAAACTCCTCAAGTTCTTAGTCAATAGTATATAACCTCTCTACGGGTGAAATAGCGTTGCCAAAGCCGTTTATGAAAATAAACTATTTAAGCAACTCCGAAAGTTTGTTGAAGAAACTCTTTACTTAAAATCAAAACGATTTTGAACACAAGATGTGTTAACAAAATTATGTACGAGATATGGACAAGATTTGATAACAAGTTTTAGTAAACAGTTTAAAATGTTTTAAACTCAGCACACTATTAGAAAGGGATGAGAAGATGTAGAAATATTGATACTCAGATTTTTAACGTGGTAAAACCTCAACCTTGAGGAAACATCCACGACTCCCTCTACGGAGTAAAACAAAAAACAATCACTAAAACAAATATATGAGTTACAACCTATTTAACTAACATGCACACAAAAAACAAATCTATACAAGTTCAGGATTGTACCCTCTGGCGTCCTTAACTTTTCTGCAGATCTTGTTTGTTGATGTAGTTGTCTCAGTTTGTCAACTCTTCTTTGTTTCAGCACTTTACGTCGACTTATGTTCACCAAATCTTATAGCCAACACTTTGAGTGTTTGTAGTGTGAAGATGTTTGTGAATGGTGTTCTAAAACACATGCATGCACACACACACACACTTATTAGTTACAGACGATCCTAACAAATCACATATAAAGTCTATATGCAGTGTATTTGTTATTTTTCTTTCTTACAAAACCAAGAACCTTTTCGACCTTTCAAACTAACCCAGATTCCACGGAGATCTTGCTTAAGAAATCGGTCAAGACCTTTCTCAATCAGTTTTGAAAATATTATGAAGATTGAGAACCCTCCAAGTGCGAATCCCACTAGGTCAGGTTAGGTTTTGTAAAAACAGAAATAGAAAAACATCTATTGTTGATCTTTGAAGAAGAAAAATGTTTTAACAGAAAACAATCAACAACGAAATTCTCAAGATGAGAAATAAATGCAGCTAAGTGTTCTGTGACATGAAAAACTTCAGATCTATGATTTCTATTGAAAAAGAAACAAGATCTGAGTCTATGTCTAAGTTGGAAACAAGATTTATGAACACAAGGATTTCAGCAACCCAAGATCTCTTTTCTGGAGAGGTAAGTAGTTTGGGCTTGAGAAGTGTTTGGACGAAGTTAGGGTTTCTAACTAGGGTTTGGTTTCTCTCTCTAACTTCTCTCTTCTCTCTTCTCTCTCTTCTCTCTCTCTTTCTCTCTATTCTCTGAGACTTTGCAAAATGGCAAAAGCTTTCGAAGGCTGAGATGAAGGGTCTTTAAATAGGGAGAGGAGAAGATTCCAGAGCCTCGTTCAAAAACAATGGCTGAGATTGAGTCAAGCTCCATTGACTGCAATCCAAGGGCTCACAACAGGCGGTGGATTAAACAGACTATGATTGGCTAAAGGGTTTACACTGGGATTCACTCAGACGACATGCAGGCCATCGATAAGGGTTGATCCAAGGGCTGTAAGCATGCGATGGTTTGTCTCAGTAAAGAAACACAGTTTGGTCCAATCAGAAGACAGCAGGTGTTGGCCTGTGAACGAAGGTAAACGCGCGTCCCAAAATAATTACAAAGCCAACCCTCAAGTCTCTAGCGCTTTCGGTTTCTACCCAGAGTAACTTTAGGCCAATAAACACAACAATCCATATTTATATAATAACCCCAAGACTTTTTAAATCAAATTTTAATTAAATAAAACCTTGTTTAAAATATGTTTTAAATTCCCAAAAAATTATTAAAAATCAAATTGAGGGATTTAAACACACTCACAACATTAAAACACATAGGGGTGCAATATGATATGCAAGAATCAAATTCTAAGTGTGTGAGTGATGGCTATAGTCTTAGGATCATTACATGATAGATAGAAGAAGAAGCAACCCAATCTCTGAAGCTCTTTGGTTTCTAGGATAGACTCTATTTTGTCACAATTTCCAAACTAGATGAGCTCTTATACAGTCTAGACTCAAATGAGTCAAAAGTATAAGGGCTTCAATCTCCCCCTTTGGAAATATGAGACAAAATCTCCTTTGAGTCATCTCAACTCGTAGGGCGACAAAAAAACTTATACCTATAAAGGTTATATCTACCCAAATCCTAGAAAGCAAAAATTACATAACTCAACTATATACAGTTTAACATCCTATTATTACAATGAAGAATGACTGTACAAGAAGAATACCTGCAAAAAATTACTAAGATCAAGCTTTTTAGTATATGCAGTAGACACAAATTTCTCCCCCATTTTGTCTCAAATGGACAAAGGGAAGGAACTTGGCAAACATAACAGGTATTTACTCAGCACAAATCATACCAATAGATTTACGTAAAGAAATGAATCTATTATAATCAAGAGGTTTGGTAAATAAATCTGCAAGTTGTAGATCAGTAGAAAGATAATTGATTTCTAATTCCTTGGTTTCAACTAATTCACGAATAAAATGATGTCTTATTTTAATGTGCTTAGTTCGCGAGTGTTGAACTGGGTTCTTAGAAATGTTAATCGCACTTTGATTATCACAATAGAGATGAAGTGTGGGTTCTAGAATACCATAATCACTTAGCATTTGTTTAAGCCATAACAATTGGGCACAACAGCTACCGGCGGCTATGTATTCAGATTCAGCAGTCGAGAGAGATGTGCAGTTCTGTTTTTTACTACTCCATCCTACCAAGTTATTACCAATATAACAACATGCGCCTGAAGTGCTTTTACTATCATCAGTACACCCAGCCCAGTCAGCATCAGTGTACCCAATAATAGTGCTAGGTGTGTCATTCGTGTACCAAATTCCTAAATTTAGAGTGCCTTTAACATATTTAATTATGCGTTTAACAGCGTTTAAATGACTCTCCTTGGGGTTGTTTTGATAACGCGCACAAACACAAACAGCATACATGATATCAGGACGCGAGGCAGTCAGATAGAGTAATGTGCCAATCATACTACGATATAAGGTAGAGTCTACAGATTTTCCATTTTCATCTTTAGATAATTTCTCTGTAGTACTCATAGGCGTTTTAGCACTCTTAGCACTCTCGAGGCCAAATTTCTTAACTATCTCTAATGCGTACTTAGTCTGCGAAAGAAACAAGCCATCTGGTTGTTGTTTGACTTGGAGACCTAGGAAGAACTGTAACTCCCCCATAAGGGACATCTGAAATTCCTTACTCATAATTTCAGCAAAAGATTTTACTTCTGAGGTAGAAGTGGATCCAAATATGATATCGTCTACATAGACTTGAGCGATAGTAATGTGTTTGCCAAACTGTTTGACAAATAAGGTTTGGTCATTTCCACCTCTTTTGAAACCTTTGTCCAGCAGAAAACTGGACAGTCGCTCATACCAAGCTCTAGGAGCTTGCTTAAGACCATATAAAGCCTTTTTCAACCGAAATACATGAGTAGGATAATTAGGGTCAATGAACCCTTTAGGTTGTTCTACATAGGTTTCCTCGGCAAGTATTCCATTAAGGAACGCAGATTTAACATCCATTTGATATAATGTAAAATGCATGTGACAAGCTATAGCAAGAAGCAGACGAACTGATTCTAAACGAGTAACAGGAGCAAACGTCTCATTAAAATCAAGTCCTTCTATTTGGGAGTAACCTTGAGCAACTAGTCTAGCTTTATTTCTAATTATCATCCCATTTTCATCTGTTTTATTTTTGAAAATCCAACGAGTACCAATAACCTTTTTGTGATCAGGACGTGGAACAAGAAACCAAACATCATGAATGACAAATTGTAAAAGTTCATCCTGCATAGCAGAAATCCAGTGAGAGTCATTCAATGCCTCATTTACATTCTTTGGTTCCAAGAGAGAAACAAAGCAAGCATAGAGAGCATAATTTCTAAGTTGGGATCTTGTACGTACTGGTTCACCAGGGTTACCAACTATGTTGTTTATGGGATGATCTTTAGAAACCCAGTTAGGTACTTCAGGTGACTCAATAGGTAATGAATTATCTATTTCAGAAGAGTCATTTTCTAAAATTTTTGACGATTCTTCTTCTATAGGTAATTCACTAGTCTTGCTTTCTACAGTAGTGTCACTAACAATTACATTAATGGATTCCATTAAGGTCTTAGTGCGAAGATTATACACTCGATAAGCTCTACTGTTAGGTGAATAACCTAAGAATATGGCTTTATCTCCTCTACTCTCAAATTTAGATAAGTGTTCCCTATCTTTGCAAACATAGCATGTACTACCAAAGGTTCTAAGGTACTTAAGATTAGGCTTTTTATTGTACCAAAGTTCATAAGAGGTTTGTTTCGAATTCTTTCTAAGATAGACCCTATTAATAAGATGGCAGGCTGTACGAATAGATTCTACCCAAAAATACTTAGGTAAGTTCTTAGCATGGAGCATGACACGTGCCATCTCTTGAAGAGTTCGATTCTTTCTCTCAGCTATACCATTTTGTTGAGGGGTCTTAGGAGCACTGAACTCATGTTTGTAACCATTATAGTCACAATATTCTACAATACCAGTGTCTTTGAATTCACCGCCTCTATCACTTCGGATTCTATTCACTTGAGTGTCTTTTTCATTCTCAATCCGTAAGAGAATCTTTAAGAAAGTTTGAAAGGTATCGGATTTTTGTTTTAAGAAAGCTACCCAAGTGAATCTGGTGAAGTCATCAACCATAACTAGAATATAACTGTGTCCACAAAGACTAACAGTTTGAGAAGGACCCATTAGGTCCATATGGATGAGTTCTAAGGGATTAGAGGTAAGGATATCTTTAACCCTTTTATGAGGTGCTTTAACAATTTTTCCTTCTTGACAGGGACCACAGACAATGTTATGAATAGGTTTAATTTTTGGTATTCCTCTAACTATCTACTGAGAAGACAATTTACTCAAATTTTCGTAATTAATGTGACCCATTCTGTTATGCCATATCTCGTTGTCATCCATTCTGGCAACACTACAGATTTCAGAACTAGACATGACAGTATAACAATTGTCAGGGGTCCTGAATCCTGTAATTAAGCATTCTCCCTTTTCATTTAAAATCTTGCAATTGTTCTTTGAAAAGGTAACAGTGTAGTTTGAGTCACAGAATTGTGAAATGCTAAGTAAATTAGCCTTAAGACCTTTAACTAAGAGAACATTTTCAAGAAGAGGAAGTCCTTTTTCTTTAAGGGTTCCTTTGCCTATGATCTGGGATGATATACCATCACCAAAAACAACTTTTCCACCATCAAAATGGGTTTTATTTAAAAGTTTTGTATCATCACCTGTCATATGCTTGGAACAACCAGAATCCAAGTACCATCCAGAAGATGTAAGTTTAACTTTTAGAGCAGAAACAACAATGTTACACTTCATCTGCGGTGCTAGATCATCTTTTCTAACCCAAATTGCCCTGGTTTTTAGTTTGCGCTTGTTTGCTCTTATTTGATAAAATTTGCGAGCATTAGATTTTTGTTGAAAAACATTTTGCGCATGATTTTGAATAAATTTGAATTCCTGAGCATTTGATTTAGAAAAGCTTCTGGTAATCCTTCTAGTAAATGTCCTTTTAGGTTTAGTCCTTCTATTCCTATAGTTAGAGTTTTTGTCTGGTGGCCTGGGAAGGACATAATTGTTACGACTCCTCCTAGAATAGTTAAAGTTATGATACATAGGAGTGTTGTAGATAGGTTTAATCAGTCTCCTAGCATAGCAATTATCAAAAGAGTGACCATATATATCACAATAGGAGCAATAAAGATTGCTCAGAATAGGGTTTTCCTTAGGAAAGTCTCTAAACAAAGGTTTTGAGAAATTTTGAGACTGAATTTTATTCCTAGGTAGCACAGATTTGAAAGCAGGTTCACTTTTCCTAATAGGGGGGCAAACATATTTTCCCTTTGGTAAACTTTCATGCTTAGAGCAACTTGCATCTTCAGTGTTAGTGTTTTGATGGTCAAACTTAGTTTTTAGAGAATGAAAGTCTGGACATGTTTCAATAGGTCTTTTGCCTCCTGACACAAACTTGATAGGTTCAACATGTTTAGTTTGTGTCTTCAAATTGGGGCAAAACCCTATTCCAGTTCTATCATCAGAATTGGTTTTAGATTCAGCAACGAATTCCTCAAAACATTTAGAATTGTTTTCAAATTTGGTAAATTTTTTGAAAACAGTTGCTGTCTTTTCTTTTGTTTGTTCCAATTCTAATAATGTCCCTTTGTATTTTTTCTCCAGAATTTCATTAGCTTCAGTCAAAGTTTTCAGTTTTTCATCAAACACTTTAACTTCACTGTCATGAGACATGCATTGTGTAGTATACTCTTCAGCATTCAGTTTTACCATTTGGCTTAGATCCTCTAGCTTTTTGGTAAGATCTTTAACAATCTTTTCTAGTCTAGTGCTTTTCTTTAGAGTTTTAGTATATAGAGTGTGGATGTCTGGGAGATCATCATTATCCGAGTCACTAAGTGAAGTGTGTGAAGTGACCCCCAAGGTTTCATTTCTTAAACTCACGCACCCATTGACATAGTATCGATTTCCCTTTGACTCACACACCCCGAGGAGGAGGTATTAATGTTCTCAGTAAGTAAAGCATCTAAACCAGTTAAAGTATGATTCAAAGCAACAGAACTAGAATTACTAAACTCATCCTCACTATCAAGCATTGGCATATCATCATTGTATATGATTTTGGCAAAGAAGGCTAAACAAGGATCAAAACCATCAGATGTTTCAAGTTCCTCATTTTCAGAATCACTTGAGTCATCCCAGGTTTTGCAGATATTGGCTCTAGAGTGTTTGTTTTGGGCATTTAAATTAACTCTACAGTCTTGAGCAATGTGTCCTAGTTTACCACATCTATAGCATTCAGTCTTCTTGAGGTCTCTGTGAGGTCTTGTATTGTCCTTGTTCTGTTTGTCATGAGGTTTCTCATGAGGTTTGTGATTTGAAGAAGTGGTATAATTAGACTTGCCCTGTCTATTTGCAACACTGTTTCTAAATTTAACAATTTTCTTAAATTGTTTTGTCATTAGGGCAATCTGATTATCTAGACTTTCTAAGTCACAGTCCTCATCAGAATCATTACTAGAGGTGTTTAACTCAGGCTTAATCATCTTAGAGGTAAAGCTAAGATTGGAATTGGTATGTTTCCTATTAGTGTGGGTCAATTGTTTCTTAAACTCTAATTCCATTTCCACAGTTCTTAATTTGCTACTGAGTAATTCAGGAGTAAGATTTGTATCACACATCTCCTCAATAGCATATCTTTTATTGTTAAATTTCTGTGGTAATGATCTCAGAATTTTAGAGACAATTTCTTGTCTATCATAAGTTATACCATTGGCATGAAGTTTAGTGACAATATCAGTAAGGTTTATATAGAAATCATCGAAAGACTCAGATTCAGACATGATTAAGGTATTATACTGTTGGATTAACATCTGAGTCTTAGCAGCTTTTACCCTAGAGTCTCCTTCATGTGCAGTAATCAAGGTATCCCATGCTTCCTTGGAAGTGGTACAAGATGAGATTCTCTTGAACTCATGTTCGTTAATAGACATAAATATAGCGTTCTTGCCTTTGTTATTATTTCGAGAAACCTGTTTCTCTTCTTGAGTAAACTCACTCAGTATTTTCTTAATCCTTTCATTGCTTCCATCAGTGGCTGGTTTAGTTGGATAAAAGTATCCGTTTTCAATGATATCCCAGACATCATCTCCCAGTGTTCCTTGAATAAAAGCAATCATTCTTACTTTCCAGTAAGAGAAATTGGTTCCATCAAAGACTGGAGGTCTGGTCAAGTTACCATATCTTTCGTTTTTCTCGTCCATAATGATTTTGAGAAAACAGTTTCAGAAACTCAGGATCTTTTTGAAAAAAGTTCACCAAAAGCTCTGATACCAATTGAAATAGCGTTGCCAAAGCCGTTTATGAAAATAAACTATTTAAGCAACTCCGAAAGTTTGTTGAAGAAACTCTTTACTTAAAATCAAAACGATTTTGAACACAAGATGTGTTAACAAAATTATGTACGAGATATGGACAAGATTTGATAACAAGTTTTAGTAAACAGTTTAAAATGTTTTAAACTCAGCACACTATTAGAAAGGGATGAGAAGATGTAGAAATATTGATACTCAGATTTTTAACGTGGTAAAACCTCAACCTTGAGGAAACATCCACGACTCCCTCTACGGAGTAAAACAAAAAACAATCACTAAAACAAATATATGAGTTACAACCTATTTAACTAACATGCACACAAAAAACAAATCTATACAAGTTCAGGATTGTACCCTCTGGCGTCCTTAACTTTTCTGCAGATCTTGTTTGTTGATGTAGTTGTCTCAGTTTGTCAACTCTTCTTTGTTTCAGCACTTTACGTCGACTTATGTTCACCAAATCTTATAGCCAACACTTTGAGTGTTTGTAGTGTGAAGATGTTTGTGAATGGTGTTCTAAAACACATGCATGCACACACACACACACTTATTAGTTACAGACGATCCTAACAAATCACATATAAAGTCTATATGCAGTGTATTTGTTATTTTTCTTTCTTACAAAACCAAGAACCTTTTCGACCTTTCAAACTAACCCAGATTCCACGGAGATCTTGCTTAAGAAATCGGTCAAGACCTTTCTCAATCAGTTTTGAAAATATTATGAAGATTGAGAACCCTCCAAGTGCGAATCCCACTAGGTCAGGTTAGGTTTTGTAAAAACAGAAATAGAAAAACATCTATTGTTGATCTTTGAAGAAGAAAAATGTTTTAACAGAAAACAATCAACAACGAAATTCTCAAGATGAGAAATAAATGCAGCTAAGTGTTCTGTGACATGAAAAACTTCAGATCTATGATTTCTATTGAAAAAGAAACAAGATCTGAGTCTATGTCTAAGTTGGAAACAAGATTTATGAACACAAGGATTTCAGCAACCCAAGATCTCTTTTCTGGAGAGGTAAGTAGTTTGGGCTTGAGAAGTGTTTGGACGAAGTTAGGGTTTCTAACTAGGGTTTGGTTTCTCTCTCTAACTTCTCTCTTCTCTCTTCTCTCTCTCTCTCTCTCTCTCTCTATTCTCTGAGACTTTGCAAAATGGCAAAAGCTTTCGAAGGCTGAGATGAAGGGTCTTTAAATAGGGAGAGGAGAAGATTCCAGAGCCTCGTTCAAAAACAATGGCTGAGATTGAGTCAAGCTCCATTGACTGCAATCCAAGGGCTCACAACAGGCGGTGGATTAAACAGACTATGATTGGCTAAAGGGTTTACACTGGGATTCACTCAGACGACATGCAGGCCATCGATAAGGGTTGATCCAAGGGCTGTAAGCATGCGATGGTTTGTCTCAGTAAAGAAACACAGTTTGGTCCAATCAGAAGACAGCAGGTGTTGGCCTGTGAACGAAGGTAAACGCGCGTCCCAAAATAATTACAAAGCCAACCCTCAAGTCTCTAGCGCTTTCGGTTTCTACCCAGAGTAACTTTAGGCCAATAAACACAACAATCCATATTTATATAATAACCCCAAGACTTTTTAAATCAAATTTTAATTAAATAAAACCTTGTTTAAAATATGTTTTAAATTCCCAAAAAATTATTAAAAATCAAATTGAGGGATTTAAACACACTCACAACATTAAAACACATAGGGGTGCAATATGATATGCAAGAATCAAATTCTAAGTGTGTGAGTGATGGCTATAGTCTTAGGATCATTACATGATAGATAGAAGAAGAAGCAACCCAATCTCTGAAGCTCTTTGGTTTCTAGGATAGACTCTATTTTGTCACAATTTCCAAACTAGATGAGCTCTTATACAGTCTAGACTCAAATGAGTCAAAAGTATAAGGGCTTCAACGGGTTTTATCGATTTCAAATAAAAGTCTACTCATTTACTCTCTTGTTAAAGACAAGATGTTGGCTAAAGTAGTCCATACGCTCTCATATGCCACAAGTCAATCGACGCCGATAGTCACATCATGTTCGGACATGCCTAAAGTAAGTAATTCCGTGATAAAAATCAAACCCATGTGATGACGTGTAAAAGTATAGGCGTCCCACAACCCCTCGGTGAGTCTACATAAATAACAGTGATATAGGCTAAGTTTAGTAACCCTTTTGCCCATACAATATTAATTGCTAAAAAAAATCAGTATGTGCCTCATAACTTGTTTGGGGGAAATGTTAAACCCCCTTGAGTTATTGGAAAGGTGTGAATCTAGTGGCCCCTTTAACATCACGAACATTTTGAGGAAGAGGGGTACAGTTGATAATTACCCAGTCAGGGATATTATAGTGGCGCCTAAATTCATCTACTGGTTTGTTATCTAGCATCACCATGATTGTATGAACATGGAAGAAAAAACCTAACTACAGCTACGCAATAAGTTTTAAAGAAAAGCTTAGAAAAGGGATGAGCTAGACGTATAAGAATTAACGAAGCTCCGGAGAAGAAGAAGAACTTTGATTTTGAAGCAGAGAATAAGAGGGGAAGTTTGGAGACGAAGTATGCACAAGGTCGACTAGAATTAGTGAACTAACGCTTAAGCTTGCATATAAATCGATTTTAAAAATCTCAAATGATGAGTCGTGCTACCCCGGGAAGATTTCAATGCTTCGGTTTCTCCTAAGGACAAGTGTACCCATTACACTCTCACAAAATTACTAGTGTGCCACGCAGATTTTGGACACTACTTGGGGCTTTAGGCCTTGGACCTATTTAAAATCTGTTGGCCCAAAACTGTCAGCCCAAAGATTTTAAGGGTATTTGTGGGAGCCCATTTAATAAAATTCGCGAGAGTAGCCGACCAGTCCGGATGGATTAACACGTTGGCCGACCCAAATCATGAATTAGATTATACTCGGAGTATTTTAGATACATTAGAATACTTACTAATATAGTTATATCAAGTACCAACAATCTCGGAGGAGATATTCAGGTATTTCTAGGCTTGTCCACGTGTTATTATTGAGTTCCATGTACAATCCAAATTCTATGATGATACACCTATAAGTTGTACACCATGACCCGTTACAAAGGTATTGTAACTTGAGATCTTGATAGACACTTAATATAAACAGTAACCTCTCCATGGACATCGGCAAATTGTCGAACCATATATATCGTTATTGTATGTGATCTTCACTTTCTGCCTTCGTGATTGTTTTCTATGATATCTTCATTGTAATATTTTTTGTGCTCACAAAAGTATGTCTCAATTATAATATTCTCATATAATTGTAAGTTTGATGTATCTATCAAACTACACTCGACTGGATATATCATACTCAATAAGTAAACTAAGTCGATATACGAGTAATCCTAAGAAAGACCATTGAAAGGCCTTAGTAAGAGTTCATAGATATCTTAGATACTCTTCGAATGATGGACTGCACTACAAAAGATATATAACTATACTCGAAGGTTACAATGACATAAATTGAATATCTGACTCCAATGATTTAAAATCCACAAGTGGATATGTACTTACTCTCGTAGATGCAGCCGTGTCTTGGAAATCCTCGAAGCAAACATGCATTGTAAGATCCACTATGGAATCTGAATTTAATGATTTAGACAAAGCTGAGGAAGAAGAAAAATGTCTTCGAAACTTCATATATGATATTCCAATTTGGCCAAAGCCTGTAACACCTAACATAATACATTATGATAGCCAATCTGCGATTAGAAGGGAACAGAATAGTGATTATAACGGTAAGTCATGACATATATGTCGCCAATATGAAACCATTAGACAGCTGCTCTCGAATGGAATTATTTCCATTGACTATGTAAAATCAAAGGAAAATATATCAGATCCAATAATAAAGGGTATACCTCGAGAGCAAGTGATAAGTTCATCACGAGAAATGGGCCTAAAGCCTGTTAAAACCTAAAAAGAGTTACCTTAATAGAAACCCAACCTAAATGACTGGAGATCCCAAGAAATAGTTTCAAAGGGACAACCTAATTATGTGTGACTCAACAAGCACTGAGAAGTTAATTATTTCCTCCCATTCCTAAGATGAGTCAGTGCATAAACTATCCCGTGTATTAGGATAAACTATTTTTTTAATGATTTCTATATCTCGAATATAATTGTCAAGTGAGGTATTAGCAGGATACTCTCTATAGGAATCACCTATGTGAATGAGAAGGGGCCTTTTTTATGAGAATGACGAAGCGTAATTCTCTAACACACTCATAAAACCAGGAGGTGTCCCATGCCAAAATAGGCACAACAATGAGAATGAATATTGTTGAAAAAGTATGGTTTGAATTATATTATATTAGCTTATATAAAAGGTTTATTAATTCAAGACAGCGCGTTCATTGGTCGGTTAATACACTCAATAGTCTTTCACTAGAAAATATTCAAGTCCACAAGCTATCTTTTCTCTATATTTGTTTGATTCTTTTAACGCAAATTTTAATTCTTGTAAGAGATTGTTGGATAAGTTGTAGTAAAGCATTCAATTTTCAGCTTGGTAGAGGTAACTTTGAGGCTAATTTTAGTTGAGATCCACACATCAAATGTGATGGGTCAAAGTACATATACGATTGTTGTCGAGAGGACAATAACGTGGTATACTCATTTGTTAAAAATGGTTGTGGAATGAATAAGAAATTTGGACTCAAAGTAACTCACTTGAATACAAGCTACTTGTTATAACTAATGTAGAAGTTTTGTCCCACATTGAAAAAATGTGAGCAAGTGGTAAAGTTAATATTCTCCAAAGTTGTAACAAAAAAAAAAATTAAAAAAAAATATTCTCCAAAGTTGAGTCTTAGATGCTTTTGGAGCATCTCAACTCTTTGAAGGAGACAAGCCTACACTATGCATGATTTGAATTTGAACAAAAAGTTCACATGCGCGCACCGCCGTCGTCTGGCCTGGTTCCAAGCTTTTTGGACAAAATTGAATTTGTCCATTGGGCTTATTTTTTGGGCCAGTTTTGTTTTTCAACCCGAATCAATTTTAATTAATTAATAAATTACGCTAATTAAAATGTCGTCATTTTAATTATCTTAAGTAATTTAAAACGTGATTTAGTCTGGAATGTTGTTTATGAAACCGTTGTGACTGTTCCAAATAGCCACACTTTCTCGAGAAAAGACACCCCTTCAAGGCTATAAAATACAAGTCCTCCTATCAAGTTTTTCTTGATAAAAATATTCCCTTATTTTCTTACCTTCTTATTTCGTAAATATTATAGAGTTTATTACCATTGTTGGTTCGTGGAAAGACCACATCGCAGTGCTTCTACTGGTTGTTGAAGACCGTTTCATTATGAGAAACGGACGTCCATTGTTCGTGCCGTAATCACCGTAACGGGAGCGAATTTTATCTTAAAAAAAAGACTGTATAACAATCAACTCGGTCTTAATCTGCTAAGTGATTAAATAAATCACAAAGTGTAAATTTTATATATTTCTATTTGTGAATAGCATATTATTTTAATATTTTTATTCTGTAATTTTTATTTTGACTTTTATTTAGTACATTAGGTATCATTTATATATACCAGGAACAACAATAAGAACGGGCAAGTTAGATGAGAGTGAGTAAATATTTTCCATCATGTCCTTTAACTCATTATGGTCGAGATTTGAGGTGTATATCGATTCAATGATATTAGTATGTAAACAATTACAAATAGATTCTTTACCAAAAAAGGGAGAAAAAACAGTAAAAAAATAATTTCTTTTACACTCGAAACAAAAAAACAAAATATCCATACTTAACAGGGAGAGAGAGAGCTAACAGAGTCTAGGCAAAGCTCTAGGGTGAGAAGTGGGAATCTTTCCCATCCTTGACATCTGACCCTTCATATCTCTACACACCTTCTCCAATTCCACCACCCTCCATTGCATTCTTTCCAGGTTCAATCTAATTTCATCACTCTCTTCTGAGCTACTAAAGCTTTCGGATTCAACCCCATTGCTGTTGTACAAGACCATTTGCTTGTTGCTTCTTCTTGGACTTGGACTAGTATTCACAACACAATACTCTTGTGCAGGTATATTGATATTAGAGTGCTGAGATGCAAGTGCTTCAACTGCAATCCTCGGAGGAATTCTAGGGTTCTTTGCAAGCTCTTTGCACACCTCTAGGCTAAGCTTCTCATAACTCACACATCTACATAACCTTGATCTCTCCTCCAATGATACTGAAGGGTGAGACTGCGATATTATAGACCACATATAAATTGTTAGTTGGAATAAACTTTACAATCAACACTGAGAGGAGAGTGGGTTATAGGCCAATAAACCGTACCCATGCCCTTTATATAAAACTAAGATCTTAATAATTCGATTGATGTAGTAAGGCAGGCCCCCATTAGGTTATCTTCAATTTTTTAACCCACAAATTTGACAAACATAAAACTAAATTATTCCCAAAAGCTAGATATGTCAAGAGAAACTTATATTTGAAAGAGATTTTGTCCAAGGTTCTTAAACTCTGTTAATTTTGTGAATATTTCACGTTTTTAAAACTTTAGCCAGCTTTCCAGTTTTTGTGCTAAAATAGCATTGTAGCTTAATATAACAAATTAAGGACCGAACAATAAAGTTCAAAAAACATGAAGTTTTCGCTCAAATATCACATTACATTTCACAACCTATATGAGACTCTCACGTAAAGACCTCATATATACATACCTCGCATAAAATATTTTATTAAATATTAAAAATATAAAAATTTTGATAAAACTTTTTGTAAATTTTCTCCCCATTATGGAGATCATTTACAAAAAGTTTCATAAATATAATTATTTTTTTACTATTTTAAAAAATTATATACAAAATGATGCATATATGCATTTTTTGCCGTTGAAAATTTTGATTATTATGTCACCCATTTTTGTATTGAATTTTTTGATGAACTTTTTTTTGTAGAAGGAGATCATCTAAAAAAAATATTAAAAAAATCAATTTTTTACTATTTAAAAAAAATAATCCGCACCTGAGATGCCCTGAAAAAACCCATATGTCCATATATTTAATTGATCAGAAACTCAATTTAAATTTTATTTTAAAGATAATTATTTATTAATTATGTAACTTTATATATACTATTTTAATTAAAATGTGTTTATTTTTACGCAACATATGCTTGAGACTAAGAATCTACCGGTACACAAACAATGAAATTGAAATTAGAATTAACTATAAAGTAGTAAATTTGCAACAATTATAATTAGATAGATAATCTTTAAACTCCAGTGTCTATTACTACTTAATCGTTATATATATATATATATATATATATATATATATATATTGTTATACAAATCAATCCATAATTTAAGAGTGCGGACTAGATATGTATCATAGAGTGGTGAGTCCGGAAAAGAGAGAAAGAGTGCTTATAATCAAGGGCGGAGCTAGGATTCCTCGAAGGGGTGCGCTAAAATTAGTAACGGCCCGAGAATTTTATCAATGACGCTGAAGTTGTGGTCAATGTCCGGGATTGAGGGTGATTTCCCAAGAGGAGAAATTTATAAAGTTTTTGTATCTATTTATCTATATTATTTTTAATTTTTAAACAATTTTTAACCCTTACAAATTTTAGGATCATTTTTCAATAACATTTTAAATTCAAGTAGCAACTTTTAATCCTAACAGATTTTGTTTTTCAATTTGGCAGGGGTGGGTACAGTCCTGATGCGCCCACCTCTAGATCCGTCCTTACTTATAATTTAACCGATAATTTTTAAACTCGCCATTAAATGACATATATATAATTCTCGAATTGTTAAAATGCGAAAGAGTCATAACATTATATATATATATATATATATATACTGTGTGTTCGGAAATATTTTGTTTTATTCGTCGGTAGGACATGATTTCAACAACCAACTACACGTCATTGACGAATAATTACTTGCGTGTATGTAAAGCCAGAAAACAGTGCACAATTCACCTCTAAACCTGTATTACTACCTCTGCATTTTATGAAATCTCTTAGTGACCTCAAACATTATTTTATGGAGCTTTGCTAGAGCGACTCTCTCAGTCGACTCACTCTTCCGACTCTCTCTCATTTGTCCACTATAGGGCAAAAAGAAGAAGAAAAACTTGTTTTTTTTTTCTTTTTTTTTAAATAAGATTTTGTTAAAAAAAATTATACAACATACATAAAAAAAAATGGATAAAGCAGTTAAAAATTTGTTGAAACCTTATTTTATTTTCAAAAAAAAGAATTTTTTTTTATTTTTTAAAAACAGTTTCTTATTAAAAAAAAGTATTTTTTTATTAAAGATATGAAAAACTATGTTTTAAAAGTTGACGTGAATCCACATCATTATCGGGATTGGCTAGTGCCGCTGACGCGGATCCATATCATCGTCGCGATTGGTTAGTGCCACTGACGCGGATCCAAATCATCGTCGCGTTTGGTTAGTGTCGCTGGCGCGAACCCACATCATTATCACGATCCCAAATTTTCAACAAAAGTCATTTTAAAAAAAGTTGGTTACGGCTAAAAAATTGTTGAAACCTTATTTTATTTTTAAAAAAATATTTTTTTTTTATTTCTTAAAAACAGTTTCATATTTTTTATTAAAAATATGGAAAATTTATTTTTAAAAGCTGACGCAAACTCACATTATCGCGATTGGTTAGTGCCGCTGGCGTAGACCCACATCATCGTCGCGATTGGTTAGTGTAGCTAGCGCGGACCCACGTCATTTAAACTATTTTTTTTAAAAACATAGTGAAATGTTTTTTTGTTTTATAAAACAATTATAAATAATTAAAAACACTTTTAAAAAAAAATTGGCTAGCGTCGCTGGCGCAAACCCATAATATCATCGCGATTATTTTTTTTTGTTTTTTAAAACAGTTAAAAAAAACAATTTTTAATGAAAATAGAAATTTTTAATTTTTATTTAAAAAAAAAGAAATTGAACCAATAATTGTGTGCCAAATCAGTGTGAGTGAAAAACGGGAGTCAGCTCTAGAATTTCTCTTATTTTATAATAGCATTGCCGTTATTTGAATATTGTATTTGGATTATTTGAGTCCTTGAGAAATGCATACTGTTAAGTTACCAATGCGTTTCTGTTCATTGATAAGACTAAGGAACAGAGATGCTAAATTTTTTAAATAGTTCTGAACTCATACATGATTTGGACATATTTTGGACAAGACGTGTAGTGTTTTTACTACATAATAATTTGTGAATCTCAAACAGACAAAACACATTAACTTGTCAATTTAAATGCATCTAAGTTATGTATCAATTTGAAATTATTCTAAAATTTTAGCAGACTTAAAAGGACTTAATCATTTTGTTAGATAAGATAGTGACAATCTAGTAACAACGTGCCAGGATATTTAAGTATTTCTATATAGACTATACCTAAGTAATGACATTTTAGCTAATTTAATAACACGCCCAACAGCCCAGGTGACACGGGACTTAAAAGAAAAACAAATAAGATATGCAAAATCATGTTGGCCAAAATAATTTGAGGGTGGAACTTAAGGTCGGTTTAGACGTAACTCAGGCTTGGATTCACGAGGTTGGGTGTTTTATTAGGCTCATTATTTTTGGATGAGGGATGAAGCTCCCTCTTAATTTTATCTTTCCAAAATACTCATAATTGGTAGATTTTATGTTTGTTTGTTTTTGGTAACATAGCTTTTATATTTTTTAAAATTAGGTTTATACTTATTTCCGCTTAAATTAAAAGTACATATTTTTATAATGTATAGATCTTAAAAAAAAGTAAACCTTTGATTTAAAAAAATTCAATAGAAAATGATGGACCTTAATTTTGGACTGAGGTATTAGTCATTTTTCTTTTCAATTGTTTCCACTGCGTTCCATCACTCCCACGATTTAACTCACACCTTCAATTCAAATGCATCAAAATTGGCTACTTACTTGCGCCCGCATTGTGTGTGCATGGACGGCTAATATATATAATAAAGAGAGGTGTTACATGCATCCATTTTGTGCATCGGGTGCGCAAAATACTTGCAGAGTTAATTATATATATATATATATATATATATATATATATATATATATATATATATATATATATATATATATATATATATATATATATTTTTTAATCAACTGTATAAACATTTAATGAGGGGTGACAATTCGGGTTAACGGGTCGTGTTTCGAACGGACACGACACGACAAGGTTTTTTTGAACACGAACATGACACAACACGAATTCGTATTTTTTTAATTGACACGAACACGACCCGAACAAAAAAAACACGACACCGCACGACACGGCAACCAGAATTTCTTAAATTTTCACGCCTAAAAAACACGATAACATGACACGACACGACTCATAATTAAGACACGAACACGACACAAGACGACTTCGTGTAAAAAAAACATGACACGAATACGAAACATCGTGTCAATTTCGAGTCGTTCCGTATCGTTTTTTTGTGTCATTTCTAAAATTATCACCCCTACATTTAATACACCCGATACACAAAATCGATGCACAAAACTAGTGCAATTATCATTTTTCTATAGTAAAACTAGGCACGAGCTAGTTAAATTTTCAACTTTCATATAATTTTACTAGGGGATCCATCATTATTTAATATCTAGCCTGTAACTCATTAGAATAACCCTCTTAACAAGCCTTCAAAACCTTTTTATTTAGGAAAACTTTATTTAGCCTTCAGGTCTTTTAAAAGATAACATGGCATTTGCTACGAGTGAAAATAAGTTTTAGCTATTTTTTTAAACTTAAATTATGACTTGAAATTTGTCTCACCGGCCTTGGCAAAATTTGAGTTCGGGTGCTAATTGTTTTTCTGCCCTAACTATGAGCCAAAATAAGTTTTACCTAGTGAGGCGGAAAAATCATTGCCCCCCAAACCCAAAAAAATAGTGAAATGTATGGTTTATAAAACTTTTTTTTTTTTTGTATTATACCACGTAGTGTTCGAATCAATAAAAAAAATTATATAACTATAAAATGTTTTGGAAATATAACATAATTACATACATAAACATACTAAGATAATATAAGATGGCTGATTAATAAGACTATACAACATCAAAATACACATAAATGTAACAGCACGTAAACATATCAAACTAACATTACACATATTATATAGAATATTAATAGAACATGAGATTTAAAATTTGAGAGTACAAGTTTCCTCAGGTGAAATGCATTAATTACCAAAAGCATCCAACCCTAGTAGCTTCTTCCAACTTAAATGAAACTGGCTTCAAGAAATCTAAACAATTTCTGAAACCTTTTTTAGCACGAAAAGTTAGTGATCCTCCCATTGGTTAAACCCTCCCTCTACTTTCTTAATGCAATATATATGCGTGTATATATATTTTAATGTGTATGTTTATGCTTTTGTATATATATAGGCATGAGTTTTACGTGATCTTAATTACGTTCGGCTATCAACTGTGTATGTATATTTACCCACCAAACGTATTCAAAATCGCTTAACAAAATGAATTATTGCCAATTAAGAAAATCTAGAAGATGAAAAATATGGTTTCCATGCAAAAATAACTTCTTTGTCTCATCTCTCATTTTTTCTTTTTGCCCCTATTCCCTTTTCTACATCATGGCATCTTATATTGGAAAAGGTGGTCACCCCTACAGTATGTATCACATATTCATATTGACGGTACGTAGATTGTGTTTAAAAAGCATTTTACTCCGGTATACTTATTTTTGTATCCATGGTAATCTTATTTTTGTAAAATTATTTTGATTTTATTTATTATGTAATTATCATAATTTTAACTTTTAAGATATTTTTCTTTTAAATTTATCCATTATTTAACATTTTTCCACTCTTTTCATCGTTAAAACTGTGGGTAATTTAAACAAAAACAAAAAAATGACTAAAATCATATAATGATAACTACACATCATCAAAATAACCTTAAAAAAATTATACTTGACATCGAAATAAGTTTACATATATCTTTAAATGGATTGCAACTCAAATATTTTCACGTTTGTGGATAACTCTAAAGGACCCCGTCAATCTCAAAATATTCTATAATAAAATAGGAATTATTTTGACTTTGACCCCATTTATTTCTACTATCCTAGTTTGATGCAATACTTTACTAATATGATATTTCAACTACTATTTTAGGACAGATTGTATTGTTCTCTCTTCTGTTTTTGTCACGGATAAGAATATTAAATAAAAAAAAAGTGCTCATGTAATGGTTACCTCAAGATAGATATCAATTGATCTGTAGAGCCCATCAAAGCAATCTCTAGCCTCATGTGGTAGACTCTGTGCAACACCAATAAACTTTTTGATTTTTAGGCTTTGATCAGGAGCTATCTCCCCTAAGTACTTATCAATCAATCTCCCAACCTTCTTCATCTTCTGTAAACACAACACCTTATCATAATTATTAACAAACACCCTAATCATTCTCATGACAAGACTGACATCATAAACACCTCCATTAGCACCCCCAGAGACCAGCAAATCATCCAGTGTTGCCTGATCAAGCACCCCACCGATTTCTCTCTCCAAACCATTTCTACAATCCCTGCTTACACCAAAACCAGACACTATTCTCAACACCCAAAACATCCCTCTACAAGAAAATGCATTTTTCCCCATCAAAACCACCCCATACACAGCTGTGTCAGCAAGGCCACTGTAAGTAGACCTTGAATAATAATTCTCTTTGGATTGAGCTGCTTTTTTAAGGTAATGGAGGAGGAATCTGGTGAGGAGTAGGTTGTTGTTATCACTCCCATAAGCCCCTAAGGTTCTAATGAATCTTTCAATGATCACCGGGGGTAAAATGGTCAAGTCATCAAACCACCAAGCTTTCGTTAATGGAGATGACTTGGTTAGTAAATCAGGAGTCGTTGTGGTTGAGGTAGATAGCCTGAATACCCTTGATGAAGTTTCTGGAGATGATGAAGATGAAGATGATGAAGCAAAAAGTCCATTAATATCTGAGTTTTGGGCGATCTTTGCCAAAAGTGAGCACATGAGCTTTTCAACAAGGCCAACTGAGTCAGCATAACAAAAAAATAACTCGGTACTACCGAGGCAACTCAGTAACTCGGTCCAAGACCCATGTAACATTTCATCCAGAAATCTCTCGGTTTGGTACAAAAGATTGGTAGGCGTAACTTTCTCACTCATCCCAAGAAAAACAGCACAGCAATGGAGGATACAGACATTGGACACATTTATTTTAATTTTGCCATTGTTGTAACAAAATGTCGAAACCAATTCAAACCCATCTGGGCCTCCGGGTAATTCATTCATTTGGATGCACATGCACGAGTTTCTTCTTATCTGGGTTCTTCTCTTTTCTTGCTTGATGATCCTCTGTAGCTTCCCCGAGAATTTGGACACAATTTTCTGCAAGAAAATTTGAGTGAAGAACAGTTTATGGATGATAATTTATATAACATGAAAATGAACTTACCTCATTCAGAAAGAATGTTTGTTGAGCATTCACGTGGATTTGAAGATCACAAAGCTCTGGCATGGTTGCTTAGCATTAATTGAAAACAAGAATATTGGGAATACGCTGCTCAAGGGTATGAGTTGGCAGAAAACATGTGAAACAAATTTGTTTATATACAAAAAGGGATAGAGTCGGATAGATATAGATATGCCTACAAAGATGGGTAAATAGGACGGGGTATTTGTTATATCCTTCGACAGTATCACGAGTATTATTGCGTTTTGGACTCTATTGTAGTTTATCAATAGTGTATTCATTGAACAATGACGTGATTGATGATTCCTGTTGTCTCCTTCTTATTAATAAATTTTATTTATTTATTTATTTATTTTGTTTAATATAATTTGGATTCATTTGTCAAATTAATGATTTTAGCAGTATCTATGATTGATTTTATTTAGTTTTTACATAAATCTTCAGTTATGTTATCAATTCAGCTTAACGATTGAAAAATTGCCTTCCTTTTTTCTAACCTTTGCATCCCCACTCACTTGTTGATTGGATTATGTGGAACATGGTGAAAACTGTAATGTAATTAGAATTTTTTTTTTATTTTGAGTTGTTTTATCAATTAGTATAGTTTATTAATTATATAGTTAAATAGAGTCTACAATTTATTTATTTTGCAAAATGTCGTCAAAAAATATTTGTGTCCTAATAGGATTTATTTGTAATAAATATTAAATATTCACTCTATATAGGATTTATCAAAAAAATTATTTTAGTAAAATCAATTAAAAAATATCTTATGTACATATAACTTATAAATTAAGCTATCTTTTATTTTCTCTTTTTGTTATTTCTTTGATGAATAAAAGGAGCGTGAATTTGGCATATATGGAAACATAGGTATATATATTTCTAACAAACCAAGTAAGTTGAGACGTAAGTGGAAAAGATAGACAAACGTTTCACATCTTTCAATATGTGAAATCCAAAATAAAATATTTAGGATGCCGGGATAATAACTTATAAATTGCATGTTGGTACAATAGATTCAAAGAAAAAGGTAGAGAGTTTGTCTGTTGTAGGTGATAGTGTCTGTGTAAGTCAAGAAGCCATAGCTTTCAATATACTGGAATTCCCTCGTCACGTAGGCAACTTAAGGGCCCTTTGCTTTGTATTCATACAGAATCACACTCTTGGAACATGTGAAACAAGGGGCCCGCGGGAAAAGGGGAAGATGATGGGAATGCAACATGAAGGTGGTTTAACAAAAACAATTAAAAAATAATGAAACAGACAGTAGTTTAACAATTAATGTAGGCAATTTCTTCGAACCAACACAACAATATTTGAATGCATCAAGTATAAATGCATCCTCGTGTAAAATTAACCAATTTCATCATATATGTTTGATGGGGTTTGAACGAGGTAGTAAGGCGGGTTAGATTTGAGGTTTTCAAGTTTAAGACAGACTAAAAGTAAGTTCATATGCAAATTCGCTCAAAAGTTATTTACTTCTTGACCGAGTATTTTTTTTTTCCTTTTGGGTGCAGGCAATGTTGGAGCAATATACTAGAGCAAACACTTATTTTAGTTTTAGCCTTTTCTTAGTCTTATGAGAAGCTTCAATTTGTATAAAAGAGTATAGTTACTCATCTGTCTACGCTTTTGTCAAAGTGTCTAATTTCGGTTTCTAATAGACAGTTGTGTGTCTGTTCCTAGATACCTTTATTCTTCACAAAACTTCTTCGCGTTAAAGAAGCCGGCTTTTTTATCCTCCTGTTGCAAAACTATTATTCAAAATGAAGTAACAAAATTAATTGATTTATAGAAAATATAAACATTAATTAATTCTTGCATAATAATTTGAAATAAAAACAAACAAAGTTACTGTGATAATAATGCAGAATTACTTGATTGAGACAAGTGTTGAACACTTTATCCATAAAACGATATTTGCCCGCACGGGTGCTCTATGCACTCACACTAGACGTCTCTCGGAATATAACAATCACGATTTGAAATTGTAGCGCCCCAAATTTCAAGTTATCGATGAACCAATAATGAAATAAGCTCTCTTTTATGGACACGAAATGGGACTGACTTGAGATAAAAGAATGTCTGAAAAACTCAAAGTTCTAAAAAACGTGGGGCGTGATCAAAGCGTGGAGTAAAGTCTTAACCCTTAGAAGCCTACGCGGGTTAGGCGTAAAAAGGTGTGAAAAGGCATTTACGCCTTTTTAATATATTCTAATATTTTTTTAATCATAACAAGACTATTAAAATATGAAAATTTACATATCATAAAAATATGTCTAAATATTTAAAAATTAAGTACTATTTGATTATTTTGGATAAGATAACGGTCCGATTGGTAAAAAAAAATCTTTAAAAGACGATATCGTTTCACTAAAGCATTGTTGTTTTTAGAAAAAAAAGTGTGCCTTAAGGGTTTTACCAAGAATAAGGCGTAAAAATCTTAAAGCGAGGCGTTTCTGTCAACCCTCAAGCATAGGTGAATTTTTTAGAACACTGAAAAAATGAACATAAAAAATAAAACACAAACCACTTATCTATTCTAAAATAAATGGTAGTTAAAAACAGTTAAACTGTCACAACAATTGGAAATAAAATATTAAAAACGGAATTTACAAACTGTTAAAAAAACAAAATTAAAATTGGGACTAAAAATAAAATATACGCAAATAAAAATCGGACTCAATAAATAAAAAAAGACGAAATAATGTAGGTTCTCCCTCCTTCAAAGAGTTCGGATATATCAAGGGCGCGGAAACCAAATGTCAAAATGGGTTATAATATATGTGGGTACCCTTTTCGTCTACCAGGCCCATGAAAGTAGCCGACGAATCCCAAATAAATAATAATAGGCACCCGCCCAAATTATGTGTCCTGAATGACGGTTAGGATAGAAGGATATGACCAAGTCCATCCCCAAAAATCTCGGATGAGATATTCAAGGGATATTGGGATAACGTATTGGTTACCAACACCTCTCTCTCTCTCTCTCTCTCTCTCTCTCTCTCTCAACTGAATATATATATTGCACCCCTGGTCCGGGGCATAGGAAAAACATTCTCGAGAGTTACTTAATACAACAGTAAACCTCTCCGTGGACGTAAGCAATTTTTTTAACCACGTATATTCTTGTGTTGTGTGATTGTGATTGTGATTATTGATGTTCTTATTGTCTTGGTGATTGCGTTCCTTCATTAATTGTGTGTGTTGAGATTTTTGTCACAACAATTGGCGTCGTCTGTGAAAAACAATTATTTTTCTGTGAAAACCTTCACCAACAAGATTCAGCGATATCCCATCACAATAGTAACGCCCCTCAAGCATGAGACATTCAACAACATCCTGTAACACCCCGCCTAATTAAATACCGGGAGGCCAGCCCCATACCAAATTAAAACAGAAAATACAGTTGGCTCATTCTTAGCATCACTGTCGAAAACATTTACAACTCACCCAATACCCAATTAAACTGGTGTTAAAAACTTTCCAAATTTTAATTTAACAAAATCCATTTCCAGTTTAAGAATAACGCAACACATTTTATTCTACAACACTGATAACCAAATAGATAACACAAAAGAATTTAAATACAATTGGAATAAACATTTCCAAATAATATTAATCCATTACAGTAATCCCAACAATATTAAATGTATTAAAAGACCCGAATACAATAGTATTTGACCCCGATAGGAAAAGATAACTGAATCCTTTGGGCGACATGCCCTAACTAAGAATACTGTGAATCAAAAAGATGATAGGCGTCTAAGCAAAACTCTATAGCTCCATAGCTCGTCAAAATCAACTAAGGTTGACGTCCCTACTGTTGGACACCTGATATAGAAGATACAATAGAAAATAAAATATGCAAGGAAACGGGTCAGAGCCCGATGTGAAAATGATTTTTAAAACAACAAGTATTTAACAAGGGTAATAAAGCATTTATTATGTACATGTTAGCTTCCCACTCTCACTTGCTATTCTCACCTCTCAACTAGTGTGCACACTTAATGTTTTATATTAACCTCCTAGTTAATGGTTCCTCCTTTCTAGTCTCTATATTATAATTCCATTCCCATATCATAATCCCCGTATGTCCCATACCATACGTCACTTTATTATACATTTACATTCTTCATTTATGAATTTAAGCTTTTCAATTCTTTAAGAATAAACATTCATTAATCTTAGTTTCATTTTTTTTCTCAATCCACCGTTATCTACAATTATCACCGTAGATAGATTTAATCACTATATAACCATTCATTCCGTTAATTCATTATATATATATATTCATATATAATACAGCACCCCGAGTCACAGCTGCGGCGCAATGCATTACTCTGTTATCATGTCCCAATATCGTTGGTCGCTGAATAAGAGACAAACGGTTTGGTAAGGATTTCATGAACCACAACCATCAACAAACAAATTGGAGGCGAACATAGTTCTCGTATCCATGGATCACGCACATACCTAAGTACCCACAGTCAGCGGACTTATCAACTCCCCGATAAGTCTTTCATAGACCTATGTTCTCGAGCGACAAATCAAAGATCCCATGGATTCATCAGGATATGATTGCCCTCACGCGCAAACCTCTCGTCAATAGCAAGTAAGTTAGGTGTGTCATACACATAATCATAAATCAATCAAATAGGCATTATCATACCTATAATATACTAACAACAAGGTACTCACATTAACCTTAGATTATTCCCTTACGCAGCATTATATTTCTTTAAATCCCACGTATTAAAATGTCATAACTTTACTTCTTAATTTAATTATCCCCGAGCCTCACTCAATACTCAAGGTTCAAATAGGTTTTTCCTCAACGTATATTCAGTAAGAAGTTACTCATACCCTACTGGTCCATAACATCATTTCTCCTGAATTACTACGAGTTTAGCTCTCCTTTTAATTAAGGTTAAAACCGATAGTCTCAAATCTCTTATAAACACCTCTTCTTTCACTTAGGATTAAACCCTCTTGTAAACTTAAGGATACCCAAGTATTATATTCAATCACCCCTACTGGTCCTATATTTAATCCTCATGCATACCAATTAGAATCCAAGAATTAAATCTAGCAACCAAAATTCCATTTAATATAACTATCATTATTTTAATCAATTGAATCCTAATCAAATTAATTCAAATCTTATCAAGGGCTTACTGATATTTTCTAAGTCCCATAATATCCAATTAATAATCACCAAAGATCCACAAAAGTTTTGGGATAAGAATCAACATTTAAAAGAAACAACTGTAGAAATTCTGGGGAGGTCGATCGATCGAAGGCAGGGGGTCGATCGATCGATCCCTCAGGTCACAGCCTAGTTTTTTCTGCATTTCAGCAACTACGGGTTTCACCATTTTTGTTCATTAAATCCTTCATAGTAACGTCCCAAATGACTTACATGATATATCAACATATATGAACGATTTCCAATACTCTAAACATCCTAGAATCATCAAGGGATTGGATTAAAAAGCATGTTTATCTCCTCTTTTCCAGAAAATTATAAAACTAATATCCTCAAGAACACAACAATGGTTTTCAGAGTTTCCTCCATAGATATATGATTATTTCGTGGATTATTATCATCCTACAACATGAGTTTACTTCCTATATCATTTCAGTTTCTAGAAATCCATATAACAACTCCATTACGTCTTCCAGACATGAAAAATCATCTCTTTTCATAATTATTCTAACATGGACAATATACGAACTTAAGTTGCAAATATCAAACACTTGCCTTTACTGAAGGTCTGATCCTTTGGTGTAGTGTATCTCAGGTGGTTCTTCCTTTTTCGGTCAACCTCCAGTGGTGGTGGGTGGTGATAACTCTTGGTCTTAGTTCTTTCTCCTTACCAAGTAGGCTTGTCCCTTCCAAAGCAACCTTTCACTCTCTCTAGGAAGATGACTTCTCTATTTTCTGTAGAGGAGATGAATAACCCACATACACTTAATCTACCAATACTTATAATGGGACAAAATCCGAAATCACTATTCATCCCCCTAGAAAAATGACCAAAATGCCCTTTTGGGTTGTCTATTCATTTCAAAATGACCCGAGACTCAAAATTAACATCCAAATAGACTTTTCTGACTATTTCGAACCTTCCGGACGCAACGACGCAATCGAAATGACTATAAGGTCGATAGAAAATAAATTTCCTTTTTAATTTAATAAATTAGTCTCGACACGTCCCATACCGCGTCTGACTAAAAATTCAAATTACCGAATTTATATCACACCGTAATATCAATGACATCACATTCATATATTACCTAAATATCTTTAAGTAATATTCAGAATCATCCATTTTAATATCCACAATCCGGATAAAACCCAAATGAATTAATTAATAATAAAATCCAATTAATCCATTAATTTAAAATATAACCCATTTTAAAGTCATAAAAATTACGGGGTATTACATACTTCTCCTCTTATAACAGAATTTCGTCCCGAAATTTAGGAATATAAGTCATACCGGTAAGGTCAACTCCGACTATAAATCTCACATTGCAAGAAATCTAAGACGTACCGCCCATACAGTACATTATCAAAAATCCCTATTGATGTTATACGCCCAACCTCACCATATAGTTCCAACTGAATCGAATATAAACTTTACCCAATCTTCCCTATACCATTCACGTATCCAGGTTCAGAAACATGATCCTTATACTTTCACAATTTTGAAAACTACTAACATTTAACCATCAAGGGCGCCCATACACCCTATCGTACCACTTTCCATATAAAAAATTTCGCAAAGGTTATAAACTCACATCCCAAAGACCTAACTTATTTCGACTCCCAACGGTTATTAGTTTCATGCGTGGGGTGTCTCGCAAGCGAAATCCAAACAAGGAACCCCCCCGATACACTACTACCTAAAGTAGTCGGTCATCGAAACTCCTCAGGTCCTTAGTCAATAGTATATAAAAATTTGGTTTATCGATTAAAAAAAATATCAGGTTTATCGATTTAAACAAAAAATTTAGGTTTTATTGATTTCAAATAGAGTCTACTCATCTACTCTTCTCTAGAAGACAAGATGTTAGTTAGTAGTAGTACATACGCTCTCGTATACCACATGTCAATGCATACCGATAGTCACATCATGCTCAGACATGCCCACATAAGTAATCCCATGATAAAAATTAAACCCACGTGATAACATGTAATATATAGGTGTCCCACACCCCTCAGTGAGTCCACGTAAATAACAGTGTTATAGGCTAAGTTTAGCAACCCTTTTGCCCACATAATATCAATCGCTACAAAAATCAATATACGCCTCATAATTCCTTAGATAGAAAACATACCCTCATTCATGGGTGGTTGTTGATTCGCTGGCTGATGGACGTTATATACACGCCCGTACTGACCCTGCTGCATGAGTGCTGCTGGAATGGGAGGTAGAGCTAGCACCGGAGCTGGAGCTGGAAGAGCAGCTGGTGGAAACACTGGTACCTGTGGCTCCTGTCAAGCATTTTGTGGCTGAGGGAATTTGTCTTTATCAGGACAATCTTGGCGTTTATGGCCATACTTGCCACACACGAAACATTTTCCCGCAAACTTTCCACCACTTTGCCCCTGTTGACCCCGACCCTGCTGGCCATTACCTCCCTTCCCTTGCCCCTGATGAGTGTGTTTATAGCCCTGATGGCCCTGTTGTCCTTGCCCAATACCTCTATCCTCAAATCGAGAATCTCCAGATCGCAAACGCTTAGCATAGTCCCCAGTCTGGGAACCCTGCTCACCCTAACGCTGATGACTCTGTCCTGACTGAGTCTCTCTAGAACTGCCCCCAGTAGTCTTGCCTTGCAGGCTTGACCCAAACCCCCGCTTGACACCCTGAGTATGAAAGCAGTTGTCCTGGCAGTGAAGCATTACAGCATTAAGAACATCTGCATATGTGCATAGTGAAAGATTCCCTAATAAATGCTGACGAATCATATAGTTCAACCCATCAGTGAACATTAAAATTCTCCTCTCCTCAGTGGGTACTTCAGCTGGTACCAAATTAGTTAATCTCGTAAATTCTTCCTCATATTCCACCACCGTCTTCTCTCCCTGTTTCAAATCAAGTAGTTTCTGCCTCATCTCTATCTGGATGGCGGAAGGAAAGTACTTCCCATCAAACCGTATCCAAAAGTCTTGGATAGTTATTGTGTGTCTCTCCTCCATAGTGGTCGTAGCTTCCCACCATTGCAAAGTTTCCCCTACTAGCTTGAATGTGGCTAGTATTTGACGTTTCACCTCAGTGCATTTGAGCATTCTCAAGTGCCAATGGATATCTTTCTTCTATTGGCTAGCAGTCACAACATCTGATCCTCCCTGAAACTCAGGTGGGTGCACTTTCTTAAAGGCATCCCTCGCTCATTCCCATGCAGTAGGAAACACTTGCCCTTGCGCGGGTGGCACAACTGGTGCCAGTGATGGATCCTGCTGAACAGCAACTAGAGCTGCATTGACTGCCTGAGCGACAATTGTAGCAACTTCGGCCGCAGTCATCGTACCCTGAGCTGGGGCGGGCTGAGGTGCACGTCGAGGAGGCATCTGAAACGAGAGAACACTATCAGTATTTGATATGACAAAATAGCTGAAGCACGTAGGCGTAGATAGAAAAGCAATAATCCTACTCATAGGGCTCTACATCAAAGAACGCTAAGCTGAAAACACAATAAGCCGTACAGATCCTAAAGGACACTAGAACCTGATGCTCTGATACCACCTGTAACACCCCGCCTAATTAAATACCGGGTAGCCAGTCCCATACCAAATTAAAACAGAATATACAGTTGGCTCATTCTTAGCATAACTGTAAAAAATATTTACAACTCACCCAATACCCAATTAAGCTAGTGTTAAAAACTTTCCAAATTTTAATTTAACAAAATCCATTTCCAGTTTAAGAATAACACAACACATTTTATTCTACAACACTGATAACCAAATAGATAACACAAAAGAATTTAAATACAATTGGAATAAACATTCCCAAATAATATTAATCCATTACAGTAACCCCAATAATATTAAATGTATTAAAAGACCCGAATACAATAGTATTTGACCCTAATAGGAAAACATAACTGAATCCTTTGGGCGACATGCCCTAACTAAGAATACAGTGAATCAAAAAGATGATAGGGGTCTAAGCAAAACTCCATAGCTCCATAGCTCGTCAAAATCAACTAAGGTTGGCGTCCCTACTGCTGGACACCTGATATAGAAAATACAATAGAAAAGAAAATATGCAAGGAAATGGGTCAGAGCCCGATGTGAAAATGATTTTTAAAACAGAAAGTATTTAACAAGTGCAATAAATCATTTATTATGTTCATGTTAGCTTCCCACTCTCACTTGCTATTCTCACCTCTCAACTAGAAGGCACACTTAACGTTTCCTATCAACCTCCTAGTTAATGGTTCCTATTTTCTAGTCTCCATATTATAATTCCATTCCCATATCATAATCCCCGTATGTCCCATACCATACGTCACTTTATTATACATTTACATTCTTCATTTATGAATTTAAGCTTTTCAATTATTTAAGAATAAACATTCATTAATCTTAGTTTCATTCTTTTTCTCAATCCACCGTTATCTACAATTATCACCGTAGATAGATTTAATCACTATATAACCATTCCTTTCGTTAATTCATTATATATATATATATATATTCATATATAATACGGCACCCCGAGTCACAGCTGCGATGCAATGCATTACTCTACTACCATGTCCCAATATCGATGGTCGCCGAATGAGAGACAAACGATTTGGTAAGGATTTCACGAACCACAACCATCAACAAATAAATTGGAGGCGAATATAGTTCTCGTATCCATGGGTCACGCACATACCTACGTATCCACAGTCAGCGGACTTATCAACTCCCCGATAAGTCTTTCATAGACCTATGTTCTCGAGCGACAAATCAAAGATCCCATGGATTCATCAGGATATGATTGCCCTCACGCGCAAACCTCCCGCCGATAGCAAGTAAGGTAGGTATGTCATACACATAATCATAAATCAATCAAATAGGAATTATCATACCTATAATATACTAACAACAAGGTACTCACATTAACCTTAGATTATTCCCTTACGTACCATTATATCTCTTTAAATCCCACGTATTAAAATGTCATAACTTTACTTCTTAATTTAATTATCCCCGAGCCTCACTCAATACTCAAGGTTCAAATAGGTTTTTCCTCAACGTATATTCAGTAAGAAGTTACTCATATCCTACTGGTCCATAACATCATTTCTCCCGAATTACTACGAGTTTAGCTCTCCTTTTAATTAAGGTTAAACCCGATAGTTTCAAATCTCTTATAAACACCTCTTCTTTCACTTAGGATTAAACCCTCTTGTAAACTTAAGGATACCCGGGTATTATATTCAATAACCCCTATTGGTCCTATATTTAATCCTCATGCATACCAATTAGAATCCAACAATTGAATCTAGCAATCGAAATTCCATTTAATATAATTATCATTACTTTAATCAATTGAATCCCAATCAAATTAATTCAAATCTTATCAAGGGCTTACTGATATTTTCTAAGTCCCATAATATCCAATTAATAATCACCAAAGAACCACAAAAGGTTTGGGATAATAATCAACATTTAAAAAGAAACAACTATAGAAATTCTGGGGAGGTCGATCGATCGAAGGCAGGGGGTCGATCGATCGATCCCTCAGGTCAAAGCCTAGTTTTTTCTACATTTCAGCAACTACGGGTTTCACCATTTTTGTTCATTCAATCATTCATATTAACATCCCAAATGACTTATAATTATTCCTACATGATATATCAACATATATGAACGATTTCCAATACTCTAAACATCCTAGAATCATCAAGGGATTGGATTAAAAAGCATGTTTATCTCCTCTTTTCCAGAAAATTATAAAACTAATATCCTCAAGAACACAACAATGGTTTTCAGAGTTTCCTACATAGATATATGATTATTTCGTGGATTATTATCATCCTACAACATGAGTTTACTTCCTATATCATTTCAGTTTCTAGAAATCCATATAACAACTCCATTATGTCTTCCAAACATGAAAAATCATTCTTTTCATAATTATTCTAACATGGACAATATACAAACTTAAGTTGCAAATATCAAACACTTGCCTTTACTGAAGGTCTGATCCTTTGGTGTAGTATATCTCAGGTGGTTCTCCCTTTTCCGGTCAACCTCTAGTGGTGGTGGGTGGTGATGACTCTTGGTCTTAGTTCTTCTCCTTCCCAAGTAGGTTTTTCCCTTCCAAAGCAACCTTTCACTCTCTCTAGGAAGATGACTTCTCTATTTTCTGTAGAGGATATGAATAACCCACGTACACTTAATCTACCAATACTTATAATAGGACAAAATCCGAAATCACTATTCATCCCCCCTAGAAAAATGACCAAAATGCCCTTTTGGGTTGTCTATTCATTTCAAAATGACCCGAGACTCAAAATTAACATCCAAATAGACTTTTCTGACTATTTCGAACCTTATGGACGCAACGACGCAGTCGAAATGACTATAAGGTCGATAAAAAATAAATTTCCTTTTTAATTTAATAAATTAGTCCCGACATGTCCCATACCGCGTCTGACTAAAAATTCAAATTACCGAATTTATATCACACCGTAATATCAATGACATCACATTCATATATTACCTAAATATCTTTAAGTAATATTCAGAATCATCCATTTTAATATCCACAATCCGGATAAAACCCAAATGAATTAATTAATAATAAAATCCAATTAATCCATTAATTTAAAATATAACCCATTTTAAAGTCATAAAAATTACGGGGTATTACACATCCTAACCCTCCAAGGGTAAGGTTTGAAATTCACCATTAAAACCTAAGACTTCTCCAGGAGAGGCAGGTCTCTCAAGAAAGCCAGGGACCACCCAGGTCCATGCAGATCTCTAGGCTGATAGATGCCTATGAGGTCAGACTCCATGAGTAGGAGGAGGCTACTCGCTAATTACAAGATGAAAATGATCACCTCAAAAGGCACCTGAAAATGATGGAGAGAGAACTCCATCGAAGCATGAGGCGATGCCACAACCAGACTCCAAGCCATCAGACGAGCAAGTCTCGCAGCCCAGGTGTGGGTTGGAAACAACAGAAAGGCACTGGTCAGACAATGATCATTATGAACGAGTGCAACTAGCTCGCCGTTATAGGAGCCCTGGTCGGCAGAACGATGACATAAAAAGTTTGGTCCGGAGGGAGATGGACCAGCACCCAGCTCATTGCGGTGCCAGATCTACGAGAGAGCTAGTCAGGCAAGCTCTCAAAACCCAGATTAAGTCCCTTTTTTCAAGGGTAATATAAGAAGAAGAGGCTCCGAAGAAGTTTGCGATTTCCAGATTTAAGATTTACGATGGAAAGACTGATCCCATTGACCATGTCAAGCAATACCGACAAGTTATGACTCTATGGAGTAATAATGATGCGCTCATGTGCCGAATCTTCCCTTCAAGTTTGCACAATGTGACCCAGAAGTGGTTTGAGAAGTTACCTCATAGGTCCATCCGACATTTCAAATCCTTAGTTGAGCAGTTTATAACTCGCTTCATAATAAGCATCTCCCACCCGAAGAGGATGGATGCACTGCTTACTATGAAGAAAAAGCCGCAGGAGAACCTCAGAGAGTACGCGAAGGGTATTACGAAGTATTTAATGAAATTAAGGATTGCTCGAAGCAGGTAAGTATAGCATCCTTCAAAATCGATATGTTGAGCTCCTGCCTCTTGCACTAGTCATTAACTAAGAAGGAGGTTGCATCCATCGATGACTTTATGGCTCGTATTAAAAAATACGCCAAAGTTAAGGATATGACCCATCTTAATGCAGGGGAGAATGGTCGCACGAAGGCTGGCAAAGGAGCCAATCACAGAAGAAAGGGAACAAGAATGGGGGCAAAAATGGCTCCAAGAATGGGAAGAAAAATGAAGCCTTGAAGGCATTTCAGGCTGTAAACAAAGTTTTCAAGGAGCCGATATACGATATTCTTGCAAAGATAAAATATGAGCCATTTATTAAATGACCGAAAAAGATGAGAGGAGACCCTTCTAAGCGAAATAACGCACTAAGGTACGCGTTCTACAAGGAGGGCGTTCACAAGACTGAGCATTGTAAAGCCCTCAAGTCTCACCTTGAGGAGTTGGACCAAGACACTCACCTTAATGAGTTTGTGGAGAAGAGGAAAGATAAGGTAGCAACGAACGATGAGAAAAGGCCCGATAATATCCTCGAGGAGGATATCAGCCACGAATTCGCAGTAATATACGGGGCGTCAGGCCTCAAACAAATTCAAGGAAATGCAGCTTGGATGGAAGTTAAGAAGCTTACTGCAGTCATGCAGGCCTTTCAGATTGACCCAGCCAAGACTCAGGCAGGGAAGCGTCAACGACCAGAAGACGTCGATTACAATAAGCATATTATTTTCACGGATGAAGATTTGGTGGGGGTGAGAACAGGCAACTGGGATAGGTTGCTTGTCGATCAAGGCAGTTCGTCCGAAGTAATGTACCTAGAATTGTTCAGAAAGCTAAAGTTGAGCTAATCCGACCTCAAGGAAGCCACTGTTTCGTTAGTTGGCTTCGCGGGAAAGATCACAGTCCCTTTAGGAAAGATCATTTTGCCAGTCAGGGCAGGAAGTATCTCAAAAATAATTGAGTTTCTTCTTGTTGATATCGAATCACTTTACCAACCCATCCTCGGTAGGGGATGGATCCACGCAATGAAGTTTGTTCCATTAACCTATCATCAAAAATTAAAGTGTGTAACTGATCGAGAAGTGGTTGAGATCCATGGAGACCAGGATGCAACAAGGAAGTGTTTCATCGCGGCCATATGCCCCAAACAGGAGAAGAAAGTGGAAGAAATAAAAAGTAAAGAGGATGCCTAGGAGGGGTTAGTGCCCTCCAAATAGCAGCTAAGGTACGATCAATCAGGAGTGGTGGAGACCAGGATCCTTCCCTCTGAGAGGGTCATTGAAGACCTGAAAGAATTCGCAGCTAGGAGTAGCTCGATTGAAAAGAAGTTTTTGATCGGTACCTCCTTAACCGATCGTAAAAAGAAAGAACTAGTCGCCCTTCTCTAGAGTAATTTGGATGTTTTTGCATGGGAGCCCTACGAGCTGCCTGGGATTGATCCCAACATTGCTTGTCATCGATTGCATGTGGACCCAGCTTTCAAGTCAGTCACACAGAAAGCTCGCCGAACGGCCCCAGAGAAAGTTAAATCAGTAGAGAAAGAGGTCAGGAAGCTACTGGATGCAGGCTCCATACAGGAGGTTCAGTTCTCTAAATGGTTATCCAACCCAGTATTAGTTCCAAAGAGCAATGGAAAGTGGAGAGTTTTTATCGACTTCACCGACCTCAATAGGGCCTATCTCAAAGATAGTTTCCCCCTTTCGAAGATTGACCAACTGGTCGATGCTATAGTAGCACATGAGGGGATGAGATTTTTATATGCGTACTCTGGATACCACCAAATCACCCTTCACGTGGCGGATCAAGATAAGACCTCCTTTATAACCATTGTTGGTTTGTATTATTATAAAGTCGAAACTGTCTTAAGGCATAAACTGTATTAAGAATGCAGGAGTGGCCTATCAACGGCTAGTTATGAAGATGTTTAAAGATAAAATGGGGGATACTATGCATGTTTACATCGATGACATGCTCATCAAGAGCAAGCTAAAGGACGATCGCCTCTCCGACCTGACAAGGAATTTCAAAATCCTCAGGAAATACCGAATGAAACTCAACGCAAGTAAGTGTTCTTTCGGTGTCTAGTCAAGAAAATTCCTTGGATACTTGGTCAGCAAGAGAGGAATAGAGGAAAATCCCGATCAGATTAACGCCATCAATAAAGTTCATCCCCCTCAAATAGTGAGATATGTAAAGAAGCTCATTAGAATGCTCGTCGCACTCAACCGGTTCATTTCCAAGTCTTTATAGTGGTGCCAGCCGTTCTTTCAGTTATTAATAAGAAACAAGGGTGTGACATGGAACGAGGACTTCTCAAGGGCCTTTAAAAAACTCAAGGCATATCTCAACAGGCCCCCTTTGCTCGTGATACCTAGAGAGAATGATCATTTATATCTTTAACTTACAGTATCAGACCATGTTGTGAGCTCTGGATTGGTATATGAGAGATAGGGGCCAGCATCCAGTCTACTACGCAAGTAAGACTCTTTTGGAAGTCGAGCAGTGGTACCTTCCATTGGAGAAGCTCACTTACGCACTGGTGATAGCCTCAAGAAAACTGAAGCATTATTTTAAGGCCCACTCCATCTTCGTGGTTATGTCATACCCCCTCAAGGTTGTTCTAAGGAAAGCAGACATCTCTGGTCGACTGTTGAAGTGGTCGGTCGAGCTTGAAAGGTTTGATATTCACTTCCAACCAAGAACAACCGTCAATGGGTAAAATCTAGCCAATTTCATTGTTGAGTTCATAGGAGAATAGCCCTATAATCAGTCAAAAATAAGCTGATCAAAGGAAAGCTTACAGGACCAAGTGTTTGGACCTTATACATTGATGGAGCCTCCAACTCAAAGGGGACGGGAGTAGGTATCATAATAGTGACTCCCGAAAACGCAGTGCTCGAGCAGGGAATCAAACTTGGATTTGAAGCCTCGAACAACGAGGCAGAATACAAGGCACTGATCATTGGATTATGCAAAGCATAATTACTAGGTTCCAGGCAACTTCAAGTCTTCGGCGACTCGCAGCTAGTATACAACCAGATAAACGGTGATTTTAATACAAATGATGAAAGGATGGTAGCTTATCTCGCCGTTATAAAGGGACTAATAGCCAACTTCGATTAAGTGGATGTTCAGCAGTTCCCCAATGGATAGAACACCCCTGCGGATGCCCTCGCAGCTCTAAGATTATCAATAAACTCTGACTTGAGAAGAACAGTCCAAATAGATTTCCTCGCGTAATCCAGCATTGATCAGAATATTGAGTTGTTGAATCCCGAGCAGGTTCTCCACATTGAAAAGGATTTGAGCTGGATGGACCCCATCGCAAACTACTTATGGAGTGATATACTGCCAAGTGATAAGAGATCGGCTTATCAGATAAGAGTCAAAGTGTCTCACTTTCACTTATCTCCTAATGGGAAATTATATAAAAGATCCTTCACCGGACCCTACCTCCAGTGCATTCATCCACAAGACGTCAACCAAATTTTGCATAAACTTCTTGAGAGAATTTGTGGAAGTCACGCAGGAGGAAGGTTGCTAGCCTTTCGAGCAATAAAGGAAGGGTATTGGTGGTCATACATGCAGAAGGAAACTTGAGTCTACGTTCGATAGTGCGAGAAATGTCAAAAACACTCACCCATGATCCACCAGCCCGCCAGTGACCTAAAGTCACTAACCAACCCGTGGCCCTTCTCCCAGTGGGGTTTGGACATCGTAGGTCCTCTCCCTACTGTGACAAGCAATCAGAAGTATCTATTGGTCACCACAGACTACTTCACTAAGTGGATAGAGACAGAACCACTGGCGAACATCAGGAACTCAGACACGATGAGGTTTATATGAAGAAACATCATTACTCGCTTCGGCATACCAAGAACGATGATTACTGACAACGGGACTCAGTTCGAGAGTGGCTCCTTCTAAATCTTTTGCAACGATCATGGAATCATGCACTATTTCAGCTCTGGGGCATATCCCCAGAGCAATGGTCAAGCTAAGGCTTCTAATAAGATAGTGATCGGTGGACTAAGGAAATGACTGAAATGGACCAAAGGAGCTTGGGAGAATGAATTGCCCCACATCCTCTGGGCCTATCGCTCCACCCCAAGGCATGCAACTGGGGAAACACCCTTTGCACTCACATATGGAATGGAAGCAGTTATTCCGCTATAAGTTGGTTTCCCTACCATGAGGTTTACATTGGTCGACCAAGGCCACAATGATGTAGCATTGCTCACTGAACTTGACTTAGCTGATGAACGACGAGAATTGGCTCTAGTTAAACTGACATCCTACCAGCAACAACTAGCCAAGTAGTACAACCAAAAATTCAATCCAAGAAAATTTCAAGTTGGGGACTATGTCCTAAAGAAAGTCCTTGGCAGTGCTGTGAAACCATCAGATGGCAAGCTGGGACCGAACTGGAAAGCACTGTTCAAGGTGGTAAGGGACGACCTGCAAGGAGACTATCACTTGGAAACGCTGGAGGGAAGGGAGATACCAAGAGCTTGAAATGCGACCAACCTGAAGAAATTCTACTTCTAGATTTCTCTATCTATGCACCATTAGTTTAGGCACCTCCCCAATCTGGTTAATTTCAGACGTATCCAAGAGCTTCATGTTTAGAGCATTCACCTATTCTTGAATAGAGGCACCAACCTCCTCCATCTCTGTAAGACGATCCTTAAGCTTGGCAATCAGTTCGGACGATCTTTATTGTCCTTATTCCTTGTCCAAAGAGATTTACAAATTTTGAAAAAAGCTCAGTGTAAGGACGCAAATTTCCAATTGAGTCCTTTGTTCTTTTGGCTCAATTCCGGAAAAAAAACGTTTGAGTCATAGGATAGAGTATATTGATCATCTTTCAAGCCTATGACGTATTTGTTGAAGACGTAGCGATAAAGAGTATAAAGCTTCTTCATCATGTCGGTTTCGTGCCTCATTTATACGTCATCAACCATAGTTCCCTGCTCCGAAGGTATGAATGCAATTATATATATATATATATATATATATATATATATATATATATATATATATATATATATAGGAACTGGGAACTTGTTTATTGGGTGTTAGGTTTAATTAAAACTGTGTTTTAAACTTTAAAATAAGTTTATAAAGTTTTCTGGGCTAAAAAATAGAATATTCAAACTTTCTGGTTTTTCGTTCGATAGAGTTGTTCGAACAAGTTTGTCGTTCGAACGAACCTGCCAATGACTTCCCATTATGGCATACTGTAACTTCGTTCCAAATGTCGTTCGAACGAGATTGTCGTTCTAACGAGATTTCTAATGATCTTCTAACGAGTTCATACTGGAACTTCGTTAGAAGACTCGTTCGAACGAGAATGTCGTTCTAACGAAATGCCGTTCGAACGAGATGCCAGGCGGGAACAGTTTTTGGCAGTTTTTCTCCCATGATCTCCACTTCTTTCCCCACTATCTTTTCACAGCATAACTATGTGCGGGAATCACTTTTGATAAAATATCTTTTTCACATCCTACTAACTCCTAGAGAGTGTTTTGAGAGAAAAATCAAAGAGGGAAAAAGATCATGTTTTGAGTGTGTTTTTATCAAAGAGAAAAATATACACCACTCTTGTTTACACCCAAATTTGTTTCTTCCAAGTTCCCATATTCATATATCTTGCTTGGAGTTTGGCACCGGGTTCATCTCTTCCGTTCAAAGAGAAGTTTCGGGTTTTCTTCTACATCCCATAAAGAAAGAAGAAGAGTTTTTGTTGCGGCATTACCCACTTGGAGAAAGGCTCCTTGCTCGGGTGACGGTGACCATATAAAGTCCGATTGGTGGATTTCGAGACCGCGGTGGAGCTCCAAGGTTATCCGCTAGGAAGAGGTATCTACAAGAAGAAGCGTCGGGGCTTGAGAGGGATCGAGTCGTGTGTTATAAGCCTTTCTGTCTTGTATTTGTAAATTCCGTACTTAGTGGATTTGTGGCTAGGGCCGTCCGAGGTTGTTTCCCGTTGTGGGTTTTTCCTCGTACATCTCGGCATAGTGTGATTGATTTATTTTTATCTTGCATAATGAATTAGAACTCATGCTTAGGGTAATTCAAGATAAAAATGGTTTTGATTGTCACACTTAATTTAATTGGGTACTAACTAAATTTGGATAATTGTTTGTTTAGTTCAAGTCATCTGCTAAAAGTGGTTTGGCCTATATTTGGAATATTGATAATTATGACTTAGGCAAATTCTAGGACTTGGATTAATTGGTTTAAGTGAAATTAATATTTGCAAGTTTAATTTATTTTCACTTGTGTTTAATTTGAAATAGAAATTAAAATTTTGTTTTTAACTGAACCATCACCTTTTACGCTTTCACATAGTAAAAAAGAAAAGGAAATATATTTTCAAAAAGGGGTTTACAATCCGGGGGATCCGCTCTTTCAAATTGGTATCAGAGCCAAAGCGATAAATTATTTCATTAAAGATCTTTTAAATAATTTTTTGCTAAAATGGAATTTTCCCCATTTTCAAAATTTCCTATTTTCGATGGTTCTAACTATAGGTATTGGAAAGCGCGAATGAAATCGGCACTAAAATCTATCGATGAGAGAGTTTGGATGTCTGTAGTTAACGGGTGGTCCCCACCAACTCACTTAGTCGAAAATGAACGTGTTCCCAAACCGGCCGATAGATGGACTGAAAATGAGTTTAAACTTTCTAATTTTAATTCCCGTGGTTTGAATGCCTTGTTTAGCGCTGTCACACCTGATGAATTCCGACGTATTATGACGTGTGAAACCGCTAAAGAAGCTTGGGATATTTTACAATTAACTCATGAAGGAACTAGTGTCGTTAAAGCTTCGAAACTCCAAAACCTCACCACTCAATTTGAAACTATCAAAATGAACGTTAATGAAACTTTTGATGAATTTTATGCTAGACTTTCCGATATTGTCAATTCATCTTTTAATTTGGGAGAGAAAATACCCGACAATCGAGTTGTAAAGAAAATTTTAAGGTCTCTACCCGATAGATTTATTCCAAAAGTGATCGTTTTAAATTCTTTACCATCTTTAGCCTCTACGAAATTAGAAGAGCTTGTAGGTGATTTACAAACCTATGAACTAGATATGTTTCCCTCTAAAACTGAAAAGAAAATTGAAAAGGGCGTTGCTTTAAAAGCCCGAAAAGAGGTCAAACAAGTAGTAGAGAGCGGGAGTGATAGTGACTCGGAATACATGGCTTTGTTTGCTGGTAAATTTAGAAAATTTCTTAAATTTAACAAAGATAAATTTAAAAATGATTTTAAGAAATTTGAAACTTCTAATCATGACAAAGGCGAGAAGATTCCTAAAGCCAAGAAGATCCCTAAACCTATTAATGAAAATTTAAATAGGGACGAGTCTAATAGGTGTTTTGGTTGTGAGGGTTATGGCCATAGGGCTTTTGAGTGCCCCACTAAACTAAGGAAAGAGGGTAAACGACCCATTGTATATAATGCGACCCTTAGTGATAGTGATAAGGAAGAGGGACCCGATTCTCCCACTAAGCCTAATTTTGTGGCTTTTATGGCTAGTCATGTAAGTGATAGTGACAACTCATCGATTGATAAAACTTTAACACATGACACTTCCAAGGTCATTGTTTATGATTCTCTTATTTTTTATGATAGTGAGAGTGGAGAAGAAAGAGAGAGTGAAAATGAAGAAGAGGTTAATGTGAGTGAACTTCAAAATGCTTTTCAAGAACTTTATAAAGAATCTATTAAATTAAAAAGGGCTAATTTGAAGTAAAAGCTAATTTAAAAGAGCGTGTCAAGGTCATTGATGATAGCATGTTGGTAGAAGACCTTAAGACACGTGAGATGAATCTTCTAGAGAAGCTTGAATATATAGAAGGCGAGAGAGATAGCCTTAGGGGTTTAATGGAATCCTTAAAAAAGGAGATTCTTGCTTTTGAAGAGCGAAATGTTTTATTAGAGTCTAACATTTTAGAATTGCAAAATAAATTAAAAGACTCTAGTAATGTCAAATTTGAGTTGGAGTGTCGTTCGAAAAAATTAGATAAATTATTAGGAACGGTCCAAATTAAAAATGACACTTGTGGTTTAGGCTTCAATACTTGTAATGAATATACTCATAAAGCCAAGCCCAATGTTTTAGGAGAATCTACTAGGAAAGCATTTAGAGATCACTCCTTAGGTAAATCTTTTCGACATGTTTTTACTTGTACACATTGTGGTCGAAAAGGTCATCTTAAGAAATTTTGTTTTAATCTTAAATGAATTCCTAGAAAATCCCAACGTAATGCAATCAATGTATTTAGAACTCCTACACCCCAAGACATTCATTCTTCAGTAATTTGGGTTAGAAAATCCGACTTGGTTGCCTTGCAAAATAGGGTTTTTGATTCTCATTTACTTTCACATGCTTCCTCCCTTGCTAAATCTAAAGGGTGAATGTGTTAGTCTTTTCATACTTTAGCTTCTGTGCTTCATGCTATATTATCATGCTAAACGTATGCTTATTTAATCATTTTCTAGTCTTTACTTTATATCATATCGCATGCTAGAATAATAATTTTTGTTTATCATTTGAAGTTTTTATCTCTTGTTAATTTAAGCTTAAAGAAAAATTCAAATGATTTTGGTTTATCTTTTGAGTATATATTTTTTCTTTTGGTATTAAATGTCAAAAACTCAAAAAGTTTTTATTTTGTGTGTATTTTTTGTTTGACACACTTTAAGTGGCATATTCTTGTGTTTGAATCCCTCCTTTCGCTCCCACGTGGCTAGAACTTTTGGTTTAGATTGTCAATACTTAAAATGTTCTTTACCATAATTTTTTTATAGAGCAGTTGAATTTTGTGTTGGTTAAATGGATTCTATTTTTATATGCCTCTATTCACACATGCACGAGCTCTTTTGAAATTTTAACTTCATATATATATTTGAGCTATGTGAGGTGTTCTCCTTTCAATCTTATCATCTACATATTTGTCACTTAGGAGGACAAGTGCATGTCAAAATCCGTTGCACGAGAGATTTGTGTGAAAAATGAAAACATGATAAATATAAATGTGCACGGGGAAGGGCTCCGAAAGGACTAAGTGATCCTTTGCGATTGTAAGCCACCGTTTGAAATGGACCTAAAAGAAATACGTGGTCCAAAGGCCTAAAAACAGAAAATATGGCAATAAAAGAAAAATAATTGCCAAGGCCTATGTTTGATTGATATAGTCATTCAAATTTACTATAGATGCTTATTGAGGGAGATTGGATGGTATATCAACGGTTTGCACAATGTACGTTTATCCTAGTTGCATATCTCATGTCATGACTCTATTGGTTTGTAGAATCATCAATATGCTAGGCTTGTATACATTGTGTATGTTTATTCATTGAGTTCAATCTATATTGTCACATGAGGTTATATTCAAATGTGATGAAGTTTGCAATCAAATGAGAACTCCGTGAACATGTTTTTAAGTGATTGGGTCTAAATTTAATCGTTACTAGTTCACACCCCAACACTTCCATTTCCATATGACACATTTTTGCCATACGAGTGTGCAAACTTATTGTATTTTGTGTCATGTGTGTGTTTATATCTATATATATGTGCGTGTGCATTCTTGATATATTTATAGTACATATATATATGATATTGTGTTTTGCCTTTGCCTTGCTTTCTAGTCCTTCTATGCTTATACTTTAGTTTTGGTATTTATCTTGGATTAGCTATGCGTTTGTTGCCCATATGCTTTCATGTCTTATCATTTTAAGATTCAACACGCTTTTATATTTGTTCTTTATCCTTTGTCTATTCCTGAACAAAAAGGGGGAGAATGATAGGGTGAGAAATAGTATCTTATCCTATTATAATCTTATCTAAGTTTAGGAGATTTAACTTAGGGGGTGATGATACGAGAAATCGGCCATAAGACCTTCTCGTACCCGCAGGTCAAGAGTGATGAGTGTGTGTTAAACAAGTAAAGTAAGTAAATAGAGAGAAGACAAGATATAGAGTGGTTCGGCCCCTAAAATGGGCCTACGTCCACTGTGTTGCTCCGTTCTCATTATGTGCGTTGCATTGTACAATATAATCGTGCCTATAGAGGCGTACAAGTACGAGAATAAAGGAGAGTACATGACAATATTGGAGATTTCGATAAGCCCGTGAGGTGGCTGTGATGCAGATTCTAGGCCTCCAAAGCTTATGTTGGGGTGATGTAGAGAGAATCTGTGTTGTGGTGCCTCAGGTGTGTGTGGAACCGATCCCCCACTTCCAGCTATGGTCCTCTATTTATGAGGAAGTGAGTTGAGTCACGTGCCCTGAGCACATGGCGTATACCAAGTCTGCAGTAGATGTGGATGAGGGCGTGCGGCCCACAAAGTAGCAGCGCGGAGCTGTTGGAGGGGGACCGCGGACCCTAAGCTGGGGTGTCGCGGCCTCTGATGGAGAGGGCGGCACCCTATAGGAGTTTTGTCCACGCCCTATAGGAGTTCTGGCCGCGCCCTGAGTTAAGTACCGGTCGCGGCCTATATTGCCTGCATGCGACTGTAGAAGAATACTGCCACGGCAGGGTGCTATACTTGTACTATCAATAAGCCCCCAAGCCGTAGTGCCAAGGGAGATATATTGGGACTGCGGATAAGTAGCCTAGGTGCCGCGGTACTTCCAAAGCGATGATTAGTCTTTCGCGCTCCCTTATATAAATTGTTTCTGGTCGTGGACTTCATTACGTTTCTAAAACGTTTGAGAGCAAATCGAGAGCGAAACTCTTTTTCTTCCTTTCTCAAGCATTTTCCGGCAGCCTTCCAAGGTGGTTTGTGGCAGTTCAAGGTGGTCTGTAGCTGATCCTTGTAGATTTCTTCATTTTTAGGTGATTTTTTCAACCACCATTTACAGTTTTCTTTCCTTTTGACGCCTTTCCTGGTTCATTCACTAGAAATCTAGGGTTTCATTTGTTCGTTTCTCTTTTCCCACATATGTTGTTCTTGATGTTCTTGATGAAATACATATAACTGTTCTTGATGTTCATAATTAAACACTCCGTATTCTGTGGGTTTGATCCAAAAAATGATGAGATTTGGGTAACCACTTGTTTAGGATAGATATCGCGGCATGTTAAGATTAAATAATCGTCTGAACTTGCAATTCTACGTCGTTCCATGCTAAATGGCCGCAGTCCCTCAAACTACCATTCGTGGCATCAAATCACTCCCCTTGGTAGTCTAGGAATAGCCTTAAGACTTCCATGAACCCAAGACATCCATGTTAAGTAACTATAGCTGCTTCTAGAGCAGAGTGTACTGAAAATTTAGGAATGGCCATGTCCATGAATGTCCTAAAAGCAATTTTGTCTTATTACCGCGGCAGCCTATGCTCCTCTTGCTGGTATGGAGTTTGCCACGGCCTAACTGGGGAAATACGATGACATTTTTAATACTTAAAGATACCCTTCTGCGACTTCTTAGTCTTACAAACGATACTGGCTGCGGCGCCTAACTGCGAACTCTGCTTTTCAGGTACTGCTGCAGCCATATGAGCTTTGACCCAGACGAGTTCCTGAGAGGCTTTTGGGCAAAGCATTTTGGGACCTCTCCCCCCGAGCTTAATTTTGTGCCTCCTCTAAGGTCAATAGGCCCTTGCAAACTAAAAGGTTGCCCAAACTGCATCATACTCGACTCAAACTTCACGAACTCCTCATCTGGAAAGGTTTTCCATTCTCCGCTGATGGAAGAGGAAGCCAACTCAAGTACCCATCCCATGGGTGAAGGAGATATTACCGCGGCTGCTAGAAATAAGCCTGGAGGTACATTAGGGAGGGCTGAGAGACCCTTGGCCGCGCTTATTATCCGCAGCTTAATGACCCAAAATTGGGTTGATCAGGTGGCTGAGGCCTTCGAATTTCCAGAAAATTTGACTTGTTTAGCCCCTGCCGCGAACCAAAGACCGTGCACGGTTCTATCTGATGGTGGAATTTACTTCCCCCTGCACGCATTCATTTACAGGCCGCGGCTACCTGTCCTAGTTCCTATCCGTTGTCTTTTCCAGAAAATTAAACTGGCCCCGGCCCAGTTAGATCCCAACGGTTGGAGAGCTGTTCTTACCGCGGTCGTGCTTTGGGAGAACTTGTTCAAAAAGGACATTACTCCCGCGGAGTTCTTTTATTTTTACCACCCAAAAGAGAACTCCGTAAAGTTCGCAGGATACTACTACTTTTCACTCCACGACACGAATGAAACCCTTTACACTGGGAGGCCGACCAGTGTAAAAAATTGGAAAGGAAAGTACTTCTTCATTTCTGGAGAAAGGTGGGAGTTCCACCCTGAAGAGAATGAGAGGGAAAAGTCATTTCAAATGCCGCGGCAATGGGGAACTCCCTCCAAACTAGGTAATTTTTAAATGTCCGCGTCCCTTCCGCATATTTTGTTAAATATCTGCTAACCTTTGGATTTATTCTTCTTTAGTCCTTGATAACTTGACTTTAAGCAAAAGGCAAGAAAAGAGGGTTGCTGAGGCATCGGCGGTACCTGCTGAACACAAGAAGTTCAGCACACTAGTTACATCAGTGAGCATATTCGAAGCAGGTTTATTCCCCAATAAGTCAATTCCCCAGCAAATGGCCGCAGAAGGTAACACTAATATTCCGCGGAGTATAAAATGTTTCTGCAATTTTTGTTCAAATACTTGTGTTTACAGTTGCTTCTCTTTTTTAGGTGAGGAAGTTGATAGGGAGTTGTTGGCTGCCCAACTGGCGGAAATGGACGAGGACGCGGTGGTTCTCAATAATACCGCGCGAAGCAGGAAGAGGAAGAGGTCCAAGGCCAAGGGATCTGCCGTGGCCCCATCTGGAGACAAGGACACTGATCCTGCCATGGATCAGGTGGTTAATGATGAAAACCCTGTGCAGCATGAACACTTCGATGACGACATAGGGGAAAATTTGGCCGCAGCTGGCCTGATGTCAGCTTAAGTCCCCCTTGAATCGTCCTCTCCTCCACCGCCAACTGTAGTGGCGGTTAATACAAATTTTCCACCTCCCCAATTCCGCGGAGAGTCCAAGCCAGACGGTAGACTAAGGCCTTAATTAAGGCAACCTGACCCAAATTCTTCCTAGGACACTACCGCAAAGGCTGCGCGGAGAATGAAGCGAGCCTTGGATGCCGCGGACCTCGACAGGCTGGTTGGAGAAGATCACGAAGATTTGGAGGACTGTGGCCTCCACATCCTTTTGAGGGTACGTACTAGTCATTTAACTTCGCATCTCATATTTTTTGTACTTTTGCTAACGCCTTTTATTTCATACAGGCCGGTGATGTGATTGTGGTCCAGAAGAGGAAGTATGAGGCTTTGTACAGGCTGAAAGAGGCCGAGAAGAGTGCTCATGCCACGGACTTGCAGTCTGCACGGACCTCCTCTTTTGAGGCAAGTAAAGAGTTCGCTGCCGCGGCCCTCCAGGCAGCCCATATAGACTTGGAGAAGGCCAACAAGGCCAGAGAGGAAGCGAAGGAGAATTTTAATCAAGCTGCGGAATCTCTGAAATCCTCACAGGCCCAGATAGCCAAAGACGCCCGTGTTGCAGAGATTGCAAACACCAAGCTCGCTCTCCTCCAGCAGAAATATCAAGAGTTAGAAGCCAAGTCTGCTCAAAAGGATGAAGCTCACGCCGCGGCAATACAAAAGTTGGAAATTGATCATGGCGACGCCCTCCAGCTAGCCATAGATCATGCCGTGGAGTCATTCAAAGTCTCCAAGGATTTCTTCCTCACCAATAACAGGGCATACCTCCGCGGCTACCAGGAGTTGCGGCAGAGAATTATTAAGAACTTCCCTGATGCCAAGGAGACGGTCCTCTCTTGGAAATTAAGTGATGCAGAACATCAAGAGTGCATTGTTGAGATGAAGGCCGTGGCTGAAGAGAGAGAAAGGCTAAGGGCAGAGGCAGAGGCAGCAGCTGAAGACGGAGAGACAGAAACTGCCGCGGGCGGAGAAGAGGTTGATGATGATGATGACGCAGCCTCCTAAATTCTTAATATTGCATCATCAATATAGGGCTGCGTCTCTCTTTTTGTAATCTTAAACTTCTGTTGTGGCTGCGGCCTCCATTCTGTAATCTATGGCTACTAATACAAAGGCTGCGGCCACATTTTTATCACTGATTGACTGCTTAATATTCCATGCTTTTCTATATTACATGTTTTACATTGCCTGCTATAATGAATGGTTTCACGTTACTGCCTCATATTTGCAACTTGCTTTCTGTATTGAATGAACTTGTAGGACTTGTAGCTAGGTTCGCAGCATCATAGTATAATTTGATGCAATCTTGTGCTCTTATTAATCATCCGCGGTGTCCTTGTCACTTTATGGCCCCTTTTTGTTCTTCTGGCTGACTATATCACGAGCATTCGTACTGTCTAACAACATTGGAACAAGTTCCTTTCCGCAGACAATTAATTCTTTAGAATGGCCTTTTTTGTTTTGCCCTTGCACTTCACTGTAGGGTTGTGCTCCCCCGAGCCGCGGTGCCAATGAAGTATGGTTTTGGGGTTGCAGCTTAATTTCTTCAATTTTTCGTAGGAGCCGCGGCTGCCTTTTGTTATCTACTCATTTGCCATGTAGAAATAATGAATAGATTTGATGCCGCGGTAATTTGAACAAGGGCAAATATTCTGAATTCAAGTCCACCTCAGTGACTCAGTCGCTTTATTCCATTCAGCTGTGGCAGGTTTCCATCCAGCGCTAGGGCAGCGGTGGAAGAGGATGCCGCGGCACCTACTTGACTGCCGACAAGATAATGAGGCTGCAGAACCTTGCCCTTAGGAAATCGAGGCCATCCTTCTGTAGGTTTGTCATGCTTCACGATCATAGTAACAGAGCCTCCTATAGCAGCTTCGATTGTCTTTCATGGCTTTCCTTTAGTCGATCTTGGGACACTATGAAGCCTCCCCAGGTTGGGTTACGTTATTAAGCCACCCACATCTAACCTTGGGACATTATGAAGCCTCCCCAAGCTTATCTTGGGACATTATGAAGCCTCCCCAGGATGGGTTATGTTATTAAGCCACCCACAGCTAACATGCGAGACATTATCAAGCCTCTCCAGACTGGGTTATGTTATTAAGCCACCCACAGCTAACATGCGAGACACTATCAAGCCTCTCCTGGCTGGGTTATGTTATTAAGCCACCCACAGCTAATATGCGAGACACTATCAAGCCTCTCCAGACTGGGTTATGTTATTAAGCCACCCACAGCTAATATGCGAGACATTATCAAGCCTCTCCAGACTGTGTTATGTTATTAAGCCACCCACAGCTAATATGAGAGACACTATCAAGCCTCTCCAGGCTGGGTTATGTTATTAAGCCACCCACAGCTAATATGCGAGACATTATCAAGCCTCTCCAGACTGGGTTATGTTATTAAGACACCCGCAGCTAACATGCGAGACACTATCAAGCCTCTCCAGGCTGGGTTATGTTATTAAGCCACCCACAGCTGATGATATATATAAAGCCATCCCTGGCTAGATATTGTAAGCCTCCCGGCTCGATGACGCGTCCCAAAAGCTAAGAACGGGCATTACAGGCCCCCGTGGCTAATGTCGCACTCCGAGAGCGGAGAATTGGCGTTGTAGGCCCTGGTGGCTAATAAAAGCTCCTTTAATCCTCAGATGCTTTTGCGAATATGGTCATCATATGATAATATGTAGTTGCACATTACGAGGGGAACTTCTGAGCTAATGAGGGTCGTAAGCCATCCAGAAGTGCATCCCGAAGTAGAATAATCATTCGAGATAATTTTGTTGTATTTCCTCTGAAATCTGTTTGAGACAAAAAGTCTTTTTGTGAGATAGCAGGTTATGAAACCAAGAGAAATATCAGATATAGCTAAACTTGCTAGTTCATATATTTATATATGTATGCTGCAGCTAATGACTTTGTTAACAAAACATAAAGTCTTGAGTATTAAGGCTACAGTGAGCTTCATAAAATATAAACAGAAATAGTTGAAATTAGAAAGACTAAGGATGAGATGCGGCATGCAGCCTCTGTCAGGTCTGGCTGAATCTCTTATGCATTCTTCAGGAATCGCTGCAGCATCCCTTGCCCAATTAGCCTTTCAACTTCATCCTTCAGAGCATAGCATTGCTCTGTGTCATGGCCATGGTCCTGATGGAATTTGCACCAGGTAGCTTTGTTCCTCTTGTGGGGTGGAGCTCTCAATTTTTTCGGCCACCTCAAAATCTTGTCCCCTTTGATGAATTCCAAGATCTCTTCAATCGGGAGGCTCAACTGAGTATAGACACCCGACTTTTTCTTCCTTTTTTGACCTCTGACGGTTGATTCCACAGTTTCATTTACTGTCGCGGGAGGCATGGCTGGCTTTGCTATTTCCTCCACTTCCGCGCCTATGATTTTAGATGCCGCGGCCTCCAGCATTAGCACCCTCTGAGTGAGAAAATTAACCTGGGTCTGAAGTGAGGCGTGGCTATCATAGAGGTGATTAAGGTGATTGTATAGTTGCACAATCTCATCCTTGACTTCTGCACTCCGGCTGGATTCTCCTTCCATCTCTGCTTTTGTTAGTCTTTACAAAGTATATATATAACCTGAGAACAAACTAACAAAAGTGAGCAATCTCAGAGATACTGAAGTAATCAAGTAGGAAATGGGGATGCAGCATTTTTATTGCTACGAGGCACCGCGATCGCGGCCATAAGGCACGTAGTAAGATGCACTGCCGCGGCCTCATATGATACACCATGGTAGAGCTAGATCCCAACTGATTACGCTCCTCAACATTTGAAGTTTTTGTAACAACTACCCTAGTGGAGGCCACAACCATAAGACATATTTACTGTCTGGCTGCATCCCCTCCTAGGCAACAAGGAGCAATCCCAAACCTGAAGCTCGGGAACTGAGTTTCTCTCCCGAAACTTATGGAGAGCACACCTACTAGGGTTTGTCCATGAGTAAATAACCTCTTGGTGCACAACACGGCACGGTTTCAATGATAAACCCTAGATCATAGGCCAAGAACAGCAAAAAAGGAGTAGATACAATCCCTCCCTAATCATTCATCTTTTTGAGGCAAAAGTCCATCATGCTTTTCAATACTAGCTAGATAGAATGATATCACAGGGATATGCAAAATAGATCTAAAGCCATAAGATGGAGTATATATGGATATAAGAAATACCCACTCAAGGGTGTGAATATGATGCGGAGTCCAATAACCAGTAACCGACCCGCGAGGAGATGATCCAAAGGACCCCCAGGGATCGAATAAGGTGTTTGAAGAACTCGTATATGCAGAGAAACAAGATTGAAGTATCTCGTTCCCACAGACGGAGCCAAACTGATGATACGAGAAATCGGCAATAAGACCTTCTCGTACCCGCAGGTCAAGAGTGATGAGTGTGTGTTAAACAAGTAAAGTAAGTAAATAGAGAGAAGACAAGATATAGAGTGGTTCGGCCCCTAAAATGGGCCTACGTCCACTATGTCGCTCCGTTCTCATTATGTGCGTTGCATTGTATAATATAATCGTGCCTATAGAGGCGTACAAGTACGAGAATAAAGGAGAGTACATGACAGTATTGGAGATTCCGATGAGCCTATGAGGTGGCTGTGATGCAGATTCTAGGCCTCCAAAGCTTATGTTGGGGTGATGTAGAGAGAATATGTGTTGTGGTGCCTCAGGTGTTGGAACCGATCCCCCACTTCCAGCTGTGGTCCTCTATTTATGAGGAAGTGAGTTGAGTCACGTGCCCTGAGCGCATGGCATACACCAAGTCTGCAGTAGATGTGGATGAGGGCGTGCGGCCCACAGAGTAGCAGCGCTGAGCTGTTGGAGGGGGACCGCGGACCCTAAGCTAAGGTGTCGCGGCCTCTGATGGAGAGGGACGCATCCTATAGGAGTTCTGGCCGCGCCCTATAGGAGTTCTGGCCGCGCCCTAAGTCAAGTACCGGCCGCGGCCTATATTGTATCCATGCGACTGTAGAAGAATACTGCCACGGCAGGGTGCTATACTTGTACTATCAGGGGGAGTAACTAACTTCTTGGGTTAATCATTTTGATAAAGGGGAGAATTAATTTTGGGGGAGTATTTATTTTAATCGCTTTAAATACTATGATATTCCCTATGCATTTGATGTGTTTGCTTAAGTGTGCGGGAATTCTTCTAAAGCGGCAATTTTCAATGGCAAAGCACTTGTTCCTTGGGTTGAGTCAAGTTTGGGTGGGTTATGTTTTTAGTCTAATAGATCTTGACGGCCCTTTAGGATTTTTGTATAGTTTTTGTCCCGGAATAGCCAAAGGGGGAGATTTGTAAGGACACAAATTTCTAATTGAGTCCTTTGTTGTTTTGGCTCAATTCCGGAAAAAAAATGTTTGAGTCATACGATAGAGTATATTGATCATCTTTCAAGCCTATGACGTGTTTGTTGAAGACGTAGCGGCAAAGAGTATAAAGCTTCTTCATCATGTCGGTTTCGTGCCTCGTTTATACGTCATCAACCATAGTTCCATGCTCCCAAGGTATGAATGCAATTATATATATATATATATATATATATATATATATAGGAACTGGGAACTTGTTTATTGGGTGTTAGGTTTAATTAAAACTGTGTTTTAAACTTTAAAATAAGTTTATAAAGTTTTCTGGGCTAAAAATAGAATATTCAAACTTTCTGGTTTTTCGTTCGATGGAGTCGTTCGAACAAGTTTGTCGTTCGAATGAAAATATCGTTCGAACGAAAATATCGTTCGAACGAACCTGCCAACGACTTCCCATTATGGCATACTGGAACTTCGTTCGAAATGTCGTTCGAACGAGATTGTCGTTCTAACGAGATTTATAACGAGCTTCTAACGAGTTCATACTGGAACTTCGTTAGAAGACTCATTCGAACGAGAATGTCGTTCGAACGAGATGCCAGGCGGGAACAGTTTTTGGCAGTTTTAAGCAGTTTTTCTCCCATGATCTCCACTTCTTTCCCCACTATCTTTTCACAGCATAACTATGTGCGGGAATCACTTTTGATAAAATATCTTTTTCACATCCAACTAACTCCTGGAGAGTGTTTTGAGAGAAAAATCAAAGAGGGAAAAAGATCATGTTTTGAGTGTGTTTTTATCAAAGAGAAAAATATACACCACTCTTGTTTACACCCAAATTTGTTTCTTCCATGTTCCCATATTCATATATTTTGCTTGGAGTTTGGCACCGGGTTCATCTCTTCCGTTCAAAGAGAAGTTTTGGGTTTTCTTCTACATCCCATAAAGAAAGAAGAAGAGTTTTTGTTGCGGCATTACCACTTGGAGAAAGGCTCTTTGGTCGGGTGATGGTGACCATATAAAGTCCGATCGGTGGATTTCGAGACCGCGGTGGAACTCCAAGGTTATCCGCTAGGAAGAGGTATCTACAAGAATAAGCGTCGAGGATTGAGAGGGATCGAGTCGTGTGTTGTAAGCCTTTCTGTCTTGTATTTGTAAATTCCGTACTTGGTGGATTTGTGGCTAGGGTCGTCCGAGATTGTTTCCCGTTGTGGGTTTTTCCTCGTACATCTCAGCATTGTGTGATTGATTTATTTTTATCTTGCATAATGAATTAGAACTCATGCTTAGGGTAATTCAAGATAAATTTGGTTTTGATTGTCACACTTAATTTAATTGGGTACTAACTAAATTTGGATAATTGTTTGTTTAATTCAAGTCATTTGCTAAAAGTGGTTTGGCCTATATTTGGAATATTGATAATTATGACGTAGACAAATTCTAGGACTTGGATTAATTGGTTTAAGTGAAATTAATATTTGTAAGTTTAATTTATTTTCACTTGTGTTTAATTTGAAATAGAAATTAAAATTTTTTTTTAATTGAACTATCACCTTTTACGCTTACGCATAGTAAACAAGAAAAGGATATATATTTTCAAAAAGGGGTTTACAATCCGGGGGATCCTCTCTTTCACTCAGCGAACTTGGTCACTCACATTAGAACCAAGAATTTGGCTTAGGCGAGAGGTAGAAGGGATATAATCATCAAGATCGATAAACTACAAAGCATGAGAGCACATAGAATATATATATATCAGAAAATGCAAGAAAAATAACTTCTTCATTTCATTATAATTGGCGCTGGCTAGGTTTAGGTACATTGAGTAGAAAGAAAAAAAAGAAAAAATACAAAAGAATCTCTAAAAGCCTAGTTAGTGACATCGACCAGCTCAGAAGCGACTGGGCCTTTCCCCTTATCAACAGAAGCTTTGCCTATCTCAGCACCAACTGCACCTCCCTCGATCGGGGTAAGATTTATTCCCTGGTCACCAGTAAGAGCAGCAAGGGCAGAAGGAGAAATAAAATCCTCACCAGTCTGAGCAGCTAGGACTTTATCTTCAATAATGAGCTTGGGGCTAGGATTGTACTCGTCGAGCAGAGGTGATTCAGCAGTAACTTTAGAAGCAACTAAGGCTCGATCCCAGCTTTTCTTGAAGTTTTCCCGGCTAATGTGGTCAATCTTCTTTTCGGTATCTTCATAGGCTGCCTCTCAGCCCTCATTGTAGCCACTCTCTCTGATTGTTTCCACCTCTGCCTCCAAACTCTTCACCTTCTCAACGAGTCCTTTATTTTTATCTGTGATGGCTAGTTTGCTCGCCATGACCATCTCGTAGGTTTTATGGAGTTTCTTCAACTACTTGGCCACCCCAGTCCTCTCCTTGGCAAAAGAAGCCTCGGCCTCTATGAGAGATTTCTCGGAGGACTTGTGGTCCTCCTGAGAAGTTTTCAAGCTCCCCTCGAGCTCAGCGTTCCTCCTCGCCAGCCCATCTCGACTACGAAGGAGGACGGTGTAGTCAGATCAAAACTATAGGAAGAAATATATATGAGTTAAAGAGTACGAAGAAATTAAAAAAGACAGAGAAAAAGAGGAAATGGCCTTACCAAAGAAAGCCCCTGATCTGCCTTCAGGGATAACTGGTCTGGTCCCATATTCGAAGACCTCTTACAGTCCGCCGTTAGCACTGCTCTCTCGAGCATCATGGGAGCAAGATGAGGGGCTAAAGCCATAGAGGCCCCCTCAGCTGGGACAGCCACAAGCACAAGAGAAGCCTGTGCTTTCTTCGTCCTTTCTTCTCCTCTCCTCATCTCCTCTTTTTTCTTCTTCTTATCCTCTTCTCTCTTCCTCTATTCCTCATTATTTCTCTCTCTCTCTCTCTCTCTCTCTCTCTCTCTCTCTTTTATTCTTCTTTCTTCTTCCTCTCTAGCTCTTTCTCATGAGCTGATGTCTGGGAGCCACTGCAGCCTATTGGACAACAGGACATCATTATCTTCACGGATCAAGTGTTTTCTTCTAGGGGATCCATATTTTCCTTGCTAGAGCTCTCCGACCTGGAACCTCCTGAATTCGAACCCTCCTCACTGGATCTTACCTCACCACTACCACCTCTGTCACCTCCAATAACACTAGACTTTAGGCTTCTCTCCTCCTCCTCGTCCAGCTTGATGGATTAGAGAGCACCTTCTTACTCTTCTTCTTCCTCTAGGATATCAAGATGAGGGATGGAGTCAACTGGACATGCGATAAAGCTGGAGGTAGTGTTCTTGTATTCCAATAAGAAGGCAGTCGACCATGGGTGTTCACCTTTTATAATTGAGTCCCTTATCTTCCAGGCTTTGATTAACTCAGCAACATGAATCTCATGGAGAGAAATCTCTTGATTCTTGGACTTCACTGAAAAAGAAAAGAACATATTATAGGATGAACACATTAGAGTAACAATAAAAAAATAACAAGATTGAAAAACAACCTATGTATTCCTCCCAATAGTAGGGATCTGAGGTCCCCTATAACTTTCTCCCCTTACTTAGAGAGGGAATTGCGAGTTCCTAGCAATAAATCCCTCAGACCAGTAGTCCTTATGCGAATCCAGTAGGTTCACTACCTACACCCTGTTTGGACGCCTCGCTTTTAAATAAAGAAGACGAGAGCTGGTATGAGAGAGGGTATAGCAGAAGAATATTTCAACCAAACCTAAATTAGTGCCATAGAGTTTCTTTATTCTATGAATACCATTTATAATTTTCCAAACGTTTGAAGAATAGTGGGTTGGGACTATATCGAAATACTGAAAAAAGTGCAAGAACAGACGATTCGGGGGAAAAGTTAAACCCCCTTGAGACAACAGAAGAACATGAATCCAGTGGACATCTTTGATATCATGGACATTACAAGGAACAGGGGCACACTCAGTATCCACCCAGTCGTGGATATTATAACATTTCCTAAATTCTACTAGAAATTTACTATCTGTCCTAGCCATGAACAAAACCTAACTATAGTACAAAGGAAAGAAATGCAAAAAGAGAAAAGGACTGAGGAATTATGAAGTAGAGATCAAGCTTGAGATGATGAGAAACCACGAGTAAATGAGGACAAGAATCAGGAAATAGCTTTTGAATGACGAAGAGCAAGCTTGAAAGGAAGAAGAAACTTGAGAGAAAAAGGCGGTTTGAAAGTGAGAGAAAGTAGAAAGTTGAAGTGATGAAGTGAATCGTCCAAATCCTCAGTTTAATCCCCTCAATGATAATGCACGACAGTCAAAAAAGATCTGCCGCCTAAATTCATTACAAAATGGAGATTCGCGCCCCTATCAATTTTAAAAATAATAATAATGCCATCGGAGGAAATTCAGAAACGTTATTTAAAATTTGTGAGCCCAAATTGTGGCCCCAAAAATTTTAAGGGAAATTGTTGGTACCCCTTTCGTCTACCAGGCCCATGAAAGTAGCCGGCCAAGCCCAAATGAATAATAAAATGCACCCGTCCCAACTTATGTGTCCTGAATGACGATTAGGATAGAAGGATATGACCAAGTCCATCCCCAAAAATCTCGACTGAGATATTCAAGGGATACTGGGTTAACGTGTTGGTTACCAACACCCTTTCTCTCTCAGCTGAATATATATTGTTCCTCTGGCTTGGGGCATAGGAAAAACATTCTTGAGAGTTACTACCTCTCCGTGGACGTAGGCAATTTCCCGAACCATGTATATTCTTGTGTTGTGTGATTGTGATTGTGATTATTATTGTTCTTATTATCTTGGTGATTGTTTTCCTTCATTAGTTGTTTGTGTTGATATTTTTGTCACCACAATATACTACACCTATTTTTCTTATTTTATCTATGTGAGAGAAGAGAATTAACATAATACTTCAACCATATTTCATTCTCCAAGCGGTTACTTTGAGAAATAATTTTTCATTCATTAATTTATGATTTTATATATGAGGGTGTACCACGTTATACTCCTCGTAGAGGAGAACGCGTTATCACTTCGAACCGTCTCGAAAGACATGTGGGTCCTACATTAAATTGACTATAAAGTTGACAAAAAAACTGATTTTTTTAACTCAATTAAATGCCATAAATTTCAGCAATCTTTACATGAATGAAATTGGTTAAATCGACATAAAAGACTATGTAGACACAAAATGAGTTATATTGAAAAATTCCTGCATTGGAAGAGATAGTTTTTGGCCCTGAATCTTGCCTAATGAGAGACTACCAAATTTACTTACTGATCAATGAACATAATGTCCTGAATTATTTAGTGCTTTGTGTAAATAAAGGCAATAGACTTCACACAGTAATTATTTGAATAAAGTTGGTTCTTTTGGTTGTGTTCATTTTGGCCCTGAGCAACTCCTAGTTTCATGAGTGCTTTAGATAATTTTAGCCTTTCAGATTTCTCATAGAATTGTTCCCTTCACACTCACATAGGTGACTTTCAATTAAGAGTATCCTACTATCCCCGACTTGAATTTTCAAGATATATGAGTCATTAAAAGCTATGCTTATCCTTACTTACTTTGTAGGCAACATTGTTTTATCATATGAATATATGTGAGTTCAAAACTCTTATTATGGCTTTCTAAGAACCCTTGTTATGGCTTTTTAATGGTCTTCACCTCGATTACTTGTATACCTACTCAATTTTCTAACTGAGTAAGCAATATCTGGACGAGTAAAGTTAATGACATACATTAAGTTACCTATGATACAAGAGTATTCCAATTGAGATATACCATCTTCAATATTTTTATATAAATGAACATTTGGGTCAATAGGTGTTTTAGTAATGCTGTCACTAATCGAACATATTGAGTATTTTCTCAATATAATGAGATTGAGACAAGATAAGTTCATCCGATGTTTTAGAAATTTTAATTCCTAAAATAACATTCGTAAAACCCATATCTTTCATATCCAACATACTCGACAAGATTTTGTTAGTAGATTTAATGATATATTTATTTTTCCAATAATAAGCATATCATCCACATAGAGACAAATAATTACGTAAATTGATTGAGTGTTTTTAATGTAAACACATTTACCACGCTCATTTATTTTAAATCCATTTGACATAAATCAATTTAACAATTATAAACACTTTTTAATCTTGTCCTAGAACTTTAAACCATTCTGGTTTTTCTATGTATATCTTTCTATCTAACTTGCCATTTAAGAAGGCGGTTTTCACATCCATTTGATGTATCTCAAGATTATGTATCGTACAATAGCTATTAACATTCGAATGGATGTTATACGCGTAATAGAAGAGTAAGTATCAAAATAATCCAATCCTTCATTTTTCCTATAGCCTTCACTAACAAGTATTGCTCTTTATTTTTCAATTGATCCATCCACCTTCAATTTTATCTGGAATATCCACATGCATCTAAGAGGTAAACTACCTGGTGGGAGGTCCACCAATTCCCAAATATGGTTTTGTAGGATGGATTCAATTTCACTATTAACAGCCACTTTCTATAAAGGAGCTTCTGGAGTTGACATCATTTCTTTAAAGCTACTGGCATCAATTTTTAATATATAAGTTAGAAAATCTAGACCAAATAACTTCGAAGTCATTGTAAACAAGTGATGTGTGATACTGATTTAAATCAATGCGCAAATTCCAATTATAAATTTATTTAACATGAGTCAATTTTTTAATCAAATTAATTTACCCCTAAAAAAATATCTACGCGTGTGCGTGTGTCAAACCAATAAACATAAATATGCTAACTCACGGATTTTAGAAAATTTCCCTCAGGGAAAAACCTTTTATTTCACTATAATTAAATCGCAATTTAAAATTACAATGAAATATGCAATAAGTTTACCTCAGTAAACCTACATAGATGCACAGTCTAGAGTCAGCAATGGATTCCACATAGAGAACTCACATGAACCGTAGTCCAGTCTTTAGCAAAGATCCACACGCAGCGAACCCACATGAACCGCAGTCCAATCCCCAGCAAAGATCTACATGCAACGAACCTTAATAACCTCGGTCTTCTGATGTAGAGACGCACTCCACAAAGGTTGAACCATAGAAAAATATGTTATTGGGTTCCAAAATAATTCACATAAATATTGGGATCTTGTGAATTGAAAACAAAAAGGTTTAAGAACCTAAAAGTGAGAAGACATATGTTTCTGCTGTAGTAGTTTCGTCACATTTTAAAATCGTAGGTCTTCTTATGAAAAATGGAGTTGTTTGACATGCTTAAATAGAAAAATTAAGGCGGTACGGTAGGTCGCTCGAACGAAATCCAATCTCGATCGAACGGAGATAGGTGTCGCTCGAACGAACTTTGTATGACATGGACTATCGTTTGAATGACAAAGGTTGTCGCTCGAATGAGCCTTTTAAAAAAATATTTCTTTTTCTTTTCCCAGAAAATGCAGTGCCTTAAAGCTTCAAAAAATAATTTTGAAAAAAAACTTAAAAACTCTGCTCCAACATTTAGAAAAATTTTGATGAAAAATATCCCAATATTCTAAGTGAAACGCTAAGGAATAAAAAAATAACCTTTACCAAATTCATCTCGCGAAGGCTTGATTGTTGAAGAAACTTGATATTCGAATCCTTCTTGTTGCATATGTGATCTTGAACATTCTTCAATGGTTGTAGCGGTATATGACATACTACTTGATAACGGACATTTATAAAATCATGTCCTTACAAATCTCCCCCTATGTCTCTGCGGGTATAAAATAAAACATTTGAATTGTCAAAACATAAATGCCTATACACATCTAATACTCTCATGAACCCAAAAATGAATAGGTACTAAACATGTAGGTCTCAAAACGTTTCCTCAAAATCTTCAACATCGAATCTTCAAACCTTCAAGCTTTTCTCATCAGGGTGTGTAACATATGATCTTCCACTGTTGTACCTACACAAATAAGATAAAGCAAATACCTGGTGACGCATCGAGTTTGGAATGATATAAAATACATCAATCATCATAATCAAATCTCCCCCAAAATGCAAAAAACTCCCCCATAATTCATTCTCCCCCTTTTTATTTGACCAAATTAAACATGGAAACGAATAAACAAATCAAGCATGGAGTTGTCACGACAAAAATGTAAAGCTTCCCCAAAATATTTTTGATTTTCCAATTTTTTTCAAACGAAAAATGCAAAAAACACACCATGACTTTACACCAAGACAACCAAATTGTGGATACGAAATGAATGGGTGTGAACATATTCAATAGGCAAATCAAGGCAATCAAACATAATATATATGCACGATGCATACGTGTACTCCTATCGAATGAATCTCAAAATCGTCCTTAGGTGTTAAAAATGTTGAATTTAAATGGCATTAACTCAATACATCACCAAATCAAAGTCAAAAGTGATTCCCACACCAATAACGTCTAAAACTATGAATGGTTTTTCAAGAAGATGTCAGTACGTGCAAATCTGTTTTTCATTTCTTTCCATCCAAACTCCCTCATAAGTAATAATCATTTATATTTTCCTTTTGAGGTGTCCCCTTTTTAGCATATTTATCTTTTTATTACCTTGATATTTTTTTGGACTCTTTTAAAGGGTGGCTTTCACAACGAGTTAATTTTGAACTCTCGTAGCCCTTTCCCGTGATTCACTCATTATATTTTGTTTCCATTAAATTCCTCTTGGTAAACGTTTTTTATATGCACTACTTCCATTGTCAGGTTTTATCGCATATGGTTCGTTTTAAAGATAGAATTGAGATGACAACACTTCGACCAATATGTGGTAAACAAGTACAATAATCAACCAAATCCGTGCAAGTGTGCATTAAAGGAACTTATGAGCCAAACTTGTAGGTAGTAACAACTAATCACATCTCAATGACTCCAAACATTATAAAGTACAAAAGTAAAATGATGACGCATATCAAAACACTATCAAATCATCACATGGATATGGAATGATGTTGTGACTCGTTCATCCTAAATGTCCATCCATAAACGGTGTAAAAACTAACTACAAAAATCTTTTTGACTTTTCAAAAATAAAATCGTTTTGTATCTTTCAAAAATAAAAATTAATACAAAAAGTACACAAGTCATAACACTAGTAAGAATATAACATGGAGTACAACTTGCGTATGACAAACATGCGAACACAATCATCTATATGATATAGCAAGAGAAGAATCACGTGCAAGCAACCGATAATCAACTAGTGTAACATCTAGTGACTCTAAAAGTGATTTCCTAACCCAAATAGGTGTGCAACGACGCATGGGGGTTTGCAGAACCAAGGGAACACTAGATTTTAACTTCCTAAGACTTTTTCGAAGATCGAAACAAAAATGCCTAAGGTGACCTTTCCTACCACAATGCGAACATGTGTAAATGGGTTGAACGACACCTGCGGATTGACCTTTTCTAATGTCCTTGGGATTTACTGACCCTCTAAAATAAATAACGGTCTTGACTTTAACACTCGAAACATGAGAACACGATGAGCCACTACCATTGCTACCAACACTACTCGAGTCTGTCAAATCATTTTTTATCTCCCAATTTTTTTACTCAAGCAAAGAATTAGACTCTTTCAATTTTAAGAAACCCTTCTCTAAATTTTCAATAACTCTTAAAAGGTTATCACGTTCGTTCTTAAAATACGCACACTTATCTTTAAGAGTCTCCTCACGTGCCACAAACTCATCGAATAAAATATGTTAGTCCACTTTGGCACAAACACAAATCATAAAATTTTTAAAGTCCTCTAATTCTTTTTCTAAGACTAGGACTCTATCATCACTCTTCTTTTTGGACAATTTTAACTCATTAAAGTCATGGTCTAAAGAAACAAATTTTTCACGATAAAAATCTCTTGCTTTTGAACCATTTGCAAAAGATCCATAGCGGATTTAAAACGACAATTTTCTTTTTCCAAAAAATTAATTCTTTTAGCAAACATCAAATTCAAACTATTTAAATCATCAAAGCCCACACTCGTGTCATCCACAGGGGGCATCCGATTACATAAGTGCTCCATAGAAAAAGTTGCGATTTTTTTAAAAAATCAATATCACACAATTTTGTGAAAAATAAGGATCGCGCGATAACTTAGAGAAATGCGCTCTGATTCCAATTTGTAAATAAGTGATGTGTGATACAAATTTAAATCAATGCGAAAATTCCAATTATAAACTTATTTAACACGAGTCAATTTTTTAATCAAATTAATTCAACACTTAAACAAATATCTACGTGTGTGCGTGTGTCAAATCAACAAACACAAATATGCTAACTCACAGATTTAAAGAAAAATCCCCTGAGGGCAAAACCTTTTATTTCACTATAATTAAATCGTAATTTACAATTACAATGAAATCTGTAATAAGTTTACCTCAGTAAACCTACATAGACGCAGAGTCTAGAGTTAGCAATGGACTCCACGCAGCGAACCCACATGAACCGCAGTCTAGTCTTCAGTAAAGATCCATATGCAGCGAACCCACATGAATCGCAGTACAATCCTCAGTAAAGATTCACACGCAGTGAACCTCAATGACCTCAAAGATTCACACGCACAAAGGTTGAACAGTAGCAAAGTATGTTCTTGGGTTCCAAAACAATTCACATAAATATTAGGATCTTGTTAATTGAAAACAAAAAGTTTAAGAACCTAAAAGTGAGAAGACATATGTTTCTACAGTAGCAATTTCGTCACAATTTAAAATCCCAGGGCTTCTTATGAAAAACGGAGTTGTTTGACACGCTTACATAGAAAAGTTAAGGTGACATGTCGCTTGAACAAAATTCAATCTCGCTCGAACGGAGACAGGTGTCGCTCGAACGAACTTCTCACAACATGGCCTTTCGTTTGAATGACATAGATTGTCGCTCGACCGAGCCTTTTAAAAAAATATTTTTCCTTTTCTTTTCCCAGAAAATCCAGCGCCTTAAAACTTCGAAAAATATTTTTGACGAAAAACTTAAAAACTCCGCTCTAACACTTAGAAAATTTTTGATGAAAAATATCCAAATATTCTAAGTGAAATTCTTAGGAATAAAAACATAAAATTTACCAAATTCATGTCGCATAGTCTTGATTGTTGAAGAAACTTGATATTCAAATATGTCTTGTTGCATATTTAATCTTGAACGTTCTTCGACGATTGTAGTGGTATACGACATACTACTTGATAATGGACATTTATAAAAGCATGTCCTTACAGTCATTGTCCTTTTACTATGTCAAGGTTTTAGGTCATCATCTTTCTCAATAGATTCAGTAATAACATTATCTTGATGAGCAGTATCATATGTTCTTTTATTAGAACATGAATCAACCACTTTATTATGAGTAAATATATCTTCAAAGAAATAAGCATTTTTAGATGCAATTATAGTGTTTACATGTATATTACGAATCTCTGATTTATGTGCAATAAATCGATATACACTACTATCAGTAATCTCAAATTGTTATGAAAAATTATTTTTAATTAATTTATAAAGAGTGTAAACACTAATTAATCATGCATAATAATCTAAAGTAGACACAAATCAACTTACAGTGACAATAATTTAGAATTACTTGATTAAGGTAAGTGTTGAACACGTTGTTCATAAGATGATATATGCACCGTGATGATGTCGATGAACTCAACAGCAAACGGCTCATAGGATATGAAAATCACGACTTGTAATAGTAGCATTCTAAATTACAAGTTACCGACGAATCAATAATAGAAGAAGCTCTTTTTTATGGACACAAAAATGGATTGACTTAAGATAAAAGAATGTCCAAATAAATAATAGAAAAAACACAACACAAATCACTTATTTACAATAAAATAAATGGCAGTTAAAAATAGTTGAACTGTCGTAACAATTGAGAAAAAAACTATTAAAACGGAATTAATAAATTTTTAAAAATACGAAATTATAATTGGTTCAGTAAAATAAAATATACACCAAATAAAAATTGGACTCCATATAGCTTGGCCCAAAAAGTTAATACTTTGGCCAAGTCAAATCCCAAATTCCACAACCAATGACTATTCATGTGCCGAGCCGAGTCGAGACAGACTAAATCGGATCGAGTCGGGCGGACGGCGGTGGCGCGCGCATGTGGACTTGGAAGTCAATCCAAGCTTATGTAGGTCCTCCATCCTACAAAGAGTTGGGATACCCTAAGGGAATCAAACTCAAATGCCAAAATGCATTATAATATACTATACCCATTTTTATTAATGTGGGATAAGAGCTTTAACATAACAATTAAACCAAATTCCATGTTCTAAGTGGGTACTTAAAGGAACAGTTTATCATTCATTAATTTACAGTTTTATGTATGTGAGTATACCACATTATACTCCTCGCGAAAGAGAACGCATTGCCACTTCGAACCGTCTCGAAAGACGTATGAGTCCTATATTAAATTGACCCTAAAAATGACCAAAAACGTGATTTTGTCAACTCAATTGAATGCCATAAATTCCAACGAAGATCACATTTACGATGAAGGCAAAAAGACTTAATGGACATAGCGTTTCATTGGTTATGTAATTCAAAATGAAAAATTCTTTTCAATACCATATTTTTTTTTGTGTTTGCCGTCACAAAATGTCATAATACTTTTCATGTATGAAATTTATTTTGTTATTGGCATTTGAGTGAAAATTCCAAAGTACCTGTTGATCACAACCACATTGTTTTGGCAAAACTCTGTCAGATTGTGACCTTATTCGTCAAAGATTCGCTATAGCAAAGCCTTTATTTGCTTGAGGGAAGTGCTTCATTGGTCATGCCCTGAGTCCTTTATCTCATAGAAATTTCACTGTCCAAACCTGCAACCCATCTCTACGAATCTTTTTGGATCATCGTAAAAATCCTTTTGAGACGCTATGATTTTGATTGCTCAACCATTCCCTCTCTCTAAGCATGGTTATGGAATGGGTTTGGATGGCATTTCTTGATTGAGGGAATTTTTAACCATTTCAAATGCTTTCAAAGTTGGTTAACCCTCCCTTGCTCGTTTTCTTAAAAATAACTTCTCTAAATTAATCAAGAGAAAGATTACATTTTTTTAGTTCTTCTGTTTTTAAGAACTCAAAAACCTTTTTAGGAAAAGACTTCAAGTTCATACTTATTTGTCATTTTTTTATCTTCTCTTCTTTCCAGTTCATCAGTTTTCTTTAGTTGATTAATAACAAAGAGGAAGGAGAAAATTTGTAAGCCATTATACACGTAATACCCCGTTATTTTTTACAATATAATTAACTAATCATAACACTATTAAATAAAAGGGCAACTGTATGTATTTTAAAAAACGAAATTTATTTATGTGGCATTATGGTAAATTAAACTCATTCGAACAGTTTATGAAATTTATGGAAGTAAAATTATAATCTGTATTGATATTTGTTGTAATTAATTAATTCTTGTGAAGTGGAAATTTTGAATTACTAATAAATTTCATCAAGTGAGTCAAATTAATTGAACTAGTTTAATGGACTTGAATATTTATTAGGTTGATGGCCTTATTTAATGGACTAATGCACTTAGTTAGTTTAGATAAAAAAAAAAGTATTGTTCTTAGGGAGCTTGGGTATCCAATTGGATTAAAATAATTAATTGGGTCAGAAGTGGGAGGTCAGGTATCTAGTTTGGGCCGGAGGGGATTTTCTTTTAATGGCTGAAATTACTTATCAACTAGGTTAGGTAGTAGGCTTCTAGTGTTTTTTCGCTTGGATTACTTCGCATAGGATATTCACTTTTTACCTTCATCCCTATCTACCTGCCTGATTTCTTTCAAAAAGAGGTTAGCAGCCAACATTCACTTAAATGAATTCATTCTCCCTTGTTTTCTTTGAGAGTGAATATACCAAACTAAATGTAGTCAAAGCATTACATTTTCTTCGAGATAGGATCAGCCCACTTCCTTGGGATGCGTGAAGGATAAAATAATTCAGCTCATCCATATTCCTATCGAGAAAATCGTTAAATGCAACCATCCCCATTTATTAAAGAAAAATGATGTATACACCGAAACTGTGCACCGAAAATTTACCGAATGTGCTTTAACAGTATTGTACTATGATGTGGGTCCCGCCAGGGTACAACCACTTAAAGCACAATTTCGGTAATTTTGGGGTAATTTGTGTGTGTGTGTATCATTACTCTTTATTAAATATCCATGGTTTGGGATGTACGAAGGGTAAAAGCACTAGTGGTTTTATGGGGGTTTCTCAGTTATTTACCGCTTGAGGGTTTGCATTGGTCTTCCCCAATTATTACCAACGTGCGCATTGCTAATCATTGGCGACCCATTCCCCCCCCCCCCAAAAAAAAAAAAAAAAATTATTCCCTTTTAGCCTCATCAAAATTTTACCTAATTTATAAATTAAACCCCAAACATCTGTTTATACTTTAAAAAGAAGACTTAAAGACTGTTTTCGAGGGGGCTTTTAATGGAATTTTTCGGGATCTAATTTCAAGACACGTTTTTTAGGCAAGTGACTGTAACAACTTAGATTTTTTTTAAATGGGAATTTTTAAATTAATTTTGAAAATCGAAGAAAAATAAAATTTTGGATTTTATAAATTTTATAATTTAAAATGTTGGTTTTTATATTTGAAAAATAAATTTTCAAACAGAGTTGGAATCGAAATTAAAATGGAGGTTTAATTGAATTTTTATTATATAGAAGAGTCCTCAAAATATAAAAACTCTCTAAGAGTCCTCAAAACATTAAACTCTCTAGTAAAAATAATATTTTTACAAATCCAACCGTCCGATCGAGCTCAATTTTTTACAGCAGTCCTGTCTCGTCGTTCGCTACAATTTACTAAAATTTCAAACCATTCTGATGGTTTGATCGTCCGTAATGATTTTTCGAGTGTTTGTATATGATTAGAACTCTTTTCTTAATCAAACTCTTAATCCTTTATATATCACAACTATTTCCTGGATGGACTTTTCAAATCACTTTTTCTCAAACTTTTCAACCAAAAGACCTCTCCAAAATTCTCCCTTTCATCTACAAACCATTGCCCCAAACTTATTCAATATTTCAACCTTAGATTAGAACGCTTAATCGGTGTTTTCTCAAGAGGAATTCAACCTTCTACTCAGATTTTTGTCCAACTAATCACAGGCATGAATACTATATTCCTTTCCTTTAGTATTATGCATTTTAAGTGTTGCCTAAACTTTAATCTCATGTTTTTCTTAAAATCAATTAGGAATCTAATTAGAGAAAGTGGACACATAAAACTTGGGGCTATTTTTATGAAATCTCTTAATATGAATAATATTCATAACCCTTGGGTGCATAGGATTCATGAGCGAATTTTGGATTTTGTTGGTGTAGGTTGCATGTAGAGAAACCCTAGTCTTGAATTAATTGATTTGGGGGCGTATAACTCACGTGATTTGTGTTAATATGATGAAATTGGAAATATGATGTGTTAATGATGTAATCTCAGTGTTTTTAATTTAAAATAATTAAATGAGATTAATTGGGTTTTTTTTTGCCGATGTGATAATTAAATTAAGATATAACTGAATTGGGCTATCATGCGTAGTTTGGTACATTGATTAATTGTGCTTATTTACATGACTTGTTGGTTTTATTAATTGCCTTTGTGACGACGGGTTGTTGGGTATTTATGCTCTCCCTATATTTTAGGATGCCTTCTAGGTATGGGACTAGTGGGTAGACCTTTTGATAATTTACGCCTTCTAGGTATGGGACTAGTGAGGGTAGATTATCGCGTGTTTATCATTTTGGGGGTGGGCTTAATTCGATACTATGACAACCCGCTCACCAAAATAGGGGGTGGCCAGCCCAATACTCCAATATAACAGGAATCATGGATGGAATCATTCTCAGCATCACAAAAATAAAATAAGTATGCAGGATAATCACCCATTATTTCAGAAAACGGGTTGCCAAAAATTTTAGTTTTAAAGTTAAAGAAAGAATTTAACCAACCCAATACTGAAAAGAAAGTGGAAACTCCAAGAATATACATATTACAATAACAACACGTAAACAACAAAAGGGACCGAATATGCTGTCGGTCAACAGACTCTACAACAATATTAAACAAATTCTATAAACTATATAATACATTACATTAAACAATTACAAAGGCTTGGGCCTCACGCCCGAGTAAAAGACTTGATCTTAACTAGAGTACAAGAATGACGGCGTCTATTGCAATATGTCCCGTAATACCCGCAAAGCATTACGGCTCGCCAAAATTCACCGGAATAAGAAAGTCGGAACAGGCGTCCTTGCGGTGGAGTACCTGAGCGGATACAAGATTCATGCAAAACAAGAAATATGAACGGGTCAGGGCCCGATTTTATATGATCACGAGATGAATAAAAAGTATGACAGTTATGTACAGTAAATCATGACTAACAGTAATAGGGATCTACCTACACAATTCAAAGCATAAACTAGGACAATTCACATAATCATAAATTCGATTTAGCTAAGCAGGAAAAATAAAAATGATTATCATTAATTTAAAACCTTCATCTTGTATACCGATTATTTCATATATCTATTCCTTAACAGGAAATATATAATCACAATTTTATGCACTTTGTGGCATTTCATCTCAATTATGCACTTTATGGCATCTCATTAAGTTCTTCACATCATTCCATTCCATAACAGGAATATAGTCATCATTAAATGCTCTTTGTGGCATTTCATTGTGCTCTTTATGGCACTTATAATCCATCACGTTCCACTTGATTAATAATAGTTATAATTATATTTATATAACGATTCTAAGACCGCCCGTCCGGGTTTCCCCCACTGTGCGCGCCCCTAAATGACCATCATCTTCTAGGGCCTATCAATTACGACACCTGGGCACCTACAACCCAAGACGTCGGGAAGCGGCCATGTGCCTGCGGGGTAGTCGTAACCACACCCGGAATTACCTACCCATCGCAGAAATATACAACAACAAATGCTCACATGGCCTAGGATTATATCCACCATGCATTAACTAGCCAGGGGGCTTCACCTCACGCGCGAACTTCCCTTATGATGTCATTTAGAGAGGGTGTGTTTCAGAAAAAAAAAATAACATTTACCATATTCATAATTTAATAAATTATCATTTACTAAAATCAATACCATTTCCATTTCATTTTCGTTTCCATTCTACATTGTATGTTTCTGTAGGAGGGTAGTGAGACTGGGAACTATGAATAACTGGAATGGGTGAGGCGTGACCCACTCCAATGGACGCTGCCTGCAAGGTCTTCAAGGTCTCCTGGTGCAACTTCTGAAGAAAACTTCTCCTTCTGGTAACAATGGAACTCAAGCTTCAACTCACTCCCTGCAAGAAGATGAACTTTCACAACAAAAATAGTAATTTTCTCAAGGGAAACACCTGAGAGTGATGGCTGTCAGTGGGGAGTGAAGGAACAAGGCACTCAGCACTAAGAGAATGAGCAGGGAGAGAATACTTAGGTAGGTCTGGTGATATTTTGGCAGAGTAACAGTGCAATTTCTATTGTCCCTCTTGACCTTGCCCAGAGGTCTATTTATACATGGGCGTTAGGGGTGAGCTGGCATTTTTGGGCGCCAAAATTTAAAGAGTTAGTGGGGAACAATATCTGAAGTGTACCATTTGTCCCTACCTGTAGGCAGCCTGCCTGTTCCCTCTGCAGGCGCCACCTGGCGCCGACCAAAACTCAAAAAGCACATATGTCCACTAATGGAAACAAAATAGCAGATTTTGGTAGTTATCTTTTGAAACGGTAACTTGTGGTGCAATTTTGCAAATCTTAAGAGAGGAGACCTTAAGGCCTCATCTCCTCTAAAAGTGTTATTTTTCTTGAGAGGGACCTCGAGGACCCCCTCTTCTGGAAAAGTCATTTTCTTGTAAAGATTTTATTTCGTGTGAGTAGCCAGCTCTTTGGCTGCTCACTTCACTTGTGACCAAGTGTGCAGTGTGCGTAGTCTCGAGTGACTTCTGGGTCTTCCTACTAGTATTCTCTCAATCTTATAGTGCTAAGTGGTTGAGCTTTCTCAACATACCTTGTCCCTCAGCCGCCACGCCAAAACTCCCAGGAGGTCCTAACGCGCCTGTTCGAGCCCTGCTTGCTCGACTAGGCAACCTGTACAAGAAAGTAAAGTGTTAGTGCTGTTGTTCATTTAGAGACTGATGTTTCATGATGGGGGGGTTGTTCGCGATAGTTACTCCCTCAATATGAGTTTCTGTCAAAAACCCCTGTAGCAGCACTTCTCGAATAACATTTCTGCAGTGACCCTTGCAGCGGCGCTGAGTCTTGCAGTGACGCCGACTCTCTCGACTATCATTACTGCAGTGGCCCTTGAAGCGGCGCTGGCACTTGAAACGGCGCCGACCCTTGCGGCGGCGCGGACCCTTGCATCGACGCTGGTATTTGAAGTGGCACCGACACTTGCAGTGGCGTCGATACATGAAGCGGTGCCGACACTTGAAAGTGGCGTTGACGCTTGAAGTGGCGCTGAGGCTTGAAGCGGCGCAGACCCTTGCATCGGCGCTAGTATTTGAAGTGGCGCCGACACTTGCAGTGGCGTCGACACGTGAAGCGGTGCCGACGCTTGAAACGGCGCTGACGCTTGAGGTGGCACTGACACTTGAAGTGGCGCTGAGGCTTGAAGTGGCACTGGCACTTGAAACGACGCCGACCCTTGCGTCGGCGCGGACCCTTGCATCGGCATCGGTACTTGAAGTGGCGCCGACACTTGCAGTGGCGTCGACACGTGATGCGATGCCGATGCTTGCAACGGCGTCGACACTTGAAGTGGTGTTGATGTTTGAAGCAGCGCTGATACTTGAGGTAGCGCTGACGCTTGAAGTGGTCGCTGATACCTGGGACGGCGCCGACCCTTGTCGCGGCGCCTCACATGAAGCGGTGCTGACGCTTTAAGCGGCGCTGACACTTGAAGCGGTCGCTGATACCTGAGGCGGTGCCGACCCTTGTCGCGACTCCGACACTTGAAGCGGCGCTGACACGTGAGGCGGCGCTGACACGTGAGGCGGCGCTGACACGTGAGGCGGTGCCGACCCTTGTCGCGACGTCGACACTCGAAGTGGCGCCAATGCTCGAAGTGGCGTTGACGCTTGAAGTTGCGTTGATACTTGAATCGGCGCTGACATGTGAGGCGGCGCCGACCCTTGTCGCGGCGCCGACGCTCGAAGTGGCGCCGACGCTCGAAGTGGTGCTGACGCTTGAAGTGGCGCTGATACTTGAATCGGCGCTGACATGTGAGGCGGCGCCGACCCTTGTCGCGGCGCCGACGCTTGAAGTGGCGCTGATACTTGAATCGGCGCTGACATGTGAGGCGGCGCCGACCCTTGTCGCGGCGCCGACACTCGAAGTGGCGCTGATGCCTGAAGTGGCGCTGACGCCTGAGGTAGCACTGATGTTTGAAGCGGCGCTGATACTTCGCAATGGCTTTTATGCTTCTTGGTGACCCTCGCGGGTGCCTCTCGGGTGTCATTAATAAGAGAAAGTATTTTTTATTTTGTTTGCTTTTTCTGTTGATAACACCCTTCTACATTAGCCCCTCGTGCAAAGATTTTTTGGTCGGGTAAACTAAAAAAACTTTGTACGCTATAAATCTGGTTTCAATAATTATATATATATATATGTATATATATATATATATATATATATATATATATATATATATATTTTCTGAGGGATCCTAGGATCATTAACTTCTGTGTCCCTTTATCCGAGATTTTTAATTTTTTTTTTGAGAACCCACGCGTCAGCGTGGGAACTGTCATCTCATCATTTGGGAAAAAAAAGGTCATCGCCTTTTTCCTTCCTGCACGTTTTCCCATTTTGGTGCAAAAAAACATAAGCCCCTCTTCTTAGTCCCTTTCATCTTCTTCAAAAAAAAAACATAAGATACTTTTGGGTTTGTAGTGAGAGAGAGTGAGAAAGGGACTTTTAAAAACACCATAGCCACCCATCTCCTCATTTTTGCTCTAACTTTCCCAACTATCATAGCCTCTCATCCATGGATTCCAAACCAAAGAATGCCTCTCCAAATGCAAACAAACCTTAGGCCCCCAAGGTTCTACACTCCACCCCGTCTCCATCCTTCGTTCCCGTCGCCTCCGTGGCCGAGATAGCTACCGCCGGTGACGTTTTGCACCATACGGCCAGCGGTGCTGCCGCCCCATGCACGGCACCTGTCTCTTCGAATTTCGGGTCGAGAACCCTCATGGATTCCTCGCCCTTTCACTCGGTGCCTGCGCTTTTCCACTTGGGTTCTTCCATGATAAGGGAGGTCTCGATCGACGGTCTTCTGACAGCTAAGGATCTCGCGCCCAATTGCAGTGTGCGCGAGGAGCGTGGGGTCTCGATCGAGGGTCTTCTGACAGCTAAGGGTCTCGCGCCCGATTGCAGTGTGTGCGAGGAGCGTGGGGTCTCGATCGAGGGTCTTCTGACAGCTAAGGGTCTCGCGCCCGACTGCAGTGTGCGCGAGGAGCGTGGGGTCTCGACCGAGGCTGTTCTGACCGCTAAGGGTCTCGCGCCCAATTGCGGTGTGCGCGAGGAGCGTGGGGTCTCGACCGAGGTTGTTCTGATCGCTAAGGGTCTCGCGCCTGATTGCGGTGCGCGTGAGGAGCATGGGGTCTCGCCCAATCTGGGCAGGGGTTTTAAATTTTTGGTCTAGAAAAATGCCGACCAAGGTTCCTCGTCAACAGATCCTCCATCGAAGGGTCTCTCGCCTTCTTCCAGGTGTCGCGACATTACCCCCTTTTCGCGGAACTTGCCTTGCTCTCTCGAAGACCCCCGCGCACTTAGGGTTTGCGTCCCCGGGTTCCTCGCAATTTCTGGATGGTGCTCCAATCTCAGGTATCTCGCCCCACTCCCTTGATATGATTATTGACGAGGTATCTCGCGCCGACAGTGGTTCCTCGCGCGTTGAGCTAGGCGCGGGGAGTTCTTTGTCTATTGAAGATGAGTTTGGAGGAAGGAGGGTCGCGACAAGTATTAGTGCTGACGCAAGCATCTCGACCTCGGGTGTCTCGATGCCTTTGACTGTTTTTGAAATGGGTATTTCAGCTTATGGCAGCATGGTGACCTCTCGTCAGCAGTCGGGGGCCTTGAGACTTGGCCTCGCGTCCAAGGGTCTCTCGCTCGTGCAAGGGGGTGTCTCGATATTTTATCACCTCGGGGGTTCCGTGACCCAGGATGTCTCACCGACTATTGGTGTTATGGAGAGCATGCCACTGACCAGGGGCTCTTCACATGATTTTGCTGGGGTTTCTGCCTCCACTTCTTTTTTCGCGACAGGGGACCCCGAGGGTCCCTCGCTCGGAGTCCCCACTAGGGTGAGTTCTTTTCTTGAGCCAATGGTTCTAGGTGGTTCATCAGCTACGCCAAGTTCTTCTCAGGCATGGAAGGACTATATGCACATTCGCCAAGGGCGAGACTTTGGTATTTATCGTCGTGCTCCTTTTTTTGGTCCTGTTGACAGTTTCATGATTTCACTTTCTGATTTTGGGGAAAAAATTTCGGGTGCTGTTCTCGAACGTTCTCATGCGGGGTTAACTGAATCTGCTGATCTTCCTACTATTTCTCCGGATTCCATTCTCCGAGTCCGAGTTGACCGTGGTGACTTTCCTTATTCCAGTGTTGAAGTTAAAACCCTGGGTGGACCCACAGAGGACTGGGCCAGCTGGGTTGATTATGTTCTGAGCGATCCTGATTATGTGGCTATTCTTAGGGAGGTGGAACTCTTCACCGCCATCAGCAGCCTGAAGTCCTGCACAATATTTAAGCATGGTTCTTCGCTCAATCTCTTATTGTCTCGGTGGAGTATGGAGTCTCACACCTTTGTCACGGGCTGGGGGGAATTTACCATTACCCTAGAAGATATATGTGAGTTGTACGCCCTTCCTTTCTTTGGGCAGCAGGTCTTTTCTGATGACTGCGAGGACTCCCTAGAGAAGGAGCTGGTGGGGGAGTTACGGTAAGCTCTCGGAGAGTGCTCGAGGTATGTGGCCATAAATATAACTGGTCATTCCAAGCATTCCTTTGCTAACTGGCAAAAATACTGGTTCAGAGACTTTGAGCAGTTGCATAAGGGGGAGACTTCTCGTGCAGCCCCCAGATCCTAGGATGGTCCTAAGCTCCACTCTCCTGCCCATTTAACCGCTTTCCTCGTTACTTTCTTGACTCGGTTACTTCTACCAGGTACGCCTGAAGATTGTCCTCGCGAACTTCTTTTTTGATTGGATGTACGATTATCTTGCGGTAGGTCGGTACCCATGGCTGCCCTGACCTTGGGTTCTCTTTACACCTGGATAGACCGAGCACACATAGATGTAGAGAGGCCCTGCGGTCGGTATGATGTTTCTAATCATGTCAACGCCCCTCTCTTGATGGCTTTTTTGTTTGAGCATTTTCCCTACTTTACTTCAGGGGCTCACGCTTGTCATAGCGACGCTGCGAGACTTCTTCGGTGGCATAAGAAAACTCCTAAGAAGTCTCTGGGAATTTTGATTGATGATATCAAGGAGTTTCAGTTTCGGCCTTACACCAGGCGCCCTGGGGGTACTTTCAGCTGGCTTTCTTCCCCCAGCGACGGCGGGACCTTCTATTGCCCTTCAGCAGTGGGGTCGGTTTCCACGTGTCCTCATATTAATGTGGTAACGATGCTCTTACCGTGTCACCTTCTTGGACCGAGTTAGGTCCGCGTGCTGAATCTTATCATTCCGAGAGGGCAAGACGACAGTTTGGCTATGATCAGGGCGTTCACACTCCTCCTCTTCCTACCTACAGCAGTCATTCTGAGGCATTCTCAGAGGCGTGTGCTAGCTTTACTCTTCAGGGATTATTCCACAGAGTCAGTGGTTTGGGTGGTCTCTATGTGCCTCCCTGCGATTATCATCCTTCATTCACTTCATCTTGGTTCCTTCTTTGGCAGCAGCAGGTTCGTCTTATCCGAGAATGTGTAGTTGGCCCTCCTCATGAGACTAACCCTATTAAATATAAACCAGAGCTCAGTTTTTGGTCAGGCGGACACAGAAAGATCCTTGGTTTCTCAGCACCACCTCTACGCCACCCTTGGAGGAGGCCATCCCTATTTTAGTGAAACCTTTCATTGACGAGTCACTTCCGCTTCCGTCGACTGAGCTTCCCCCTGTGAAGTCTAAAAGCCAACCAAAAAGCAGAGGGAAGGCGGGCACCTCTACTACCAGCAAAAGGAAACACCCTGACGCCGATGTCTCCAATTTTGTTCCTTCTACTACTGCTTCTCCTCCTTCTTCTCCTGTGAGGACCCGGGTTGCGAAGAAAAAGAAAGGAGATGGCGCTGGCATAGCTGCTTCCTCTATGGTGGATCAAGAGTCCAATACTGGCAACCTTGGTGTAGGGGGGACTTCCCAAGTAGTGAAAGGGAAAGGTTACTCCTCACCGAGCCTTACTTCCCAGGAAACGCGGGTCGTGTCTATTCCTATTGCAGAAGGTACTATATCACAACATCCTTTACTTAGTGTAACTAGTTCTCATGGAGTTTCTCCATCTCCCTCCCCTTCATTGGAAGAGGAACTAGTTGATTATGGAAGCACCCCTTCCTATGACGACCATAGTTCTTCTTCGGGTGATACGAGCGGCCTGAGTTCCCATAGAGAAAGCACCACTGACACTTATGCTTTGTTATCGGTCTCCAGAGAGTCTTCTAGTGATGATGAGGCCTCCCGTTCTCCTGGGGGGGTCAGCCCCACCCATCTCCCTTATAGCCAGACTACGCGCCCTGTTACTGTAAGCGTTCTCCCTTTACTTGTCCATATTTTATTTTATTTTTTTTGCATATGACTTTCTTTCTTCCCCTCATTATATATATATATATTTTCATTCAAAACATTCTGTTATATTTGTGCAGGTCATTTCCGTAGAGGCGAGTAGTTCTCCTCTTCCCCCACTACGACCGACGCCCTTTCAGCGGGAGAGGAACTCCATGCTCATTTCCTCCCGAGGCCTGTTTAGAGAGGTTTGTTGTCTCCTTAATTCATTTAACATCTGTTGTAATTTATTCGTCTTCTAACTGCCTTTTGGTTGCGTACACTGTCATTTCCTCGCAGCTTTCATCCGTGCACTTTACTGTCACCAGGACCACCCCTGTGGCTTCCCCTTCTCCTCAGGTATGCTTTGCTATTTTTAAAACTTTCATTGCGCCATTTTCTTTTTTACTTCTTCTTTTTATTTACCCATTTATCATGCGTAGAGAGTTGTGTCTTCGGGCGTTGCCACATCATCTTCTCTTGTCTCGGCGGTGGGCACTTCAGTGGTTGAGCCCCTGGGCTCCTCTTCATCTGAGGTACGTATTTTTTTTTTTACCTTTGAATATTTTTTTCCTCTTAATAGGAGTCATAATGGCTCTTGGACTTTCTTCTCAGGGAGGGGCTCCTCCCTTAGCTGGCGTTATCGCCCCGGGTTTATCCTCTTCGGGGAGAATTTCTATCCCTAGGGTCCGCGTATCTATGGACGGTAGACCCTTGGTTCAGGCAATTTCTCGTGGCCTAATATTTACTGTGGCCTCAACTAGTGAGCCCACACTTCAGGTCAGTCCTTTCTGTTGAAGCAATGGGATCTCCTTTTCCTTGAACATGCAATGAACAACGTATTTTCATTCTTTGCAGGCTATCAGTACGGCCCCTACTGCGCCGACCGTCTTTTTTTGCGCTTCCCCCTTGGATGGGGTTCAGGTATTCTTTTATTTTCTTAGTTCTATTTTTCTTATCTGTCCAGCTTGTACTTATCGTAGCCCTCTTTTACTTTGTCGCAGTTATCCCTTGGCGCTGTTTCGAGTGCGGCTCCTGCCACTGCCGTTTCAGCAGCCCCTATACATGGGCTGGTTTGTCCTGTTGTTGCGCCTCTTCAGGTAGTTATCTCTACGGCGCCCTTTTGAGGAGTTTCCATCACCCTCTTTTTAATTGAGGTATTTATCATACTCGAGGAAAGTGATTTGTTACCTCTCGCCCTTTCTTGTTACTTGCAGCCTTGCCTACTCCTTACGCCCTTCGTCGCTGAGGTTGTTCCTTCAAAAATCTTTGAGGTTGAGGTAGCTTCTTCGGAAGCACTGGTCGCCGAGACAGCCCCTTCTGGAGCATCGACCACTGTTGCTGCCCCTATGGGAGCCCCTTCTCCTCCTTCTCTGACTGTTACGGAGGACGTTATTCAGGTACGGCGTGTAAGAGTATCTATTTTCCTCACATCAATCTTATGCCTTTATTGTTTTGTTTGAATTGCGCCAGCATTCCCCTTTTCACCTTTGTTACATTATCTCCAGGTGAGCGAGGTTGCTCTGATGACTAAAGAGCCGTATGAAGTTGCTCCGATACTCGTGGAGTTAGAGAATGAGATGGCTGCGAGAGAAGTATTAAACTGGCATACTCTCTTTTTACTATTTCCCTTCTTTTTTTCTTGCGTATACTGTGTAAACATTCCCATTTCACCCTTGTCTCATTGTTTCCAGGTGCATGAGAGTACTCCGATGACTGTGGAGTCTGACAGTGGGGCAACTGCGAGAGAGGTATTAGACTGGCATACCCCCTCTTTTTACTATTCCCCTCTTTTCTTCTTGCGTTTACTGTGCAAGCATTCCCATTTCACCCTCGTCTCATTGTTTCCAGGTGCATGAGAGTACTCCGATGACTGTGGAGTCTGGCAGTGGGGCAACTGCGAGAGAGGTATTAGACTGGCATACCCCCTCTTTTTACTATTCCCCTCTTTTCTTCATGCGTTTACTGTGCAAGCATTCCCATTTCACCCTCGTCTAATTGTTTCCAGGTGCATGAGAGTACTCCGATGACTGTGGAGTCTGGCAGTGGGGCAACTGCGAGAGAGGTATTAGACTGGCATACCCCCTCTTTTTACTATTCCCCTCTTTTCTTCTTGCGTATATTATGCAAGCATTCCTATTTCACCCTTGTCTCATTATTCCTAGGTGCATGGGAGTACTCCGGCGACTGTGGAGTCTAGTAGTGAGGCAACTATGGAGGGAGATCATAGTTCTGAGCTCACTCCTTTGGTCAGTGACGTTGATTCTGGTGGGGAGTCTTCTTTCCTTCCTTCTGAGGCGGGGTCTCGTCACTCCGATGGCGATGATGAAGCAGAGGATGTTGCGACTATTTCTAGTAGGCTATGGCGTGAGGAGTTACCAGGCCAATTCAGGGTACATGAGCGTCAGCTCTTGGATCTCATCTTGGAGCACCACCCCGAGACGTTTACTTCTCAGAGTATACTTCAGGTTGACAGTCTTACGGCCTTCAACCTAAGGGCTCTTGCCAGCCATGTTCATGAGTTCTTGGCTACCTCCCCTGCAAAGCTGACTAGCTCTTCAATTTTGCTATTCTTGGATGCCCTCCGCGACTTACAGCAGTTATATCACTTTCGTTTGGATTGGCTTGACGTGGGGGTTCGCCCCTTTCTGAGTGTTCCTTTTCGAAAGATAGTGAGGTTTCACACTTTCCGATAGTCTAGGGTTGAGCAACGGGACGCTGAGGCTACGAGGATTCGGAATCAGATCGCCCTACTGCAGGTGAAGCTTGCCAGACTCGAGTCTGGCGATGAGGAGGATGAGGCTAAATTCGTCCGGTTGGAGGAAGAGTTTGTGCGGGAGGCTGGTCCGTCATATGCTGGCGCCATCGCGCGTGATGATTTATTTTTTGTGGTTTCTAGCAGATAGGCTACTTCTTGCTTTGTAGCGCTCAGAATTCTATGTGTACATCACTTATCATTCCTGTATGAGACACTTTGTTTCTTCTGCACTTTCTTTTTCCTTTGTTCTCCCTTTATGCTGTGGGTGTTTGTTTTACATGACTTGCTCTAATTTCTGTGAGCATTTAGTCTACTGGTGGCTACCCCATATACTGCGGGGTATTTTCATTGATATGAAAAGTTATGTATTATCATATAGTACACATTTTTTTTTGAAAATGCACCTCTTGTAGCTGTGAGGTGTTGGCATGTGACTTTCTTGGGTTGCCCCTCCTGTCTGTGGGGGTATTCCTACATATTACTGCTTACAGTCGTAGAGGCTGGGTTGGAGAGGAGGGTGACCCCCGCCCCTTTTCGGAAGCCTGATTTTATTATAAAACTGTATTAATTTATGTCTGGGGGACTTTGCTCAGTATACTTTCTCTTAGGATGGACTTACCTCCCAAGTGTAGTGAGCAAAGTTCCTGATCTTTTTTTTTTGTACTCTCTTCTAACTTAATAAGGAGTGTATATGTATATATAAATGAGCAAGCAAAGCAAATGTCAACAATGATCAAAAGTGTTGCTATTTCATTTCTTTACCTTTGTGTGTTGTTTACAGCGTAGTATTGCTCTAAAAAATATTACAAAAAAATTTTCTGGTATAGGAGCAATCCTTGACATCCATTACAGACATGCAAAACACAAACAAAACTTGTTAGTTGTTACTAAGCATAGTACTTCTTTAGCCACTTGCAGTTGATGGACTGTAGGCAATCACTCTCTAGTTCTGATATTTGGCAGTAGCCCAACTTCCCCACTCCTCTGACAACAAAAGGGCCTTCCCAGTTAGGTTTGAATTTTGATGCCGACATGCTACGGAGATGGTGAGTTGATGCTCGTAGGACTAGATCTCCCACCTGGAATTCCCTAGGCTTAACCAAGTTTTCGTAGGCCCTGGACAGTTGCTGAGTGTAGACTTTGAAATTCTCTCTCTCCTTGTCTCTGTGCTCGTCCAGCGCCTCCAGTTGCACATGCCTTGGGTCTGGGATGAGCCCATTGCTAAGAGAAATTCTGGCTGAAGATACCGCCAGTTCCACTGGTAGGACAGCTTCGGTCCCATATACTAGAGAGAAGGGAGTGAACCCTGTTGGCTTTCTTTTCGAAGTACGGTAGGCCCATAACACCATAGGCAACTTCTCATCCCATGCTCCCGGTATGTCTTCTAGCATTTTCTTCAAAATATTTATCAGGGTCTTATTAGTAGCTTCTGCTTGGCCATTGCCCTTGGGGTAGGATATGGTTGAGCTATTATGCACAATCTTATACTTGTCCGTGAGGAGGGCCATCTCTTTGCATACAAATTGCTTCCCATTATCCGTTAGGATTACTTTGGGTATACCAAACCTACATATGATATACTCCTTTATAAACTGGGTTACCACTTGGGCAGTGACTCTCCTTAAAGGAATGGCCTCCGCCCATTTGGTGTACAATTCTGTAGCCACAATGATAAAAGCCTTACCGTGAGATGCTGGGGCGATCGTACCCACCAGGTCGAACGCCCATGTGTGGAAGGGATAGGGGGTTGCCAAGCTTTGTAGGCTGACGGAGGGAGCTTGCACCATGTTTCCATGCACCTGGCATGCTCTACACTTTTTCACATACCCAATGGAGTCGGCCTCCATGGTCGGCCAGTAGTATCCCAGCGTCATCAGTTGATCATACAGCTTGGCGCCTCCCATGTGGGAGGGTTCATGAGCTTCTTTCAGTACCCTTTCCACTTACTCTTTGGCTACGCACCTTAGCGCCTTCTCATTGTACCCTTTCCTATATAACTCTCCTTTGACCAAGTAGAAACGTGCTATCCTTTTTCTAAGGTAAATTTCATCCGCTCTCTCGGCGGGCAGCTCCCCATCTTTTAGATATGCTAGGTACGGCTGTCTCCAATCTTCGAAGGCTTCCACGAAGTTAGCCTCCGTCGGCTGGTCAAAATTAGCTTGTCACTTTAAATAAATTTGTTGCAAGTGGGCTGCTTCTACGCTCATGGTGGGCCAAAAATACCCGCTTCGCTGCAATCGTCTGTACAGGGGGATATCCGTATCTCCACAGTGCTTCTGGTGCATTTCTATTAACCTCTCCTTGGTTTCTTGCTCCCCTACGCACCTTGCCAGAAACCCTCTAGGACTTTTGAAGTAGAGAGTTCCCTGCAGCACATGATAGTTGGCTAACTCTAATATTTTCATTATCCCTTCCCTGGTTTCAAGTTGCTTCTCGACCAGTCGCCTCCAATCTTCCGGCTCGTTACTTGGGAATAAGGACTTTACGGTAATAGGTACTGTTCTCCGCCTCACTGTGATGGTTGCTTCTGACTCCTCCATGTCTAACTTTTGAGCTATGGTGGCGAGCGCGCCAGGATGCCTGTTCATCGTTCGCGCCAGCCTCTCCACAGTTACTTCCAAGAACTGTCCAAGCAGTCATTGGATGATGTGTCTGTATGGCGCTAGGTTGGCATGTTTAAGGGAAAACTCTCCATTGACCTGCCTTACTACCAGATTGGATTCCCCTCGTATACACAGTACCCTGATCCCTCTTCTGAGTGCTTCCAACATCCCAAGAATGAGGGCTTCATACTCAGCTTCATTATTTGAGCATTTAAAATCTAACTTGAAAGAGAGGGTAATCTTCTCCTTCCCATCTGACAGTATGACGCCGGCCCCACCTGTTCCTTGAGCACTGGAACCATCAAACTCCATAAACCACTTCTTCACCTCCTCCGCCATGCATGCTTGGAAACTTTCTCCGGGTAGCTCTTCACTAGGTGGTTCGAAAACCCCACTCGGGAAGTGGGCCAGCAGATCTGCTACCGCCTGGCTCTTGATGGCTTTAGGCACTACGCATTTTAGATCGTATTCTGACAAGATTAAAAACCACCTTGCTGCTCGTCCCACGAGTATAGTCCGCGCGAGGAGGTACTTGATGGGATCACACTTGGTGACTATGTGAACGGTGAAGGCTAGAAGATAGTGTCTCAACTTCTGGGCTACAAATACCAGCGCCAGGCAGTGCCTCTCAACGCTGGTGTATCTCGATTCTATTCCGGATATCACTCTTGACAGGTAGTAGACCGGCTTTTCCACTCCTTCCTTCTCTTACGCTAAGAGGGCCCCTATCGACCTCTCTGTAGAAGTGAGGTAGAGCAGCAGCGATGCTCCGGCTTCGGGGGGAATCATTGTGGACGGAGAGGCTAGGATTTCTTTAATCTTCTCGAACGCACTCTCTTGCCTCTCTCCCCAAACCCACTTGGCTTTACCTTTTAGTAGAGGTGCGAACGGATAAGTTACTTCTGCCAACGCAGGTATAAACCTCCGCAGGTAGGATACCTTTCCCAGGAAGCTCTTAAGTTGTCTCTGACTCTTGGGCGGTGGCATCATCACGATGGCTTTCATCTTCTCTGCATCCACTTGCACCCCTTGTCTATTTACCACAAAACCTAAGAATTTCCGTGCAGTAACCCCAAAGGCGCACTTTGAGGGGTTCATTCTCATCTTATACCGACGACACCTTTCGAATACTCTCCTAAGATCCTGAATATGCTTGTTTTCCTTCCTAGACTTCACCACCACATCATCCACATAGAATTCTAGTATATCATGAAACAAGTCATGAAAAATTGCCATCATGGTCCGCTGGTATGTGTCTCCAGCGTTCTTCAGTCCGAAGGGCATGACTGTATAGTGAAAGTTCCCTAACGGTGTGCGGAAGGCAATTTTCTCTGCATCAACGGGGTCCATTTTAAGCTGGTTATAGCCAACATACCCGTCCATGAAGCTATACATCTCATGCCCCGCGGTGGAATCCACTAAGCTGTCTATGCTGGGTAGTGGGAACTCATCCTTAGGACACGCCCTGTTCAAATCACGAAAATCTACACAGATTCTGATTTGGGTCTTGTCTTTCTTTGCCACTGGCACTATACTGGACAACCATATGGGGTGCTGAATAGGCTTGATGAACCCTGCCGCTAACAACTTCTCCACCTCAGCTTTTATTTTCAAATCAAGGTCTGCTTTATATGTGCGTGTGGCTTGCCTTACCGGAAGGGCGTTGGGAAGGATGTTCAATCTATGAGAGCTCACTTCTGCGTCTATTCGTGGCATCTCCGTGTACTTCCAAGCAAATACATCAGTGAACTCCTTAAGCAGCTCAATGAGCTCTTCCTTCTGCTTCGGTTCCAGGCACTTGGAAATTAGAATGGGTCTACTCCCGCCCTCTTCTAACCCCAACTTGATTTCCTCTAATTCCTGCAGCTGCTCTCTGGGTCCGTCTTGCATGCACTCCGGCGCCTCTTCTGGTTCTTCAACATGCTCAACAATATGGGATTCATCAACAATAAAACACTCGGGCGTCGGGTCGATGCTCTCGTCCCAGAACATCGCCCGCGCAGACCGTTATAAAAGGTAAATGAATTTTCCATTGGGCAAAACTACTTTCTTGCAAGTTCGAGGAGGTCTAGCTACCTCCTCTACCTTCCTATTGCCTTTTGCCATGTGGGGATTATCCTCTCTCCTAGACGGTCATGAACAGATTTTTTCTGCGAGACCCTTCCCTTAGCTACCTTGATTCCTGCTAGTTTTCTTGTAGGGACCTTTCTTTCCCCGTCCAACTCGGTGTAAAAGGCAGCATCTACCAGGTGGGCCTCCTCAACGGCGAAGGGTCTCTGCGTGGCCTTGATCACTATCTCTGTACCTCAAATATTTGCCTTCGCGCACTGATGGTAGGTGGAAGGCACTATGCCATGAGTGTGCATCCATACCCTTCCAATGAGTAATTGGTAGCTGGTGTCAGCGTTAATAACATGAAATTTGATATGGGAGGTGAAATTTCCCAACTTAATTCCCACATTCACGTATCCAATTGACTGCATTCCGGCGTTGTCGAATCCGGAAATTACTGGCGGTACCGGAACCACCTTCTCCTGGTCAATTCCCGTTTCATATAATGTACTGATGGGCATGATGTTAATGGATGCTCCTCCATCCATCAACGCCCTAGGAAATGAGACTCCATTAATTATGGCTGTAACGTACAACGGGCGGTTGTGGAAGTAGGGCACCACCCTATCCGCTTCTGAAAACACCACTTCAGAGGTATACTTCTTAATCATCCTTCCGATTGGCCCCTGCCAATTTAGCGAAGGGTCTCCCTGCTGCTGCACCGCCTCCAAGACTTTCCTCGTGATGGACACCCTCGTGTCGTACTTCACCCCTATTTGATCAAAAAACCACTTGAACTTGGGGCTCCTCGCTATGGCCTCACATTCAGAATCTAAGTCTACCTCGTACGTCTGGGCACTGCAAACATACTCCGCTTCGGAGGTCCCTCACTCGTCTAGAGCGAGGATGACGTCTACCTCGCCTTCTGAGAGAGCGACTTCCTCAACTTCCCCTCTCCCACTTTCATGCTCCGGAGTGAAGAACCACTCCTCTTGCTTTCTTTCTAGCTGAAGTCTGCTCAGTGACAGATTTTCTAACTCCTCGCATAACTGTTCGCCACTCTCCCGCTTCATAAGACTTCCCGTAGCTTCTTCGTCGTAGGCAACTACCATGTTGGCTGTTCCAAAGTGATGCGTAGGAAGTGGGTTCTCGTTAACGTCCACAGGGGGTATCTGCAAGGTACCGCTGGCCATCTTCTCACCGATGATCCTTCTCAAGTAGTAACAATCCTTGGTAGAGTGCTACACTCGTTGGTGCAATTCGTAGTACTTCGGATTGGCTTTGTCAGATGCAGTGGGGGTTTCTCCTTTTAGGTGGGGAGGTCCTGCTACGCCTTCTCGCACTAAGGTGCGGTAACAATCCATAGCCTCCGCTACGCTGCACGGTAGTGGCGGCGGGGCATCTTCCCCAAATTTTCTCTTGTTGCCGGGACTGTCAGTCTTGGCCCCAGAGCCTCCCTTCTTCCCTTTGTTACTCCCGTACACATAGTTAACCGCTTGCCTCCTCGCAACTTGAAACCTCCCGGGAGTCAGTGGAACTTGTGTCCTCCAAACCGGGGCTCTCGGCTTGATTATCATAGCTATGTTACTGGCGGCCCTCGTGAATTCTCTGAAAGTTCCATCTCTAGTTTCGTTGATCAAATGCAGCTTGTACTCTTCCAAGAGTCCTTCCACACATATCTTCATCAACCTGGCCTCCGCCACGTCCTCGTGAACATCTAAGGCCCTCTCGCGAAATCGCTTGATGTAGTGCATCAACTCTTCTCCTGGCTTTTGGACCTCTTGTGCCAGGTGCCTCAGTGTAAATTCATCCTCCGCTACAAAAAACTTCTGAAGGAACTGCCTATGCATCTCTTCCCAAGTAGGGACGCTGTTAGGCACCAAGTGGGAATACCATGTATAAGCCTTCCCAGTGAGAGTTTTAGAGAACTCCCTCAATCTCAGGTTTTTGTAGCCAGCGTGTACTCCCAGGTACTCGACGAAACTTTTCACGTGCTCTCTAGGGTTCTCCCCCCTACCGCCAAACTTGATAAATTTTATTGGAATATACCCCTCAGGGTATGGCTTCTCACTTACTTCCTGTGGATAGGGGTCTTGTAACTCCTCGTATAGGTGGGAACCCTCTCTTTAAGAGGAGGAGAGGAGCTTCCTCACTTCTTCCATGGTAACAGTCTTAGAGGGTGATTCCTCCAAACATGTGCTTTTAGGAGCTGGAGTACCTGTTGGTGCCAGGACCTGCTCCGGCGCTGCCTTCCGAGACGGAATCGTCTCTGTCGGAATCGTAATAGGAGTGGTCACCCCTCCGGAAGGGGCAGCAGCAGGTGTCACACAACCTTGACCTAAGTTTGATAGATCCACGTTGTTTTGCTTTAAAAAGTCAAAAAACATTGCCATAAGGTTCATACCTGCCATTGGATCCACTGCCGGCGAACTGGTCTGACCTCCCTGAGGCACTGGCGCCTTGGCTCCGATCACCACCACTTCTTCCTGAGTAGTCTGGTCACTGTGAGCTCCATTACCAGACGGTATGTCCTCAAAAACCAACTGCTTAGAGACATTGAAACCTTCTTTGTCCATGGAAATGAGGATACCTCACCAGCGGAGTCACCAAATGTAGGAGGGTAGTGAGACTAGGGTCTATGAATAACTCGAAAGGGTGAGGCGTGACCCACTCCAATGGACGCTGCCTGCAAGGTCTTCAAGGTCTCCTGGTGCAACTTCTGAAGAAAACTTCTCCTTCTGGTAACAATGGAACTCAAGCTTCAACTCACTCCCTGCAAGAAGATGAACTTTCACAACAAAAATAGTAATTTTCTCAAGGGAAACACCTGAGAGTGATGGCTGTTAGTGGGGAGTGAAGGAACAAGGCACTCAGCACTAAGAGAATAAGCAGGGAGAGAATACTTAGGTAGGTCTGGTGATATTTTGGCAGAGTAACAGTGCAATTTCTATTGTCCCTCTTGACCTTGCCCAGAGGTCTATTTATACATGGGCGTTAGGGGTGAGCTGGCATTTTTGGGCACCAAAATTTAGAGAGTTGGTGGAGAATAATATGTGAAGTGTACCATTTGTCCCCACCTGTAGGCAGCCTGCCTGTCCCCTCTGCAGGAGCCACCTGGCGCCGACCAAAACTCAAAAAGCACATATGTCCCCTAATGGAAACAAAATAGCATATTTTGGTAGTTATCTTTTGAAACGGTAACTTGTGCTGCAATTTTGCAAATCTTAAGAGATGAGACCTTAAGGCCTCATCTCCTCTAAAAGTGTTATTTTTCTTGAGAGGGACCTCGAGGACCACCTCTTCTGGAAAAGTCATTTTCTTGTAAAGAGTTTATTTCTTGTGAGTAGCCAGCTCTTTGGCTGCTCACTTCACTTGTGACCAAGTGTGCAGTGTGCGTAGTCTCGAGTGACTTCTGGGTCTTCCTACTAGTATTCTCCTAATCCTATAGTGCTAAGTGGTTGAGCTTTCTCAACATACCTTGTCCCTCAGCCGCCACGCCAAAACTCCCAGGAGGTCCCAACGAGCCTGTTCGAGCCCTGTTTGCTCGACTAGGCAACCTGTACAAGAAAGTAAAGTGTTAGTGCTGTTGTTCATTTAGAGACTGATGTTTCATGATGGGGGGGTTGTTCGCAATAGTTACTCCCTCAATATGAGTTTCTGTCAAAAACCCCTGTAGAAGCACTTCTCGAATAACATTTCTGCAGTGACCCTTGCAGCGGCGCTGAGTCTTGCAGTGATGCCGACTCTCTCGACTGTCATTACTGCAGTGGCCTTTGAAGCGGCGCTGGCACTTAAAACGGCGCCGACCCTTGCGGCGGCGCCGACCCTTGCATCGGCGCTGGTATTTGAAGTGGCACCGACACTTGCAGTGGCGTCGATACGTGAAGCGGTGCCGACGCTTGAAACGGCGCTGACGCTTGAAGTGGCGCTGACACTTGAAGTGGCGCTGAGGCTTGAAGCGGCGCCGACCCTTGCATCGGCGCTAGTATTTGAAGTGGCGCCGACACTTGCAGTGGCGTCGACACGTGAAGCAGTGCCGACGCTTGAAACGGCGCTGACGCTTGAGGTGGCACTGACACTTGAAGTGGCGCTGAGGCTTGAAGTGGCACTGGCACTTGAAACGATGCCGACCCTTGCGTCGGCGCGGACCCTTGCATCGGCATCGGTACTTGAAGTGGCGTCGACACTTACAGTGGCGTCGACACGTGATGCGATGCCGATGCTTGCAACGGCGTCGACACTTGAAGTGGCGTTGATGTTTGAAGCAGCGCTGATACTTGAGGTAGCGCTGACGCTTGAAGTGGTCGCTGATACCTGGGGCGGCGCCAACCCTTATCGCGGCGCCTCACATGAAGCGGTGCTGACGCTTGAAGCGGCGCTGACACTTGAAGCGGTCGCTGATACCTGAGGCGGCGCCGACCCTTGTCGCGACTCCGACACTTGAGGCGGCGCTGACACGTGAGGCGGCGCTGACACGTGAGGCGGTGCTGACCCTTGTCGCGACGTCGACGCTCGAAGTGGCGCCAATGCTCGAAGTGGCATTGACGCTTAAAGTGGCGCTGATACTTGAATCGGCGCTGACATGTGAGGCGGCGCCGACCCTTATCACTGCGTCGACGCTCGAACTGGCGCCGACGCTCGAAGTGGCGCCAACGCTCGAAGTGGTGCTGACGCTTGAAGTGGCGCTGATACTTGAATCGGCGCTGACATGTGAGGCGGCGTCGACCCTTATCGCGGCGTCGACACTCTAAGTGGCGCTGATACTTGAATCGGCGCTGACATGTGAGGCGGCGCCGACCCTTGTCGCGGCGCCGACGCTCGAAGTGGCACTGATGCCTGAAGTGGCGCTGACGCCTGAGGTAGCGCTTATGTTTGAAGCGGCGCTGATACTTCGCAATGGCTTTTGGGCTTCTTGGTGACCCTCGCGGGTACCTCTCGGGTGTCATTAATAAGAGAAAGTATTTTTTATTTTGTTTGCTTTTTCTGTTGATAACACCCTTCTACAGTTTCATTTTATTCGAAACCATAATTATTTACATTTTGTAAATGATTTATATTTCATTCGGAGCCATACGTAATTCACATCGTCACTTCCACCTCAAAGGATAAGTGAACTCCCAATTCAGTTCTCCCAACACCCTTTTTGCGGTGTTATACTATTAACCATCAAGACTAACATAGCTCAATTGAGCTTCTAAAGTCTCCCAAACATAACACTACAACTCCTAGTTTCATAATAATCAACTAGAAGAAAGAATGCCCTAACATCAATTGGCATATCCCCAGAAAAACCCCCACATAACCCATTTCTAATGTAGGGTAATGAACTAACTCATCTAGGACTCTAGGACTCTAAGTTTACTTCATACAAGAAGGTTCCTAAGTCCTATGCCTCAAGAAAATGGATTGGAATTGAGTTATAAAGTTAACTCAAAAACAGCGAAAAAAATGAATCGATTCACCCAAAAAGAGAATCGGTTCGGACAAGGAAATCTGGGATTCTGTAACCTACCGAATCGATTCGGTCCAAACAGACCTGTAAGATGATCCTTTAGCGAATTGATTCGCCCTAGGGCCGAATCGATTCGCCCCTGCGAATTTGCCAAGAATGGCTTACGGGTTATAAACCCTAGTTTTTCCCCAAAACTCAAATCTCTTCAAATTTTTGCACACATCAACCAACAATAATCTACCCCAACCCATCCTACATGATTATCAACTAATATAATCCACAATTTCTTCATCAAAAGCTAAGATTAGGGTTTAAATCCCACAAATTCCATTTTTGATCCGTAAAAGCAAATACACAACTATCACACAATTTACTCATCTTAAATCACATAGTATCAAGTAGAAAACTTTCCCTAGAATTGAAATCTCATATTTCTTTGTGGTGGAAAAAATCCCAAATCTTCAATCTCCAAATCTCTTCTTTTTCCCTCTTTTCTCTCTTCCTCTCTCTTTCTCTCTATGTTTTAAGACATGTAATAGGGAAATTAGGGGATTTAGAAGACTCAAATCGGGGCTTAAGTCTAAAGTTCCCAACTTAAGTGGTTAATACCACATTAAAACGACTCCCAAATACGCATTTAAGTTAAAACCAGTCAAAAGTGCCCGGAACCTAAAAATACAATATGGCACTTATTTTGACTGTCTCGCATATTCCGAGACTAACTACGCCCTCTAAACTGGCATCTGGCAATTTTATAAATTATTTTGAGTTTCGATTTCATTTAAACCACGGTGTCATTTAAATCATATGACACCACAAAACATACAACCGAATGATATTTACTTTCACATACAGTAAATATACAACAATCTAGTAAATATTAACCTTCAACTCATTCAATTAATATTTACTCCAGTTCCAACATTTTATATAATTACCTTATGCGGTAAATTAATATAAAATTAGCCTACTAAAAGCGAGGGTTGTTACATACTCCCCCCCTTATGAGGGAATTTTGCCCTCAAAATTCAGGCGTACCCTAATCATATAAAGGGTACACTATTCAAAACTATTGTTCTATCACCCTTAATAAACCCCTCGTTATTGTGGCATCCCAAATGGACTCGGACTAAGGTCGTCACTATTGATCTCAGTCTACATTCTTTGTGCTCTAGCATAGCAACAAATCGTTCATCACGAACTATCGATCTTAACTTCCTACGGCGGGAGACGATGCCCACATGACTCTGTGCAATTTACCTTGCCTCCTGAATCATGTTACATCCCTCCTCGGGGATACTCACACCAATGCTAAATGGCCTAATCCCAACACTACTCAACTTCTTCGCGTAGGTGTATCCCATCAAAGTATATGTCTCAAAAGCCCAATCCTTAAAGAAATGTTCCGGAACCATTCCAAGTCCAAGGAACATATTACCCGCTGGTTCCATCCAACGAGTATGTGAATTACTCGATCGGTTACACTAGTCCACTCACGGCGCCATACCTTAGTAATTGATTCGAATTATTGTACGGGAATTTCCATCCATACAAACTACTACTACCATCATCATTATCCTAAGGCGCACATTCAAGATATGCCTCTCGGCTTTAAATCAACTTCTTTTGTTCATCCATCCACTTTAGGGTGGTAAGATATACGACATTTCCATACGGTTCCCATTTCTTCCTGGAAACTTTACCAAACCTTCGACACGAATATCTAGTCTCGGTCCACCACCAGATGGGCACTTCATACGGTTCTACCTTTCCTCCATAAAGAGTGGGGCGTACTCCTCTACATATTGTCCACATATAATGGCTGGAAAAGCAACGATTTGGTCGAACGATCAACAATTTTCTCAAATAGGATCATGACCATTTCGGTGCCGGCAATTCAATGAAGATATCCATTAATACACCCTTCTTCATTTCACCATTAATCTCCTCACACGAGTGGGCGAAATGATCAGTCACAGACATGGATACTCTTGTTACAAAGTCCTCCTAATTATGCTCGTTCTACTAGGCTTTCCATGCCTTCATTAATTTCCCCGACGGGGTTTCTACTTGACACATCTACTGCCCCATCGCTTTCCCTTAGAGAAAGGGAATTTCCAATCTATAGTCCTTTATGAACTTCATGCACCAGCTCGATTCCTCCTACAACATATTGCAACAACTTGTTGTTCGCGAGAAAGACCAAATTTCCCGCCCAGGAAGTAGTGCCTCCATTTCTTTAGGGCGATCACTACCGCAATGAATTTTAAATCAAGCTTGGAATAATACTTCCCACAAAGTTTAAGCTTGTGAGACGCATAAACAATGGGTCCACGCTCTAGTATTATTACTCCATATTCCTAGCAGAGACTTATTCATTAAATCCACCCTCGAGCTTAACAACATGGACTCGGGAGAAAAAGTCAACTCATCCTTTTAACTCCCCGAAAGTTAAGTTACCAACGCAACATTCTATCTAAGAGAGGCCTCATCTCCTTAGGCCTAAGCTACCAAACCTCTCGAGATTCTATACTTCTCGTTCCTAGGGATCCAATCCCTCTTAAATTTAACCCACACCTATTCGTGGCCAACTCCCTACCGCCTTCCTAAGTCAACGTCACATGCCCTAAAGGCCTTACATCCTAATAATCCTAAGGTCGATCTATATATATATCCTATCTAAGTCGTATACATATGATACTAAGTATATCCCTAGTGCCCAAGACCTTTCTCAACTTCCGATATTCGCTCAGTTTCATGCGTGGGACGTCTTGCCGAAGCGAAATCCAAATAAGGAACCCTCCCATTACACTACTACCTCGCATCATCGGTCATCAAGATATAATGGTCTAAGGTACATGATCGGGACCAGTAAAATTCTAACTCGCAATCCTACTAATATGATTCTACTTCTATGTCTTACCATTCTAATAATTAAGGATTTCAACAAATCGGACATTTAATTTATGTAAAGTCTTACAAATATTTATCCAATAACATACATACATCTTTTTAAATAGCCTTCTCATCAAGGCATAACCAGAAGTCTCAATTCGACTTCATAACTCAGTCTCCCTCACATCGATCAGAGGAGAGAACTATATACAGTGCTTCTATCTCGCACTTTAGTAGCCCTTAATCACTCAATTATGTGATTCTCGGCTAACCCTTCCAACTCAACTCTTAACAACAACAAGAGAAAATAAGAGAAAGAAAAGAATATATCATCTCTCCACTCCCAACGTCGTTAAGGTTCACGCGTGGAGCATCCCACAAAAGCGGAATCCAAACAAGGAACCCCTCTTATGCATTACTACTTAACCTTGTTGGTCGTGGAGATAAGGCATAACAATCACATATATAGCAAACAAACAATCAAACACTCAAATAAGATAACACAACAAGTAATGAAAATCTCCTACTTACCTCAAACCACTTCTACAAAGTCTCTACCTGTATCCAGGAGAGAAATTATAGAATAACTAGTTCCATACTGAAACTAAAAGCAGGATAGCCTCGTAATTCATTTGCTTGCTATCACCCCCAATCAAACCAAAATATCTTTACTAGCATAATACACATAATACAAGTAACACATAACACACATGATACAAAAAAAATATCATCACTCGCTTTATAAAGAGTGAAGGAAAATATAAAACTTCCCTACCACGGAAGTCATATAATTACCCTATTTATAATAGCGTCGATACTATTACAAGCTCGATATACACACCCGAATCTAGAGTAAACACAATGCTACTCTATCTTATCATGAGGAATGCACCACCCACTACTAAGGTGGAACTCCCACCAACATTCTTGGTAATCACCCCGGGCTAATACTAATGGCTCTCAGACACCGTACTAGAGTCTTATCTGAACAAATATTACTTTCTTCAACTCTCCATCTAGGCACTTATCTTTGCCCTTGTCCCCCAAATTGACAGAATCAAAATGAGTGGTTCTACACTCCACGTCATAACCATTGTTCCAACCCTAGCTGTCAAACAATTGCCCACGCAGTCCCTTTTTCTTTCTCAACAAAAGAGAGCACGCTACCGGCCTCCCCTTCCTTAGTTCAATAAATCCTCCTCGGGTGGATGGCAGATATCCACCAATGGGGTTTCATGAACACAATTCCTTCAGGAGTGTTAACGACACTGATTCGGGAGCCTATCATTCCACTAAAGGGCTCTATTTTCCTTACACCTACCTTATTTTGGTGTACGGCCTCCCTAACCGTATAACTCTGTATTCACTGTCGGCCTCTGACCGAAGCTTGTGTGAATGTTTGAGAATCCATCTTCTCCTCAGTCCAGTTATCCCAGAGAAACTCGCTGTTGAAAATGTCCATCGGGTTTCTCAATGGGCCAAACTTCCTGCACCCACAAATGTGGTGACTACGTTCTCACCGACTCAACACTACTCCTACGGTTAAAGGATTTTCCTCCATACTTTTCATCTGGACACTTATATACCCCTCTCCAGTCCAAAGCTCTTGGACTTCATGCATCCACCAAATAAGGACGCATCTCGTCCATCTTACTTCAACATGTTTCCCTTATCATTGGCTCTTCTCCACTTCAATTTAACGTTGTTTGAAATCCCAAGCTTAGCACCACTCTCTACTTCTAGCGTTACTTGTAAAACTATATCCATTGAAATTAGTAGTCACAGTAGCAAGATAAGAAAATTCTACAAAAGGAAGCGACCACCAAAGCAGCCCTCATCCCCGACCATAATTTACAGTTCTTAGTACTACCATCTAATGACGCATTCACAACGACCTTCTCTGGCGTCCTTCTTCAATCGACCTACGAATCTCACATGAATGTGCAAAATATTTTATGGGTTCTACCTCATGGAAGAAGAACGAAATCTCACAAGGGAAATCAACGATCTTAATCCTAAAGCTCTATGTCAAATTAAAAGCAACGCTAAAAACGTAACGCGTCCACACATATTCCTAAGTAGTCTAGAACCTGATGCTCTGATACCATCTGTGACAACCCGCTCACCAAAATAGGGGGTGGCCAGCCCGATACTCCAATATAACAGGAGTCATGGATGGAATCATTCTCAGCATCACAAAAATAAAATAAGTATGCAGGATAACCACCCATTATTTCAGCAAACGGGTTGCCAAAAATTTTAGTTCTAATGTTAAAGAAAGAATTTAAACAACCCAATACTGAAAAGAAAGTGGAAACCCCAAGAATATACATATTACAATAACAACACATAAACAAAAAAAGGGACCGAATATGCTGTCGGTCAATAGACTCTACAATAATATTAAACAAATTCAATAAATTATATAATACATTACATTAAATAATTACAAAGGCTTGGGCCTCACGCCCGAGTAAAAGACTTGATCTTAACTAGAGTACAAAAATGATGGCGTCTATTGCAATATGTCCCGTAATACCCGCAAAGTATTACGTCTCGCCAAAATTCACCAGAATAGGAAAGTCAAAACAGGCGTCCTTGCGGCGGAGTACCTGAGCGGATACAAGATTCATGCAAAACAAGAAATATGAACGGGTCAGGGCCCGGTTTTATATGATCACGAGATGAATAAAAAGTATGACAGTTAAGTACCGTAAATCATGACTAACAGTAATGGGGATCTACCTACAAAATTCAAAGCATAAACTAGGACAATTCATATAATCATAAATTTGATTTAGCTAAGCAGGAAAAATAAAAATGATTATCATTAATTTAAAACCTTCACCATGTATACCGATTATTTCATATATCTATTCCTTAACAAGAAATATATAATCACAATTTTATGCACTTTGTGGCATTTCATCTCATTTATGCACTTTATGGCATCTCATTAAGTTCTTCATATCATTCCATTCCTTAACAGGAATATAGTCATCATTAAATGCCCTTTGTGGCATTTCATTGTTCTCTTTATGGCACTTATAATCCATCAAGTCCCACTTGATTAATAATAGTTATAATTATATTTATATAAAGATTCTAAGACCGCCCGTCCGATTTTCCCCCACTGTGCGCGCCCCTAAATGACCATCATCTTCCAGGGCCTATCAATTACGACACCTGGGCACCTATAACGCAAGATGTCGGGAAGTGGCCATGTTCCTGCGGGGTAGTCATAACCACACCCTGAATTACCTACCCATCGCAAAAAATATACAACAATAAACGCTCACATGGGCTAGGACTATATCCACCCTGCATTCACTAGCCAAGGAGCTTCACCTCATGCACAAACTTCCCTTATGATGTCATTTAGAGAGGGTGTGTTTCAGAAAAAAAAATGATATATTCCATATTCATAATTTAGTAAATTATCATTTACCAAAATCAATACCATTTCCATTTCATTTTTGTTTCCATTTTACAAAGTATGTTTCATTTTATCCGAAACCATAATTATTTACATTTTGTAAATAATTTACTTTTCATTTGGAGCCATAAGTAATTCATATCGTCACTTACACCTCAAAGGATAAGTGAACTCCCAATTCAATTCTCCCAACACCCTTTTTGCGGTGTTATACTATTAACCATCAAGACTAACATAGCTCAATTGAGCTTCTAAAGTCTCCCAAACATAACACTACAACTCCTAGTTTCATAATAATCAAATAGAAGAAAGAATTCCCTAACATCAATTGGCATATCCCCGACAAAAACCCCACATAAACCATTTCTAATGTAGGGTAATGAACGAACTCATCTAGGACTCTAAGTTTACTTTATACAAGAAGGTTCCTAAGTCCTATGCCTCAAGAAAATGGATTGGAATTGAGTTATAAAGTTAACTTAAAAATAGAAAAAAAAATGAATCGATTTGCCCAAAAAGCGAATCGGTTCGGACAAGGAAATCTGGGATTCTGTAACCCGCCGAATCGATTCGGTCCAAACAGACCTGTAAGTTGACCCTTTAGCGAATTGATTCACCCTAGGGCCGAATCGAATCGCCCCTGCAAATTTGCCAAGAATGGCTTACGGGTTATAAACCCTAGCTTTTCCCCAAAACTCAAATCTCTTCAAATTTTTGCACACATCAACCAACAATAATCTACCCCAACCCATCCTACATGATTATCAACTAATATAATCCACAATTTCTTCATCAAAAACTAAGATTAGGGTTTAAATCCCATAAATTCCATTTTTGATCCTTAAAAGCAAATACAAAACTATCACACAATTTACTCATCTTAAATCACATAGTAGCAAGTATAAAACTTGCCTTAGAATTGAAATCTCAAATTTCTTTGTTGTGGAAGCAATCCCAAATCTTCAATCTCCAAATCTCTTCTTTTTCCCTCTTTTCTCTCTTCCTCTCTCTTTCTCTCTATGTTTTAAGACATGTAATAGGGAAATTAGGGGATTTAGAAGATTAAAATCGGGGCTTAAGTCTAAGGTTCTCAACTTAAGTGGTTAATACCACATTAAAATGACTCCCAAATACGCATTTTAGAAAACCAGTCAAAAGTGCCCGGAACCTAAAAATACAATATGGCACTTATTTTGACTGTCTCACACATTTCGAGACTAACTACGCCCTCTAAACTGGCATCCGGTAATTTTATAAATTATTTCGAGTTCCGATTTCATTTAAACCACAGTGTCATTTAAATCATATGACACCACAAAACATACAACCGAATGATATTTACTTTCACATATAGTAAATATACAACAATCTAGTAAATATTAACCTTCAACTCGTTCAATTAATATTTACTCCAGTTCCAACATTTTATATAATTACCTTGTGCGGTAAATTAATATAAAATTAGCCTCCTAAAAGCGAGGGTTGTTACAGATACTTTATCGTTGTTACTCTAGCCTAGGCATGAAACTAGGTCGAGGCTTATGTTAGAATTTCACATCGATAAAAAGGATGGGGTAATTTGAAATTGTGAATATTTGAAAATTATGGATTAATACATAAGATAATAAGACGAGTATTAAAATATATTGGCGACAAAATCAGCGAGGGCCGACAGTTTAAACGGGACAGCTGCATTTTATGTCGTCGTGTGTGGAACCTTGTCAATCGGCGAGGGCCGACAGTTTAAACGGGTCAACCATCGTTTTGACGAGGAGATGTGTATTTTGGTGGAGAAATCACCCGTGGCGGGAGAACCGCTATAATGAATTTTAGTGAATTATCACCCGAGACGGGAGGACCGCCATACCTAATAATTATTGAAGTAAGAACATAAATAATTGAGAAATTTGGTAATTTAGGTTAATTAATAAAAGCTTAACTCCGCGAGACTTGGGAATTTAAAATCATATTGGTGTGTTCTTTTTTAATGGGGATTCCTGCGGGTAGATGGTTTTATATTTATCACGTTTAACTATCTCGTTTAATTAAAATACTCTACTGTGATATTTATTGTGTATAATGATACTGTCTGGATTCAAGGATCCTATTTGAGGGGAGTAGTATGTATTCATGCTTAGGCCTCTGACCTCTTGCGTTGACTAACTTTCAAGGAATTCGTAATTGGAGAAGTTGCATAGAGTTATTTGAGGATTTGCTTGGCGATGCAGTTGGAGTTGTTCTACCTTATGCGTGTTGATTTAGTTTAGTTTTACATTCCTTTGTATGTACTTTGAGACACAATTTATGATTTTGATTGGGCCATTCGATTCCAAAGTTGTATGGGTTTTATTCAGTTTTATATTATTGGAGATTAGTTTTTATTTGGAGTTTAGCATGTGATGGATCTTTTATCATTTAGTTGTTGTTATCAATTGAGTTTGATTCAAGTATTTATCTTGAGGATTGATTTATCTATATCTCATATTTGTCTCATGCTAAGAATGGTATTTTATTGACTCACGCCTGTCTTAGTTTTGGTGGCGGCCGACGCCAGAATTAAGCGGGTTGTGATAGTGGTTTTCTACTCTCCTCTTTTTATGTGTGTGGTTGTTAAATTCACCTAAACTAATTTTAATGTTAAAATTTATCAGAAACCCCTAGGAATTTAGGTATTCCTAATTAAATTACGAATAGGTATATTCACGTAATTTTATACTCGAAATTATTTTTTGAGCACTATTACTTAGTGAAAATTAATTGTAGGTCTCGAAACATGGAAATTGCTTTTTCGGTTTGGACCCCAATTATAGGATTTGATGATCGAAATTTGGTAGGTATATTAGAAAAACTTAAATTTAGAGTTGTTTAATTCAGTATATGAGACAAAATTAAATTTAAAGTTGTTTAATTCTAAACTTATACATTCCTTGTATGATTGTAATTTGTGTTTTAAAAGTACTATTTCTGGCATGCATGTCTTAATAAGATGAAAGTTTTCCCCGAAGACCTTATTCCTGCCGTGTGAACTAATGTGAAAATATAATAAATAACTTGGGAAACTTGATACATATATGGACCATTATGATGTAACACCCATAAAAGTTAATTACATGTTTCGTTTATGCAAGAATATATATAACTCCTTACTTGAGATATTGTTATTATTGGTATGCGTTTTATCGTGTAGACGATAGAAGGAGTAGGGGATAATTTTTTATTGCTGGTTTGGTTGTTCAATAGTGATTATGGATTAGTTAGATGGATCGTATACACAGACTTTCAATATCTTACCACACTCTTTCATAATAAACCCTAACTAAATATGTCTTAACAGTTGCCCTATCTAAATGTAACCATATCGGGAGGGTTCCTTTTCTTGATTTCACTTTGGTTAGATGTCCCACTCATAGAATTTAAAGAGGGTAGTTGTAACGACTCAAAAACTTAATCAAACTAACATACTCTAATTTAAATTCTTTACTTCGCAAAATATTAGATGTTATGATATTGATCCCTTAGCTCCTTATAAAATGAACTAAAATGTATCATGATTCTAAATGATATTACCTAAGGGTGGGGTAATTTGGTTATTGGTATATATCTCGGAGTGAGTAAAGACATGTTAAAAATTCAATGTTAATTTAATATGTGAAATGAAAATGAATGAGTGGGCACCGTGGAGGGACACCTCAATATTATGATATGTAAATTCCCAGCCGTGCGAATACCAGGTGGAGTCCTAGCGTGAAACGTGATGTTTATGATTTGTTGTGATATGTAAATTCCAGGCCATGCGACTACCAGGTGACATCAAGGTGTGAAACGTGATGTTTATGATTTAATGTGATGTGTTATTCTGGCACTACGTAACGAGCGGTCGAGATTTATGTGATCATTTAAATTTGGTGTAGGTTACGTGTTGTATAATTAACTAAATGTGTTGAGATAATTCTAAGACATTGTGACGATTTAAATTTTGCGTACCACATGTTCATGCGATAGTCGGGAGGAAAGGGAGCATGTCGGTTATGTTTTCTTAAATATTGAGAATAAGTAATTAACTAAATGAATTGGATAATTCTAATACATTGTGAAACTACGTGTATGGGTTAGGCCGCTCATTAAATTATTAAAATGTGACTTTATCATCGATGCATATAAATTCTTTGAGTTTCGTATCTAAGTTACTTCCTAGGGTTTTGACCCATCTCTTTACGTGGAAATTAAGTGTGAGGGTTAGACCTTCCGTATAGCTTCTTTATTTCAGCGAAATTTTTTATTCATCTCTCTTACATAGGATATCAGTTTCAAAGACACTGTGGGCCTCTATTTTTTTCAGCCATTGATTTTACTTTTTAGTCTTAGATGATTCTGGAGACACTCTGGTTTATATGACTGAAACTTAATTGGCTTGTATTATTTAGGGATTATTTGGGATTGCATTGAGAAATTAATGTAGAGACATTATTGTATCTCTTTAATGACTACGGGTATTCTATTATGGGTTTTCATTGAGGATCTTCATATCGCTTCCACATTATTAATGTTATTGTTTCGCATGATCTCTCCACGCTGAGAATGATATTTGATTGTTTTAAATATTTCATATAACTTTATATTTAGACTTGATAAACCTAAATATTTAATTACACGAGGTATTACAGTTGGTATCAGATCACGGTCTTAGGCCTCGAGGGTTATATGTTCTTTTAGACTAGGGCTGGCAATTTTTAACACGAATCGAAATCAACACACAAATAGCAGTCTTAGGTCATACATAAATAGGTTCGGGTCGAAATCGGGTAAGACCCGATTAACCCGTGAGGTAAACAGGTCATGTTTGGGTCGAACCCGTAATAAACTTACAATTGACATCATTAAAGTTTGGGTAAATTCGAGTCCGTTTTGGGTGAAAAAAATAACTTGTACAAACCTGAAATAAAATTGACCCTTGATCATTTTTTCCATATTGATAGGACGATTTACAAAAATTTATTAGTAAACCCTACTAACAAAAGTGCCCTTCTTTTGTTCATTTTCAACAGCCGCTCCTCTCTCTACTCTCTTCTCTCCCTCTTGCCCCTTCCACGCCCTGCTTTCCTTCTCCCCATAATCGAAAGCCATTTTTAAGAACTTACTCTTCCCACATCTTTCCTCTCCCTCTTTCCTATGCCCTGTGTTGCGCCTTTCTTCTCTTCCCGTAAATCGACGTCATTTCTCCTCTCCACATAGTGTTGCGCCTTTCTTCTCTTCCGACAGAAAGGTAGTAATATATATATATATATATATAGTGATAGTTCAAAGGAATATTTGTCTCTTTGAGGTTTTCAGTTTCGATCAAAAAACAAAAGGAGTTTGAGGTTTTCACTGTGTTAATTTTTATAAACTGCATTTAAAGTGAAAAATATTTGCTCACTATATTTAGTGTGTTAAATACGAAAACTTAAATATGAAAAATAACACCTATTTAATTTTTTAAATAAAAATTAACACCTGTTCGCCAGTTTTAAGAAGAAATAAACATTGTTTTAAAATAATAATTGAATTTAAAGTGAAAACTACCTGCTCACCATTTTTATTGTGTTAAATATGAACTGAAAAGATTTAAATATGAAAAAATAACACCAGTACACCTGTTATTGACTTAAAAAAACAAGACTTGATCTAATTTTATAATGACAAATAAAATATATAATAATTAATAAAGAGAGAGAGTTTTTAAAGTGGTTCAGCTATGTAAGAAAGCCTACGTCCACTGTTATTTTATTGATTTTAGTGATTACAGAAATCTAGATACTCTTGTAGATAAGAAGATCCCAGAATCCGTTCGACCCTGCCCTTGATGAAAGGGATACAATGTATTTATAGTGACCCAAAGTTCAAGGTTTGGAATGTTAAGGGAAGGAATAATTTTATATAATTAAGTATTTACATCCTTACATAATAAATTTGATGATTGGTTGTATAAACCACGTGTATAATGACCCTTGGTATGATGACGCTTCATTATCTTTTTGGTCGGCATTCCTTGTATTGATCGGCATTCCTTGTGTTGGTCGACAAAGTTACTGTTGTTAATTTTTAAAATACCGCAAGTGCACGAGCTATTATAGAAGAGCGAGTGTCAATTTTAAGTTTTAACATAATTGCAACTGTCAAACTAGAATAAATGGGATAGAAAATAAGCAATTACGATAAATAAGAGTAACACAAGAGATTTATAAACAATTGCGATTAGGGGTCTATTTATCACATAAATAATATTGTACACTAATTTAATGTTGTCATTCCCTTTCTATAACTCAATTAAACCGACTCTCGTCGCGTTTAATTCGAAAAATATGAAAGTTATTTTCGAAATATTTTTAATGTCTCTAATAGACGGCTAAAATCCCTATTCCCTTAGAAAATACAAGTTTTAATGTTCGCAAATGTATTTAAGCATGGACTATCAAAAAAATCAGAGTGCTGTGACACCCCAACTAATTAAATACCGGGTAGCTACTCCTTTATTAAATTAATTCAAAATGCCAAGTTGGTTCACTTAATAGCATCACTGTCGAAAATATTTAATGATTACTAACCACCTAGTATTTAAAAAGTGAGTTTCCAAATTTTAAGTTAACTCTGATTAACATGCAATAAGTGAAATGTAAAGGATAACATAACCATTCACAATAAAGTCCAACTATAGTAAATCAACAAGTAAAAATGAGTCTAGAGGAAATACTCCTCACAACAATCCCAATATGGAAAGAAATAAAACAAGTCTGCATCCTGAATTAATTACAAACCAAAAGTCTGAATAACTGAAAGAAATGAAATGTCTCTAAAAGAAATGGGTGACATGCCCTACAACTGATGAAATCTGAATATAGAGTCAAGGAAAATGAAGTGTCTACTAGCAAGGCCCTGTAACTTATACAACAGCTATAGCTCGTCACCTGACTGGAAATACTATGCATGGTGTCCTTATGACTGGGCACCTAAAAAAGTTTTTACAAAAAGTAGATTTCAAAGCAAACGGGTCAGAGCCCGAAAGTGGAGAGTATTTTAAAAACATCAAGTGTTTTAATAACATTAAAATAATGAATGCAAAGTACATGTTAGGACGTGCTCTCACATGAAATACCCACCTCTCGGCTATTTGTGCACTCCTAACGTACCGTACCCATACAAGTGTTTCTCATATCTAACTAGACCAAAACAAATACTGTCTTTTCTACTCGATTCGTACTATAAGTCCCAACGTTATCAATTTAATAGAGAGATTTACTTAAATTCTCAAAATTTCAAAGTATTAGTAGTACAATTTACCAAAGTTTATCTCCCATTTTATATTCTCAATGCGTTACTATAATGATTCTCACATTCAAACATAACAATTCTTTTCATTTAACCGTATATTATTCACAACATAAATATACAATAGAAGCACCCCGAGGTTAAGCTGTGGTGCACTCATACTCTGCTATCCATCCCGGTACATCACGTACATAAGGATCGCAAATTCCGAATCTCTCAGGAATTGTTAGAATAAGCATAACACACGAAAATGGAGGCGAACATAATTCAACATATCCATGGGTCACGTACATACCTACGCTCCATAGTCAGCTGACTTATTAACTCACAAATAAGTCATTCTAGCATTATGTTCTCTAGGCACCAATCTAAATCCGGGCACACAAGGAGTAGAAGGCCCTAAGCGAACATAAACCTCCCGTGATAGCAAGTATGGTAGGTATCTCATACACATAAAATCATATACGTATACTAAGCATGCACACATCTTAGTACTTAACATATTTTATTAGTGGTATACTTCTCAGTCTTATACCAATACACCTGCCCCCGGTTTATATATACACATTATCCATTATCCTCACGTCGTGATTAGTTATTCGCGTCCTAACCCACAATTTCCATTTTTGTTCAAATCATTCTTCTATATTTTACTCCTCAATATATTCCGAATATCCCAACTATATCATTTAGTCATCAAGATAATGTTATCTCATCAAGTAAACAAGGTTACGGGACACTAGAAATCAAATCAGGCCAAAAAGGCCAATCTGTCAACTCGTTAGAAGTCTCGTTCGAACAAGGTCGTTCGAACGAGAGTTCGTTCGAACGAAGTGGGCATCTAACGAGATCTTGTTCGAATGAAAGGCATCGAACGAACATCCCTCTCGTTAGAAGGCAAACTGTCAACTCGTTAGAAGCTCGTTCGAACGACCTGGGCAGGCCTTCTAACGAGGTGACAGTTTCGAGCCCAGAATTTCTAAATTCGTTTTTCCTCCAACTTTCTCTTCTCAAAACTCATCCCGACATTAACCCGACAGTGTTTTAAGGTTCCTAATCATTCCTAAACATACTTAGGTCGTATATTAACATAAATATGGGATCAAATCATTCTAAATCACATTTAATCATCAAATCTCCCCAATTTTCCCCAAATCCCATGAACATGAACCCTAGAAAATTAAAGTCATACATAGACATAATTAAATACGTTTTTGTGGTATAAAAGATGTAATTCTATCAAAATAATCACCCAAACAAAATTCTACATGCAATCTCTTTATCAAAAGTAAATTTCTAAATCCAATTCAATGGGTTTTTATCAATCTCCCAAAACAAATTAAATTTTCATAAATTCCTATGCATGGAAGAAACATTCGTTGCAATTAACGTAATTAAACCACTTACCTCTGATCTTTCTCTGAATTTGATGTTGAATTGATGAAGGTTGGTCTCTCTCTCTCTCTTTCTCTGCAGAATTCTTCTTCCTCTCTCTCTCTACTAGTTTTTCTCCAAGATGACAATGGTGGTTTAGAGGTTGCCTTAGAAAACTCTTAGAACTTTTTCCAATAACTCCCGTAGCCCATTAAGTCATTTTGTGTTGTTAGTGGGTTTAGTGGGTAAAGACTAAATCAGATTTTAACCTCTAATTTTCGTGGGTTTTAATTCCCAAAATTCCGAAATTACCAAACTACCCTTTTGGGTTGCCAGTATGGCCTAAAAATGCCCTGGGACCCAAACTAAACACCCGGCTAGTATTTTCTGACTATTTCGACCCTTCCGGACGCGTTGGCACACTCAAAATGACCATACAGTTGATAAAAATAAAAGTCACTATTTATTTTAAATAATTATATTCCTGACGCGACTGTCACGCGCGCCCCAACAAAATTTCCCAAATTGTCGTATTTCTATCTCACTACAAATTCAATATTTTTAATATTCATATATTGCCATATATACACATTATAATCAAATACCAACTCACCTCTCGTTAGTATTTTATCCGGATTAATTCTCAATTAATTCACATTTAATTTAATTAATCCCATAAATAAATATCGATAAAAAAATGCGGGGTATTACAAGTGCAAGCATAATCCATCAAAAATTACTATCTTTAAACCTCAAAACTTGAGTTCGCAAAATAATCTTAAAGGTTCTAAAACGCACTCTCGTGTCGTTTTAAAATGAATACCGAATCTTTAACAAAAATTAAAACGATTAGGGAATAAACAACAATCAAATTAACGTGATAATATTAGCTAACTATGACAAACTTAACCATAATCCTAATAAAAGAATCAAGCTACCATAATGAAAGATAAATTACAAGAATAAGTGGAGATTTTCATTAATAAATCAAACTTACAATAATTTCTCTCATAATAATCTTCAATCCTCTAAAAAAATGATAAAAACTTGACCCTCAAATTGATTACAATCACTCAAAGTTGCTCCTCGAAATTCTCTTAAAATTATGAGCCCAAAGGTCCTTTTTATAGGACAACTGGTGAGGTATTCGAGTTGTGGTGGGACTTTCCCTGATTTGCTGAAAAGTGTTGGTTGCTATCTCTCCACCTCTTTAATCTTTGGATCGGGATAAGGGGCCGAATCCCCCCCCCCCCACACACACACACACTCAAAACTCTTATCTTATGTTGATCAACATGCACGCCAAATTTCGTCCAAATCGGAGGATAAAAATTCCTGACTTTTTTTAAGTGTAAAAACAGCTTTTTTTTAACGACTGTAAAAATCTATTTTTTCGCGCCTTTTTCAAGTTGATCATCAATTTGCACCAAATTCCATCATTACCTGCCAAATTTTCACTAGGCAACTTCTTCCACAAATTAGCATAGGAATATTATAAAATTATCGAAGTGCCCATTTTTTTACTTAGAATTGTCGTTTTTAATTCAATTTCAATCATTCTCGCATTTTTTTCCTCTTTTTATTAAAATAGTCCCAAGCACTTATTCAATAAACTAAAATGGGACTAACAAAGTATAAAAATGGGTATAAGATATACAAAATAATGCACTCATCAGTTACTATCTGCTGACTAGGATTTTGGCCACGTAGGAGGACACGTGTTTATGTAAGGACACAAATTTCTAATTGAATCCCTGTATTGTTTTGACTTAATTCCGTGAACAAAATAATGTTTGTAATTTGTCATAGGGAGATTTTATTTTATCACGATCCAACTTGGTCTATGACGTATTGAAGAAATTGAAGATGTTACGACAAAGCTTCAAAGAATTAATCATGCCGAAGTTTAATTGGTGCAAGTTTATTCGTCTTTAAGTTTATTGCATTCCGAGGTCACACAGGTATGAATGCGTATAATTAATGGTGCTCGGAATAATTTTTATAAAAGTATAAGGATGAATTTTTATAAGTAAAATGTTTTAAAATGTTTTTTAAAGTGTTTTAAATGTTTTACACTACGTTTTATTCTGATAAGCTCGAAATAGAGTTCGACTTCATTGGATCTCTTTTGGAAGATATGTTTTAAAGAAAAATTCAAATTGACACACGCGTCGTTCAAATGATATCTCTGCTCGTTCGAGTGAGATAGTTGTGTCTCACGAACAACTGGACAATATCAGTCGAGCGACACATTTTTCGAGGCGCCGACTTAAAATCCTATTTAAAGAGTGGTTTCATCATAATTGACGTGCAGTGCAATCTGAAAAACAGTTTTTAATCCAGTACGAGTTTTGCACAAGTTTTTCTAAGGTTTCAAAGCTTAAACACATCCTTAGAGTTTGCAAAGATCCGAGTTATCATTACTATATGTTTATGTGATCTTGTTTCACCAAGAAGGTTTGTTCTATACTTGAACATCTGGGTTTTACGGTGAAAAAAAGAGAAGAACTTCTTGTTCGACATCGTAGGTGTATCAAAGCCATTCGGTGGACACCGAGACATACATGGACGCGTGTGTTGTGGACAGGTATCGTGGAATAAGGACTTTCTGCCTGAGCACTGTGAGAGGAGTGGTTGAAGATCATAAGAGCATCAAGACCCATGGGGATCGAGTCATTGAGTGAGTCTTTTGTGTGTTCGTTGTAATTTCACATTCACAGTGATTGTCTGGCTTGGGCCATCCAAGGTTTTTTTCCCGTCTTGGGTTTTTTCTCGTACATCCTGCGTTGTGAGTATTTCTTAGTTTACTTTACTTGCTTTAATCACTAGATGCATGTTTAGGATTAATCAAGATAAAATTGGTTTAAAGTAAAAATTGGTTTTTCACAACTTGGTTTGGTGCACATTAAAAGTTGGATAATTTTCGATGAAAATTAGTTTGATTTGAAACGCACTAGTGCAGGACCACTCTTTCAAATTGGTATCAGAGCTAGAAAATATAATTTATTTGCTTTGTGATCCCGTGTGTTTTCAAAGATGAATTTTGAAAATAACGAACTTTTTCGAACTCCTATTTTTTTATGGCACTAATTACACCTATTGGAAGATGAGAATGAAAAGTGCATTAAAATCTATTGATGAGCGTGTGTGGCTAGCAGTTGAGAAAGGTTGGACACCCCCTATCACTATTCTAGGTGAGGTTACTAATTTAAATCATGTGGTGTCATGGACCGAAACTCAACATAGACTTTCACAATATAATTCTAAGGGTTTGCACGTTATTTCTTCAAATGTCACACCAGAAGAATATAATAGAATTATGACTTGTGAAACATCAAAAGAGGCTTGGGATATTTTGGCACTCACGAGGGCACTAGCACGATTAAGGAATTGAAACTTCAAAATCTTACTACACCGTTTAAGACCATTAGGATGTTAGAGAGTGAGACTTTTGATGAGTTTTATGCTAGTCTATCCAATATTGTCAACTCGTCATTTAACGTAGGTGAGAAAATTCCTGACAATCGTGTCATTAAGAAAATCCTTAGGTCGTTGCCAAGTAGGTTTGATGCGAAAGTGACTATTTTAAACTCCTTGGGTAAGTTAGAGTCGACGAAACTAGAAGATATTGTAGGTGACTTACAAACCTATGAAATCGACATGATTACCTCCAAGCAAGTGCCTAAGAAAGAAAAGGGCATTGCTTTGAAAATCGGAAAGGAGGAAATTAAAGGTTCGGATTCCGATTTCGATTCCGATTTTGATGATGTTGCTTTGTTGGCAAAGAAATTTAAAAAATTTATTAAATTTCAAAAGCAATCGAAAGATTCCAAGAAGTTCAAAAAATTCAAGAATAATAAAGTTGATCCTACCTCTAAGGATAAGTTTGAGAAGCCTAAGAGAGATGAGTTGGATAAGTGTTTTTGGTGTGAGGGGTACGGTCAAAAATTTAAGGAGTGTCCCACTAGATTTAAGAAAGAGGGCAAGCACCCCATTATGTATAGAGCCACCTTAAGTGATAGTGATCCGGAAGAGGGAGAGAGTTCCCCCATTTAGCGTAACTTTATTGCGTTCATGGCATGTCATGTGAGTGACGACGATTCTCATGTGAATGACACTTTCGAGAAGGTTTTGAGTAAATCTCATGTTAGTGAGGATGAAGAGAGTGACAAGAAGGAGATAGATGTGAAAGAATTAAAAGTTGAATTTAATGAGTTGCATGCCAAGACGGTTAAGGTGAAAAAGTCAAATGCAAAATTGCAAGCTAAGTTGAATGAGCGTGCCATAGAAAATATTGATAGTTTTATTGAGGATCTTCGGGAACGAGAGAAGACTCTTAGGTAGAAATTATATTATGTCGAGGGTGAGAGAGATAATCTCCGTGGTTTGATGGAGTATTTGAAAAATGGGATTTTAGAGTTTGAGGAGTCTAGGCATTTGCTCGAGTCTAGGATTCATGAGTTGGAGGATAGATTGAGAAACTCATCTAGAGTTAAGTTTGATTTGGAGGCTAGATCGGATAAGTTAGATAAGATCTTAGGCACCGTCCAAATTAAGGGAGATAGGGAAGGTATAGGTTTTGATGAGAGAATTGTTCCCATTCCCCACGCACGTGGGAGAAACACTAGGAAGGTTAGAAAAGGTCCACATATAGGTAATCATTCCCATCATCGCTACATTTGCACGTTTTTTGGTACGAAATTTCACCTTAGGCATTATTGTTACGACCTTAGACAAGCTCCTAGGAAGTTTAGGAATAAAGTTGCCCCGGTTCCCCAAACCCCCATGCGTTATTTTACACCTACTTGGGTTAGGAAATCGGATTTAGTGGCTTTAGGAATAAAACTTCATGATTCTCATTTGGGTGATTTTGATTCTTTCCATACTAAATCTAAAGGATGATAGTGTTGCCATGTTTTTCATATGCTAGTTTTCTTCATGATATATTCATTGCTAGTATAGTGGCATGTGTATCATTTTGTATTATAGTTTTTCATTTGTTCAAGTCCTATTGAAAAATGCAAAACGATTTTATTTTTGAGAAAACTTTTGAAAAACCCAAAAAGATTTTCATTTATTTGAGTCAAAATATGTTTGAAAAGCCAAAAAGATTTTCGGTTTTTGGTCTTGAGTTTACATGTTTAATGTGGCATATTGGTGTTCTTGGGCCCCCATCATTTCATATCCATGTTGCTACGAAATTTGGTCATTATTATCGATGCTTAAAATGATCTTAACCATTGTTTATATGAGGTTGTTTCTAAGTTGATATGCATTTTGATTCGACTTTGTATATATGCCAACATTGCACACATGCATGAGTTTATATGGATGTTGACTTCTCTTGCATATTTGAATCTGATGAGGCGTTCACATCTCAATCTTGTTATCTATGCGTAAGTAGACTTAAGGAGAAGTGTGCATGTAAGAATCATTTACCATGAGGATTTGAATTGGTACCTAATTGAAAAAATGATGAGTGATTCACGGGAAAGGGCTACGAGAGTTCAAAATTAACTCGTCGTGAAAGCCACCATTTAAAAGAGCCCAAAAGAAAAAGCAATATGCTAAGAAAAAGGGCCAATAAGATTTTCTCTAAGTTGACAATGCTAGAAACCTCAAAAGAACTTGAAAAGGTATGTTTATGAGGGAGTTTGGTTGGAAAAAATTTAAACGGGTTTGCACAACTAATCCTAATGTTAAAATATTGCAATTTGACGCTATTGTTTGTAGAATCGTCAAAATTTTGGATTTGTGTGCATGTAGTATGTTTAGTTCATTAAGCTCACACTTTAATTGTCATATGGCTATGATAAAGTTTGATGATTTATCGCTATCAATTAGAGCTTCTTGATCTTTTTGATGTGTTGGAATTGTGACTCATTTGTTGTAGTTTCATGACCATACATTCCATGTCCATGTTTGAGCACATAAGTATTATATTTGCATGTAACTCGCATTGTTAGTTTTTATGCGTTTTTGCATTTTAGGTAAAAAAGCTAACTGTTTTAGCACTGTTTTGCTTCTCTCAAGCCCTTCCAGTGTGTTTTTTTTTGGAAATTTTTTCACTGGGTAAAAATTTATGATATTTCTGAGAATCTGGGAAGGTTTGGCCTGTCACAAGAGGTCGTTCAAATGACATCTCCATGTCGCGAGAAAATTCGTTCGAGCGACCTCCTTGGCTCGTTCGAATGAAGGTCTGGGAATTTGCTTCTTTTTTTTTGCAGTCCACTGGTTTATTTTATTTTTGGTACTGCTGGAAGCTTTCTAGACTAACTGGTTTATATGCATGTAATATTGTTTCAAAATTTCCGTTTATCACACTTGATTAGTTTTCTATATTCTTTGTGTTATTCCTGGTTTAATAGCTACAGATTTGTCATCTATTGATCGTATCCAGTTGGTTATTTTATGATTATCTAGCGATTTTTAATTGGTATATTCGCATGCTAGATACTTGATTGATTCATTTATCTTTTCACCGGATTGTCTATTCAGGACAAAAAGGGGGAGAGATATATGTGATGTAGGGGGAGATTTGTTGAGCATGTTTTTTATTACATATTTTACAAATTGGTAGTACAAATTGGTATCATTTTGTTGCTCAATCGCTTAACAAGTGATTTTTCAGAGTTTATTCATATTGGTATCTATTGTAAAATTGGTATCATTTGGATATATATATATATATATATATATATATATATATATTGGTTTCATTTGTTCCTCCATACTTCACTGGGTATTTGTTTGTCTGTTTCATGTGTGTAGGTATGCTTCAGCGATTTGAGATTTCAAGTCTACATCACATTCAGACAGTTCATGCTTGTCGGTGCTACATATACTGGTCCGTGTCCTGTAATTTTTGACTTTGGATTTATGGGATGGGATTTAGACGTCATACGGCTTGACGGCCCGGCTTACGAATTTCATTGATTTAGTTTTGTCCCGGAATAGTCAAAGGGGGAGATTTGAAAGGATATAAACTTCTAATTGAGTCCCTGTATTGTTTTGACTTAATTCCGTGAACAAAATAATGTTTGTAATTTATCATAGGGAGATTTTATTTTGTCACGATCCCACTTGGTCTATGACGTATTGAAGAAATTGAAGACGTTGCGGCAAATCTTCAAAGAATTAATCATGTCGAAGTTTAATTGGTGCAAGTTTATTCGTCTTCAAGTTTATTACATTTCGAGATCACACAGGTATGAATGCGTATGATTAATGGTGCTCGGAATAATTTTTATAAAAGGATAAGGATGAATTTTTATAAGGAAAATGTTTTTTAAAGTGTTTTAAATGCTTTACAGTACATTTTATTCTGATAAGATCAAAATAGAATTTGACTTAATTGGATCTCTTTTGGAAGAAACGTTTTAAAGAAAAAGTCAAACTGACACACGCGTCGTTCAAATGACATCTCTGCTCGTTCGAGCGAGATAGCCATATCATGCGAACGACTGGCCAATCTCGTTTGAGCGATACATTTTTCGAGGTGACTACTTAAAATCCTATTTAAAGTGAGGTTTTGTCAGAATTAACGTGCAGTACAATCTGGAAAACAGTTTTCAATCCAGTACGAGTTTTGTACAAGTTTTTCTAAGGTTTCAAAGCTTAAACACATCCTTCGAGTTTGCAAAGATTTGAGTTATCAGTACTATATGTTTATGTGATCTTGCAGAACCAAGAAGGTTTGTTGTACACTTGAACATTTGGGTTTTGCAGTGAAGAAAAAAAAAGGACTTCTTGTTCGACACCGTAGGTGTATCAAAGCAATTCGGTGGACACCGAGACATTCGTGGACGCATGTGTTATGGGAAGGTATCGTGGAAGAAGGACTTTCTCTGTGGGCACTGTGAGAGGAGTGGTTGAATATCATAAGAGCGTCAAGACCCATGGGGATCGATTCATTGACTGAGTCTTTTGTCTGTTCGTTGTAATTCCATATTCATAGTGATTGTCTGGCTTGGGTCATCCGAGGTTTTTTTCTCGTGTTGGGTTTTTCCTCGTACATCTTGCGTTGTGAGTATTCTTTACTTTACTTTACTTTACTTGCTTTAATCACTAGATTCATGTTTAGGATTAATCAAGATAAAATTGGTTTAAAGTAAAATTTGGTTTTTCACAAGTTGATTTGGTGCACATTAAAAGTTGGATAATTTTTGGTAAAAATTGGTTTTTCACAACTTGGTTTGGTGCCCTAAATAGAAAGTCTAAATAGAACGGAAATAAAATGATGGAGGCGTCTAATGCAAAGACCTATAGCTTCCATAACAACTGCAGCACGCCAAACAATCTGAATCTCTAAGGCTAATGTCCCTGTGGCTGAGCACCTGATATAATACATATATATAGTAAGAGAGAAAAGAGATGCAAGAAACGGGTCAGAGCCCGATGTGTAAAAATATTTGTTTTAGCACGTATTTAAAATTTGCAGTAAAGAAAGTGTCAAATGCATGTTAGTTCGAACTCTCACATGATATTCTCACCTCTCGTTTATTATGCATGCCTAACGTACATCTATTTTCACTTAGCCATTCGTAACACTTCTAACTAGATGACTATTTATACTTCTTGTTATACCTCATGGTAGTAACATATAATCCCCAGTTTTTCACCTTTTTAATACCATCATTTATTAAGCCGATTAAGTGTTATCACACTAAGTTAAATATTCGTAGCTTATGTCACTTAAGACTATACTATCCCAATAACCTACAATTATCTCACAATAGGTGTAGATGCAATTATTATGCAACAAAATTAAATATGAGAGAAAGATTATCAAGAAAAGAACAAGGAATACAAGATGTCAATCACACAACAAAGGATGTACGTGGTTCAGCCAAGATGTGCCTACGTCCACGGTGGTGCAGTCGATATTATTTCTATATACTCCGGAGAGTGATTACATAGAATACAACCCGTCCTTTTGCCCCGGACCTAGGGTTTAATATATACAAGTACATGTAGATGAGTGGAGGTGATGGGTTCCTCCATGTTTTCCATTTCCCCTATAACTTCCCTTAATGGGATCGTGGGGGGAGACCGGATCAATCATAAAAGATTAGGGGCCTGGACTTTGGGCGGCCAGGACTGGGCTACTCGTCCAGGCCCATAGTTCTAATTTTTGGGTACCCACAGTAGGAATATCACACAAGTATATATATATACACATTCACCGCTATAATATACATATACTAATACAGCACTCCAAGGCTAAACCTGTAATGCATTGCGTACTCTGCTATCATGTCCCGGTACATCTCGTACTCTAATAAGGACTGTCGGTTCAGAAGTCTCCCACGAACCATATACACAAAACACACATAGTGGAGGCGAACATAGTTCACATACCTATGGGTCGCGCACATACCTACGCTCCCATAGTCAGCTGACTCATCCACTCACAAATAAGTCTTCACAGTACTATGTTCTGAGATACGAGGCAAATATCCCCCCGAAGGTCACCCAGGATAAGACCGTCTCTACACAACCCCTCGTGATAGCAAGTAGTTAGGTATGTCATATAAATACTATTAAGCGAGTAATATGCATTCACATATCCTATTAATACTATTAGGCATTCTTCCCAACCTTCTTGTATATGTCCCATAAGTATTCCATTATCATCGTTACGCGTTTGATAATAATACTAAATTTCCACAATTCTTTAGTAATTTCCAAAGTAACTCTTCTTTTCGGATTAATTAAAATATAAAACTCACCTACTTCTTCGTAGACCTACCTCGTTTCAAATCTCTTAACTGGTAATTTCCCTCACTTGTAAAGACTGGACAAATCCCAAAAATGCTCCTAAGAAATTTCTCATAAATTCACCCTGTCACTCGAACCAGATGGCATGTCGTTCAAACGACTGCCACGTGTTGCTCGAGCGACTTCACGTGAGATGCAATCTTGCTCGAACGACTTCGAGCGACTTCGCGCAAGATTGCACTATTCGTCTCCTACCCAGAATTTTAGCGTTTTTCCCATAATTTTTAACCCTAAAACCTCTAAATCAACATCCCAAACTCCAAACAAACAGTTCCAATTCGAATCCTATCAATTATATATGAATTCTAACATCCTAGAATCATCAATTCATTACAAATCATTAATAAAACAGGGAATCCCCAAATTAATTTACCAAAACCCTAGTTCTTCAAATTCTTATTCAAGAACACATAATTTCCAGATTTGTTCTTCACATAAGTTCATCAAAACGTGATTTCTAGTCTACATACATGGAGGGTACTAATTTAACAAATGTCAAATTCGATTTATATATCCTAATTCCCTAATTTTCATCACTTTTATGAACTAAAACATGTTTATCACAACCCTATACTAACATGAGTATGATAAATGCTAAGGTACAGCAAGTTATAAACACCTGCCTCGAATTAGTCATCTAATTTCTTGACGTTGTTGGTATGGGTGTGTTTCCCTTGTCCCGATCTACCCGGTGGTGGTGGCGGTTGTGCAAGGTGGTGTAAACTTGGGCCTTTCCTCTTGGAATTTGCTCTCCCTCACACCTTCTATGGCCGCTCTTAACTTTCTATAACTTTTAACCCTGATGGACTTTCCTTGGATGATAATATAACTCCTAATTTTTGTCCATTAATTAATCCCAAAAATACAATTTACCATAATGCCCTCTCAGGGTGTCGATTAGGCCTAAAATTGCCCCGGGACCCAAACTAAACACCCGGGCATACTATTTCGACTATCTCGACCCTTCCGGACTCAATGACACACTCAAAAAGACCATACGAGCTACCCAAAAATAATTAATCTTTCATTCCATTAAATTAGTCCCGACACGACTCACACGCGCGTCTGACTTAATTTACTAAACTATCATATTTCTTATTCTTGACAATTTACTGAAGTGTATAGTTCCATATTACATATTACATAGTAATATTCAATCAATAAGTATTAACCCTTGTCACACTAGTTAATATTTATTTTAAATCCGGATTAATGAACAATTAAATTCTCACATTTTAATTCAATTAATCTCAATTAATCCCACAATAATAATTAATCTCATAATTATTTAAATCATAAAAAATATGGGGTATTACAGTCTACTGCCCCTTCTGCCGACCAAGACAAAATTACTGTTGACTCAGATATCCCGCCTTCTGAACAAGATAAAGTTCCTCTGGACTCAGTTGCTCCTTCTAATGTTGAAAAGGATAAGAAGAATGTGTAGACTTGTTCGGCTTTTGATCTTTGTATTTTGCACCTTTCTTTTGTTTTCTTTTTTTCTCTGTTATGATGTATTTGGAGCATTTCTTATTTATCAATGAAAGAATTTTTCCTTCAATTCACATGTCATTTGTTGTTGCTTAGTTATTTCTTTGAATTCTGTTATTGTTGATCAGTTGTTACTTTATCTTTCTAGTTTATGGCCAAGAAGCGCTGCAACAATCTGTTCAAAGATGGTCACCTTGACTTAACTGGTGAAGAATTAATAAACTTACTCGGTACAGACGCTTCTGATCAGGCAAGGGATGCATACACTTATCTCAAGTTTCTTATTGATCGGGTTATGGCCAACAATGTTGCATACTTTGAGATAATTGAAGACTTACAGGCAGTGCATAATGAAAGCAAAGCTCCTGACTATGAAACCAAGTATAATACCTTGAGTAAAGGTTGGGGTTTTGAGGGGAAACTAGAAAAATATGCCTTGGCATTCAGGAAGAAGGAGTTTTGTTGAATCGTGAACTTGATGAATCTAGAGAGATCGCCAAGATTTTAGAGGATGAGAATAATAAACATCAAAATGAGCTAGAAATTCTGAAAACGTTTTCTAGTGGTGATGCCGATGAACCTCTTCTTTAGAGAATGAGAATGCTAAACTTGTGGAGGAACTTGAGACTTTAAAGAAATCCAACCCTGGACAATCCTCCAAAAGATCAAGAATGAACCGACCAACTGTTGAGGAAGCCAAGACTAAGAAGACCTTAGCTAACCAAGCTGTTCAGTTGAAAACTAAGAGTCGGGCTGTTGTTAAGTTATCTTCACAACTGAAAGATAAAGATAAAGCTCTTGCTGACCAATCCTCCCAATTAAAGGCAAAAAATGATGTATTAAAGAGACTTCAACATCATGTTGAGATATTGACTTTCCAGTTTCACAAGTAACCTCAGGAGGTATGGATGGAAGGTTATAATGAGGTTCTTGGCCATGTTGATGATCATCTTGCCCAAAGTCGTGATGAAGGGTATAGGTGGGGATGGACCCATTGTTTAACTTTGTTGAAGCGTGACCGGGACAGCAAGATGTGGTATTAGAATGAACCTGGCCTGCTAGATTGTGACAATCCTCCCTTCAAGTTGGATAAATCATGGATCCCTCCTAACGCCATCTCTCGGTGTTTAATCACTAAATACTTGGGGGGTTATGATCTCTATGATGTTTATGAAATAGTTTGTCCTTCTCATATGACTAACGCTCTGATCAGAAGTAAAAGGAGAATTTTGGAAGACTTCAACTTTATTAATTCTCCTTATACATTGTATGATCCTCCTATTGGGATGGAGAGAGTGCAGCTGACTTCCAAAGCAGAAGGGAAACGTCCAGCTGAATGATTATTTTGTATTTTGTAATTCATTTGAATGTAATATAGTTTATATTAATGAAAAGTATATTTTTTTATTAACTTATGAATATTTTAATCATTCAGTTAACTTGTGATTATAATACCATTGGTTTTACTAATACACTTAGATATATCAATCTAAATTTAGTATTAGTTACCAGTGGTAATGCCATTGATTCTATTAATACACTTAGATATATTTATCCAAATTTAGCATTAGTTATCAGTGGTAATGCCATTGATTCTACTAATACACTTAGATATATTGATCCAAATTTAGCATTAGTTATCAGTTGTGACCAAGTGAATGAAGAAAGTGTGTTTATATTCCAGTATCTAGGAATTTTTATATGTCTTCCTGCATTTAACTTAGTCGGGTAAAACTTGTTTATAACTTTTTTTAGTTTTAAATGAAGTTTTACACTTCTTGTTCTTGACTTGTTTATACAAAATCATACATGAAGTAATCAACCTCTTGTTCGTGATTTTGTTTTTACGAAGTCATACATGAAATAAATTATTGTTGTCGACCAAGTGCTGAGGATTATAATCCTATTTTGACTTGGTTGGTTATTATTTTTTAATTTCTGACCCAGTGCTGAGGGTTGCAATCCTGTTTTGACTTGGTCAGAGATGAAGATCAAAAGTTATGTTTGTTTTGGGAGATGTATAGCATCACCGTACTCCAAAAAAAATTAAAAAATTGAAGAGACTAAAATTAACTTTTTATTGATACTGAAATAAAAGCAAGAGAGATACAATCATGGACATCCTTTAAATTACTGATAATACTTTCGAAGATGTTCGGCATTCCAAGGATTTTTTAATTCTTCACCCTCCAAAGTCTCTATCCGATATGTCCCTGGTCGGATGACAGCTAATATGCGATATGGGCCATGCCATTTTACCTCAAGCTTGTTATTCTTCTGGATAACTTTCTTAAGAGAATAATCACCCACTTTCAGGTTAGTCGGCTTAACCCTTTTATTATAAAAGCTAGAAGTTCGGTGTTGGTAGGCATCATTTCTCTGAGTTGCATCTTCTCATACCTCCTCTAATATGTCGAGATCTAATCTCCTCATCAACTCACTAATTGGGAAATCAAAATTCAATACCCTATGGGTTGGTAGGTCGATATCGACTGGTACCATGGCATTGGTACCATGGCATCAGTCCCAAACACAAGCATGTATGGTATCTCTCTTGTTACTATTCTTGATGTCGTTCTGTAGCCCAAAGAATAGAGTGTTGCTCGTTAATCTAGTTGCCTTGGCAGCATCAAGTCTTTTTTCAGCCCATTCAGCAAAGTTCTATACGTCACTTATGTTTCATCATTACTCTAAGGATGGCCTGGTGCAGAATGCAGCTTTTGGATTTTGGACTAGGCACAGTATGCATCAAACTCCTCGTTATCGAACTGGGTTCCATGATTTGTGATGAAAGCATATGGTAAACTGTATCGATAGATTATATTCTTCCAGATGAACTGATACACTTTCTCATAAGGCATATCAACCAATGGCTCTGCCTCCACCCATTTGGTGAAGTAATCCACAACAATAACTAAGTATTTGAACCTGCCTTTGGTGGTCAGTAATGGGCCGACTAAGTCAATTCCCCATATAGTGAATGGCCAAGGTGAATTTATTGGTGTTAAAGCAGCATTAGGTGTTTTATGAACGGTAGAGAATCTATGGCACTTATCACACTTTCTCGCAAAGGTTTTACAATCTGCACTTATGGTCGGCCAGTAATATCCCTGAGTGTTGATGCGTTAGAGCAATGATGTTCCAGCTGAATGAGCTCCACAGTATCCTACATGCACTTCTTTGATGAAATCTTCCACCTCCATTAGATGAGCACAGCGCTGCAAAGAGATCGCAAATCCCCCTTTATATAAACTCCTTTATCTAACATATACCTCGCTTTTCTATATCGAATATTCTTAGCCTCTTTAGGATCGGGTGGTAGGGTTCCATCTTCAATATAAGCTTTGATGGGATCCATCTAAGAAGGTCCTATATCTACAATAATGAAACTAACCATCAGGTCTTCATCAATACTTAGATTAGCTAGGAACTCGATTAGGATTATTCTTCTAAGTTCAATTATTATTTCCAATTCAAGTCGAGCAAGAGCATCAGCTCAAGCATCTCTATTCTTGGGATCCTATTCATTTAGACGGATGGAAATTTGGCAATGACTTTCATGGCCTTAGCGAGATACCTGGTCATCAATTCTCCTTTGACTCCATACAAATTCAGCACTTGATTAACGACAAGCTATGAATCACTTGTACCACTACTTGCTCGACGCCTAATGAATGAGCTAAATTTAGCCCAACTATCAAGGCTTCGTATTCTGCCTCGTTGTTCGATGCTTTTAACTGAAACCTGAGAGCATACTCAATATCAATATCATCAGGAGTATTAAGTATTATACATGCTCTACTGCCAGTAGCATATAAAGACCCATCCACGTACAGATTCCATAATGGAACGTCATCATTGAAGCTTTTTTCTATCAATGATCCATATTGGAATATCTTCCTACTCTCCTCTGTATATTTCTGGGCCATTTCCTAAATTCTGGATGACTTAAGTTGATCGGTAGCTACTTCAGCTTGCTTTTAAGCTGAGCTCTCTTCTTTCGAAGTTTGCTCTACAAGTAAGTTATGTTGGTCGAAAACCTCAGGATAAGTAAATTCAGCAATTAAAGCTGCCAAAGCTTGGCATTTCAATGAAGATCTTGGTTCATAAACAATGTCATACTCTCCCAATTCTACTGCCTAATACATCAACCTCCCTAACTTGTCAGTCTAGTAGAGTGCTTAACGAAGAGCCAGATCAGTATAAAAATTATGATGTGCACTTGGAAATATGGTTTCATACGTCTAAAAGCCTCTATAAGTGTTAAGGCCAATTTTCCAAGCGCGAATAACTGATTTCTGTGACACCCCGCCTAATAAAATATCGGGTGATCAGTCCTATATTAAATTAAATAGTAATCTCAAATGGTTTCATTCTCAGCATCACTGTCGAAAACCAACTAATTACTAATAACCTATTAGGCCCGGTGTCAAATTTTACACTTTCTAACCCTTTAAACTTAACCGCACAAATAACACCACTCACATGGGAATATAAACAACAATTAGAATGAATAATTAAATAACCGATAACTTTGGGTAAACATAATACAACCATATCGAATGAGGGTAAAATAAAATCGCTGGAAATAAAAAAAAATGACATCAATTGGGCAATATGCCCGAGTATATACTCAGTACTTCCTATCCAAATCACAAGGAGAGAAGCGTCTATACAATTTTCAGCCAACATCCACAGCTGTGGCAGTGACGTCTGACTCAAAAGAATAGTCATCCACGCATCCCTATATTTGAACACCTAAAAAGTATATAAAGGAGAAGAAAACGAAAAAAAGATCTGGGTCAGAGCCCGGGTTTTAAAAATTATTTTTAGCAAGTGCTTAACACACTTTAATAATTAAAATATGATACTCTCCATATTTAAACTGGTGTCGCACTCACATGAGATACCCCTCACCTCTAATATAACAGTGCGCACCTATTGCATGCATTTTAAACCCCTAGTTACGCTATCTAGCCTAACTAGCATCTCACAAAACTTCTAAGTCCCCAAACGCTATCTCGTAGCTCGCGTATATAAAATATGCTAAGCATTCGCCCAAGCTTATACATTATAATTTCTCGCTTCTCATACAACCATTCATTTTATATAACTTTCACTAGTTATTACCCTATTCACATTTTAGAATTATCATCTCGTATATAGTATTCTCATCTTTATATACGTATATCACATATTTTATTCCGAATTTTATACTCCCGGATAAACCATAAATTTCTCACATTCCTTTCCTTGTTTTAGTCCACACACACACACACACACACACACACACATATATATATATATATATATATACACTATACACATCTAGTGTATCTATACTACATTCTTTATCTTAGTCCATGTATATCTATACTACATTCTTTATCTTAGTCCATGTATATATATGTTTTCACATCTCATATATATATATACAATATACTATACACATCTAGTATATCCATACTTATATATCACACACTATATAAGTATATCAACTATCCTGAGAGCTATAACTCAATGGATGCAATCTCTATAACTCTATCATCCTCCATGGAATTTCCCACACATCCTCCTGGGTAGCCAGGTCGGAATCTCACACCGAACCCTAAATCAAAACACAAACATAGGGAAAGAGATCATAGCTCCTCATTTGAAAGTGAGACTAAATCATACCCAAGACGTCTCACCTGGAATAAAATCGTAGTGTATAACAATTGGACGACTATGACCTGGGGCTATACTCACCCTACTCCTTAAGTCAGGGGATTCACCCACACCGCGCAACTTCCCATGATAGAACTAGTGGGTTTGTTCTACATAAATATATCAATCACACACAAATATATTTATAATCACGTCATATATATATACTATCTCTATACCCGTATATAGATCACATCAAATCCGACTATTTATGCCTATCTCTCATGGCATTCACCTGAAATCCCAATATACCAATTTGTAATAATTAAAAAGTATACACACAACTTATTTTAATCCCATAAGTATTCACTCACTTATGATATAATTCTCACATAAATTCTTGAATATTAGCTTATCACATCTAGATAGTATTCTTATAACATCCTATTTGCACCTTAGGATTTTACTCATATATATATAATCAGCATATATATTCTACATGCATAAATATATATGTACGAATTCGCCGAATAATTCCTCGAATGTCTTTCGCCCCAAACGCTCATTAAATCTATTCCCCTGATTTTATTCACACTAACCCAAGATTTATATATCACTCAATTAATATTTTAGAGTCCCTCACACTCTATATAGGATCCCCTATTATTTATCTCCAAAAGGAATTCGTCTCCAATCCTTTTTAAGCCAAGAAAAACCTCTCAGATTTTCTGTCAAAACTGGACCGAACTAATTTCCAAGAAAAACGAATCGATCTGGTCATAATCGGACTGATCCGGTCACCTCATTTCGGATCGGTCCAGTCTGTCCATATTTCTGCTTTCGATGAAATCCATTCTTACACTCATCCAATCCAAGATTTAAGGTTTCAAATCTCCCAAACCAATAATGTAATTATCTACACACTTATCTACAACCAACACAACCATTTAATTTCATGGGATTCATCCATTTCTACGAATTTAAACCCTAATTCTTATTTATACAACTCTTACATTTTTGCACTATAATTCACACCATTAACATGGATTTTATCTCAAATTTCATGTAGGATTATTATCACATCAAAATCAACTCCCGAAAACCCATTTTGTACAAGAATTACAAACCCAAAATCTCATAGTTTTCACACCAACTATAATATGGATCATAAACACACTACAATGATTAAAGCAAGTTAAACACTTGCCTCGTTTGATAAATCCGACGAACTCGTGCCGCAAATCCGTCGAAGTTGGCCCGATCTCCTCTTTCTCCCCGTTTCTTCTTTTCTTCCCTCCTTTCTTCTTTTCTCTCTTTCTTTTCCTTCTTTCTGTCTTTCTCTCGTGTTTTATAAGAGAGGATAAGGGTTTATCCCTTATTAAACCCAAAATTGACTAGTATACACAAATGCGAGTCCCTACTAGTCGAAAAAGTCCCCGGAACCCAAACACTACCCCCCGAGTACTCTATTCTGACTATTTCGACCATTCTATAAACAATCATGCACTCGAAATCTCCATCCGAGTTACTTTCCAAAAAGTCACCTTTTAAATCCAATACAACTTCACAAGTACTTCTCTGAATAAAATATTGTTCCCTGTTGCTTTACCCAACCGCGACCTGATATAAAATAATCCAACTTCATTTACTTATTCTCATAAGTAAATGTAACACACATCAATATTAATCCAAAACTCGCCAATTAATATTTAATCCAAACCTCAAATTCTCCTTCACCTAAAATTCACAATTTATTAAATTACACTACTTATGTAATTAAATATCCATAAAAGTATGGGGTATTACATACTCCCCCCCCCCCCCCCCCCCACAAGAGAGTATCATCCTCAAAATTCGGATACGACCGCTACTAAGACTGAGGATCTTACAACACCACATTCTCTAGTACTCAAAATCAATCTCAAGGTAAGGATTAATCACTATAGCCCCAGCTTCACAATATTCTTGTTCCACTCTCTTGATGCTGATATTCTTCATCAGTTATAAGGTCACACCTCAATAACAGCACATCACACTTTATGCTTCTACCAACAACATTCGAAGAAGACTAGCCCTATATATCACTGGCTCTATTATCTCAATATTATTGGGAGGCCGCACATCATTACGTGCCAGCTTACTATGCCCAATCCCAGCCTAATAAAATAGTCATCTCAAATGGTTTCATTCTCAGCATCACTGTCGAAAACCAACTAATTACTAATAACCTATTAGGCCCGGTGTCAAATTTTAAACTTTTTAATCCTTTAAACTTAACCGCACAAATAAAACCACTCACATGGGAATATAAACAACAATTAGAATGAATAATTAAATAACCGATAACTTTCAGTAAACATAATACAACCATATCGAATGAGTGTAAAATAAAATCGCTAAAAATAAAATAAATGACATCAATTGGGTAACATGCTCGAGTATACACTCAGTACCTCCTATCCAAATCACAATGAGAGAAGCGTCTATACAATTTCCTACCAACATCCACAGTTACGACAGCGACGTCTGACTCGAAAGCATAGTCATCCAAGCATCCCTGTGTCTGGACACCTAAAAAGTATACAAAGGAGAAGAAAAAGAAAAATAGATACGAGTCAGAGCCTGGGTTTTAAAAATTATTTTTAACAAGTGCTTAACATACTTTAATATTTAAAATAGGATACTCTCCATATTTAAACTGGTGTCGCACTACCATGAGATACCCTCACTTGTCATCTAACGGTGCGCCTAGTTACGCTACCCAGCCTAACCAACATCTCACAAAACTTCTAAGTCCTCATACGTTATATCGTACCTCGAGTATATAAAATATCCTAAGCGTTCGCCCAAGCTTATACATTATAATTTCTCGCTTCTCATATAACCATTCATTTTAAATCAGCATATATATTCTACATGCATAAATATATATGTACGAACTCGCTGAGTAATTCCTCGAATGTCGTTCGCCCCAAATGCTCATTAAATCTATTCCTCGCATTTTATTAACACTAACCCGAGATTTATACATCACTCAATTAATATTTTAGAGTCCCTCACACTCTATATAGGATCCCCTATTATTTATCTCCAAAAGGAATTCATCTCCAATCCTTTTCAGGCCAAGAAAAACCTCTCATATTTTTTGTCAAAATCGGACCGAATCGATTTCCAAGAAAAATGAACTGGTCCGGTCATAATCGGATCGATCCGGTCACCTCATTTCGGACCGGTCTGGTCTGTCCAGATTTTTGCTTTCGACGAAATCCATTCTTACACTCATCCAATCCAATATTTAAGGTTTCAAATCTCCCAAACCAACAATGTAATTATCTACATACTTATCTACAACCAACACAACCATTTAATTTCATGGGATTCATCCATTTCTAAGAATTTAAACCCTAATTCTTATTTATGCAACTCTTCCATTTTCTCACTATAATTCACACCATTAACATGGATTTTAACTCAGATTCGATGTAGGATTATTATCAAAATCAACTCCCGAAAACCCATTTTGTGCAAGAATCCCAAACCCAAAATCTTATAGTTTTCACACCAACTATAATTTGGATCATAAACACACTACATTGATTAAAGCAAGTTAAACACTTGCCTCATTGGATAAATTCGACGACCTCGTGCCGGGAATCCGCTAGAGTTGGCCCAAGCTCCTATTTATCCCCTTTTCTTCTTTCCTTCCCTTCTTTCTTCTTTTCTCTCTTTCTTTTCCTTCTTTGTCTCTTTCGTTTCCTTCTTTATCTCTTTCTCTAGTTTCTTATACGAGGGGATAAGGGTTTATCCCTTATTAAACCCAAAATTGACTCGTATACACAAATGCGAGTCCCTACTAGTCCAAAAAGTCCCCGAAACTCAAACACTACTCCCGGGTACTCTATTCTGACTATTTTGGCCATTCCAAAAATAACCGTGCACTCAAAATCTCCATTCGAGTTACTTTCCAAAAAATCACCTTTTAAATTCAATACAACTTCACACGTACTTCTCTGAATAAAATATTGTTCCTTGTTGCTTTGACCAACCGCGACCTGATATAAAATAATCCAACTTCATTGACTTATTCCCTTAAGTAAATGTAACACACATCAATATTAATCCAAAACTCGCCAATTAATATTTAATCCATACCTCAAATTCTCTTTCACCTGAAATTCTCAATTTATTAAATTACACTACTTATGTAATTTAAATATCCATAAAAGTACAGGGTATTACAATTTCAGCTCCTCTAAATGCTTTGTTGGTATAGTAGACTAGTTTTTAGATTCCATTGCCCTGTCTGACCAATACCGAGATCACTGATGACTCAAAAATAGCTAAGTATAGGTACAATTTTTCTCTCAAAACTGGTCGGGGGAGCAATGGTGGTGATCCCAAATACTTCTTTAACTCCTGGAATGCTTCCTCACATTCTGCATTCCACTCAAAAAAAAATCTCAACACTTTGAAAAATGGTAAGCACTTGTCTATTTCTGAGGAAACAAATTTGTTTAAGGTTGCCACTCTTCCAGTGAGCCTCTGTGCATCTTTCTTGCAATTTGGCCACTGCATTTCAATTAAAGCTTTTATCTTTGCTGGATTAGCCTCAATTCCTCTTTGATTAACTATTAAGCTGAGGAACATCCCTTCTTGTACTCCAAACACACAATTGGTCAGATTCACCTTCATCTGATGCTTTCCAGCTGGTCAAATGTCTGACTGAGGTCGGCGATATGATCTAAATCATTTTTTACTTTTTTGTCAACATATCATCCATATAAACCTCCATATTTTCGCCTATCTGTTCTTCGAAGACCTTGTTCATGAACCTTTGATACGTTGCACCTTTATTTTTTAGACCAAAATACATTACATTATAGCAATAAGTTCCTCGGGGGGTGATGAAGGTTGTACTTTCCCTATCATCAGGTTTCGTTTTTATCTGGTTATAACCAGAATAGGCATCCGTAAAGCTTAAAAGCTCGTGTCCCGTTGTATTATCCATTAATTGATCAATTCTAAGTAAAGAAAAATGATCTTTTAGGCAATCTTTACTTAAATTAGTGAAATCCACGCACATCTTGCATTTATCATTGTTCTTTTTTACCATTACAATGTTGGCCAACCAGTCCGGATACTTCACATCTTTAATAAATCGAGCTTTTTGAAGCTTCTCTACTCCTCTTGGATAGTTTGATTCTTTTCAGGACTGAAAACCATACAACTCTGCTTGATCGGCTTGGCATCCTTGCTGACGTTGAGCTTGTGATAGAGGAAATTAGGATCAATCCCGGGCATACCCTCATGGCTCCAAGAAAATACATTTCTCCATTTCCTCAGGAATATAGTCCTTTCTGGTTTGTCGTCGTACAAAATGATGCTTTCAGTTGCTTGCATAATTTTTCCCTTGACCAACTTTATTTCATCTCGTGGATCTAAGGTTTCGAACTCAGATTCACCATTAGGCTTAGTAGCATCCACCAAGTAAGTTGTAGTCTTCTTCTTCAATTCAATCAGATCCTCTTTCTCGGTTGATGAGTAGTAACACTGTTTGGCCACCTTTTGGTCAACTTTTATAACAACTACTCCAAAATGAGTTGGAAACTTCAAGTATTGATGAATTGATAATGGCACAGCTTCAAACTTCCTCAAGCCTACCCTGTCGAGGATCGCATTATAGGCAGATTGAACATTCTTATCCATCACGAAGAAACGTATTTTCTCTGTGAGACTTACTGGCCAGGTGCCGATCAACACTTCTAGCTTGATTGTTCCCAAAAGGTAAACTTTTTCACCAGAAAAACCTATTAATAGCCTGTGATAGGGTTCCAGGTGGCAGAGCTTAAAGTCCAAACTCTGAAAAAAAGGATAAAACATAATATGGTTTGAACTACCATTGTCAATCAAAACTCTAGCGATGATAATAACCTGGATTCTGAATTTGACAACCAATGGGTCATTATGAGGATAAAGTATCCCAGATAGATCATTATTTGAAAAAATAATCACCAGTTTGTCTTTATTGACTTGCCTTAGTCGATCATCTTCATTCAGATTAATCCTCTGGATATAGGACTAAGCATGGGCTTCATTTAAGTAAGCTTTTCTTTCAGCAGTGTGATCACCACCTCCTGTATTGCCACCTACAATCATATGACAATCAAATGAACCAAAACTGATCATAGCTACCTCACGTTCTGGTTACTTGGGTTTCTTCGGTAAGTCGGTATCATCTTTATAATCGTCTTTGTGATTTCTCTTCCTGCATCTCTAGACTTGCATGGAGAATTTAACCTTCTTCTAGGTTCTCTATTATCACAGCGATTAACAAATTATTAAGTTTTCCTCGATGAATGAGGGATTCTATCTCATTTTGCAAAGCGATGCAATTTTTCATTGTATAACCATGATCCTTATGGAAGTCACAATATTTAGATATATCCCTCTTGATAGGAGGTGCCCTTAAATTCTCATGCCATCGCAAATTCTTATTGTGCTTGATTTCTTCCAGGATATAGTGAATTCTAACACTCAATGGAGTGTAGGTTCCATACTTTTTTATCTTATTTTCTTTCATTGGATTTTTCTACTTCTTATCCTTTCGCTCCTTCTTCTCAGGCTTGGTGTCAGGCTTCGTGACTGGACTCTATTTTGTGGCCATAGTTTCCTTGGCATTCATTATTTTTTTTGCCTGTGCCATGAGTTCAGTCATAGTTTTGGGAGGATCTTTAGCCAGAGTATAATATAGTTTCTCGGGAAGCATGCCACTCATAAGAGCAGTGATGGTTATTTTATCTTCATAATCAATCACCTCTAATTTCTCATTGTTAAAATGCATAATGTATTCCCATGTACTTTCCTCCACTTGCTGCCTTACTCTTAGAAAATGAGCTACTATTTTCACTGGCTTATCTCCAAAATAGAAATTGCTAATGAATAGCTTGGTAAGATGATTGAAGGTGGCAATCTATCCTCGGGGTAGGTTATTATACCATATTTGGGTTGAACCTATAATGGTACTTGAAAATGCTTTACACCTCATTTCATCAGGGACTGAATAAATATCAATTGTAGCTTGATATTGCTTGATATGGAGAACCAGATCAATCTTATCGACATATTTAGGAGTAACCACAGGAGCTTTAAATTTTGATGGAATAGGAAACTCCATAATTGCCTGAACAAACGGGGATCCATTAACAAAACTCCGCTACAAAGGATTTTTTTACTTTTTCCATTTCACCCAACTGATCTTTCAACCTATGTATTGACTCTTTCCATGATGGATTGCCTGCTTCAGATCTATACGAAGTAGCTCGGCTACTTCAACCATGTGTCTGTTATGAACTCTCCTCTTAAGAGGTTTGATCGACGCGTATAGATCGTCGGATGCTTGTTCTTGATCTACCTGAGGCCACATGTTGGTCAGTTGGATGTTGAGTGCTCCTGAATAAACGCGTAAGAGGATTTTTATTTACTCTGAGTCCCAAATGATAAGAGGTCGAAGCTCTGCTTATCTGTTCCAAAACACTTGGCCTTTCGGGAGAAAAAGAATGGATATCATAGGGTTCTGTGGACCTGAGCAATGAACTTGCTCCTGTACGATAGGAGTTGTCTCATGAAGATCTGGAATAACTATGTCTGATGGATCTTGGAGGTGGAGGCGGCATTTATCTTCTGGATAAGGTATCCACTTATAGTGACTGAGCCAATTACCTTACCATTTCCTGCATGGCTTTTTGCTCTCTGGCAATACTAGCCAGGATTCCAGTTAGGTCTGTTGCTATAGGGGGAGCAGACGGAAAAGGTAGATTGCCTTCATTTCTGAGACTGGACTCAGGGCCAGTCATCGGTCTTTGAACAAGAGTATGTAAGAGTGAGAACGGAAATTGGAAACACATTCCCCCAGACGGCACCAATTTATTGATGTAAAAAACTAGACTTAATCTAATTTTATAATCATAGACAAAATATGTAATGATAAATGAAGAGAGAGTTTTTAAAGTGGTTCATTTATGTAAGAAATCCTACGTTCACTATTATTTTATTGATTTTAGTGGTTACAAAAATCTAGGTACTCTTATAGATTAGAATATCCCAGATTCTGTTTGACCTTACCCCTGATGAAAGGGATACAATGTATTTTTAGTGACCCAGAGGTCAAGGGTTGGAATGTCAAGGGATGGAATGCTTTTATATAATTAAGCATTTACATCCGTACATACTAAATGTGACGATTGGTTGAATAAACCATGTGTAATATGACCCTTGGTATGATGACGCTTCATTGCCTTATTGGTCGACCTTTTCTGTATTGGTCGCCATTCGTTCTGTTGGTCGGTAAAGTTACTATCTGCTGACTAGGATTTTGACCACGTAGGAGGAAACGTGTTTAATTATGATTGGTGCACGAAGGTGGATAATTTTTAATATCAACACCTGTGTTAATTTTTTTTATGAAAATTAACACTTGCTCACCATTTTTAAGAAGAAATAAGCATACTTTTAAAATGATAACAGGATTTTTTTTCCTTATTCCATTTCCTTTTATTTGTAGGTATGGGTTGGAAGGAATTGGAAGTTACTTTTTTGGACATAATTGGATGAAGTTTGATATCTTTTTGTGGTTGGAGATTTAGAACGTGAATGTTGACAACTCAACTTCAGAAAAATTGCTTTTTATTGGACATGTTTTCACTTTTATTAACATGTGTCATGTTTGTGTAATGGATAATGAGTGAATGATGCTATGGAGGAGATTTAGGCAACACATTTTTAACTTTGTTATGTTGTTGCTGGAAAAATTAATGTACCCACGGCTTATTGTTTTGTTTATGACTCTTTGTGTGATTATGATATAATTTTTTGGGGATATAGTTCATAATTTTATTTATGTAGTGTGTTTTTTTAACAGGTTTAAACTTGTCCTGTCATTATAAACGGGATGAAAATGACCTAATTTATTAAACTAGTCACACAAGTCATGTCATGTAAATGGGTTGAGCAGGATCCATTTATTAAACAGGCTACACATGTTGTGTTGTGTTGTCCTGTTGAACACGATCTATTTATTAAATGGGTTATGCAGGTCGTGTCATGTAACACATTTATTAAAGAGGTTCATGTTCAAGTTATAAAAAATGACACGAATACTTAAATGAGTCGTGTTCAGGTTGAGATCATAGTCTGAACTATCATATCTCGATACGATCTGAGCATGACTCGAAAACACGAATTGTTAGGCCTATCTTACTCTTTTGCGTAGCGTTCTTTGATACATTTCTTTCCTTGTACTCCATTTAGGTTCCTTATTGGATGTCCATTTTAAACAACAATTATCGCTCAAGATAAAAGTTCGTCAGGCCAAAGATCCACCGGAACAGGCCGATTCCACAACCCCCATACCACAGGCACCCGTTATGACATGTATTCTAACCCCAAATGCACAAGGACAGTACCACTTTGGGGCATAACATTTATTATAATTAACAAGTTAGGAAGTCAAGGAAACTTGTCAATAGATAGGCAAGAGATAACATCCGTAATACCTCTGCTAGCAGCACTGATTAATGTGGGAAGAAGGAAGGTTAAGAGAAGGCGTTTCAAACCTAGGTAGGAGATGTTCTAGTAACAGAGATAACAAGGGGATATATATTCCCATTTGAGGGAGTATGTTTATGGTGCGGAGGAAGGGGACACAACTTCGAGTTTGTTAGAGTATGAAAATTCTGGGGTAATAAGGACAGGGGCGAGGCTAGTAGGTCTTCAGGTCTCAATAACTGTATCAACATCCATACCGACCTCCGCAGCTTCCAGCATTAAGTCCATAGCTGGTAGCATCGCTACTTGCACTATAGGTTATAAAGAAGTAGACCTAACTTCATTGTGTTATAGTTTATCACATTCTGCAGTCCCAACAGGAGGTTCAGGGACATGTCCGGGTGGTGGACGGTGCATTTTTCATTTTTGGAACTTTAGCTAATGTTTTATTTAACATCAATTCCACATACTCCTTCGTATCACGTAGTTTTGTGGACATTTTTGGCTTATTTTATAGATCTTGTGATAGAGATTTATCGATATATACTCCATTAGGTGTGTCTACTCAAATTTTGGAGGTTTGAAATGATGTGGGTATTCACACCGTAGCATGTGTATTAAGGTTGATTTGTTAGTTTTAAACACTCACTCTTATGATGTGTCATTGGTTATGGACTGGTTGGTTACCTACGACGCTCATATAGATTGCAAGGATCGAGCTATGCTTTTCACGATACTGGGTTAGGAAAAGTATATTGTAGTTATATATAGGCCAGAGGGTCGTGCCATGGCACACTTATATTTCATTGATGAGGAGACCCGGGAGCGGACTACCGTTTCGCTAGATTCGATTCCGATTGTTAGAGATTGTATCGATGTATTTGAGAGGTGCCAAGGTTTCCATTAGCTGAAGAGATTGATTATGTGACTGATTTGGCTCCAAATATGATGTCGATTCCCAAGGCATCGTATCGGATGGATCCTATGGAAATGGGGGAGTTGAGAGAAAATCAAGCAGTTGTTACAGCAGGGGTTCATTTGGCATAGTGCGTCATCGTGGGGAGCACTGGTTCTTTTTATGAAGAAACGGGATGGTTAACTACGATTGTTTGTTAACTACCGTGAGTTAAAGCCGATGACGGTAGGAACAAGTTTCCTTTTCCAAGTATCGATGGTTTGTTTGATCCTTTTTATAGTGATTCATTCTTCTCAAATATTGATCTGTGTTCGAGGTACGACCAGTTGGGGGTACGTGAAGAAGATGTACCAAAGGCAACTTTTTTACTCATTATGGTTCTCACGAGTTTCTGTTCATGTCGTTAGGGTTGAACAAATCCCCTACCATGTTCGTAGATTTGATAAATGGGTGTTCCAATCGTATTTTAATCAGTTTATCATTTATCATCATCTTTATTGGTGACATCTTGATTTGTTCATGGATCGAAGAGGAATATGTTGAGAACTTGAGAGTTGCACTTCGGACGTTATAAAAGCATAAGTTATATGGAAAGTTCTAGAATTGTGAGTTTTGGTAGCGAGAGGTGCAATTTTTTATCCACATAATGTCGGAGTCGGGATTATTAGTAGACCCAAAGTAGGTGTTGGCCATTTTAGATTGGGGACAACCCATGTCACCTATGGAAGTTCATAAATTTTTAGATTGATCGGGTATTATCAAAATTTATTCAACGATTTTTGAGGGTTATGGGACAATTGATAGAGTTGAATCAGAAGAGTATTAAGTTTGTATGGAATGAGGGGTGTCAACATGCCTTTGAAACCCTCAAGGAGAAGTTGACATGCTCAAGTTTTTTCTTTACCCATAATTGATGTTGAGCATTTGGTATACCTCGTTAATTCCATACAGGGATTATATGGTGCATTAATTCAGGATGATCTTCATATGGCCTACTCATCTTGGAAGTTGAAACCTCAAGAGTGTAACTATCCGACTCGTACTTTGAACTAGTGGTTGTAGTGTTCGCACTGAACATTTAGAGGCATTACTTGTGGTTAAGACCCTTAACGTCCACAAGAGTCTTCAGTAAAATTTCTTGCAAAATAATTTGAATATACAACTATGATTGTGGTTCGATTTCATTAAGGACTACGAGTTTATGATTCATTATTACTCGAGGAAGTATCACTCATGAAGGTCAATGTGGTGGCAAATGCTTTAAGTCAATTACCTACTAGTAGTTTGCCTTCTCTTTAGTTGATCAATGTGTGTTCTGTGTGATTAGAGGGATATCCGATGCATTTGCCCATTATGGCTCCTGACATTTTTATATAGGTGGTTCAAGCACAGACAGATGATGTGTTTTTCAAGGAGAGAGTGTATGAGCTTTTGTCCATTGATGAAACATTTTACACCGTTAGTTTAGATAGTGGATCGCGATTCTGTCACACCCCGCCTAATTCTGGCGTCGGCCACCACCAAAACTAAGTCGGGCGTGAGTAAATAAAATACCATTCTTAGCATGAGACAGATATGAGACATAAATAAATCATCCCATAAGATACATAATTGAATCAAACTCAAATGCTCATAAACAACAAAGCGATAAAAGATCCATCACATGCTAACTCCAATAATGATTAAATAAAATCTGAAATAATTCCAAAATAAATCCTCTAAACAACTTTGGAACCGAATGGCCCAATAAAACTCAAAAGAAGTCTCATAATTAAATACGACTGAAAAGGAAAGTCTAACTAAACTTCGCCATAAAAGAATAACTCCAGCTGCATCTCCAAATGATAACGCCGATAAACTTATGCAGCTTCTCCAATTGTAATCCTGAAAAAGATTAGTCAACGCATGGGTCAGAGCCAAAGCCCCGAGCAAGAATACACACTACTCCCCTCAAATAGGATCCTTGAATCCAGACAGTAGCATTATATGCAATAAATATCACAATAGAATATTTTAAGTTAAACGGACTAATTTAAACGCGATAAATATAAACCACTAACTACCCGTAAAAATCCAATTTATAAAGGCACACCAATATGATTTTAAATTCTCAAGTCCCACGATGTTAATTTAATTAAATTAACCAGCTTTTATTATAACCTCATTTTATTATGGCGGTCCTCCCGCCTTGGGTGATTTCTCCACCAAAATACACATCCCCTCGTTAAAATGCCGGCTGGCCCGTTTAAACTGTCAGCCTTCGTTGATTATGTCGACAATATATTTTAATACCCGTCTTATTATCTTAGGTATTAGTTCTCAATTTCTCAATTCATAATTTATAAACACCCCACCCTTTAATCGATGTGAGATCCTCAAAATACCCCTTAGTCCCATACCTAAGGGTCCCTAAGTTATCAATACGTCCTAACCTATGTATAGGAGGATTTTCTAACATAAATCATAACCTAGTCTCATACCTAGACTAGCGTAACGACGATAAAGTAATAAAAATCATCCCACCCCCAACACAATAAAACCGTGATAATTTTCCCTCACTAGTCCCATTCCTAGAAGGCAATCTAAAATATAGGGAGTGTAATAATACCCAATAACCCATCGTCACAATGATATTTAATAATACCAACAAGAATAATTAGTCAACGTATAAAACTGCGCATGATAGTCCAATTCAATTAAATCTTTAATTTAATTATCACAACGTCAACAATACCCAAATAATCTCATTTAATTATTTTAAATTAAATATACCAAGTTTTCATCATATATACATCAAAAACCTAATTTTATTATTTCTACATGTATTACATGAGTTATACGCACCCAAAAGTCAATTATTTTAAAGCTAGGATTTTTTTACATGCAACCTACACCAATAAAATCCAAAATCACTCATGAATCCTACGTACCCAAAGGATTATGAATATTATTCAGATTAAAAGATTTTATAAAAACAACCCCATAATTAGTATCCACTTTTTCTAATTAATTTACTAATTATTTTTAAGAAAACGTGTAATTAAGTGTTTAGGCGACACTTAAAACGCATAATACTAAAGGAAAGGAGTAGGGTATTCATGCCTGTAAATATCGTGTTGAAAATCTGATTAGAAATCTGGATTCCTTGCGAAAAATTAGCAAAAGAGTGTTCTTGAACCAACTTGATTAAACCCTAATTAAGCCTCCCAAAACATATGACAAAAAGCTTGATAATGAAGAAGGTTGATGATTATGGGTGAGAGGAAAAATATTTAGAAGTGTTCTCTGGTGAAAAACTAGAGAAAAAGTGATTATGAGAAGTCCCCCTACGGATTAACAAGGTTATATAGTGATTAGGAGTCCTAATCCTACATAAATACTAAAACCAGCTTACTTCTCACATTTTCTGGGAGGGTCGATCGATCTACCCCCAGGCATCGATCGATCGATCATGCCTAAAATCTGGTAGTTCGCCTAAAAAAATTTATAAGGGACAAAAATTGTAAAATCAATATAAAATCCATTTTTTTCTCGAAAATTCCAATTAATTAATAAAAATAGTTAATAAAAACACGGGGTGTTACATACTTCCCCACTAGAAAAGAATTTCGTCCTCGAAATTAGACGAAGCATACACATAAAAAACCTAAATCTCGCAAAAAGAAAATAAGGCTCACATATGCCTACCCGTAGAATACCACAATTAGGCGCACATTCACCTAATCTACCCAAACGTAATCCTTAACAAAAATATGATATATACATCCTACATATATAGGTATCTAAGAATGTATTATGTACCGCGATATTCCACTAGCCACGCAACTTGTCCTGCTCTGACTAAACTTGTGGCACGTAGAACCTCCCATAACTTAGATTGGTTGGTGTAGTGACCACCCCCTGCGCACCTGATGCTGCCAGTGCTGCTGGCGCCCCCAGAACGCTAGCTGCTGCTAAGACTGCAGGCCTCAGTCCTAGCTGCCCCTGAACTCCTTGCCCTTGTTGCCCCTATGTAAACTGCCCTGATTGGGCCTGTGTCGCCAGGCCTTGTTGGCCCTCCCTCTGATTACATTGAGCTGCTCGATGTCCTATTTTTACACAAGCAAAACATGCGCCCCTGATGGTTCCTGAATTCATCCCCCGATTTTGTTCACCCTGTTGACCTTGATTTGTTCTCTGCCTCTTCCAAGCTTGGTCATTGTGACCCTTATTCTAACCTCCTTGTCCATTAGACTCTTGCCTCTTGCCCAACTTCTTCTGATAATTGGCCTTCTCTTGCCACAGCAACATTACGACATCCACTACCTGAGCATAAGTATTGTATGCCGGATTCCCCAACACCATCTGCCTAATTGACCAACACAACTCCTTAATGAAACACTCCATCTTCTTTAAATCAGTGCTAACCTCTTCTAGTACAAACATAGATAAATTGGTGAACTCCTATTCATACTCGACAATCGATTTTGAACCTTGCTCCAAGTCCAAAAATTCTCTCTTCTTTGCGTTCCTAATTACATACGAAAAGTACTTATTATTGAACTTGATCAGAAACTCAGCATATCCTAACTGATCTCTCTCCTCTGATGTGGTGGCACTCTCCCACCATTGTAAAGCATCCCCTGTCAGCTTAAAAGTTGCTAACATCTGCTTCTGTACATCCGTGCAGTCCACCATCCTCAAATGCCTCTCTATATCCCTCCTCCACTGGTGAGCAATCATTGGGTCTGATCCCCCTCCAAAGGTGGGAGGATTGCCCTTAAAGAAAATGGTCCTCACCCGATCCTAAGTTGAGACGGGTGTACCCCGCTGTTGCGCCTCTAAAGTTGCCCCTCTCTCTCTCCCCATCTCCAAACCAACCGCTGTGGCCTCACGAATGATAGCCTCTAACTCCTCGGCCTCCAAAGTAATCTGACGCAGCCTCTCCTGAGCCGCGGGGCCAGAAATAGACTCCTCTCTCCTAATCTCATTTCTCCTTGTGTTCGCCATCTGAAAATATAGGAACAAAAATAACATCAGACTCGGAATGACTAAGAGTATGAATCATCAAAACGGAATCAAAGGTAAGCAACTCGGAAGCTAAAACGGACTCATAACCTACGAGACCTAAGACTATGCTCTGATACCATCTGTAACACCCCACCTAATTCTGGCATCGACCGCCACCAAAACTAAGTCGGGCGTGAGTAAATAAAATACCATTCTTAGCATGAGACAGATATGAGACATAAATAAATCTTTCCATGAGATACATAATTGAATCAAACTCAAATGCTCATAAACAACTAAGCGATAAAAGATCCATCACATGCTAACTCCAATAATGATTAAATAAAATCTGAAATAATTCCAAAATCAATCCTCTAAACAACTTTGGAACCGAATGGCCCAATAAAACTCAAAAGAAGTCTCATAATTAAATACGACTGAAAAGGAAAGTCTAACAAAACTATGCCATAAAAGAATAACTCCAATTGCACCTCCAAATGATAACTCCGATAAACTTATGCATCTTCTCCAATTGTAATCCTGAAAAAGATTAGTCAACGCATGGTTCGGATCCAAAGCCCCAAGCAAGAATACACACTACTCCCCTCAAATAGGATCCTTGAATCTAGACAATAGCATTATACGCAATAAATATCACAATAGAATATTTTAAGTTAAACGGACTACTTTAAACGCGATAAATATAAAACACTAACTACCCATAAAAATCCCATTTATAAAGGCACACCAATATAATTTTAAATTCTCAAGTCCCACGATGTTAATATAATTAAACTAACCAGCTTTTATTATAACCTCATTTTATTATGGCGGTCCTCCCGCCTTGGGTGATTTCTCCACCAAAATACACATCCCCTCGTCAAAAAGCCGGATGGCCCGTTTAAACTGTCGGTCCTCGCTAATTGACAAGGTTCCACACACGACACAACATAAAACGCCGGCTGGCCCATTTAAACTGTCATCCCTCATTGATTATGTCGGCAATATATTTTAATACCCGTCTTATTATCTTAGGTATTAGTTCTCAATTTCTCAATTCATAATTTATAAACACCCCACCCTTTAATCGATGTGAGATCCTCAAAATACCCCTTAGTCCCATACCTAAGGGTCCCCAAGTTATCAATACGTCCTAACCTATGTATAGGAGAATTTTCTAACATAAATCATAACCTAGTCTCATACCTAGACTAGCGTAACGACAATAAAGTAATAAAAATCATCCCACCCCCAACACAATAAAACCGTGGTAATTTCCCCTCACTAATCCCATTCCTAGAAGGCAATCTAAAATATAGGGAGTGCAATAATACCCAACAACCCGTCGTCACAATGATATTTAATAATACCAACAAGTCATACCAACAAGAATAATTAGTCAAGGTATAAAACTGCGCATGATAGTCCAATTCAATTAAATCTTTAATTTAATTATCACAACGTCAACAATACCCAAATAATCTCATTTAATTATTTTAAATTAAATATACCAAGTTTTCATCATATATACATCAAAAACCTAATTTTATTATTTCTACATACATGTATTACATGAGTTATACGCACCCAAAAGTCAATTATTTTAAAGCTAGGGTTTTTCTACATGCAACCTACACCAATAAAACCCAAAATCACTCATGAATCCTACGTACCCAAAGGGTTATGAAAATTATTCAGATTAAAAGATTTTATAAAAACAACCCCATAATTAGTATCCACTTTTTCTAATTAAGTTACTCATTATTATTTAAAAAACATGAAATTAAGTGTTTCGGCGACACTTAAAACGCATAAAACTAAAGGAAAAGAATAGAGTATTCATGCCTGTAAAGATCGTGTTGAAAATCTGATTAGAAATCTGGATTCCTTGCGAAAAATTAGCAAAAGAGTGTTCTTGAACCAACTTGATTAAACCCCAATTAAGCCTCCCAAAACTTGTGACAAAAAGCTTGATAATGAAGAAGGCTGATGATTATGGGTGCAAGGAAAAATATTTTGGAAGTGTTCTCTGGTGAAAAATTGGAGAAAAAATGATTATGAGAAGTCCCCCTACGGATTAACAAGGTTATATAGTGATTAGGAGTCCTAATCCTACACAAATACTAAAAACAGCTTACTGCTCACGTTTTCTGGGAGGGTCGATCGATCTACCCCCAGGCATCGATCGATCGATCATGCCTAAAATCTGACAGTTCGCCCAAAAAAATTTATAAGGGACAAAGATTATAAAATCAATATAAAATCCATTTTCACTCCGATTTTAATTCCACTTGAAGTTTTATTCTTCTAAAATCATAAACAACATATTTAGCCAATAAAAATTATTAAATTCAAAATTTTATTTTTCTCAAAAATTCCAATTAATTAATAAAAATAGTTAATAAAAACACGAGGTGTTAAAGGTGCAAGCAATGGTTGATTATGCCAACAGACAAGATGTTGTGTAGGGTCATAATATGTATCACAATTTTTTGTGAATCTTGGTTAGGATCCGATGTATCAAGACATAAGAAGACAATATTGGGTGCTCGAGATGAAGAGGGACTGTTATAACATAAAATAACACAACCAGGTGGACCTATAAAAAGGTGACACCTATCATCATACTCTGTGGGCCTAGAAACAGTAAGCAAACGTGGTTGGAAATATTACCTCACTATTCATCACGTAAGCCGACCACCCCTAAGAATATGAACAAGTAGTAATGTGAACAGACACATGTGAGACTCTCTACATTCACCATGCATATATACGTGAAGAATATCTAGCTGATAATTATAATGTATAGATGTAAATACCTAGTGTATAAAGGCATTACATATATTCATATTCTTACTACTATAAATAGCTCACTACCACTCTCGGCTCACGGCCTAAACCGTAGAGAATTCCTAAGAGGCATGTACCAAACCCTAATATATAGTCACATTGTACTAGTGGATGTAGGCACCTCATTGGGCTAAACCATATAAACCCTTGTATCTCTTTCTTTATCTCTCATCTCTCTCGAGCTTACTTTTTTCTTACTTTATCTGTCGTTATAATTATTCGTTTAAGTAGGCGAGGACTAATCCAAATCAGTAAACCAAATTTAAATACCAACAGATTGACGTCTTCTATGGTAAACGACAAGCCATTATTTATTTCCTACCCATTTCTTAGCAAACAATGATTTTTTCGCTCGCTTGCTATCAAACTTTGAAAATGGTAGACAATCCAGAGGGTAGCCATTCTGACGGAGATGCCTTTAGTTCCTCTACCCCTCCTGGTATAGAGGATCTATAAAGAATTCTGCTAAACACAACTAAGGGTCAAAAAGCAATGGAAAAGATAGTGAGACAGCTCACTCAGATGTTTGAAACCAGACTCGTAGTTGGTCCAACCACCAAAGGAGAAATGTTGACTCCAAAACCCTATGGAGACAGGCAGCCTAGGCAATAAAGGGGTAGATCTAGGTACTCTAGATCCACCAACAATAGATCTTACTACACCGGTGCGACCTCGTAAATCAGATCTATGGATTACTATAATAGATATTCACTCTCTCAGGAGAGGCCGAGTGCCCTGGACAAGCAAAGCAGGGGCTCGGCCTTTGATCATTTAGGTCCCCAATATGCTAGGGGTCATAATCACAGAGAGATCCCCGAATCACGAGATCGCTGATAATGATCTATCATATCAAGAACTAGCGTGCAAGGATCTGTGTGTGTCGAGCAAACTTCTCAGGAAGAGAGCTCAGAACAAACCCACGCTTGAACAGTTAAGACTGCTTCAATCAAAATCGATCCACAGAGCATCCCTAGAAAGGTTATATTCAGTAGTTGGAGGATCATTTGGGAGAGAGAGCCAGATCCAAAAACTCCTTACACAGGAGTTTTATGAAGGGATCACCTTTCATTCCGACGATTGTGAACTTACCCACACCTACCAAGTTCAAGGCACTTGTGGTTACTCTAAAGTATGATGGTAAAACTGACCATGTACTTCATGTGGAACAATATCAATCTACTCTCGGCATCTATTCATTCCCATGTGAGATGCGTTGCAGGGCATTCTCTAGCACCATTATTGGGTCAGTGCAGATTTGACATAATAACTTGCCTCGTGGACAGATATCCATCTTTTAACATCTCGTCAAACTTCTCATTTGTAAATTCTACTTTTGAGTCAAACTAATTAAGATGGTATCTCATTTGTTGAGTATTCTCTAGGGAACGGGAGAAACTACATACGAATATATCACTCGCTTTAACAGCAAAAAATTGGAAGTTAAGGATTACGAGGAAAAGACAATGATCATTGCACTAATGAGCATTTTATTCCCTAAGAATCTATATTATACCTTATCCAAAGATCCCCAGACCATGATTGAATTTATGGATAAATCGAGCAAAACTATGAATGCCGAGGAAGTTAGGGCTGTAAAGTAATCTCATAACTCCAAGGCCGATAGTAATAAGGGCTCCGAGAAAAAAGAACAGAAGGATAAGAAAGTTAAAAATACTAATAGGTATGAAGAATATACTCCTCGCACTGTTGGTATGCACCACATCCTGGAGGAAATTCGAGGAATCGAAGATTTAAAATGGCCCAAAAAGTTAAAATCTCCCTAAAACCAGAGAGATAAATCTAAATATTATAAATTCCAAAAGAACCATGGTCATAACACAGACAAATGTATATCCTTGAGGAATGAAATAATAAGTCTATTCCGAAGAGGTAGGCTCTCTAAATTTGTTGACAAACTGGAACCGTATCACAAGCCCCTCATAGGTTTCTCTAGAGAAAAAGTGTATCATTTGGGAACTATCAAACTAGAAGTCATAATTAGCACATTGACAATCAGCTAATCTGAGAGATTCATATCTTCGCCTTAGACAAAATTATTTGATCAACCTCCAACATTATCTTCAGTAAAGTCGAATTAAAAAATTTTAAAGTTGTGCCATCTATTATACACCAGTGCTTAAAATTCCCCACATGTTATAGGGTCAGGGTTGTTATTGGGAAACAAATTGAAGCCATGGAATGAAATTACACTTCAGCCGGCCAGAAAGAAGTGAAGAAACTCACCACCACATACCAGATTGAGACCATGGATCCTCTTAAGGAGGCTAACTTGGTCAAAGGACAAGTTGTAGAGGCGGTGGGGACTATAGTCATTGACAATGAGCTCCCAAAAAGGATAGAACAGATCGGCTAATCCATGGATCCATACCTCAAGTAGGAGTTAATAAACTTCCTCAGATAAAAGAAGAATGTGTTCTCTTGGAGCCATGAAAATATGCCAGGGATTGACTCGGGATTCATATGCCATGAACTAAAAATTGTTAAGGGTGTTAAGCCGATCAAATTGACACAATGCTTCTTCTGCCCCGAGAAGAATATGGCCATCTAGGAAGAGGTGGAAAAGATGCAAAAGGCCAGTTTCATTAAAGACGTCAAATATCCTAAATGTGGCTATGGTCGGAAAAAAGAACAACAAATAGTGCATGGGTGTTAACTTCACGGATCTCAGGAAAGCTTGCCTAAAGGACCATTCACCTTTACTAGGATTGATCAGCTAGTTGATGCTAGTTTCACGGATTCGTACTCAGGGTATAACCAATCATAATGAAACTAGAGGATAATGATAAAACCTCATTCATCACTAGCTCAGGTACCTACGGTTATAATGTTCTGCCTTTTGGGCTCAAAAATGCTGGACCAACATACCAAAGGTTAGTGAACATGGTTTTTGAAGAGCGGATTGGTAGAAATATGGAGGTATATGCAGAAGATATTCTCACCAAGAGCAAAAAAGCAGTCAACCACATCGAAGACTTAGGTCAGACGTTCGACTAGTTAAAGAAGCGCCAGATGAAGCTTCACTCTACTAAATGTGTGTTCGGCATACAGGAAGGAATGTTATTGAGATTCATAGAAAGCCAGAGAGGCATTGAGACTAATCCAGACAAAATTCAAGCACTGATAAACATGCAGTCTCCTGCAAATAAAAAGTACGTACAAATGTTAACTGAAATAGTAACCCTCAACAGGTTCGTCTCCTAAGCTACTAACAGATTCCTACCCTTTTTCAAGGTGTTAAGGAAGACTTTTTAGTGGAATGAAAAATGTGAGAATGCCTTCTTAGAGTTGAATAAATATTAAGGATCTCGACCATTACTCTCAAGATTACTCATGAGAGAGAAACTATACTTATATCTAAAAATATCTAAGTTGACAGTTTGCTCGGCACTCATACGAGTAGAGAATGGGGTGAAAAAACTAGTTTGCTACACTAGCAAGGCCTTTAGAGGAGCATAAATTCATTACCCACATCTGGAAAATCTTTCCTTAGCTCTGATGAAGTCGTATTTCCAAGACCACACTATTATGATCTACACGGACTTGCCCTTGTACTAAGCCAGTCACAAACTAGAGAAGTCAGGGAGGTTAATGGCTTGGGATATGGAGCTTGGGGAGTATGATATACACTATGAACCTCAAACATCAGTGAAAGGACAAACAGTACCAGATTTCATAGTGAAATTTACCTATGAAGAAAAACCTATCAAGTAGACTCCTACTGGATAGAGCTCAATAGTAAATCCAACCGAGAAGACTTCTTAGGATGAGAGCTCAAAAATTCAAACATCTAAGCAGAATTTTCCAAAAGATATCTCCATGGTTGGTATAACCAACCAAGAGGAAGACAGACCAGAAACATCCGCTAAGTGAGAAATTGTAGCACGCTACCTAGAGCAAAGTCAAAAGATATTCCATTACAAAAACCTGGTTTAAGGGGATTTCAGAGAAGAGCGACCTGTTTGGAAGATTTATATGAGTGAATCATCATGTACCACTAACAGCGGTGCTTGGCTGATAATTAACACCCTAGATGACATAGACTTGGAATATGCACTCAGGTTCCAGTTTAAAGCTTTCAATAATGAAGGAGAGTATGAGGCATTGATTGCGGGGTTTGAAATAGCACTTTCTCTGGGCGTCGAGCAGCACCTAGCTCACAGCGACTCCCAATTCATTATAAATCAAGTGCTGGGAGTATATGAGGTCAAAGGAAAGTTTATCAGAATTTTTAAGTTCTAGGTTGCTCTGCTTGCTTCTACTATAAGAACTGAATTAGGGAGGACCAGTCTAATAGAAGTCCTCATGCACAGAACCATTGACTGAGAAAATATCTACTTAATCACACTAGACTTGGGTCTCTCATGGATGGATCCAATCAAGGAGTATATTGAGAGAGGCATCATGTAGTCGATTTAAAGAAAACCATGAAATTGAGGTATATGGAAGCCAACTATGTTATGGAAAGAGGAATTATGTACAAGAGAGGATTTATTGTCTTAGTGCTTAGATGTATCCACTCTACTGAAGAGCAAAATTTGATTAAAAATATATATGAAAGATCTTATGGGGTCTATTCGGAAGGAAGGTCATTGGTTAAGCGAGTAGCCACACAAGGGTATTATTGGCCAAGCGTGAAAGCATATTGTGCTGCTTATGCAAGACGTTGTGATAAATGCCATAGGTTTGCTATAATTAACAGGACACCTAGAGCTGCGCTCATGCCAATCACATCCTTATGGCATTTCTTCATGTGGGGAATCGACTTGGTCGGCCCATAATTGAAGACGAAAGGAATGTTTAAATATTTAGTCATTATCATAGATTATTTCACCAAGAGGGTGGAAGGTGAGCCTCTTGTTGACATACCTTATGAAAAAATCTTCAATTTTATATGGAAGAGCATCATATGCCGATATGGTATGCCATATGCCTTTATCATGGACCATAACACACAGTTTGATAACCAGAAATTTAAAGATTATTGTATCCAGTCTAAAATTCAAAAGTTTCACTCTGCTCCTGCACACCCTTGGTGTAATGGCCAAATATAGGTGACCAACAAAACTCTGCTCGATGGGCTGAAGAAAAGGTTAGATAATGCCAAAGGAAATTGAATCAATGAGCTGCAAAGTGCGCTTTGGACCTACAGAACTACGTCGAGGATAACTACAGGAAAGACCCCATACATATTGGCATTTGGGATAGAAGCAGTGATCCCAACAAAGATTGGTCTTCCAAGTCAGAGAGTACTCATTTTTAATTCCCCCAAGAGCGACCTCATGCGAAAGTTGGACTTAGGCTTGATTGAGGAATTTAAAGAAAATGCACCACTGTGCATGGCATCATACTAGCAATGAACTTCTCGTTTATACAACAGGAGGGTCAAGCCGAGCAATCTTAAAAAGGGTAATTACATGTTAAAGAAAGTTCTCAAAAAGGAAACAAATTTGAGGCAAATTGGCATGGTCCATACCATATTTTTGTATTTGTCCGACCATGTACTTTCCGCCTAGAAACATTAGAAGGAGAACAATTCAAAAATCTATGGAATTCCGAGCACTTAAGAAAACACTATCAATAATTATTTATGTAATATTTTAGTATTTTTGTAACTCAATTTTAAACTTTCAATAAACGACACCTAGTTCATCAAAAGTTAGTTTCCTTTTCATCTTATATTTTCATTTTTTGGGGAGTGGGAGATGTATAATCTCAAACAATAAAGAAAAAATCTACTCACTAACTAACCACTTACTATTGGTCCCCAAAATTTCAAATTAAAAACTTCACATATAACTTCATCCTTTACCAGTCACAAACGAGAAATCTCAAACATAAAACTTCATGTATGATCCCTTGGTGTCAAGAACAAGAAGTTCTACCAGATCGGATTAAGAAAAATTCCTAAAATATTTAGTCGTCAATGGTAACTAATGTGAACACTTGGCCAAAACAACATGATTCGTTTGAGAGACCACAAACGCATTAGTATAACCTAAGGCATGACAACTTGTGTTCATCCGATCTAGTAACTAGTAAGGCAGATTAGTCAGCTTTACACCGACCACATAATCGTAAGACTAAATTACTAATAGGCCATAATCTTACAGTATAAAAGGTCAAGTTCTATTCAAGACAAAGTTTTTATTCGAATAATTCATTGTTTTTGCATCCTTACAAGAAAAGGTTCATCATGCATTATTATAAGGAAAGAATAAAAAACATAAACTAGTTATTCTACTAGGCGATTTCCAAGGACCTTCTCCATCCAAGCAGAAGGAACATCCAATGCGGATGGAAGAACTGTGGATATTAATTCTCCAAGTCTAAATTGACTACTAGAACTAGGCTTACCCACCAAGTGCAACGACTGACTGAGCACGTCGTCTCTATGCAGTTATTTTCTTACCAGTCTAATGGGGATTGCATCACTAGGTATCCATGTAGTGTCCATCTTAAATGGAGGATTAAGCTAGTCCAAGTGTACAGGATCATACCAATACCATAAAGTGTTTTCCATCGGCACCTTCAAGACAGTGAGAGAATTAATTCATCCCCACTCATAATCTTCTCTTTGGGTTCGTTCTAGCTACTTGCCCATATGTGCTAAAGTTTCATCATATCCGTTCATCCAGATGGTGCATGGTTGCTTATGAAAGTGATAAGTGAGACGATCAATTTTCCCATTCAGTATTTTGATGGTGGCCGATTGATTCTTTATCAAAACTGGCATGGTTAGTCAAAGTCTTTTTTATCCTCTCTTACTCAAAGATGGACGAGCAATAATAACTTTTCAAGATGATTGACCCCCCTTTGATTTTTTTTAGCCTCTCTAGCTCCTCCATCAGTTAAGTGTTCTCTTTCTTCAGAAAGCAGGCATTTTCACTCTGATCAGTGTGACCAGCCTTCTTTATGCCCTTAAGTTCATCCCTCGATATATTATTTTCTTACCCCAAGAGGTTGGTCACTTTTCGAGTGCTTTTTAACTCAGACTTCAAAACGAACTTCTTTTTGGAAAAATTCGAGTATAACTCTTGCAGTTTCTAGTTAAAGTCGTTATCACTCCGAAGAAAGGTAAATTTCTTCTTATATTAAGCTAATAAACTGGCAACTGCTTCTTTATGATCACTTTAAAGTTGAAGTATCATTTCATAATATGAGGCGTTGGTCGCCACGACTTGATGAAATAACCTATGCATATCGAGGTATGCTTCTTTAGCTTGATTGGAGATGTATAGGTTGAGCACCTCCTCCCGTTCCTCTTCGTCAAGTTCCTCATGACCTACCCCAAATAGTTGAGTACTTTTCCTAAAGAGTTTATTCTCAGCAATAGTCAGGATAACCTTTTGGAGTTAAACTTAAATGAATAGAACATTGCATAAGTATATAAAGAAAAAAGAAGGCTCGAAATGGAACAATTACTAAAAATAAAGGGCAATTTAAATTATGGGAACAATTTACAACCAAAACAATTCAAACTAAAGGAGCAAAAAAAATAGGGAAAAACTACAAAGATCCTAGCTATTTATACCTTCTCCTTATCCTGAGTAACCTTCTCCTTAGGGAGAACCACCACCACTACCAGTTTTAGGGGCACATAAGATTCATCCATTCCCTTATCATTATCCACCTCATTTTCAATATTTGGAAGCATGCTTGGGTTATGCTAAAGGAAGAGCTCAGAATCTGATGCAGTGTCGACCCTGGTAAGGGAAGCATTTTATCCTTCTTTGAAGAAGCAATCCACCTGCACAGCAGCTGTGGAGAATGTCTTATCCCATCCTAGGGTGTAGGCATCTTCTTTTCCTTCTTAGCAGTAGCCTTAAGATTTAGAATTTGGTTTTTGGCATCATCGACCACCTTCTTAGCATCTTGAGCATCCTTCTCGGCCTGTTTGGCCTTCTTCACAACATCACCGGATACCTTCTCGGCATTGGTCTTTTTGTCCTCCAACTTCTTGGCAGCATTCTCCCACTTTTTTTGGTCTCTCTCGTGGCCTTTTTTAACTACCACCATATATTCCCTCATGCCGTGGAAGGCATTCTCCACGTCCGTAGAGGACTCTCGTAGCTGGTCATCCTTCCTCAGATATTGATCATAATTAACTAAGAACTACAAAATTCGCCAGTTATAAAAGTCAACAAGTGAATAATAGGGATATATTGAGCAGAAAAAATAGTAAATAACATTTATCAAGGCCAAGTATCATATTCCAAAAACCAGGCCCTAGAAAGGATAGCTGTAGCAGCCTAATCAGTTGGAAGGTCTCTTACCCCGATCAAGCCTTGGTAAGGCTGGGATTAACTGCCACGGAAGAAGCATTTTCATGGCCCTACTTGTCCTGATCTTTCCTAGTCAGCTCCAAGGGGCAACTAGACCCTTCTTCAACGTCTTGAACTTAGGCTCTTGGGTATTCATTGTAGCATGCTCAGTAACCAAAGGGTGTTCAGAACCCTTAGCATCTGTCTTTTTCTTCTCAAAAAGAGGAGGAGATTTGGAATCGTCAAGAAGGTTGGGGATTTTTCTCTTCACCATCTTTAGATATGAAAAACAGTGATCGGCATGAGCGTAAGGTCTAGGCACTCAAAGGAGGACGATGTACCTCCAGTAAAAAACTTCCTTCGGCCAGATTAGGAGGAACTAACTCAAGTGACGAGGAAGGGGAAGTTAGATCTTCTAGTTTTATGGTGGCTAATAGAATGTCTTTGGTGGGGCTAGCAACAAAAGAGGAAATAAGTCTCTGGTATCGAAGAAAAATGGATGTTGAGTGAGGGTGATCTTCCCATATTCTTTATTGGATTAACTAGATAATTTTCAGGTCGGTAAAATTGACTTTAGATGGACTGGAGATATCCTTCTTATTCTTCTCTACAAAATATAAAGATAAAAAAAATGTTGTTAGTAATAAAATTAGCTGAAAAACCAAACATATAAAAGTACACATGACTAAACAAGTGTCGACCTATGCCTTGTCCCTCCTGAGGGCAACAAGGCCCATTGTAGTCCTCTCCCTCTAGAAGAGGGGAAAATTTCCAATCAAATACTATCAATATATGATCTCAATAATCCTTATCGAAATCAGGTAAATTTACTACCAAAGATCTATTCGAAAACATGGTCTTCAGGTAATAAATGTTGTCATTTTTGGTCTCCCAACTATAGCAATACATCAATTATTTTATCCTTGTGTGGGTTCCAAATCGCTCATCAATGCGATTAACCCACTTACTACCCGCTATGTGTTGGGAGCAACTTGGGCTACTGGGACCACATCAAAATATTGGAAAATTTGAGGAATAAATTATTAAGAGGAAAGGTCACCCCACATTCAGCAATAAATATTATAGGGATTCAATAACCCTCCTTCAATGAGAAGAGGTCACGAGGACCCGTTACGAACTTTATTTTCACCCATTTTGAAATCTTATATTTTGTCTTAAATGTCTCCAAAGAACTGTCGTCTACAACATACACCATTTAGACAAAGAAGAAAGGAAAGACAAGGAGAAAGGAGAAAGGAGTTCTTACAGTGAAACAGAACACAACAACAATTGTTCTCACAAATGGCGGAGTAAAACCTTAAGAATGAGAATGTGAGTTTGAAATTCAAGGTGAGAGAAATAGGGAAGGGAATTATTCTTCATAGGTTCTATGGCATCCCCTGAGCTATAAAATTTGAAATGATTTAGTGCACCACTACTTCTCATTTTGATGGCGCCTCAGTTCCCTAGAAATCAAAATGACCAGCCTACCCCTGGACGGTTCTTTATTTTTGTTGTTAAATACAAAATTGCCACTGACCATAAGGTGACAGACTGAAAGTTTTAAGTCTTAGTGGTCGGCAGCCAACTAGACGTCTCCAGATAGCCGAGTTACTTCTGACAAATAATACTCCATCCTTTCCGTCATGAACTCACTCTAATTAAAAATAAAGTATTGGGGGCTTTTGTTATAACCTAAAATAACATGGTCAGGTGAACCTATAAAAAGGTGACACCTGTCGTCATATTCAATGGGCCCAGAAATAGCAAAACAAACATTATCGACATCATTACCTCACTGGCTGGCATGCTAACAGACCACCACCAATAATATGAACAGGCAGTAATGTGAACAGACACATGTGAGACTCTCAACAATCACCATTCACATGCATGTGAAAAAAATCTAGATGATAATTATAATGCAAAGATGTAAATACTTAGTGTCTAAAGGTATTCCATCTGTTCATCTTCCTACTACTATAAATAGCTCACTATCTCTCTCAGCTAAGGGCAAGTGAAAATATTTTACCTAAACCCTAGAGAGTTCCTAAGAGGCATACTAAACCCTAATACATAGTGACATTGTACCCATATATGTAGGCATCTCATTGGGTTGAACCATGTAAACCTTTATGTCTCTTTCTTTGTCTCTCATCTCTCTCTAGCTTACTTATTTCTTACTTTATCTGTAGTTATAATTATTGGTTTAAGTAAGTTAAGACTAATCCAAATTAGGAGACCAAATTTAGACACTAACAGAGATGTTGCTACGTTTTTGTCCCAATGTGGATTTTGTCAGATGATGGAAGTAAGCCACTAGTGACCGTCAAGGAAGCTTTTAGCCCTACCCATTCTCGAGTGGAAGTGGGACATCATGCCAATGGATTTCACTATCGACTTGCCTTTGACGCCAAGGCATCATGATTATATTTGGATTATAGTGAACCTTTTGATGAAAATGGCATATTTATTTCTCGTTCGCATGGATTTTATAAGAGATAAGTATGCACATTTATATGTGGTGGATATGATTCGGTCGCATGCGGTGACATCATTGATCGTCTCAGACAGAGATGCGACTATCATATTTTACTTTTAGGGCAGTTTCTAGGAGGTTATGGGGACGAAGTTACACTTGAGTATATCGCACCATCCTCGAACATATGGTCAGAACAGAACAGGTGAACCAGACTTTATAGGTTATGCTTTGGGCATACGCATTGGACTTTAAGGGAAGTTGAGAGGTGCACTTACCTTTGGTTTAGTTCGCCTCAATAGTAGTTATCAAAAATCAATTGGTATGGCATTATATGAGGCTTTCTATGGGCGATCGTGTAGGATACCATTATGTTGGTTGGACGCGAACAAGAATAGCTTATTGGGGCCCGAATTCATTCAAGAAACTTCAGAGAAAATCCAGATGATTCATGACCAAATCAAGATATCATAAAGTAGACAAAAGAGTTACGCGTATTTGGATAGGGAGGAGCTGGAGTTTTAGGTTGGTGATCAGCCTCTGCTTAAGGTGTCACCTATAAAGGGAGTGATGCATTTTGGGAAGAAAGGGAAGTTGGACCCAAGGTATATTGGTTCATTTATGACCACGGATCGTGTAGGATCACTATTTTACCGTTTAACGCTCCCAGATCATTTAGCTCCAATGCATAATTCGTCTCACGTATCAATATTTTGAAAACTCTTACGGGGTAAGGCCGCATATCAGCACATAGACTTTGATGACATTCAGCTTGATGCCGATGTTTTGTATACTGTAGAGTCAACTTATATCTTAGACCGTGGGGTCCAAACTTTAAAAAATAAGGAGATGTCATTAATTTGTGTTTAGTGGGGTCACCATAGTTAGAATGATTCCACTTGGGAGAGAGAGGATACGATGAAATAGTAGTATCCATATTTATTCTCATATAGGTATGCATTATTTACTATGAATTATGAGGACGAAATTCTTTTCGTTAGAGGGGAAGAATGTAATTCCCCATTATTTTTTACAATAAAATTAACTAATCATACACATTATTAAATAAAAGGGTAACCGTTTGTATTTTGCAGAAATGAAATTTATTTGTGTGGAATTATGGTAAATTAAACTCATGCGATGAGTTTATGAAATTTATGAAAGTAAAATTATAATCTTTATTGACATTTGATTTAATTATTTAATACTAGTGAAGTGGAAATTTTAAATTACTAATAAATTAAATTAAGTGAGCCCAATTAGTTGAACTAGTTTAATGAACTTGAATATTTATATGGTTGATGGCCTTATTTAATGGACTTATGTGCATAGTTGCTTTAGATAAAAAGTATTGTGTTTAGGGAGCTTCTATTTCCAATAGGTTTACAACAATTAATTGGGTTAGAACTGGGAGGTAGAGTATCTAATTTGAACCGGATGGGATTTCTTTTAATGGCTGAAATTATTAATCAGTTAGGTTATTTTGGTCAGGTAGGTTAGGTAGTAGGTTTCAGTTGTTTTTTTATTAGGTTGCGACGCATCGGGTATTATGAGACCCCTCTTCCTTTGTCTTTTTATACCTCCCTTATTTCCTTCAAAAAGGGGTAAGCAGTCAACATTCACTTAAATTAACTCTTTCTCCCTTATTTTCTTCGAGTGTGAATATATCAAACTAAATGCAGTCAGAGCAATTACATTTCAATTGAGATAGGAGAAAACCACTGACTTGGTACGTGTGAAAGATAAAACAGTTCAGCTCATTCATATTCCCGACGAGCAAACCCTTAAATGCAATCAACCCTATTAATTAAATAGCCTTTGCCGTAGGATGTACGAAGGGTAAAAGCACTCGTGGTTTTGTGGGGTTTCTCAGTTTCAGTTATTTACCGCTAAAGATTTTGCATTGGTCTTCCCCAATTATTACCAACATGGGCATTGCTAATCATTGGCAGTATTTGCAGTCAGCCAACCACCACCACCCTATTTCCCCACTATCTCGAAAAGACCCATTTCACCGAAAAAAAAATTATTCACTTTCAGACTCATCAAAATTTTACCCTATTTATAAATCAAACCCCAAAACTCTATTTATATTTTTAAAAGAAGACCTATAAACCATTTTCGAGGGGGCTTTTAAAAGGACTTTTGCCATCAACTCAGGAACTAATTTCTAGACACGTTTTCGAGGCAAGTGACTTTATACTCTCCTCCTTTTATGTGTTTAGTCGTTAAATTCACCTAAACTAATTTTAAATGTTAAAATTTATTCGAAACCTCTAGAAATTTGGTTATTCCTAATTAAATTATGAATAGGTAAATTCAAGTAATTTTAGATACTCGATATTATTTGTTGAGCACTATTATTTAGTGAAAATTAATTATAGGTCCCCAAACATGGAAATTGATATTTATGTTTGGACCCCAATTGTAGGATTTTATGGTCGAGATTTGATAAAAATATGAGACAAACATAAAATTATAGTTGTTTAATTTAGTATATGAGACAAACTTAAATTTATAGTTATTTTATTCCAAACTTATGCATTCCTTGTATGTTTGTACTTTGTGTTTTAAAAGTAGCATTTATGACACGCATCTCCCTATTAGATGAATTTTTGTCACGAGGACCTTATTCATGCTATGTGAACCAATGTGAAAATATTATAACTAACTTGGGACACTTGATACATATATGGTCCATTATGATGTAACACCCCTGTAAGTTAATTACATGTCTCGTTTATGCGAGAACATATATAAGTACTTACTTGAGATATTGTTATTATTGGTATAAGTTTTATTATGTAGATGATAGAAGGAGTCCGGGATAATTGTTCATGGTTGGTTTGGTTATTGAATAGTGATGTTGGATTAGTTGGATTGATCGTATACAAAGACATATAATCTCTTGCAACATCTCTCATAATAAACTCTAACTAAATGTGTCTTAACAGTTACCCATTTAAATGTAACTTTATAAGGAGGGTTACTAGTTTTTATTTCACTTTGGTGAGACATCAAATGCATGGAATTTAAATAAGGGTAATTGTGACGGATCAAAACCTTAATTGACTAACATACCCTTACTTAAATGATTTGCTTCGCAAAATTTTGTATGTTATGATACCGATCCCTTAGCTCCTTATGAAATGAACTAAAATGTATAATTATTCTAAATGATATGACCCGTGGGTGGGGTAATTGGGTTCTGGGTAGATTGCTCAGAGTGAATAATGACATGTTAAATGAATATGTAATATGGCAATGAATGGGTGAGAACCATGGAGGTACACCTTAATTTGTGATATGTAAATTTCTGGCCATCCAAATACAAGGTGGCGTCAGGGCATGAAATGTGATGTTTAATATTTATTCTGATATGTGAATTCCCGACCCTGCAAACATCAGGTGGCATCAGGACATGAAACGTGATGTTTACAATTTAATATTATGTGTTATTTCGATGTTGTGTAACGGACGATCGAGATTTATGAGATTAAATATTGAGAATAAGTATATATTAAATAAATTAGATAGTTCTAATACATTGTGGGACTACGTTTGATGGGGTGGGTCGCTAATTAAATTATTAAACTATGACTTTATCATCTATGCATATAACTACTTTGAGTTGCGTGGCTAAGTTACTTGTTAAGGTTTTGACCCTTATCTTTACGTGGAAATCAGGTGCGAAGGGTAGACGTTTAGTATAGCTTCCTTGTTCCAGCGTACATTGTTATTCATCTCTCTCATATAGGATATCAGTTTCAGAGACATTGTGGGACTCTATTTTATTTAGACATTATTTTTATTTTTCACTCTTAGATGATTTTGGAGACACTTTAGTTTGCATGATTGAGACTTAATTGGCTTGTATTATTTAGAGATTCTTAGGGATTGTATTGAGAAGTTAATGTTGAGATGTTATTATATCTCTTTAATGATTATGGGTTTACATTAAGGATATTCATATCGCTTTCATATTATTTATGTTATTATTTCGTTTGATCTATCCATGCTGAGAATGATATTTGATTGTTTTAAATATTTCATATAACTTTATATTTAGACTTGATCAACCTAAATGTTTAATTACACTAGATATTACAGTACACTTTTAACACCCAAAATCATTTTACAAGCTAGGGCGTTTAAACGTGTGGTTCATTTTATGGGTTTCTTCAAGTCTAGATATAAGAGATACTTCATTTATAAAGAAAAAAACTTTTGAGTGCTTCAAGGGAAACATTTATTGATTGGTTAATCAATATATCAAAAATGTTGAGATTCTCATAGATGTTACAGAGATTTCTGGCTCGCCATGAATTGGTGGGAAAATGATGATATGGAGTTAGTGAGAAAAGAGTGCAAGATTCTTATACCCTCTGTATGTCTTTACCAAGTTCTTAGTAAGAATGTTTCATTGGCCCGAGGTTTTTTCAGTTAATGGATTTTCCTTATACACTAAGTGTTATGTGTTGATTTATATTTTTCGCATGATCTATAGTTCAAATGTTTACTTAATATTAAAGTTTGACTTGTTTTAAATTATTCATAAGGTTTGTCACATGGACCTTTAGCATGTGCTCTTTATTTCGGCATGATTAAAATTTAATTTTAATTTTAATTGGAAATGTAAGAACAATTTTTCTAGGATTGTTCATAGCATAGCTTTAGGCTAATTTTGGTGTATCCTATTACAAATCGTCATGCACCGTCAGTACGAACCGAACTCAAGCATCTCCAAGTTTGAAGACTTACCGACATCGCGATAAGGTATAAACTAATTTAGAGTTTGAATTAATTTATGATATTGTATTTTGGGATGTTTATTGTTTATTAAAAGAGAATAGGGATTTTTATTTTCGAAAAGAAAAAATATTTTTTAAGGTTTACTATAGGCGGAGTTTTATATTTCATTGGGATCATTCAAATGAAATCTCACTGTCATTCGAACAACATAGTAAGGTCATTCGAACGACAAAGTAAGGTCGTTCGAAGTGTGTGTTAAACTTACATCAAACGAGGCTTACTGTTTTAGTTTTTCTTACATCGTTAGAAGCAAGAGAAACTCTTGTTCGAATGAGATCTATATCTAATTAGAACGACTGCCTCATATAGTTTGAACGACGCCCAGCCTTAAATTTTGTATAAATACCTTTTTCGTGTTCAAAATGTTTAAGACTTTTACCATATTCGTTTCTGCTTAACTTTTGTGAAACTTCTTCATGTTTTAGTGTTCCAAAATACTATTTAATTCATAACAAAACATCCTTGAATATTGTTCTTATGAATTTGTTTAAAATACTATAATATTTTTTGTACTTTCATACCTTTGTGGAGAGGGCATCTCCATAACTGACTTGTGATACCGGCGGGGATTCACTGTTGAAGACGATGGTTGAGGCTGGTGGAGGGCTGCGGTCTTGTGATTATTGCGAGGATCATAGTTATTGTACATTAGAGATTTGCGAAGATTAGCGCTTTATGCTTGTGGCGGTTATGAAGTAGTTTGTAAGTCGACTATCTTATTGATTTCTAAGTGAATAAAGGTTTTTACACGAAAGGAATTTTTTCCTGAAACTTGGCCTTTGTTGAATGCTTGGATAATGTATCTGTTTTATCATATAGATGCATGTTTAGGATAAAAAGATAAAGTCTGTTTAAAATTGGCTTCCGCATTTATAAATTGGCATTGCAATTTATGTTTATTACCACCCTTGGATTATTTTGATCTCACAAATCGGTATCAGAGTTGGTTGCACTAACTTATTGTGTAGACCATGTTTAGTGCATATTGGGTGGTTATTTGTTCTCTCTCTTGGCTTGTTCTTTTGGTCTCTCGATGGATTCTCATTTAAATTTGAAGTTTGCCGAAAGAATTGAAATTCTTGAAAAAGAAAATTCTCGTTTTAAAAATGTTTTGGAACTTTTGCAAACTGTTTAAAATCAAAGAGATATCGTTCGTGAGAAGTTTGCTGCCTTGGACCTTGACTTTATAATTTTAAAAGTGTCCAAGAAGAAGACTGATGATAGAGTTCGATTTTAGGATAAAGAATTAAAGGATCTAAAAAATTCTAGGGTTTGTGTTTGTGCCAAAGAGGATAAAAATAATCTTATTGGTGATTATAAGGCACGTGAGAAGACTCTTAGGGATAAGTTTGCTTTCATTGAGGGGGGGCGATATAACCTTCTTGGAATGATTAAAAATATGAAGGAGTCCCTAAAAATGGAAGAGTCTAATTCTTTGCTTGAGTCTAAAATTTTTATGTTAAAAGATGATTTAAAATACCCAAGTAGTGATGGTAATGGCTCACATATTTCTAATTCTTTGAGATTTAAAGCCGAGACATTTGTTTGTTTTACTGGTTCAATCGCATCCAAGGACGTTAGAAAAGGCAAACCCATAGGTAGCATTCCTCCCTTTTACATATGTTCACATTGTGGTAGGAAAGGTCACCTTAGGCGTTTTTGTTTTGATCTTGGAAGAGATCCTAGGAAGTTGAAGTTTAGTGTCCTGTTGGTTCCCAAGACCCTTATTCGTCGTTTCACATCTATTTGGGTTAGGAAATCCTTTATAGAGGAACTAAATGGTAGACTAGTTGATTCTCACATACTTGCACATGATTCTTCTCTTGCTATATCTTATGGATGATTACTTGCATGATTTTATTTATCATACTCTAGTTGTGCTTAATGTTATACATTTACTAGTGTTATGAAATGTGTATCTTTTGTATTGTATTTTTATTTTATTTAGTCATATTTGAAAAATACCAAAGATTTTGTTTTGATAAAAAAAAATTGAAAAATACAAAAAGATTTTTTACACATTTGGTTTGGCATATTGGTGTGTTTATACCCAATTCACTATGTAATTTCCATGTATCTAGGACATTTGGTCATGACTTTAAAACTTAGATTGATCTTAACCATAATTATAGAGTTGTTTTGAACTTGATTTGCTTTACGGATTCGACTTTGTTTATACCTCTACGCACACATGCACGAGCTTATTGGATTTTAACTTCGTGATGTATATTTGAGCATGGTGAGATATCCTCCTATTAATTTTGTCATTTACATATTTATATGACTATGGTGGAGTTGTTCATGTAAGAACCATTTCTCATGAGAGTTTATTGATTATTGAAAAAATATGAGTGTACGGAGGAAAGGGCCACAAGAGACAATTGAACTCATCGTGAAAGTTGTCGTTTGAAAAGAACTAAAGAAAAAATTAAGCCAATAAAAAGAGAAAATTTGCCAAAAGGGGGCCAAAATAGTTTAGTTTGTTTGATCATTCAAAATAAATCACTTCAAAAGATAATAAAAGAAAATAATGAATATTTATATTTTGAGGGAGTTTAGTTGAAGATCAACGGGTTTGCACAATGATACCTAGTTATGCTTATATTGTCATGACGCTATTGATTTGTAGAATCATCAGTATTTTAGGCTTCTGTGCATTGTGCTTCTTTTGTTCATTACGTTCAACTTTATTTGTCACTCAAGGCTCAAGCTTAGTTTGATTAAGTTTTGCGGTCAATTAGAACTTCTTGGACATATTTGAATCTTTGGGTTGCAACTAATTTCTGTCTAGTTCACAGCCATTGATTCCATCCCACATGTTTGGACACATTGATACTATGCTAATGTGTAAAGCCTTATGTACTTTTCGTCATATTTTGTGGTCATTTATACCTATATATGTGTACCGAATTTTCTTTAATTTATTTTGCATATATTATATATGGTAATGTATGTTATTTTTGTAAGTTTTACATTTTATTGAAAAATTGAAAAAAAAAATCAAAAATAGTTGGTTGTGTTTTCCTTTAAGATGATCATTACACATGCTTGATTTATATCTTTTTATGATGATATCTTATCTTCTACGTGATACTTCGTATTTCTTGCCTATAATTCTACTTCTTTATCTATTTCGAACAAAAACAAAGGGGGAGTGCAAATTAAAATGAGTTTGAATTATGGGGGAGAATTTATTTATGAGTTTTATTTATTTTAAAATTGATGCATCACGAGGGTATATGTTTTTGCCTCATATGTGTAGGTACTTAAACTGGAATTCAAGACACGCAGATGAAGACAAATGTTTGGGAAGAAGAAGAGGTTTGAAGATAAAGAGTCTCATGCCATTTCGTTTAGGGGTTAGGAAGGGTGTTAGTATTTTTGTCATAGGATATTTTTTATTTTAATTTGGAGTTCGGTAATATTTGTTTGTTTTGTACAGGAATAGCCAAAGGGGGAGATTTGTAAGAACAATTTTTCTAGGATTATTCATACCACGGCTTTAGGCTAAGTTTTGCCTATCCCGTTACACAACGTCATATCCAAGTTTGAAGACTTCCCGATATCCCGAAAAGGTATAAAGCAATTTATATAGTTTGAATTCATTTATAAAATTATATTTTGGGATGTTTATTTTTTATTAAAAATGAATGGGGACTTTTATTTTCGAAAAGAAAAAGTACTTTTTAAGGTTTACTGTAGGTGGAGTTTTGTATTTCATTGAGATCATTCAAACGACATCTCACTATCATTTGAATGACATAGTAAGGTCATTCGAAGTATGTGTTCAAATGTACATCAAACAAGGCTTACTGTTTTAGTTTTTGTTATGTTGTTAGACGCGAGAGAAACTCTCGTTCGAACGAGATCAATATCTAGTTAGAACAACTACTTCATTTCGTTTGAATGATGCGCCGCCTTGAATTTCATATAAATACCTGTTTCGTGTTCAGAACGTTTAAGACTTTTGCCAGATTCATTTCTGCTTAACTTTTGTGAAAGTTCTTCTTGTTTTAGTGTTCCAAAACACTGTTTAATTCACAACAAAACAACTTTAAATATTGTTCTTGTGCATTCGTTTAAAATCCTAGAAAGTTTTGTATACTTTCATATACCTTTGTGGAGAGGGCATATCCATGGCTAACTTGTTATGCCTGCGGGCATTCACTACTGAAGACAAAGGTTGAGGCTGTCAGAAAACTGCGGTCTTGTGATTCTTGTGAGGATCATAGTTGTTGTTCATTAGAGATTTGCGAATATTAGCGCTTTATGCTTGTGGCGGTAATCAAGTAGTTTGTAAGTCAACTATCTTGTAGATTTGTAAGTGAATAAAGGTTTTTACCCAAAAGGGTTTTTTTCCTTAAACTTGGCCTTTGTGGGATGGTTGGATGATTTATTTGTTTTATAACATAGATACATGTTTAGGATAAAAAGATAAAATCTATTTAAAATTGGTTTTCGTATTTATAAATTGGTGTTGCAATTTTTGTCTGTTACCACCCTTAGATTATTTTGATCTCACGGGAAAGTCTCTATCTTGGTACACAAAATACACTCTCACCTAGTATCAGAGCTAGTCCTCTTTTTTCTTACGTTTAATCCGCTAAAGGAAGATCGTGTTTTTTTAATAAAGAATAATGTTATGTTTAGTGGCATGGATATTTTTGAATATTCATATCCATGTTCAAACATATTCAGAAATTCAGATAACGCTATGCCAAATTAAAAAATGATTGTCAATTACCAACCTCGAGTTATGAGAGTTTTTTAAAGGTTGACATTTTGTCTTTTTTCCATTATTCTACCAATGAACCTGTGAGAATGAAGATTTTGATTCATAACTTTTATTTGGTAAACTTTGTGCAGAAAACGTTAAACATAAAAAAATTGTTGAAAGTCTCCTTGAAATTACAAATGGCTGGAAAAATCACTTCTTCAAAATTAAAAAAGTTGCAGTTTGAGCAATGAGAAATCTCAAAGATCAACTTTAAAGAGAATCTTTTTTATATAGAAATAGAGCAATGATTTGTTTGAGAGATTTACGTGTTTTTCAAACCGAGTTAGAAGAATGTAAAAAATATAATAATTCTTTAAATGATTAGGCCATCTCTACTAAAATGGATATTCTCTCTAATAAAAGTTTGACGGTTGATTTGGAAGATCGATCAAAGAATGTTGGGTAAATATATTTATCTTAGACACAATCTTCTAATTACAAAAGTGGTATCGGGTACAACAAATTTTAAAATGAATATAATGAAACACCCAAAACCACATTTGTTAAATATTCTTATGAGACTCAATCTCCTAAAAAGTCTCTTCCACAACATGAGATGAAGAAAATTATGCACCATCCTAAAGAAAAAGTCTAACACATTGCACACATTTTGCGATAAGAATAGACATCTGAAGGAATTTTATTATAAGCTTTGAAAAACAACCAAGTTAACCAAGAAACTCTATGTTTCCAATGTTGACGAGGTTTCTTTGTCATAAAGTGATTTAAAACCCCTTTTTAAAAAATTGAGAACTATTTTGTCTAATGTTGAAAAGATTTCAACAAATTGAAAATGTTAAACAAAATTAAAAAAAAAATGGGTAATCATGTCAAGACCAAGCATGGTGAAAAATATTTTGGGAGAAAAAATACATAAGTTAAATATCTTGTCATTCACACAACATTAGTTAAACATGATGCTTCAGAATTTTACTTTGATAGTGGGTATTCTAAACAGATCACCGGTGGTGGTTGATTGTTTTCTTCTTCTTCTTTTTCTGTTAATCGTTTTCACCATGTCCAGGCAATTTAGAAAGTACGATATGACCTTATAAAATAATTTTGAGGCATTTCATGTTAAATATATCATTCCCAACAATGTTGACATAAGGACCTCGCCTAAAGAAGAAGATATATATAATATTAACAGCATGGTTGTTTTTCTTACTGTTCAAAAAACTGAAGGGGGATTCACTTACCTCTTCACCCATTATTGATGAAAATACTATCTTTTTATGCAGTACTTCAAATCCAAGCAAATAGAATTTTCTTTCATATTCTAATGGGCCTAATGACCATTAACTAGATTTGTGGGACCAATCTGGGTTTAAATTAAACTAGGTATTGTTATGACCAAAGGACTTCTCCTGGGCCTGACACTTACCATTTCCAAGCCATAGATAAGTCTCATAATATTATGACTTGGCTGGCCAGAGCACAAAAAGACGACAACGATGATGTCTTCGTGTTTTGTGGGTTACTATATGGGGAAGGCTACACAGGTGTTCCTTAGTCTGCCAGTCTAGATCTCATGATAGGGTGAATTTCACCCAGTCCCCTTCAATTATTTCCAAATTTATGGGTCACTCCCCTCAAGAAAAATACCCAAAAAACTTACCCCCTTAACTATTTGTTCGTTGCAATTAACATCAGAAATTGGGTTCCCTCCATTTTTTTTCAAAAATTAACTCAAATACTCCCCACCCAATTTAAAAAAGCCAAACTAAAAAAAATAAACAAGCCCACCAACAAAACTCTTCCCAAAACCCAAATTTTTGCCCGCCCTTCTTCCTAAAACCCAAAATCCCACCCCCCAACACCATCACTACCACCAGACCTCCACACCACCACAAAACTACACAACACACCACAAAAACAAATAAACCCACCTCGACAACAAACCCACCTCCATAAATTGTGATATTTTTGTTCAAATCTCAACAGAAATATTAATTATATTTGATAGAATTGGTTGACATCCTAAACCATTCCCTGTAACTGGCACCTTTATGGTACAATCGGTCATTTTGTAATATCTAACTCCATATATAAATGATGTTAGTTGATGACGTCAGATGTATTAGAGTTCATGAGTTCATGGATAGTAGAGAAAGAAGTCTGGTGGGAGATGGGTTTAGATTGCTAACGGGATAATGATGTTGGAGGTGAGAACGGATGATGACAGATGAGATGAGGCTCACCGGAGAGTTTTCGAGTTGAGATTTTTGGTTGGTTTAAGTAGGTTGGGTTGATTCGATTTGATTTTATGGACCATCTTTGAGTTTAAGACTTTGAAGGTGAGAGACAACATATGCTAGTTTAGTTTAGGGTTTTGGGAGGTTTTGAGTAGTGTTAATGGCCTTTGGGTTTGGGTGGTGTTGAAGGATTTTGGGTAGGGGTTGGGGTGAGGTGTAAATGGTGGTGCCATGAAGATGGTGGTGGGGTTAATATGGTAATGGTGAGGTGAAGATGGTGGTGGGGTGGAGATGGTGGGATAAGGTTCCAAAGGTATAGGGGGGTTAAAATTTGAAATAGGTTTTAATTTAAAAACGGGTTTGGAATTTTTGGGGGGGATTACATTATTCCAATGGTATTGTTGTCCATTTACACTCAAAATAGGTGGGAACCTGATTTCTGGTAATAATTAGAACAAATTGATAGTTAAGGGAGTGAGTCTGTTGGGGGGGGGGGTCGACTCGTAAACCCGAAATAGTTAAGGGGGTTGGGTGCAATTTACCCTTTAATTTATGTTACTAGTCGTCCTCTTATTTATGTGTAATTCCTAATTGTAAAAGAAATCCAATATATTGTGAGGTTAATTTTCACGATTTGCAAATTGTTTGGAATAAGTGAACTCCCACCGGCATTCACCCCCCATTGGAGTGTTACCCACCTTTTTCTTGGATATGAAGTGACAGTTGGATCGGTCAAGAAATTCACCATCATTCTAGAAGTTTATGTGGTCGACTACTCAGTGGTCGGCATTTATTTGATCCCCACAACCACCCATGTACCAGTTGAAGCACTAAAGGTTGTCCACCAAGGTGAATCTTTATCTTCCATTTACATTATTTCAACTGATTCCTGCAAAGATCAGTAGGAGGAGGAAGAACAAAGTGACAAGGAGGAGGACAAAGAGAAAAGGAGGAAGATTCCTTCATTGACGGTCTTGACCTTTTGTTCTCCTATGAAAAGGCTACCTCCAGTCGACTTTGGGAGGAGGCTGAGGAAGAAGGGAATCTACAGATAGAGGATTCATATTTCCCATTCATCCCCGATAACCTAGAAGATATGGCCAACTTCCATTGTCAAATAGTTGATCTTGACTCCGTCCGTGGTAACCAGAAAAAATAGGGTGGTCAGGCCACTCAATGGGCAACTAGGACGAAGAAAATGGTGATCTCCCTTCGTGAGAAAGAGGCCTTTGAGAGAGAGAGAGAAGTCGAACAGGCCAAGAAAACAAGGATGGAGAACTCTGATCCACACACTCCAGATCTCCCCACACACCCCCACACCCCTGCGCACGCATCCACACACACGTGCAAAATGTTAAATGTTTAGTGGTCATTAATAAATAATAATAGAGTCGCCAGGCGACACCACCGTCGTCCATGTTTAGGGTTCACCCCTGGGTGATCACTTTTATAAAGGACAAGAAGGCCTTAACGAATGTTGACTCAACAAATCGTGACCTTGAGTTTGGGTATTTGGTCGATCAGTCTACCATGTTACCATTTGACATGGAAGCCTTGAGGACACTCTCCATGGAGCGCCTTCACAAGAAAGGGCTCCTCCATAGTGTTCTGGTAAGATTATTTATTTACAAACTTTATAATTTCTAAATTGTTAGTACCGTGCTAACAATTGCACTTTTTCCTTATTCTTTGCAAGCTATGTAGGAGGTGGCCACCAGGACTGACTACTTGGTGAGGAGGAATGACGTTCTTCTTGATAATAACAATGTCTTGAAGAAAAATATGATTGAAAAGAATAAGGAGGTGATCGACCTTTTTTCCCAAGATGAATGAAGAAATCGTTTTAAAGGATAAGGTAGAGGAGGAAGTTGAACGGGCAAAGCTGGAGTTTAGGAGGGTTAACACCGACCTCACTATCCTCAGGTGATATTACTGTCGAAATAATTTGCAAAAGCTAATTTTGCAAAGGATGAATGGGTTCTCGAGGCAAAAATGGAGTCCGTCCAGAAAAAGGCCTATAATAAAGGCTTTGAAGGGCAGTAAAAGAGGTTGCTTAGAAACTGGACTTCCATGATTATGTTGCCTTCAATCGTGGTTAGATTGCTAGTCTCCAAAAGGGTAATTTACCTGAGGTAGATCTAATATACACCGGGTATCCCCCCTAGAAAACATGTCATAAGGGAAGGTAAAACTTCCTTAGCCGCTCCTTCTGAGGCCGATCAAATTGTTATTGATCCTGTTCCACCGGTTGATGCAATTGTCAAAGAACAAAATGCCAATATTAACCAACGGGGTGCTTCATAAGTAAGGTAGGGGGAGGTCTCCCCTAACTATTTTTTGTGAATTCTACTGTAGTTCATTTGGCCATTTTTGTAGGCCTTGATCCATTCTTCCCATATTAATGAAAGTGTAATATTGTCTTCCATTATTATCTATTTTCTTATTCAATTTGAGTTTTAGTTTCCACGTCTGAGATAAAAAAAAAAAAATCTTGGCGAAATTATAGTTCATGGTCAATTCCGCAACCTTGTCGAAATTATAGTTCATTGCTAAATGTAGGTGATAAAATTATTTCTAAACTACCCATTCTTATGTGGATTTTTTGCCTATTCTAGGCCGACCAGTCCAACTCGGGATACACCACCAATTTCAAGTTGGTTTAATACCAAAAGTAGGCGAATAATTTACTTCTAAGTTGTACCACCCAATTCTTCGGTGTGTATGAGCCTATTCTAGGTCGACCCGTCCAACTAGAATTGTACCACCATTTTCAAGTGGATTTAATAATGAAGACAAATATTAGAGGCAAAATCATAAAGAAAGGACCTTTATTAACATGAATCACTTTATTGAAACATTTGCAAAAGATAAATTATCAACTTAATGGTAAATTTTCCACTAAGGTTCATGGCATTCCATGACCAAAGTACTATTGCATCATCTAACGACCTTGCCAATTCACTGTCAGATTTTCGTTGGAGGGATTAATCATCGCAGTTAAGAGCTTCTTAAATATTAGGTCGCGACTTGAAATTCCTTGAACTTTTTATCATAGTATTTGGCGAGCTCATATTGATATATTGCAAGGTGTGTGAGAGATTTCTCTCTTTGCTCTTATACTAAATCAAGCTTGGGATCCAATCGGTTGTCATTACAACCATACTCCTATATTTATGTCCTCTGAGTAAGGATGTTGATTTCCAACAGGATAACTACTTCCATGTCGTACGTTAAGGAATGTGGGTTTAGTTTTATAGGCCTAAAGGACGGATGGGATCTCATCCACCCATCTTCCTTTTGCACTATCCACTCTCCATTTGACCCTAACGAGCAAGGTCTTGTTTATGGTATCGATTTATTTCTTGCATTGTGGGAAGACCATCTTAATCTCATATTTTGTTCAAAGTCTCTGAAGGTGTCATTATCGAATTGGGTCCCATTGTTGGTCACCAAAGATTTGGGGTATCTACATCTAGCGATAATTTTCCTCTAAATGTGGCGTTTAACTCTCTAATGTGAGTTAACGATTCTTCCTCCACTCACTTGGTAAAGTAGTCGGTGGCAATTATTAAGTACTTTATATTGCGCGGTGTTGTTAGTAAAGGTACCACGATATCCATGTTACATTGAGTAAATGGCCATGGGCTTGTAAGAGGATTGCGATCATCGACAGGCCAACAGAACATTGAGTAAAAAGGGTGGAAGAGAACTCTTAGAACTTGTCTCGTTTATAAATGAACTGAATTTCGTAATTCTACATGAAAGGCCAACAGTAACCTTGGGAGATTTTTGTGTAGGTGAGTGATTTTCCAATCGCATGAGCACCGTAACTTCTTTCGTGCATCTCATTAAGGAACCCTTCCATGTGGTCCAGATGAACACATCTGAGCAAAGGGACCGTGAATAATCGTCGATAAAGTTTTCCTTCAGAGTTAAGGCAAAACCTTATCGGCTGGATCTTCAGTTTGTGGGCCTCCTCATCGTCTGGTGGAAAATCCACGCTTTTTAAGTATGTCATGATTTAATCCATTCAAGATGGGAATGGCTGAATTTGTATGATTTTTATGAATTTCTCTAGATCATCAATGCTTGGTCGGTCAATATATTCCAATGAAATCGTTCTCTTTAGATAGGTGTCAATGGTATAAGCTATTTAAGGCATCAGTGTGATTGTTGTTATTTCTCGGTAGTAGTTCCACTGTAAAAATCTGAAATCCTTCAATAATCCTTTTGATTTATCCCCATAAGCGATCATTCTAGGATTCCTGGCGTCGTACTCCCGATTGAGTTGATTAGCGATCAAACAAAAGTCGTAGTATACTACTATGTATTTGGCTCCCATGTTTATCCATCTTTATAAGCCATGAATCATGGCTTCATATTCGGCCTCATTATTGGATACCTTAAATCCAAGGTGAACTTCTTTCTCGATGAGACATTATTGAGAGTGACGAGGATGACTGTAACGCCCCATAATTTTGAATCGATAATAATTAAATTTAATTCGGAATTCAAAAATATAAAAAAAAAATGGATTTAATAATTTTTTAGCAATTTTAAATGTTGGACTTTATTTATGGAAAATAGGATTTTAATCAGAATTGAAATCAGGGGAGAAATCGGGTTTTATTTGCATATATACATTTTTGGGGCGACCTGAGCACCTTTCTAGGACCGAATTGATTCGGCCTTATGGGAGAATCAATTCGCTTGGGATAGTGTTGACAAGTTTGTTTGCTTTTGATTAGAGTTTGAGTTAATTAAAACTCTTAACCTTTTCTAATATAAAAACAACTCGGGTTAAACCTTTCTAAACACTCTTTCACCATCTCTTGGACCATAAGTCCCTCATATCTTTACCACCTATCATCTATAAACTCTAGCCCCATTTAAAATCAAGATTTAACCTAAGTTTTTGAAGGCTCAAACCCTATTTTCTCAAGGTCGTTCAAGAACGAGTCTTTATTGATTTTTCGAGAGGAACGCAACCATCCAATCAGAATTTTCAACCGACTTTTCTACAAGCATGAATGCTTCTATTTTCTCTTTAGTATTATGCGTTTCAAATATCGCTTAAACATTAAATTACATTTTTTTCTTAAATTAAACTAGAAACCTTAATTAAGGAAAGTGAAATCTATATTGGGACTTTTTTTATGAAAAATCTTTATATGAATTAAGACTTATAACCCTTGTGTGCCTAGGGTAGAGGATGGATCTTCGTTAATGGATGTAGATTTGCATGTAGAAAATCATAGTAGTTTTATTATATTGAAAGGGAGTTGTGAAATCACTTAAAATTATGTAAGTGTGATAAAAGGAAAATCTTGTTGTGTGCACCATAAACTTGAATGATGTTGAAATTATATTAGTTCCATAAAATAAGTTGTTAATTACAAAAATTGATTGAACGGATGGAATTAGATTTATTTGTGATGTTATGAGAAATTGGTAGAATTGTTGATAAAATGTCTCATGCGGCTTATTGTTTAAATTATATTTGACACTGCGGGAACGACGAGGTTTTGGGGTAGTTATGCTCTCACCTTAATTTTAGGATTACTTGCTAGGTATGGTACTATTAAGTATGTCTTAGTTGTGGTCAACACTTTCTAGGTATAAACTAGTTAGTTTAGATTTCTACGGATGAGATGTTTCGGGGAGGTACTGATTTTTGTGTCGTTTCGTTGATCTGATAGTCAAGGGGCAAGACTATGAGGAAATTAATGATGGATATTCATCATATATAATAGGGTGGACGTACTTGTTTTTTGGAGACCTATAAGTATGGTACTAGGGGTAGGTTTGAGGATTTATGCTCTATAAGAGGGTGGGGCTGATATAAATAATGAGAACTTGAGAAAATTGAGAATTAATGCCTAAGATAATAAACGGGTACTAAAACTGAATTTGCAGCGCGATTAATCAACTGGCTATAACGACGTGGGGGTGTGTGGCATCACAAGTATGTGCAGGGCTGATAGAATACGGGCCGACTGACTATAGTGACATGTCGTGCGTGGAACCTCACGAGTATGTGCAACTCTGGCAGAAATCGGGTTAACTGACTATAGTGAGGGGAATGGGTGAAATGTGTTGAACTTTAAGCGTGACAAGAATGTGTGTAGGACCGATAAGGGGTCGATTGGCCATAATGGTATCGCGTGAATACAAATAATTGAATAATTAAATTAAGTAAGGATAAAGATGATTTTAAAATTATAGTGCTAATGGAATAATTGGACTTTCATTTTAGGGTGGATGAGTTATATGGGTAGATAGTTGCAATTTACTTTTACTCTCATATTATATATATATCGATTAATATAAAATACTTTATTGTGATGTTTATCATGTATAATGCTACTATCTGGCTTCACAAACCCTAATTGGGAAGAGTGCCTAATATTCATGTGGTGGACTCTGACCCATTGCGTTGACTAACATTTCAGGTATAGTGCTGAAGTAACTGCATAAGAGTGATTGGAGGTATTTTTGGAGATGAAACTGGAGTTTGGTTTTAGATTCCTTAGTAGTTTAGGATTTCTTTCTACTCTGTCACTTTTATTATGAGACTTTTATTCATGGATTTAGTTGGCCAATCGGTTCCACAATTGTCTATGGTTTTTCATCACTCAGATATTCGCAGTTAGATTATTTCATTTGAGTTTATATTTATTTGGAGTTGGATTTATTTTGTAGATTAGCATGATGATGGATTTAATATTGCATGAATGGTCATATATATTTAATCAATTTGATTATTATCTTGTGGGAAAAATTTTATATATCTTATATATATATATATATCACATGTTAAGAATGATAACTTATCTAGTGACCCTCGGCATATTTTAACGGTGGTGGTTGGCCACATCGCTTGCCAGAATGGGCGGGGTATTACAAATGGTATCAGAGCATAGTCTTAGGTCTCATAGGTTGTGAGTTCATTTTAGCTTTCGCGTTGCTTATATTTGAGTCCTTTTGATGATTTGTATGCTTAGTTATTTCGAACTTGATATTGTTTTGTTCCTATCATTTTCGATGGCAAACACTAGGAGAGCTGGAGATAGGAGAGAAGGTTCAGTTTCTGGTTTCGTTGTTCAGAATAGGCCAATGCAGATTGCTTTGGATGCCTAAGAGTTAGCGAATATTGTACATGAGACCACGGTGGCCGATTTTGAGGTCGGGAGACAGAGGTGGGTAACTCTAGAGGCACAGTAGCAGGGTACACCCGCTTCAGTTTGGGATAGGGTGAGATCCAATTTTCATAAGGGCAATCCTCACACCTTCGTAGGGGGGTCTGACCCTAAGGTTTCTCACCAATGAAGCAGAGACATGGAGAGACACTTGAGGGTGGTGGATTGTAATGATGTGCAGAAGAAGATGTTGGCTACGTTCAAGATTACTGGGGATGCATTACACTGATAGGAGAGTGTCATTACATCGGAAAATAGGGATCGCCTGAACTATGGAGATTTTCTGGTAAAGTTTAATAGCAAGTATTTTAGTACTCAATTAACAGAAGAAGATGGAGTTTATGGACTTAAATTAGGGTTCGAAATCAGTTGCTAGCTATGAGCAGGAATTCATAAATATGTCGATGTTTATACCAGAGGAGGTAAATACAGAGGCGAAGAAGATGGAGTACATCATTAAGGGTTTGTCTTAGTCTATTAAGTAAATAGTGTTGGGGAATCCTACATACACTACTTACACCCAGGTGGTGGATGTCTCACTGTTGTTGTGGCAAGAGAAAGTGAACTTTCAAAAGAAGTTAGAAAAGAGACAGGAGTCAAATGGTCAAGGGGGAGAGAACAAGGGTAGAAATGACCATCCCTGGAAGAGACAGCGAGAAGGATAGGAGCAACAGGCCTTTCAGCAAGGCAATGGTGTCCCGCAGGGCCCTTAGGGACAGGGGCAAGGACAACCAGGTGAGCAAGCGCCAAATAGTCAGTATGGGCATTTTAGGGGCGCATGTTTCAGTTGTGAGGAAGTAGGGCACCGAGCTTATTGGTGTTCGAGAGCACAGGAACAGTAGGGTCAAGGCTCACAGGGCTAGTAGGGCCTCCACCACCGACAGTTCCAGGCATACAGGGAGCGCTTGCAGCACCAGCAATAACCGCAATGGGTAGGGGTTATATGCTTCAGACTCGGGAGCCTCAGGCAGGGCAGGCACCACAGGAGCCAAGACGTCGCTAGTGGAGTATCACGATACGTATTATTTTCTTAAGTACTTATATATATATATATATATATATATATATATAGGTAGCGTATATATTGTATTTTAATCATGGGGGAGGTGCGTGTGATATTGGGCGTATGGGCGCCCAATCATGGCATCCTTGGGTAGGCATATATAGGCTTTATTCTATTTGCACGATTTATGTCTACCGTTTGACGCTTCGTCAAATTTCGAGGGTGAAATTCCTATGTTAGTAGGAAAGTATGTAACACCCCGTAATTTTGAACCGATAATAATTAAATTTAATTCAAAATTTGGAAGAAATAAAAAAATTTGGATTTAATTATTTTTTAGCAATTTAAAATGTTGGACTTTATTTATGGAAAATATGATTTTAATCGGAATTTAAATCGAGGGAGAAATAGGGTTTTTATTTGTATATATAAATTTTTGGGGCGACCTAGGTACCTTTCAGGACTAAATCGATTCGTCCTTAGGGGCGAATCGATTCGTCCAAAACAGTGTCGGCAGGTTTGCTTTTTATTATAGTTTGAGTTAATTAAAATTCTTAACCTTTTCTAATATAAAAATAACTCGGGGTTAGACTTTTTTAAACACTCTTTCACCAACTCTTAAACCAAAAGTCTCTCATATCTTTACCACCTCTCATCTACAAACCTTAGCGCCATTTAAAATCAATATATAACCCAATTTTTGAAGGCTTAAACTTTATTTTCTCAAGAACGAGTCTTTATTGATTTTTCGAGAGGAACGCAACCATCCAACCAAAATTTTCAACCAACATTTCTACAGGCATGAATACTTCTATTCTTTCTTTTTAGTATTGTGTGTTTTAAATATTGCCTAAACATTAAATTACATATTTTCTTAAAATAAACTAGAAACCTTAATTAGGGAAAGTGAAATCTATATTGGGTTTGTTTTTATGAAAAATCTTAATATGAATTAAGACTTACAACCCTTGTGTGCTTAGGGATGGATCTCCGTTAACGGATCTAGATTTGCATGAAGAAAATCATAATAGTTTTATTAAATTGAAAGGGACTTGTGAAATCAAACAAACTAATGTAAGTGTGATAAAGGGGAAATATTATTGTGTGCACCATAAACTTGCATGATGTTGAAATTATATTAGCTGCATAAAATAAGTTGTTAATTACGAAAACTTATTGAACGGATGGAATTAGATTTATTTTTTATCTTATGAGAAATTGGTATAATTGTTGATAAAATGTCTCATGCGACTTATTATTTTATTATACTTGACATCGCGGGAACAATGAGATTTTTGGATAGTTATGCTCTCACCTTAATTTTAAGAGTACTTGCTAAGTATGGGACTAGTAAGTATGTCTTAGTTGTGTTTAACACTTTCTAGGTATGGGACTAGTTAGTGTAGATTCGTATGCATGAGATGTTTCGGGGTGGGACTGATTTTTATGTCGTTCAGCTAATTTGATAGTCTAGGCGCGAGACTAGGAGAAAATTAATGATAGAGATTCATCATATATAATAGGCTAGGACGTACTTGTGTTTTGGAGACCTCTAGGTATGGGAGAAGGAGTAGGTTTGAGGATTTATGCTCTATAATATGGTAGGGCTAATATAAGTAATAAAAACTTGAGAAAATTGAGAATTAATGCCTAAGATAATAAATGGGTATTAAAACTGAATTTACGGTGCGAGTATGTGCAGGGCTGACATAATACCGATTGACTAGTTATAGCGACGTGGGTGTGTGTGGCATCATGATTATGTACTAGGCTGACAGAATACGGGTCGACGGGTTATAGTGACATGTCGTGCATAGAACCTCACAAGTATGTGCAGAGCTGACAGAAATCGAGTTGATTGGCTATAGTACTGGGAATGGGTGTGATATGTCAAACTTTAAGCATACCAAGAGTGTGTGCACGACTGATGAGGGGTCATCTGGACATAATGGTGTCGCATGAACAAAATTAATTGAATAATTAAATTAAGTAAGGATAAGAGATTTTCAAATTATAGTGCAAATAGAATAATTGGACTTACACTTTAGGTTGGATGAGTTATATGGGTATATAGTTGAAGTTTACTTTTACTATCATGTTTATGTATATCTTGTTTAATCTAAAATACTCTATTGTGATGTTTATCATGTATAATGGTATTGTCTGGATTCAAGGACACTAATTGGGAAGAGTAGCTAGTATTCATGCGGTGGACTCTGGCCTATTGCATTGACTAACATTTCAGGTATAGCGTTCGAGTAGCTGCATAGGAGTGGTTGGAGATATTTTTAGGGATGCATCTGGAGTTTTATTTTAAATGCTTTAGTAGTTTAGGATTGCTTGCTATTCCGTCGCTATTATTATGGGATTTTTATTTATGGATTTGGTGGGTCAATCGGTTCCACAATTGTTTATGATTTTTCAGTCAGTTATTCGCAGTTAGATTATTTCATTTCAGTTTATATTTATTTGGAGTTGGATTTATTTTGGAGATCAGCATGGTGATGGATTTAATACTGCATGAATGGTTATATTTATTTGATCTATTTGATTATTATCCTATGGGAAAAATTATATGTCTCGTATACCTTTCACTTGCTAAGAATGATAACTTATTTAGTGACTCTCGACGTAGTTTTGTGGCGGCGGCTGACCACCTAGCTTACCAGAATGTGCAGGGTGTTACAATGATCTTGATGTCGGTCCTTCATTTTCTAGATGCACCGTCCATGAACAGTTTCCACCCTTGCGACTGGTTCCCCTAATTGACATCAAGCATCTCCAAAATTAGAACAGGTTGTATTTCTTTTGTTTTTGATGGCGTAGTAGAGAACTCTTCAATTAAATCGGCAAAATTATGTCCCTATCAATTTGTCTTAATTCACACTTGATATCAAACTGTGCAATCTCCAGTGATTATTTCGTCATTTTGTTAGACAAGTCAGCCTTCCTGAGCACTTCCTTGAGAGTATAATACGTTAGGTTAACTATCGTGGAGACATCAAAATAATATTTCAGCATTCTTGCAAAGGTTACTACTTCTTAGACCAATTTCTCAATAGGTATATATCTTTTTTCCCCTCGAGGAAAGTATGGATGACATAGTAAATTAGCAATTTATCTCCGTCTTGTAGTTGTACCAGCGCCCCCATGGCTGCATGTTTGGATACGTCTAGGTATAAGTTAAGATTCTCACCACTAATAGATGTCGACATCAAGGGAGGAGATCTCAAGTAGTGTCGAATACATTCATCATCGGGTCGCACTCCTCCATCCACATTATTGTACCTGCCTTCGTCAAAGCTTGGAAGAATGGTCGGCATTTGTTAGATGATTGGGATATAAACTAATTAATAATGGATAACATCTCGATCAGGAATTGTACATCTCTGATAGTGGTTGGCTTCTTGATATCCTACAAAGACTAGATTTGATCTGGTTTTTCTTTCATCCCCTTTTATGTTACCAAGTAGACGAGGAAATTACCAGAGCTAACCTTGAAGACGCACTTGGGGGCGTTTAGATTCATCTTGTATTCCCTGAGGATCTTGAAGGTATTGGTCATATATTTGATATGATTGGTCGCCTACTTGCTTTTGACGAGCATATCAACAATAGAGACCTCCATATCTGTTCCAATTTGCCTCTTGAACATCTTGGTGACCAGGTGCTGATAAGTTGCCCTAACATTTTTTAGGAAAAAGGAGTGACTTTGTTGTAGGAAATCCCCAAAGTCGTGATGAATGAAATTGTGACACCACGCCTAATTAAATACCGGGTGATCAGTCCCTTATTAAATTAAATCAGGATTTACAAATTGGTTCATTCTTAGCATCACTGTCAAAACCAAATTAATTACTAATCACCTATTAGTTAATTAAAATGGTGCCAAATTTTATCTTTCATTATACAAAAACAACATGTGGAACTAATATATAAATAAACACCAACATAAGATAGTCTAAACATCTCAAGAATATAAATGAATAAAGTATTGCCAAATAAACCATCGGCTAAAACCAAACCAAGTAAAACTCCAATAATGAAAACAAATACTATCTGAATTGAATCTGAATAAGTAACGAAGGACAACATGTCCATACTAAAAAACTGAGATCCTACACTAGATCAAAATAAATAATGGAAGCACCTAAGAAAAATCCTGCAATATCCACCTGTGTCGCTGCTCCGTCTCCCTGTAACAGAATATCAAGTCTAGCACCCATGTGGTTAGACACCTAAAAGGTTTTGAAAATATTTTGATAGCAAGAGTTAGTACTCAAAATATTTTGAAAATATTTAGCAAGCATTTATTACAATAAAATTCAGTTATTGATTACACATGATCACGTACACTCTCTCTTGAGTTATCCTCACCTCTCATCTAAAGTGCAAGCCTAACGTTCTATACTTAGCCCACCTATTTATACTACCTGAGCTAACTAGACTAAAGTATCCCACTGCACTCATCCACACCACTAAGTTCCCATACCGCCCATACAATACATAATTTTATTAACACTACTCATATTTTAATTATTTACCGAGTCACAATCCACATATGTTATCTTTCCATATTTAATTAAGCCTCACTACTCAATTTATTCCTTAGATGTCCACTGTCTAACACTAAATCTTTAATTAAGTTTCTTCACTTAATTTACCTTTAGATGTGTACACGTCATATAAATTTTCTACTATCCCTCCTAAGCGGATTATTCATAAGGTATATATTTCACTCACATTATATACTATAAGTGTTATTGGTTCGGCTAATCATCGATCCCAATTATCCTACCATTTACATTGGTCCAGATGTCCCTCGACCCCAATTGTAAATGTTATACAAATGTATATTGGTCTGGTTACTTCATCAACCCCAATATAATATCTAGATTTGGTCCGGATAATCATCAACCCCAAATTTGAGCATAATGTATTGGTCCGGATAATCATCGATCCCAATACTATGAAATACTTTAAGCATTCACACCGCCTAAGTATTTATAATAATAGGTATTCACTCCACCTATAAGTAATTTAGTAGGTATACACATGACCCAAACATTTAGACTAGTACGTAGTATATTTATCTTTAATACTTACCGCACATTTTATTTTACGACTTATCGCACGATCGTATTCATGAGCATTCATATTGTAATACCCCTTACTTTTGAGTAACTATTTCTATATAAATTTCCATGTGGGTTAGTTATATAAAATAAAGGAAATTGAAGTAAATATTAATTAAAGTAATTTAACAGTTAATATTTATGAGTATTGCATAATTACCATTTCACGAATGTAAATAGTGTAATATTATTGTTATGTTAAGTCGTCGGGCTTTAAAACGATGGTTATGATTTATATTCCATTCGAGTTATTATTAGATTATTAATATGAAGTTGGAATATAAATTAATTAACTATGTCCCGGACGTCAGTTTGGAGGGCACGGTTAGTCCGGGAATGGTTGAGATAGTCAAAATAAGTGTCAGGGTTGTTTTGGGTTTCGGGGGTACTTTTATCTAGTTATGACTTAAATATGATGTTACGAGTCATTTTAAGTGTGTAGTAGCATTTAATGTTGGACTTAATGTATTTGAGTTATATTTAGGTATTTAAGTCTTGCAAGAGCATTTATACCTCATTTGTGTATTTCCAAACCTAGAGAGAAGTGAGAGCTTGAGAGAAAGAAGAGAAAGAGAAGAGATTGTCCATTTGAGCTTGGAATCGTTGCTATGAAGAAGAATTCGAGACTCCAACAACAAGGCAAGTTTTTAAACTTGCATATGTATGATTGTGTTGAATAATTTGTATTTAGGGTTAGTGTTCTTGAGTTTAACCCATTTAGGGATTTATGATTATTTATGGTATAGGTCTTTAGGTTGATGATAGAAATATGATTCTTGGGTTTAATACTAGTTAGTTATTACGTATGGATAATTTATGAATGTTGTTGGTTGAAGAGGAAAGGAAAGGAGAGGAGTTAGAGGTTAGGTTTTGTAGAAAAATGGGGGATGGACGAAATATATGGTACGACCGGCCGACCGCGGTCAGGAAGTCAGTCGACTGGGCCAACGGAAAAAATCCTGATTGGCTCGCAAGGCAATATCCAAATACGCGGTCAACCGAGGGTCAGGGGGCAGTCGACCGGTACTCTTATTCTAGCCCAAGAATGGAATTTTCTTTCTACTTTTTCTTTTGGGATGGTTTAGGATGTATTAAGAAGTAATATGACCTCATATAAGGGGAGTGGTACTATAGGATAGTAAGGGAGTGTCCGGGCTTATTTCGAGGACTATTTATAAGGGTATAATGTCTCATTTCATCTAGTAAACGAAAGTAGGACTAGTGTAGAGTCGGGTAGAGTGTGTTGGACCTTCGGGGGATAGTATGATAACAAATATCTCTTGTAGCCAATTTGGTATGTGCATATGGTTTCGGAACTTAGGATCGTATGATTGGTATATTTTGTGACTGGCACATTTACACATACCTCTCTAAATTCTATCATAAGGGAAGTACGCGATAGAGGTGAATCCCCTAGCTAATCATGCAGGGCGAGTATAGTCCTCAGTCCATGGCACCGGTTGTTACATTGTATGATTGTATTGTTCGAAGTGAGGTAATTTCGGGTATGGTTATGACTCACTATCGAAGGTATATGGCCGCTTCCCACGTATTATGGTTTAGGATGCCCAGGTGGTCTTGGTTATAAGCCCTGGAAGATGATAGTATTCAGGGGTGCATCCAGTGGGGTGACTCCCGGAAGGATGATCTTAGAACCGTTATTTTTATGATTGTAACTGTTCTCACTGAGATGGTATTTCACCCAATTGATTAATAGATTTAAGATAACTGTGAATCAACTTTATTTGCCCATCACTACACCAAAATGCTCATTTAGTAACACACTTTTTTTTGTATTACTAGCACTCTTGTACCATTACTATTTATCACAATACATTAGTGTTACTAATTTTAGCCAAGTGTTAGTGGTATTAGTTAATAATTTAAAAGTAATTTTTTTCTTGAAAAAAGGTTAATTTTTCCTCCACCAAACCAAAACAATGTCCCGACTCTCTTCGAACCAAAGCGGGAAAGCTCTTCTCAAAACATTGCGTGCCAAAGAGGGAAAGCTCCAAATTCGTTCGTGCAAATCCCAAATCGAAAAGCTCCAAATCGGTTCATACATACCCATAGAGATATTGCCCGAAACATACCCATAGAAAATCGTCCCTTATTAATTTCTCCAAATCCCAAATCGGTAGTTGCTCTTCTCCAAATCGGTAGCTGCTCTTCTCCAAATCGATTCTTCTCTAAATTTTTCTCCACGTAACCCTAACCGGATCCAGGTAACCCTAAGTGACATATATATATATATAAACATACTTGTTTTGGATTTGATAAGTTAGTTTTTTTTTCAAACTGTTTGATTTTATTTATGTTTTTTCTTATATCTGATGTTATGAGTGTGTATGTATATGTTATGAGAATATGTTATGAGTGTGTATGTATATCTAATGTTATGAGTGTGTATGTATATGTTGATTTATTTTATGAGCAATGATATTTAATAAGAAACAATCTAAGCAAAAAAATTTGATTTTCCAAATAAACACACATTTATTTTATTTAACATTACAATTATTTTATGAGTAGTCTAGGAGTGGACAAAATATAGATAGACCCACTTAAATGTTAAATAAAATGTTTTATTTAACATCTTAGTGTAATATCATTACATTAGTCATTGAATGTTGTAGTAGGTGAGTGAATTAAAAATGGAATGGCCATAGTCAGTGTTGATTGTGTGCGATGTGGGATGGTGAGGGCGTCAGGCATACGAGTAGAAAATAATGTGTAAGCATGTCTTATAAAGACTGGTTGAAGCTAAAACACATATAGTTCTTTTATTTTCCCCTCGTGTTTGTCGGTTACGAAGTATTTGTCTGCAGTCTTGGGTCCCGTACTAAATTTACATTCTTTATTTTTTTTACTATATATACAAGCTGAGAGGTCATTATTCCGTTTGATGTACCTGCATTTGTTATATCTGCTACAAATATTTTAGTGTTCTTGATTTTTGAAGTAATGGTTAATATATGCCATTATTCTGTAAATTGGTCCCCTCTGGTTTTGGGGAGGAAATAAAAAATTACTTAGATAATCTCCTATCCCTCCGTTTTGAATGATAAACCTATTTTAAGAACACGAATCTTGGCTAGTCTTGATTTCAAAAGTTTTTTGTGAAACGGTTTATGATTGTTTATTGCAAATTATCTGTTTTTCCATTCAATGTCCATTGTATTTTTCTAAAACACAATTGTCCATGCACTAATGCTTTTGAGTTATTTTGTGTTCATGTAGAGGGAAGACTTGCGTAGAGACTTATTTTAGGATTATTACTAACATTACTATACTGTTACTATACCTTTACTTATTTTGAGTTACCAGTGCTACTATATCATTTCGATAAAGTGTATCATGTAAGTCCAAAGGTGCACACTATCCTTTTATATAAAATAATGATATTTTTTTGGTAGTGCAGAATGTCCCAAACATTAAACAAAGGATGGATGACTGAGAGGAACAGAATAAGTGAGGTATACATAAATGGAGTAACATTTTTCCTTAATTTTGCAGTTGCAAACAATAGACATCATCTCTCGACATTTCCATGTCCGTGTGTTAAGTGTCGAAATAAGAAGCGGTTCAGTGCGTCAGATATCAGGAGTCATTTGATTCGGCATGGTATAGATTCAACATATACTACATGGATTTTACACGATGAAATAAGATCCTCGAACTCCCCGAATCCCGTTATAGAACCTATTGATTATTAAGAACATGTTGAAAATGATGAGAGCATTGAGAATGAAAGGCTTCGAGACTTAGTTGATATGTGCTATGAAGTGCACGAACAACATTGTGGAGAACCTGACCAGGCAAAAAAATCACATGTTAATAATGAGAAGTATCAAGAGTACAATAGATTAGTGACTGAGAAATTGTACCCTTCATGTGATGGTCCTGAGACTGCTCTCTCTTCAATTGTGGAATGGTCGGGAAATAGCGTTACGGATCTTTTTTCAATTGTAAAAAGGTGGCTTCTGAAAGAAAACACTTTACCAAAAAAGTAACCTCAAATGAAGAGAATGATGACAGACTTAGGAATGAAAGCAAACTACATTCATGCATGTGACAATAACTGTATTTTGTACTGGAAAGAGAATGAAGACTTAGAAGAATGTCCTCAGTGTGGGACACCAAGATATTTAGTGACCACAAGGAAAGGAAAAAGGGTATGCAAAGAACCGATGAAAGTATTAAGACATTTCCCTTTGATTCCAAGGCTAAGGAGATTATACACTATACCTTGGATAGCGCATGAAATGACGTGGCACCATCGAGCAACAACTTCACGGAATAATCAAAGACATCCTTGTGATTCAGCTCAGTGGAGAGTGTTAAAAAATAGATGGCCTAATTTTGCTAAAGAAGGGCGCAATGTTTGGCTTGCCATATCTACAGATGGGTTCAATCCCCATGGTATACAATCTAGTAGCTATAGTTGTGGGCCAGTTGTGGTTGCACCTTATAATGTGGGTCCATCTTTGTGATTGAAGCGTGAGTTTCAAATATTGTCTTTGTTGATTCCTGGGCCCAAGGCACCGGGTCAAGACATTGATGTTTTTCTTCAGTCATTGGTAGATGATTTGAAGCAATTATGGGAAGGAGTTACAGATTTTGACATGCACAAAATGGAACAATTTACATTGAGAGCTATGTTGATGTGAGGGATTCATGATTTCCCCGCATATGGAAACTTATCTGGATGTATAACACATGGCTACAAAGCATGTCCTATTTGTGGTGATGAAACACCATTACTTCGGTTCGTTAACAGCAAGAAAATAGTTTACACAAACTATAGTATGTTTCTTGATGGAGATCACCCATTTAGGAGTGGTAAAGGTTTGGGACTTAAATCACAAGAACTTATATCTCCCCCGGTTCGAATTAATGGAGATGCACGTCTGGAAAAGTTGAGCAAAATCAAGTATGTACCTGGAAAAGCCTCAAAAGTTCCTTCTAAGAAGTGTAGGTCTGATAATGCGAATGGAAGTGACATTGATGTGGATAAAAGCGACAATGTTGAAGTTTAAGAATCATGGTATAAAAAATCCATTTTTTTTTACTTGGAATACTGGAGACATCATCAAGTTCGACATGTCCTTGATGTGATGCACACTGAGAAGAACGTTGTAGAGCATTTAATAAACACAATTCTTGGTGCTAATAAAACAAAGGATACTGAAAATGGCCGATTGGATATGAAGGACCTGGGTATGCGCAGCGGGAAATGGCTTAAAGTTGATGAGCGCACGGGGAAAAAGATAAAACCAATGGCACCATTTATCTTGGATAAAGAGGAAAATAGACAATTCTGCTAAATTTTGAAAAACTTAAAGGTTCCTACCATTTTTTCGTCTAACTTGAGCAATATTGTAAGTCTTAGTCCCCCATCTCTGCAGTCATTGAAGTCCCACAACTATCATATCATAATGGAACAGTTGTTACCCATATTGCTCCAACATGCCTTCCCAAAACATAGAGATTTGAGAAGAGCAGTCCAATAATTAAGTTTATTTTTTAACATGTTGTGCTCCAAGATCCTCATTTGACAATATATCCAAAGAGCCAAACGTATTGTTGTTGAAGCATTCTGCGTGTTGGAGAAATATTTTCCACTAGCGTTTTTTGATATTAGCATTCACCTCACTGTGCATCTAGCAGATGAAGCCTTGGTTTGCGGACCAACAAACACTCATTGGATGTATCCGTTCGAAAGGCTATTTTTTTATTTTAATAAAATAAAATATGCACAATTCAGGTTAACATTGGTTGTTATTAATTTTTACTGATTTATACAAACAGGACGATGAAATATTTCAAATGTATACCTAGTAATAAGCGGTATGTTGAGGGTTCCATTACAGAGTCCTATGTCGTAGCCGAATCTGTTAGATATTGCATGGAATACATGCCAAATTCGTTAGATGGAAATCATAAACGCTCACGTGAAGCCTTTTTAGAGGAGGATGGAGAGTTCTATGATGAAGGGCCTTTGCTTAGTGATAAGACTATAACATTAGGATCAATAAAATTCCAACAAATACGTCGATGGATGTTATTTGGACTTAATGTCGATGGACTTCAGGATTACTATAGGTTAGAGTTATTTCTTATATTGTCAATTAAAATTTAATGAATATCTTGATTAATAATCACTTATATCAAATGACATATTGTAGTGAGTATGAAGCATCATTAAAACCGTGTCTCGTGCGAAAGGGAAAATGATAGAAGTGGAGAAACAAACTTTTTTTATTCCTTGGTTATCAGACAAGATGATTATATATATACTAATATTTTAATGCCTTTTTTGCATAACCTCTTGAGATAAAAACATATATTGATGTAATTATGATTTGTTTTCATGGGACACAGTTGGTGAAATCAGGAGAGACAAAGACAAAAGAAATATTGTGGCGATTAGTTCAAGGACCGCAATTCAAGGCTAAAACATACAAAAAGTATCGTGTAAATGGTTTTGTATTCTCTCCTAAGTATCATGACGATACGGTTGTTACACAGGATAGTGGTGTTTGTTTGAAGGCATGGATGCAATTTTGAGATAGAAAAAGTGATAAGAACCTCACAAATACTTGGACAATGTGGTATGGAGTCATCAAACAAATAATTGAGTTAGACTATACCGCATTTAAGGAGGTGGTCTTTTATTGTGATTGGGTGAGGGTGGAGGATAAGACTAATGGATGTAAGCTTTGTTCAGACTCCAATTTAGTGATGGTAAATTTTGACAAGTTTAAGAGCGTTGACAATGAGTTTGATGAGCCTGTTATTCTCACATCCGAGGCTAATCAAGTATTTTATTCTAAAGATCTTAAAAATCCAAATTAGTGGGTGGTTATACATTCACCGAGGAGATTAACGAGTCAAGAGAACGATTTAGAGATCCTAACATGCTTCCAGTCTATTCTTGAAGACCAACCACATTTAGAAAGTTTGCTGAAGCGCTACGATTCTGTTTAGTTTATTTATAATTTCCTCTCAAAAATTATTTATTTTGTCCCGTTGATAATATAATATTTTGTCGGTTGTATGAAGCCACAAGTAGTTTTTTCATATTCATTTCTAAAACTGTTTATTTTGAATTTTAGTTTACATGCATGGTTGTATGAATCTTGGTTATGAATTTGGTCTCAAGAGTCGATTTTGATAGTTGGTTGTATGGATCTTGATATGAGTTTAGTTTTAACAGTTGGTTGTATGAATCTTGGTACGAATCTAGTTCTAACAATTGGTTTAATGTATGTTGGTTATAAAATTACTTTTAACAGTTGTTAAACCAACTGTTCATATCAATTTGATTTTAGCTTGTTAAACCATTTTATAAAATGTACACTGAACATTTATGAAATGTCTGACTTTGACACATAAGTGGTTTTTAAAATGTCTAAACAGTTGGGATGAACAGTTGGCTTTTAATGATTTTGAACAGTCGGTTTTTAAAATGTCTGAACATTTACAAAATATGTAAACCAAAATGGTTTTTAAAATGGTTGAAAATTTATAGTTGATTTTGAACAGTTGGATTTTTCCATTTCAGGGATCCCAAGATTCCTATTTTCTGAGGCCCAAGAATACTACTCATAAAACATCAATTGACAGAAAGAGATAGACATTTTCTTACAACACACTTGTAGCCCAACCATAGAACCTATACATAAGAAGATACCACTCTATGATGTTCATAGAATCAAATTAATTCCACTCACCATCTAAATTTTAAAAGTCCCCTTCAACATTATAGTTCTAGTTTTCAGTAATTATCCAGAGTTACTAATGTAAAACCAAATGAAGTATTATTTCCAGCTTTCTCAACAGGAGAAAAGGGACAGTGACCTATATGAGAAAGATATGTATAGTTCTAAATTTGGTCCAACATATATTTCTTAATCATAAATTAGAAGGCTGTATATCTACGTTTATTTGTTAATCACAAATATGTGCCTCATAGAATACTCACTTTTGGTATAGTTTGTAAGATATTCACTTTCAACCTCACTTTGGTCAGTGTTCTTTGTTTTGGCAGCATTGTTTTGTACATTATGGCTTCTAGTGCTGAAGGGGGTTCGAAGCAACCATCATTAGAAAATGAGATGCAACAAACATTTGTTCCTCTACAAGAAGAATTATCCGATGGAGATTCGAACCAACCATCTTCAAGTGAGAGTAAAAAGAAGCAAGCAGAAAATGAAAAAAAGGCTAAACAATTAGAATGTATGACCCTGAATGGTAAAATGATGATCACCGTTCTAGTTGATAGGAGTGTAGTTGGTCCGTGGAGTGGAAAGTGGAGTACTTGTGTCAGTGATTTTGTTAGATCTTATATCCCAATTAATTATGAAGATTGGAGAGTTGTGCCAAAAACTATATAGATGACGTTTTGAATGATTTAATGGTAATATCTTTATTTTAAAGATAAAAACGACTTAGCCATTGATTATATGATATTTATCATTTTATTATTTATTAATGTTAATTGCAGGGGCAATTTGAGCTCGATGTCAAACCGGAGGTGGCTCGCATATTGATGGAGAAGAGGTTCCCACAAAAATTTAGGACACACAAAAATAATATTAGATGTCTTTTATCTACCGCTGGAATTATATCGAAAGGTGTTGACCCTGATATATGGAGATCGTTTTGTGAAAATGAGAGTAAAGCAACAAAAAAGACACAAAATATTAAAAATGCCAAGAGTCGGACCAAATTAGAACATGCCCATACACTTGGGCGACGCGCCTATGCTGCGGTGGAATATGAAATGGTATGTATCATAAGAACTATAAATTATTATCATCACTATTGTTTATAACATGTGGTATTTAAATTGCTAACATGTGCCAATTAAATTATAGGTTGAAGCAAACCCAGAACAAGAAGTAAAGCGAGTAGATGTATGGTTTGTGGGACACGAGGACAAAAATGGGAATGTCTTGGAAAGTGCTAAGATTTACTATGTGAGTATTTACATGAGAAGTAAAAGTTTTTTAATGTATATTTCATTGTTTTTATTAATGATTTTTTCTTATTTAGATCTATAACTATGTTGTGATAGGATAAACTCAAGGATGTGGTTGAAAAAAGGAAGAGTGAGAGTGGAGAGGGTAGTAGCAAGAGCCAATGTTTAGAAAATGATGAGGTGACAGAAGTTTTTGGAGAGGAGAAAAAGGGTAGAGTTCGTGCAGTTTGCCCCCTCGTTTCTAAGAGGCAGCTGATGCATTTAGGGGTGGCAAAGGCAAAACTCAAACAAAGAAAGAAGTTAAATGATAGTGTGGATGCATTGAAGAAAAATATCATTGATTCTATGAATCAAAAATTGAATGAAAATAACACAGAGATTCAATCTATGAAGGTATATTTGTATGTTATATAATTTTATTTGATCAACATATCTATTTATTTATAAAAGTCTTACTGTTGTTTGATCTTGTTTGTCAAGGATGCTATACAAAGTTTGGTTCAGGCCTTTAATGTTCAAAATCAAAATGGTTCACAACTGACACCAAAAAATGAGCATGCGTCTAATACAAGTCGTTCGCAGATAAATCTTTCTAAAAATCTAGATAATGTTTTTAGATCAGCTCCTCGTCCTTCCCCCTCCGTCAACCCCAATGTCATCATGCTTGATAGGTACAATGAAGAATTGGAAAAGGGGTATGTCGTGACGGATGCGACAAAGGATATATGTTACGGGAGGTGAGTTGGAGTTGGAGAAAAGAAAATATATGTGGAGGAAGTTATGAAGCCCAATGCTAGGTTGGATTCTCCTTAAGGTGGCAATGACACTTTCGCTGATTTAGTCTTGGGAGGATATTTGATTTGGATGGATTGTTGGCTTAAATATGTTTAGTTTATGAGTTAAGACCATGATTTTATTTTTGTATTGGATTTAATTTGTCATGCTTTTGATTTGGACTTGATTTGTAGTATGATTTTGTTATGGTATTTGCACTGAATTTATACTATGATTTGGACTTGATTTGGACTGAATTTGTACGATGATTTTGTTATGGACTCTGTTTAAGTTATCTATACTTGGATTATGTATTGTAAAAACTTTCTAACTCCGCCAATGCCAATATTTTATATGAGCATTGTCGATCCCAAGCCCGGATAAAGAAGCAGGGAAAACATGATTTTTTAGAATCAGAGAATTGGTCTAAATAATATTCACATGGAACTTCTTTTACATGGAACTTATGTTATTATTAATAGAAGGCTTCTAATACATGGAACTTCTTTTATACAGATCTGCAAGAGGTAGTGAGAAGAAAAAGTGAGTTGCTACAACTTTAATGATGTTTCATGAAGTTTATCGAAAAGAGTAGTTATCGAGAAGTTCATTTAGCTTGTACGTCTTTGTTTAATCGGAGTTTGGGATTTTTGATACTAAGTTTTTGTTTAGTTTGTTGCTCCAACCTAATGGTCTGCTGCATCTACATTTGAAAATTTGTGATATTTTTCTCCTAAACTGATAGAACAAACGGACAGGCAGAGTTGTGAAGCTTGATCTTAGAAGCGAAGGCGATTGTGCGTTGATGGGAGGAAGTGTTGCAGGTTCTTATGGGTTATCGTGCTTGGGCGGTCAGATAAGTATTTCTTTGCTTGAATTGAAATATTTGAATTACTTGGACCTAAGCATGAATGATTTCCAAGGTATCCCAATACCAAAATTCATGGGCTCGCTCAAGAATTTGAGATACCTCAATCTTTCTCACACATCTTTTGCTGGAATGGTTCCACCCCATCTTGGAAGCCTATCAAACTTGCATTATCTTGATTTCTCAACGTATGTCCTTTATGTTTCAAATCGGTTTCAAAATCTGCCAAGGAATCTCCAAAATCTGCCTATAACGCCTCCAAAATCTACCCAAAAGTCTTCCAGTTTGGCTTCGAAGAAAGGCACTGCCGATGGTGATGAAGCCTCTGTCTCAACTCCAAAATCCAAGACTAAGAAACAAAAGCTTGCAAAGGAAAGTGAGAAAGATGAGCATTCATCTCCCAAAGAGAAATCTTCGGGCAAGAAAAAGTCAAGCAAGTCTTCCACAAAGGTTTCTGCGAAGGATCAATGTAAAAACTTTACTGTTTGTTTATTTGGGACAATGGGATACTTGCTTGCATCCTTTACGTCGCTGAAAAAATTGTGAGAGAATTATTGGTTTTTCCCTCTTACAATTATAGTATTTTATTTATAGCTTGTGGCTAATGGAGTTCTTGATTTCTTATTGATCTTTTGTTTTGTTAGAGATTTGAGTGGTAACCGCATTCACGATTCAATTCTGTATCAGCTACCGCCAAACCTTACAGGCCTGTAATGTTTAAATGTTTTTATGAGATTTTTTTCTTTGTTTAGAAGCCCTTTGATTTAACTGATCAATGCCATTGCTTATTTGTGTCCCACGCAGGAATCTTGCAAATAACAACTTAAGTGGGAATCTTCCTTACTCGATTGCTAACATGGCTTCTTTAAGTTATCTGTGAGTGGCAAACCATGAATGCTATTAATACTTGTCAAAGCATATTTATATGCATTCTTTAGTTTTACAAAATTTAATTATTTAGTGAGTTGCTTAACCCTGTAGTTCATGATTTCAGAAACACTAGCCATAATTCGCTCTCCCAATCAATTGTAGAGATATTTACTAATCTTACTTCCCTCGCAACCTTGTAAGATATCTGACGCTAATATGAAATACATGTTTATTTTCATGTTGTTACTTTTGATGTCTTTGTTCTCCCCAGATAATTTCGGAATGTGTAATGTTGGATCACTGAAATATCATAGTGTGTCAATTGATCATCATTCATATTGTGTTTTATATCTCTGATTTTTCTTGAGTTTATGAACTTAGGTCGTCACTAGGTTGGATTCATGAATACTCCTTGTGTATGCATATCCTTGTAGGCTTCCTATGACTATTGTTTCTCCTCTTATCTATCTCTGAGCTAGTTAGGCTTAACACGGATTATTAATTTGATACCATGAGTATCGTTGAAACTATAACCTCTTATCACCTGAAATTTTGAACCAGTAGTAGAATAAACCATGCAGGCACTCCTACTAACGTTTTCATTTGGTGTGAAATTTATTCATAAATTATCACATCTAACATTAACATTCAATGCAGGGATCTCTCCCTTAACAACTTTAGTGGAGATCGGCCTAATTCGTTCAGTTTCTTGTCGAATCTTTCTACACTGTGAGTATATTTACAGAAGCACTTCTTGCTGATTTTTTTGTTCAGTTCATTTGAACTTCTCATAGTATCTGCATTTCTTGTAGTAATTTGTAGAATAATCAATTAACTGGCTCACAGATGGCACTGCCTCCCTTTGCTTCCATAGCACTGGCCATGGAGAATGGCTAATGCAGCATGCCATTCCCCAAAATGGCATGCTGCATTAGCCATAATATCCGTTTTCGTATGTGTGTTTTGTAAATTATTAGTTTAGATGATTTTGTGGTCAAGTTATGCATTTTTTGAGTATGAATTTTCACTAGGTGGGTTGAATTATAGAATTTCTATTTGAACATATATACAGAAAATTTCTGATATTCCTTTCTTTTTTCCTAGTTCGTCTATTCGGGATAGACAGAGTATTTAGTGATGACTGCTCAACGAGGCTGGTATATGATGAAGGAGCGAAAGAGATTGCTCATTCGGTTGTTAGTGGTATTAACTGTAAGTACAATGTGTATGCCCCTTCATTCTGGTTGTTGCAGCACTACTGACTAATCAAATGGAGTGAATGCTTTTCAATTTCAATTTACTTTCCTCCTTAACAAGTGTATTTGCATATGGGCAAACAACCAGTGGGAAGACATACACTATGAATGGAATAACAGAGTATACAGTGGCAGATATATACAACTATATAGAAAGGGTAATAAAATGCTACATTTCACATTCAAATATGTTCTTTGCTCTCGAGTCTCTTTAAAGTAATTTTTTTTCTACAGCATGAAAGAGCATTTGTTTTGAAATTTTCTGCAATGGAGATCTATAACGAAGTCTGTTTTTAATATCCTTCTTTTGTTTCATCCTCTGTGCGTGTCTGTTTTTAATGATTTCCCATTTCTGCAGAAAGGGACTACTGTAGAAAAGCTCACAGAGGAAACTCTAAGGGATTGGAGACACCTTAAGGAGCTTCTGTACATCTATGAAGGTAAGGGCCTTTGTGTGAAGTGTAATGTGTATATTGTAATAAAATGTGCCAAATCTGCAAGTATTATATTGTATTCTTTCAGCTCAAAGGCAAGTAGGAGAGACCTCCCTGAATGAAACGAGCTCTAGGTCTCATCAAATTCTTAGATTAGTGAGCCACTCATTCATTTCTTGTCGGAGATTTTCTCTAATTAGATTTAGAACTCTTTTAGTTAATTTTGGATTTGATAACCGCGGGCAATTGAAAGTTCTGCTCGTGAGTCTATCGGAAAGGACAACTCAACTACCCTTACAGCAAGTGTGATATGAGGATCAATGACTTTTTTCAGATCAAATTTCTAATGACTATAGAATTTTTATTGGAGCTCATTAAATGATTCATATACTTGAAACTAAATACAGAAAATTTTATATAGCAAACATTGAGTCATGGCAGGTTAATATACTTTATGTTCGCATAATTTTGTTGATCTTGCTGGGAGTGGGCGAGCAGCTCAGGCACTATCAGTTGGGCAAAGACTGAAGGAAGGCTGCCACATTAATCATAGTTTACTGACTCTGTGAACTGTAATTCGTAAGCTAAGGTTGCCTGTAATTCATAGTTTACGCTATTAGGCATAGCATGTATTGAATTTAAAATTCAAAAAAATGAATAAAATCTACAAACATAAACTGATAACAGTTGAAGTGCTGAAATAAGATATGCAAATAATTTTTTTTTGTAGAGACCCCTGAGTTAATCATGAAACCAATCATGAAACCAACCATGAAACCAATCATGAAACCAATCAAATGTTGACTATGATTTTATTAGTGTCTCATGTTCTAGTTATTAATTCTAACGATATTTTTTATCTATGAATGCTTACAGAAAGAGAGCCTTGGGGGTTTCATTAGTAGGGCAGATATTAAGTTTCCATGGAGTGTTAGGTTGAGGATTGCCATTGGAGTTTCTCAAGGGATTTCATATTTTATTTTCACAAGGACTATACTCCACATTTACTGCATGATAATGTCAAATCCAAGAATGTTCTTCTTGATGAGGATTTTGTACTGAAGCTCACGAATTTTTCTCTTGATCAGATCATAAGAGAAAGTGCAATTCTGTCATACTTGGCATCAGAATCTGCATCTTCTTGCTATACAACACCAGGTATATAATGACCTCATAGAATTTTATAGGCATCACTATAATTTTTTCTACCAACTCATTTATTAAACTAATCTGTAAAATGCAAATTTGAAATCATTCATATTCCATCTTATACGTTTGTCAATTGCCTCTTGAAGAATAAGACATATATGGAACTTGAAGGTTCAAATTTTCATTTTGGCCTATTAGAAAAAAAAAAATTATGATCCTGACAGGCCTAGTTTCATGGACCATCTTTGGTTGGCTACATTGATTATTTGATTATTGTTCGTAACTCTATTATGCGTATAATCCAAAATTTCTTAAATTATGAAAATGATTACCAAAGGGACAGTTGCAGATACTCATTCTTTTCCACTATAATTATTCTTCATTATCAACACAAAAGGAAGATATTGTAAATGGAAGAAATAGAATGATTGTTTTCTTCTTCGTCGTCTAACAAAAGTAATAGTATAGTTATTTTCAATTGGTGCAATAATTCAGGAGATTTCTAGTAATATACCCATTGTCTCACTACAAGGTTGTGTCATTGCAGAATGTACCTGAATTAAAAAGGCACTGAACTAATGGACGCATATAACTTTGGTGTGGTGCTATTAGAGCTTGTGATAGACCGACGGGCAAAACAAAAAGGGAAAACAGAATCAGGGAACAAGGCATCCTGTGTCAAACCACGGAACAAGGCATCGACTTTAGTGAAGGTGGTATTAGTTCAAGTTAAATTTTCAAATTGACTACAACCCACCTATGTACTTGATTCTAATTCATCTTCATGATGATAATTATTAGATGTATTGAGATGAACAATTCTTAGATTTTCCAAATTTTCTCGTGTATTGAGAGGGATTTCATATGTATTGAGATGAATTTTCTATTAATGGAATTTGGGCTATTATTTTTTATTGAGGTTATTGTCTGGATGTGTATTAGTGTTGTTGTGGACTATTTGTATTGTTGTACTATTTTTTATACCTTAAACAGGTGGATAGTACTATAAATAAAAGAAATTTTGTCCATTTTTTTTTAAATGTAACTTATTCATATTGAAATTAAATCGGATCGACGATTATTTTGTCGTCATTATGTTAGCATTTTTTAATATTGTACACCCTAGTGTCTGTGTGTATATATATATATGTATATATATTATAATATAATATATACAAATTATTTTTTTTTCATTTTTTAACATTAGTAACGGACTTATACTGTTACTAAATGTGTTACAAAAATTGTGTTAGAAATGTGTTATGAAATTAGTAACACTTTAGTAACAGTATAAAGTGTTAGTAACATAGAATTTAGTAACACTTTATTAACGATAAAATAGTGTTAGTAACACATAATTTAGTAACAGTAAAAAAGTGTTAGTAATTTGCTTCCCCACGCCTTTTTTCTAACACTTTTTTAGTGTTAGTAATTATTTTAGTAACACTAATGTTTTGGTGTAGTGCATGATCCCTAATGATTATTGACTTGTAAATATATCTTCAATTGGTAAACTTGGCAGGTCGAATATAGTTAGGTTACTCCTATTAACTAGATGGGTAGTTTAACTTAATATGAATTGTACGCGCTAGGATGTGCACTTAGAAGAGAGGTGAGGATGATTCCTTGAATGAAGAGCAAATTTCAATTGTTTATGAAAGTAGCATTCATAACTGTCATGCATTTTATTCATATGTATATCATATCAAATTAGGCCCTGACCCGTTTATATTTCTCCTTCTTGTGTGGTTCTTATATATGTTCAGGTGCTCCGTCGCATAAGCGTCCGCTTTGACTTTCCTTCCCAGTGTTAAGGAGCTACGGCATTTTACGGATGTTGTAGGATTTTTGTAGTAGACGCATCATTCTCTTTTGATACTCTAGCTATGATTCGTCTGTATATTCGAGCGTGTTGCCCAAGTTTAGTATTCGTTTATACTGTCATACTTGGTGTAATCTTTTGTATTTAGTCTGTTAACCGACAGCTTATTCGGTTATATTTTGTAGAATTGTATATATATATATATATATATATTGACACTGTCGGTCCCAAGTCGGAAAAAGGAGGAGGGTTGCGTTAGGTAGCTGACAGCCAGCGTAAAACTTTGTCAGATCCTTATGAACATGAATCCTATGAATATACGTGTTAATGCTAGGGCATTCCCCTTAAGCGATGCGTTGCCCCTGCCACCGGGTGTCTCGAAAAATAGGCAAGGGGCGTTGCGCCTGCCACCGGGTGTCTCGAAAAATAGGCAAGGGGAGTCGCATCGACGCCCGGATGCGACGATAAATACGCAAGGGTTCCTGCAACAAGTTGGACGTGTGCGGGTAAAGAAGTTAGTCCAGGATACTAGACTTAGGTTAGCGACTTGGAACATATGGACTATGACAGGAAAAGGGATGGAGTTAGTAGATACCATGATAAGAAGAAAAGTTAACATAGCTTATTTACAAAAAACTAAATGGGTCGGTGAGAAAGCTAGAGAAATAGAAAATACAGGATTTAAATTATATTATACAGGAAAACATATAAATAAGAACGGAGTTGGAATAATAGTAGATAAAAACTTTAAGGACGATATCGTAACCGTTATTAGGAAAGGTGATAGACTTATACTTGTAAAATTGGTATTAGGTGAAAACATAATTAATATTGTTAGTGCTTATGCACCTCAAGTAGGATTAGATGAGCACACTAAAGTACAATTTTGGGAACAAATGGATGAACTAATTCAAGAAATACCCCTAGGTGAGAAAATCTATATAGGTGGAGATTTTAATGGCCATGTAGGAGAAGATCGTGTAGGATATGAGATAGTGCATGGAGGATATGGTTTTGGAGATAGGAACGACGGGGGAGAGTCTATCTTAGATTTTGCGATGGCTTATGATTTTGTACTAGTAAATACATGTTTTAAAAAGAGGCTTGAACACTTAATAACTTATAAAAGTGGAACACATAAGAGCCAAATAGATTTTTTCATTACCAGGAAAGGAGACCGATTGACGTGTAAAGATTGTAAGGTTATCCCAGGAGAGAGCTTAACCTCACAACATAGGGTAATGGTGTTGGATATAAATATTAAAAATCAATCACGAGTGCGAAAAGTAAAGATTAACCCACGAACTAGGTGGTGGAATTTAAAAGGAGGGAAATTAGAACTATTCAAAGATAAAGTATTAAATGAAGCAACATGGAATAGCGAAGAAGAAACTAACATAATGTGGAATAAGATGGCCACATGCATTAAGAGAATATCAAAAGAAATTCTTGGAGAATCAAAAGGCAAAGAGCCACAGTCTAAAGAAACTTGGTGGTGGAATGAAGAAGTACAAAATATAGTAAAAATTAAAAGGGAGTGCTTTAAAACATGGCAAACAAATAGAAATGAAGAGAATTTTGAGAAATATAAATGGGCTAAAAAGGAAGTTAAGAAAGTGGTAAGAGATGCTAAGTTAAAAGCGTATGATGATCTTTATACAAAATTAGGAACACAAGAAGGGAAAAAAGTATTTATAAGCTTGCTAAACTTAGGGATAGAAAAATAAAAGATTTTAATAACGTTAAGTGCATCAAAAGTGATGATTCGAGAGTCCTAGTCAAAGATGATGAAATTATGGAAAGATGGAAAAACTACTTTGAGAGGTTATTAAATGAAGATGATGGGAGTAGATTAGATATAGAGGAACTTAGGGAGACTCGAGAAGATATATTTTTTTGTAGAATTAGGACAACAGAGGTCAGGATTGCTCTGAAAAGATGAAAACAGGGAAGGCTTTAGGACCAGATGATATCCCTATTGAGGTTTGAAAGTGCTTAGGGGAGGATAGAGTATCATGGCTTACAAAATTATTTAATAGAATTTTAATAACTAATAGGATGCCCGGTGAACGAAAAAAAAGTATTTTAGTACCTATTTATAAAAATAAAGGGGACATACAAAGTTGTTCAAATTATCGTGGTATTAAGTTAATGAGTCATACAATGAAACTTTGGCAGAGAGTGATTGAATATAAATTGAGATTGAAGACAACAGTATCTGAGAATCAATTTGGGTTTATGCCTGGGAGGTCAATAATGGAAGTAATCTATTTATTGAGGAGATTAATGGAGAGGTATAGAGAGAAAAAGAAGGGTCTTCATATGATTTTTATAGATTTGGAGAAGGCGTATGATAGGATACCCAGAGATATAATATGGTGGGTTCTACATAAAAGAGGTGTGAATCGCAGATATATTGATGTGATCAAGGATATGTATGATGGTGCGATGACTACAGTAAGAACATCAGCTGGAGAAAGTAGTGGATTTTCAATTACGGTAGGGCTACACCAAGGTTCAGCATTAAGTCCTTATCTCTTTGCTCTTGTTATAGATGAGTTGACTGGACAAATACAAGATGAGGTGCCATGGTGTATGCTATTAGCAGATGATATTGTTTTAGTCGATGAGACTAAGATGGGGATAAATGCTAGGTTGGAATTGTGGAGAGAAACTTTAGAAACAAGAGGATTTAAAATAAGCAGAACTAAAACAGAATATGTGGAGTGTAATTTTAGTAGTAATAGGAGAACAAATGGAGATGTGTTGAAATTGGAGGGTCAAGAAATACCTAGAAATGACCATTTTTGTTATTTAGGATCGATTATACAAAAAGATGGAGATATTAGTGATGATGTTACGCATAGGATTAGAGCAGGCTGGGTTAACTGGAGAAGTGCGGCCGGCGTTCTGTGTGATAGGGGTATACCTTTGAAGTTAAAAGGAAAATTTTATAGGACGACCATTAGACCGCCATGTTATATGGGACAGAGTGTTGGGCAACCAAGAAACAAAATGTGCAGAAAATGAGTGTGGCGGAAATGCGAATGCTAAGATGAATTTGTGGTAAAACTCGAAAGGATAAAATTAAAAATGAACAAATTTGTGAAACGGTAAAAGTAGCTCCTATAGAAGATAAATTGAGAGAAAATCGACTTAGATGGTTTGGACACGTCAAGCGTAGACCAATGGATGCTCCTGTAAGGAAGAGTGATTTAGTTAGTATTGATGGTAACCCAAGGGGTAGAGGTAGGCCTAAATTAACTTGGTGGAATATTATAAAAAAGGACATGATATCATGTGGTTTAACCGAAGATATTGCACTGGACAGAATGGAATGGAAAAATAGGATTCATGTAGCCGACCCCAAATAATTAGGAAAAGACTTTGTTGAGTTGAGTATATATATATCAACCTTTTGTTATAGACTGAATGATGGAAATTTCTTTTATCCAATTTGCAAAATTATATATGACATCTGTTTCTAAAAATATTTGGTGGTTGTCTCGTATTATTACTTATGCGACAGTGATGCTAAGAATGGACCGTTTGAGACTCCTGTTTTTATTGGAGTAGTTGGCTGGACACCTCATATTTTAATAAGCGGGGTGTCACACATACAAACTCTAAGGGTCCCGATCACCCTTTTATTTATTTCAGTAGTTAAATCATTATTTACACCACTGGTCTACTTATCATTTCATTCGAAGTTATCGTAATTCATTATCTCTTTTCCCGATAACTTGCGACATAACTATCCCAATTGATTCCCGTCTTAATCTTCTCACTAAGACTAAACTACAAATCATAATTAGGTTTTCTGTAATATAAATGATTTCCCGTAATCTCTTAATAAGGTTCTAAGAATTTCCACAATCATCGATTAGAAAAACTAAGTCAAAAATAGAAAGCCTAATTATGTAAATGAACCGGAGGCCGGACCGATCTGTTTTTCTGTAAATGAACCGATCCAATGTGTCCAGGGTCGGATCGGTCCGGTATCTGCAAATTCATCAGCTTCGTTTGTTCATGTGTTCTTCGCCCACAATCCTGTAACAACTTACATTACTCTACACCAAATTCACAACTAAACATTCCTAACCATTTCTACATGCATTCGGAGGGTTTCTAACGTTTTAAACATATTAAATCATCACAGAATTCAACCAAGAACGAATCAAAACCATGAAACTTCATCAATGCCCTAGTTTTGTGTTCTTCCCACATATCCAATCACAAACCCTGATTTACTTCGTATGAATGATCTAGTCTCCTCTGATTATTATTCCTCTACATATGTTAAATCATTCTACATGCAAATCCCTAACTAACCTACATCAAATCTATTCTTTTTCTCCAAGAACATAGGTTTAATCATGGTTATCAACAAATCTCTATGCATGGGCATTATAACTTCATTTAAATGTAATAAACAACTTGCCATGATTATTGTAGAGTCTGATTTCGTGAAGAATTTAATGAATCTATATGTTTCCTCTTCAAACCTCCACTCCTTAGGTTCTTAGGGTGCAAGAATGCCTTCCAAACTCCAAGAATTCTCCTTAAGCCTTTTGGGAATAGTTCTTTTCTTCTCTCTAATGCCCTCTCTAGGTTTTGTGAGTTATGAACCTTAACCCACGATCCCAACTATCAGATATAGCCTTCAAGTTTTGTAGGTCATTTATTCTCTATTTTTAAAATGACCAAAATGCCCCTAATAGATGCCGATTTGATCCAAAATCGCCCCGGGACCCAAACTTAACCCCTGGGTACATTATTCCGAATATTTCAACCGTATCGGAGTCATCCGTGACCTCTAAATCATCATACGAGTTACTAAAAATATATTTCTCATTTCTCACCTCAAACTAGTCTACACACGACTCCTAGTGAGATAAATTAAAATACTCACATATCACTCGTTATGTCGTATAATAATAACCATTTATTATTTACTATCCACACTCAGTAAATTTCATCAAAATATTAATCAGTATCTATCTCTCGATTCATATTTATTTATCCATTTATTAATTAAATGACATTAAATTACTTCACTTGCATAACTTAAATAAAAAGTATTTTTCTAATTAATTTCTGAATTAATTAAATTAAAAATACGGGATATTACAGAAATCTTCTCCCGATCAATGCCGAACAGAGATATCTCATGATACACAGAATAGGCATTCATAAAGCTCATCCGTCGGTGTCCAACCGTTGAATCTACACATTGGTCGATCTTGAGGAATGGAAAACTACCCTTTAGGTAAGACTTATTAATATTGGTGAAATGAATTCACACACTTCATTTTTCGCTCGTTTTCTGACCACAACAGTATTGGAAATTCAGCTTTGGAAGTGGACTTCTTTGATGGAGTTAACTTAAAGTAGACTTTCGATTTCATTCTCTATGGATTTCACTTTCTCTAGTGTTGACTTCCTCGACTTGTATTCGGTCATTCTAGGCTATGAATTCTTTTTTTCACTGTTAGCAACTCCATGATATTTGTCTCGCTAAACCGCCTCAACTTTCAAGTGTCAAGTGGCATAATCGATCAAACGTACCTTTGGCATCCAATTAAAATTATCGTTGTAATAAAAATGATATTTCTGTCAATTAATTTTAGCTACAAATAAGATAACATGAGTCTGCGTGATGTAAAATTTATCAACTAGATAACATCGGATATTATCTTCAAATATAGGTGATTTGATCTAAAATAAGATATATCACAAAAAATATCAGATTTATATTTGTTTATTTATATATGTTTTCAAGGAATTTGAGTAAGAAGTTAGAATAAACAAAAAATATCAAATTTATATTTTTTTTATTTATATATGTTTTTAAGGAATCTAATTAAGAAGTTAGAATAAAAAAAAATCCCTAATACCAACCCAACAAAATCCATAAATATGGATGAAGACATTTGTTTAGTATGGATGAAGAAAGACATAAAAATCTGCCCTGATACCAACCCAGCAAAAGACAAATAATAAGCCCAACAAAAGTTCAATGTCTTCATAACAAACCCAACAAAAGTTCATATTTTTTATTGGGCAAAAGAACAAATTTGCCCTAGTTAATAACAACCCAGATTACCCAGCAAAAGTTTTATGGACTAAGTTGTTGTGTATTGATTTGATTAAACTCTAAAAATGGAAAAGAAAATAAAAATAAAAAAACTCAATGGAAGTTCTTACATGTGTCTCCGACCAGATTCGGTAGTCGTGATCTCAAACTGGACTGTGAGGAATACCTCGTGCAATGGAGAGGAGGCGGATGGGAGGGCTAGACGGAGAGGATGCGTGGGGACGGCTGGACAGAGAGTTGTTGGATGAGAGAGTGAAATGGGGGAGGGGGAAGTGAAGAAATCGACAGTCGTCAAGTGTGAAATGAGAGAGTGGAGAGTGAAAATGTTATATATATATATATAATTGTTAATTATATAAAAAATACCGGTTTGGTTCCGAATCGATTTCGGTTCAATGCGGTGTTAATTCAGTTCTAGATTGATTCGATTACGGATTGATTCGGTTACTTTTACATTTAACTGAAAACCGAGCCAAAATATTAATTTTTATAATCTAGAATTGAACCAATAGTCTAAAAAGCAAACCAACCCAATACATCCGATTTAGTTTGATTTATTGATTTTTTTATTCTACTGTGCACCCCTCACAGTTGGTGAAAGTCAACCGGCACAGAATAGTTCTAAAGCTTGCCTTTTAGCAGGGAAAAAAAAAGAAAGAAAGAAAGAGGAAACAACAGGTGATGAGTTTCTAGCAAGAGCGATAAATGAAAATTCCAAGTTTTATCCACCAATCAGCAACAAGAGAAGGAGGCCATATATTTAATAAGGGGAGGAAGAGAGAAAGAGAAGATGAAGTGTGTGGATATGTTGGTTAAACATAAGGAGATTATTTAATTCTTAATTTTAGTTTTGACTTTAGAACCTAGAGTTTGATAAATAAAAAAAATAGATTCTGTTCTGGGAGAGAAGATGAAATGAGATGGTATTTTTCAAAAGTTAGATATAATGGCATTTTAGTCAAAAAAATTATTTAGGGATTAAATCTAATTAGCAAATAAGAGTTTTTAACAACGATTTACCCGTCAAATAACACATTAAAGAGTAAAGATTAAGTCATATATATACAGAGAGCGGGAGAGAGGTTCCTAAGTGAAGCAAAATAATGAACCTAATAAGACATTAAAAAATAACCCTTAATTTCTCGTTGTAATTGATCCGCACCAGCGGCAACGGACATGCGTGTGACACGAGACCACCTTACCCCCCCACCCACCACCAACCCACCCACCCAGATCTGCCATCAGAATTCGACCCAAGGGCCTTATTCCAATGACTCAGAGCTGCTCATCACCCCATTTCCTTGCCTCCGACTAGACCTATTTCCACCTCTGCACCCCCAGCTGACCCGAAACTGGATAAACCCCATACCCAACCTCCCAAAACCTCCGGTCATAGCCAAATCCGACCAGCGCAACCTTGCTTTCCATCTCGCCGGTGGCCACATCCGGTCGACACCATCCTAAACCCAACCTCCCAATTTGGGCAGACCCGAGACCAATCCGGTACCCCCTGTCCAAATTCCTTCTAACCCGGCAACCTTCATAACTCGAGATCCAACCTACCCGTTCCAAAGCTACAATCCAAAACCCATCTCAAACTCGAACCCCATACTTGCTCAACCCAAGCTTCTCAACACGGTGATTCAAAACATATCTTTCCAAAACCATCTTACCTGATTCTGTCCATTCACCAAATAAAACAAAGCTCGGGAGATTCTGAAGGCAGATTTTTTTAGGGGGGGGAGAGGGGGTATATTAAAAAAACGCGTATGTGCATGTGTCATGCGCGTGTCCGTTGCCAATGACACTGACCAATTACAACAAGGAATTAAGGGTTATTTTTTAATGTCTTATTAAGTTCATTAAAAAGTTCATTATTTTGATTCACTTAAAAACATCTCTCTCTCTCTCTCTCTCTCTCTCTCTCTCTCTCTCTCGCTCGCTCTCTCTCTCTCTATATATATATATGGTATGTATGATATTTTGTGCATGATATTTTCATGCATGACATTTTTGGGTGCATGGTCATGCATGAAATGTCATGCTAAAAGCAACTTTTTATATATATTTTTTTTTATAAAACGGGTTTTTTGCTTTTTTTATATAAGGTTTTTTTGCTTTTTATTTTTTGTAAAAAGGGGGGGTTAAAGGATGGACGCGGGGAGGGGGGGGGGGGGGGGGGGGGCAAGTGTTTTTTTTCGTGCCATCGGCACGGGCACAGGGAATACTAGTCTATATAGTGTATGTGTGTGTTTGTTGCATCTATTTAAGATGCATGTAGAATATGTTCTACTGTTTATATTAAGGAGGCAGAACATTCTAATTCAACAAAGTTTTGGTCTTTCAAAGAAAGGTAGTGTATCAAAGGTGGTGAACCAAAGAAGCCGTTGCTGTGCACTAATATTTTCATGACCGTCGGAGCAAAGAATTAGTCGTACACATCATCCAAAGTTTCGCCTCAAGTTTAGCATGCCGCTAATAATAATTTATTGAATTATTCAGCCATTAATGTACTTGGTCACTAACTATCAAAAATTTTTGCCGCGCATTACAACCTCTAATAACAATTTTTTTCTAAATATTTTAATGGCAGAATTGTTGCCTGGCAGCAAAAGGATATCCTCATTAAGCATTTCTTCTAATTTACAAATTTTATAAATTATTAAACTTAAGTTACATAGTTGGTGACACGTAAATATCTGGCAAAAGTGGTGGGGGAGGTGCAAATTTCTTATAATTAAGGTGAGGTGCAAGATTTGGGAGTGCATCAAAATTGAACAAATAGAATAAGAGTGTTTTTATATAAACCCAACTTTTTAAGTTACAACCCCCATTTTTTTAAACCCACATTAGTAGGATTAAACCCATTTTTAACACCCAAACGAATGGGTTTATTGAATGAAAATGAAACCTTTTGACATTTCAAATCCCATTTCCACACAACCAACCGTATCTTCCTTAAAAAAAACGCTACCATCTTATCCTTTTTCATAACCATATAAAAACAACCACCTAAACCTGTAGGATGAATATGGCTTTTAATACAACCGGCAAATGAAGAGGAGGTCTTGTAAATACTTCTCCTGTTTTCCCCCGTGCTTCAGATTCTTAAACCAAACCTTTGCAAGAATGTGCATAATCTCGTTTTGTTAAGACATTTGTGTCGGGTATCCATATAACTCCCATCCCCATGAAACTGTAATTGGTATCAGGGTATATAACTCAAACAATTGTTAAATGTAATATATTTTGAATGTTCTGTCCATTTATGAATCTTAGGATGGGATTGAATGGTTTGCTAATCTGATTTCTATTGGATTTGTGTGTTTTTTTTAATACTGTCATTGGGAATCTTAGGATTGGATTGAATGGTTTGCTAATCTGATTTCTATTTGGATTTATTCATATGTTTTTTTACACTCTGTTATTGGGTTACAGTCTTTGCTTAACACAGCTGTTCTAGTTAAGGCTTACAATCGGTGGCTTTTAAATGGGGTGTTCAAGTCTTCTAACAGTTTTTGTAATTTAAGAATTGAAAATGGCTTGTTGGGGGTAGTATATACATATTACAGGTTTATATAAAAACATCCATAGAATAAGAGAGTCCCACGAGGAAGAGGAAGAGAAATAGAAAAAGTATATCCACAAACCAAGTACCTGGATTGACTTTAGGGATTGGTACCAAAATCTCAATAATATCCTTTTTGACGGACCATGGGTATTCGGATCAGCTTGCGCGCACCTCGACTAATCTCATGGGGCCCTAAAGTTAAAGACCGGGGATGAAACCTCCAGTGGCCCTAAAGGGACTCAAAAGTGGTGACCCAAAATCTCAATATCCTAATGTGGGGAAACATTATAATCGAGCATAAAAATAGCAGAACCACCTTCACATATCTAACAACAAACTTTAAGAATCCGGTGTCTTACAAAAGTTGTTGGGAGCTTGTCTTGAAATTGAAGAGGAACTTTCTTCACGGATCTGATTAAAGCATATTATTCCCTTCCAAGGATATAAGATCATAGATCGCAACATAGGCAGGATTTAATAATAGTTGATTGTCATTCAAGAAAAGTTCTATAACAGCATTCAAGGGCCCGATATTCAATATTCAAAAACAAGATAATCAAACACAAGGCAAATGGCAACCTCAAATCACATACACACGCACTGGTGTGGATAAGAAGAAACCTCACAGGAGAGCAACATAAGGATCAAGTTCTACACAAAAACCAAAAACTACAGTAGTGGCATGAAATCCAGAGTAATCCAAGGTAATGCATGCCAAAAAAAGATATGGAACCATGTCGGCAAACTCAAGATCAATTACCAATTTCTCAAAACTCCAATACCATAATCAATGGCGATACCTGTTGCGGTCACGATCACGATCACGATCTCGGTCCCGGTCCCGGTCCCGCCCATAGTCTCTGTCCCTACTACCATAATCGTAATCCCGGTCTCTATCTCTTCCCCTATCCCTTTCTCGGCTTCTGCTTCGACGCCTATCTCTATCTTCTCGTTCTCTATTCTTGCTGCTTGCTCTCTCGTCTCTATCCCTTCCTCTGTCTCCACTTTTTTCTCTTCTATCTCTATCACTCATACCTGTCAATAATATCATTTATCTAAATAAAACAACTTGACACAATAAGAACGGGTTTATTGATAGTAACTGTCGTAGCCATGAGAGCAAAATATTACCCTGCTTCAAATGCATAAAAAACATCAATAAACGTGCAAATAATGTATTTATATAACACGATATACCTATGTGCACCGTGTCATACGACCCTTTAGACACTAGAACTTGGGGTAAATGCATACATGTGTTCTACATGTCCTATTGTATAAGACAAGCAAAATCCATTATACTGTTCCTTCTGTTGCATAGGTGATTTCCAATTTACCACCTTGAATAAAACACCAATTTTATCCTAAGAAACAAATGAAAAATCTTAAAGTGATACATTTTAGCCACTCCGCCATATACAATGTGCCCAAGTCCATATAACACAATGTCCAACGACCGCTTCATTTAATTATACAAAAGAAGATTCTGAACAATATGATTATATTCTTGGCAATTCTTAGTGTTGGTTTTATGATGAGAGATGAAGGGAAAAACAATCGCTAACACATTCTGGAACATGGTCCAAGCTTGTAACCAGAACAAGTGTTTTCCAGCAAGTACAAAAGCACACAACCAAAGCAGCCAATTCAGACTTGCTTCTAAGCCATTTGACAGATTAACATGTCAAATGACTCGAATGCATTGAAATGGGGCAGGTTTCAGAGAAACTGTGATCCAAACTTGTTCAAAATTTTAATTAGTCAAGACATATGGAAGAAACCAACTGAAATTCAACTTCAAAATAAATTATTACTATATATTAGCAAACGATAAAAAAAGAGAATTTAATTACTATATTCTCTTTCTCTTGGCATTCATTTGTAATCACACTTGTATTGAGAAAGAGAATATAGAGAGAGAAAGAAACCCATTTCCTTAGTTTAGTTTTATTTGGTGGTGGTGGTGATGTGTAGTTAGTAGTTGTGTAATAGTAGTAATAATAATACTTCCTCATATATAGATTCACATCAAATTGGTATCAGCGATGCGTTTATTCTTGGTGTTCATCGTGGTGCGTGAAGTGGGTATCGAGTTGTTCCAACTCGGGCAACCCTTCAATCGTTAGATAGATAAATGTCCAAATAGGAATCGGATAGATGAAAACCTAAATTCCATCACCGCTAATTAGGGGAATACCAACCCTATCACTTTTCCACCATCTACCACCTCATCTTTATCCACCTACTACCGTCATACAACCACCACGACACACCGAAATGCAATCCCATCTTCTTTCCCACTCTCTGAAACACTACCCCACCCTACTCTATAGCCCTAAACCTAACCCCACCACCTCCAAACCCTAACCCTCAAGTTTTACCCTAATCTGCCTAACCTCTTTTAATCTTATTTTAATCATTTCTCCACTCATCCATGCCCAACCACAATCAAGCCCGATAAAAAAAAACAGACTTGCCTTACTTTGACCCGATCCCCTACCCCCTATTTGATCTCAAATCCAATCAAAATTGGTCTTATAGCCTATTTTTTACACAACTCGACTTTCATGAAAAATGCGTTCCACTTGGAATCCATTTCCGACTATTTGCCATTTTTTGGTCCGGCTTTCCGGGCTGTCGCCCCCTTCAGTGCGCTTGTTTTGCCATTGTACTTGCAAAGGTGCGGTCGCCGAAGTTTCTGCCCGGTCAGATTCAGGGGTCCACCCAGCCAAGTCGCAACCATGTGCTCGTGGTGTAGAGAAGTCGGATATGGTCGTCAATTTTTTATTGCCCGAATTTTGTAGGGAATATTGTCGGGATTTGGATATATTAGACCCATTATTGATGAGATTCAAACGCATGGGACTAATTAAAGTTTGGGCAGCCCACTTTTGGTTGATTTTGATTGGGGTACGAAATTTTAAGGATTATATCATGTGGCATTGATGAGTCAGTCTACACGCTCGAAGACGAGCTTTTCAAAGACGGGGAGAATGATGTGTTTTGTAATACGTAGCGACACGTAGCGCGTGGTTGTTCTCCAGGAAGAAGACTATCTTTTATTTTGTATTTTAGTTTAGGGTAATATTGTCATTTCATTTTATTTTTAGTCTTTAATTGGTCTCCAAGCATGTTTGGGACTTGATTAGTCATTTTTAATTTTTAGTTGTCCTTTTTAATCTTTTGGATCATTACTTGGTCACCAAGTAATTTTTCTCCTATAAATAGGCTCTTGGCATTCATTTGTATTCACACCTGAATATTGGAGAAAAAAAATATAGAGAGAGAAAGAAACTCATTTCCTTAGTTTAGTTTTATTTTTTGTTGTTCTTGATGTTGTGTAGTTAGTAGTTGTTGTGTAATTATAATAATAACGTTTCCGCATTCATATATTCACATCAGAATCACGTGGTAGTGTCTAGTAAAACTATAACGCATATTGTGTAATTGTCATTTTTCTTCAGGCAGTGAAGAAACAGTAAAGGGATACATAACTATCTAAAACCTCAAAATTCCCTGTTATATAACAATGTGATAAGATGCTAAGAACTGTTTAGCTCAACGTACACTATTGCAATTTTTATGTAGATTTTGAGTTCCTTTTTATGACCAGTTTTGCAATACACCCCCGGATTTTTTTTAATTTGCAGTAGCCGCCCATTCAATTTAATTTTCTAGTCGGTCAAACCTTGTTAATGGGTTTGACAAACAAAGTAGATGGAAAGTCAAGAAGTTGGAGGGCGATTACAAAAAAATAAATACAAACGGGAATGTTTTACAAACCGGTCATAAAAATGGGGGATAAACTCAAAATAATTCTTTTATGTATATACTTTTTCCCTGAGTTCCATCCAATTAACAATAACAACATGATACATGATCGAAAAGAAGGGTACTTAATACCATCAGAAGGCATGCAAGCTGTTTGATGACAGCTCTGTCTAAATGAAGATGGGAGCTATTCATTTGTAGAAGATAACTTTAGACAATCCCTGTCAAAATCATCAGTCATCGTCCTCTCTAACTTAAATCCATCACATGGAATCGGCCACGTGGATTCTCTTTTTCCATTTTTTATTATAATCAATGTTGCCCACTAAACTTAATTCTTTCAGAAGACACCCATGTCTCTTACCCTCTAGTTTCAATTAGTCTACCACTTGTTATTGACGCATCCAGTGGCCTACACAAAACATGGCCAATCCATCTAACTTCTAAGTTTCTTATCTTATCACTAAGTGGGAGCTCCTACCTTTTCTCTAAAAGCATCCCTAATGGGTAGGCTTATATTGAAATACTGTAAGATAAATTAACCATAGTAGTCAGCGTTGTCAATTGACGAAAGGTAAAATCTATGAAGCACGGACACGTAATACGTGTTTCGACACGCGACATGCGATTGATCCAAAAACTAGGATACGACACGCTATGATACGTATAATATATAATATATATTTAAATATAGGATCAAATATCAAAAAGCCCCTCAAACATTTTTTAATAAACATTTAGTCCAAGCCTTTTGTTTTGTACCAAAAAGTCCCTTATTCTCTTATCTTTAAAGGTCCGCGCCAGCGGCATTGTAAAGCCTTTTTGGCATGGAAACGTGTATTAAAAAAAGTTCGAGAGACTATTTGGTATATGCCCCTTAAATATATATTAATGAAATAAAACATATGTTCTTCATAAAATACATTATTAGAACATTCTTAACATGAAATTAAGAAAATGGACCGTATAAAAAAAATTCAAACACACTTTGACCTTAAGAATCATAAATAAAGCACAATCACTATCACTTAAGTCAAAGTTGACTCGTGGCTTCCGAGAGAGTGTTCGTGCTTCATAGGTGTCCGACACGTTGTCGGACACGACACGTTGGCTTCCGGGAGAGTGTCCGTGCTTCATAGGGTAAAATATACCAAAACGGGGCCATTTTGGGAAGCCAACTCTCACGCAGCACATCGTATGCTTAATTAAAATAAAAAGGAAAAATTCATGCGGGTCATGAAGGTATGTTAGCTCAAATTTTAAGGGTCCGGCCCAACACCCATCGCCAAATTTGCCATAAAAACTACCCAGTAAATAACACAAATTGTATTTTTACCTTATAAATATACCATCATTAGGGATGCTACATACAAGTCTTTAATCATTCCCTTCTACTTACCCCCGTCATCTATCGAAGCATCCTCATCCCACTTACATGGATACGCTGGAGATGTTTTTCCCAACACTCTAATCCGCATTGTTCAAAGTCCCGATCTCGGTCCCCGTATCGGGAGCCCGATTTTCAACTCAGTCGCGATATAGAGCGATACACAAATATACACTATTTAGAGAGCCCAAAAAATTCAGGGAAAAATATAAAAAAAAATTAGAAAAATAAGATTGATAATGTGGACCGATTAGATAAGTTTAAAACCATCATTTAATATGCATATCATTGTCAAATTTATTCTACTGATGCGCGTCGGACTTATCAAATTCAATATTCCATAATATATCATAATTAAGTTAGAAAAACAATCTAATGAAACATAAAACTTGATTTTTAAAAAAAGTTACATAGAAATAATTAAAAATTATTACATTGTGTTCATAATTTCATTTCCCTATCTAGTTGCCACGTTGATCATGGGTAAAGATGAGACATTGATCATGATTTTTTTACAAATGTTATTTTTTTATAAATGATTACCAATATTAATAAAATTTTAAGGTATACTTTTAATTTTTTTAAATAATATTACTAATAATTTTAAAATGTACAACACATTTTTTTGAAGAAATTATAAGAAATACTAATAATTTATTTGAAATGTACAACACTTTTTAAAAACGGGACAATCAATGTTTAGTCCATAGGAGCTAAGTACGTTTTCCATTTAGTCCACCTTATTTTTTACGTTCCACAAAGGCAAAGTCCTTTGTCTCTTTATTTTGACAAATATTTTTAGGGTTAATATAAGAGAAGAAAGAGTGTTTGTGATTTTATATGGTGAGGAACTTTTTGGAACAAAATAAAAAATCTTAGACTAAATGACAATTAAAAAATGTCGAGGGAATTTTAGTGAAGTGACCAAAAAAAATTATTAAGAAATAGTACTAGTTACTTAAATATGTACAACAAATTTTTAAGAAAGTTGTATCACTACTTTTTTTTATATCATTTTCTAGCTTGTGAAAAATGTACTTCAAATCTAGAAAAAATTAACTTTATTTATCTCGTACAAAACAGTTAATTATAATTTTGTACAAAATAATAAACTATTAAACAGAATTGAATTAGCTCTAGAGATAGTGGAGTGAGATGTAAACTTTTTATTAAAAATAGATATAAAATTTAAAAAAAAATTGATAAAAAGTAAGCTTAGCTGTAAATTATGAAGCACGAACTAGTAATACGTGTTTCGACACGCGACACGTGATTCTTCCAAAAACTAGGATACAATACATTAGGATAAGTATAATATATAATATATTTAAATATATATATTAATGAAATGAAACGCATTTTTTCCATAAAATACTTTATTAGAGTATTCTTAACATGAAATTAAGAAAATGGATCGTACAAAACAAAATTCAAATACATTTTAACATTAGAAATCATAAATAAAGCAGAATCACCATCACATGTCCCAATGTGTCGGTAACGTATCGAAGCACACGCATAATACGTGTTTCGACACGACACGCGACTCGTGGCTTCCGGGAGAGAGTCCGTGCTTCATAGGCTGTAAACCACAAAACCCCATTTCAAGTCAACTTAGTTGTAAGCCTCTAAACAACAAAACCCATCTCCTAGGTTAATTCCCTTAATAACCAATGTTTAAAAAGGCTCCCGAGGCATATGCCTCGAGGCGAGGCAAGGCGAGGAAAAAAAGCCTCGAGGCTTAAGCCTCAGGCCATAAAATAGAGGCTTACGCACCCGTATGCCTTACTTACTCTCTCCTGCTCCGAAACCCTTCTCCTTCTTCGAAACCCTAATCCCGCCATCCTTCTCCTTCTATTCTTCAAGTCCGGCCCTCGGTAAGACTCCAGCTTTTAGTTCTTCAAGTCCGGCCTTAGTTTTTACTAAAACCTCTTGTACGAAAGTGTTTGGGTTTAGTACTAGTTTTAGTTTTAGTTTTAGTTTAGTTTTTTTTTGTAAAAACTTTGGTTTTACTTTCTTTTTTTTCCTATTAACACTTGGGGTTTTTTTTCTGTTTTTTTCTGTTTTCCGTTTTTTTTTCTGTTTTTTCCTATAAAAACTTCGATTTTTAGCTTAGTTTTTAGTTTACACTTTTTTCTGTTTTTTTCTGTTTCACAATATTTTAATAAAACCTGTTTCACAATATTTTTTATCTTGTTTTTTGTAATAACTTTGTTTTATATTTTTTTTTTGTAGTTGAATTATGTCTAGAAAGAATCCCGCTTGGAGATTTGGTACGGAGGTTGATAATGGGAAAGGATGTCTATATCAAACGGATAGAAATTTGATGTCTTTGAGACATCAAACTATTTCATGTCTTGGATTCTGATTGGTTAATGCCGTTGACACGGACCCATTTCCATAAATGATGTCATTGACCAATCAGAATCCAAGACTTCAAATAGTTTGATGTCTCAAAGACATCAAACTTTTTTTCGTGTCAAACGAATGAAAGATCATCTTGCGGGAACGAAAAAAAATGTTCGAGAATGTGATAGTTCCTCCGGATGTGAGACAGGAAATAGCGGATTTCTTGAAAAATAAAAACTTTGAAAAAGATGTGGCCCGAAGAAAATCTGAGGAGCATATTGGGAGTGGTGCGTATTTCACAAGTTCAAAAGATGGTTCAAGTATGGGTAGTATGACTAGGGGGATTAGGGGACCCATGGATAGGTTTTTAGTTGATCTTGATGATGAGGGTCATGATGATCAACCTAAGCCTAAAACTGAAAAGGAGGCTAGAGATGAAGCATGCCTTGATATTGGTAGATTTTTCTTTGAAAATGGTCTTCCATTTCATGTGGCAAATAGTCCTTCCTTTATTAGTATGGTGCGGGCAATTGGAAAGTATGGTCGCGGGTTGAAACCTCCTACTGCATACGGGCTTAGCACGTGGATATTAGATGAGGAAGAAAGGCGTGCCAAAATTGTAATTGATGAAGTAAAGAAAACGTGAATGCAAACAGGGGTGTCCATATTATCGGATGGTTGGAAGGATATTCGAGATCGCCATTTGATAAATTTTCTCGTTAATAATCCACATGGAACGGTTTTCTTGCGAACAGTTGATGCGTCGGATGCTATAAAGGACGCAAACATGTTGTTTAAGCTTCTTGATAGTGTTGTTGAGGAGGTGGAGGAGGAGTTGGTCATTCAAGTTGTAACCGACGATGCCTCGAATTATAAGGCGGCGAGCAAGTTGTTGATGGAGAAGAGGAAACGTCTGTGGTGGACACCATGCGCCACCCATTGCATTGACCTAATGTTGGAGAAAGTTGGGGAATTACCGCAGCACAAAAACGCCTTGATAAAGTCAAAGAAGGTATTAATTCATCTTTAATTTTATTTTTTACTTTTTAATTCGTTTCACATATTAACAATGTGATATATAATCATGGGTGGGTTTTGCAACTGATGAGAGATCATACGAAGAAGGATCTTATTAGCCCGGCTGCAACGAGATTTGCTACCGCTTATTTGCCCCTTCAGAGTATGTATAGCCTTAGGAACCATTGGAGCGTATGTTCACTTCTCTTGAATGGGCTAGATCAAGCTGGGCAAAGAAGAATGAAGGGAAGCAAATAAAAAAAATCATTTTGCAGGATCGAAATTTTTGGGGTAGTATGTCGTATGCAATTAGAAGCACAAAACCTCTTGTGGGGGTTTTGAGAATGACTGATTCAGAGAAGATGCCAAGGATGGGTTTCATTTATGGTGCCATGGACAAAGCAAAGGAGGCCATGGCAGAAAATTTGGGAGGAGATGAGGGGTCTTATAAGGAGATATGGAGCATAATTGATACGAAATGGCAGTTCCAGTTACATCGCCATTTGCATGCGGCGGCATATTTCTTAAATCCACATTTTCAATATGAAGAGAACTTCTCTAACCATCCTGAAATTAAATTGGGTTTATTGGCTTGCATGGAAAAGCTTATTCCGAATGAGCAAGATAGAATGAAAGAGGATTTACAGATTGATGATTTTAAGAATAGGAAGGGGGTTTTCTCTTTTGCATTAGCAAGAACAAGTTGCAAATTGCGTAGTCCCGATAAGTAGATCTTTTGTTTAAGTACGCTTTGCTTTTGATTAATACCATTAAATACATTTTTGAACTAAATTTTACTTCACTCTTATTTTAGCGGATTGGTGGATTCAATTTGGAGATGGAACTCCAGAATTGACTAGTTTTGCGGTGAGGATTTTGAGTCTTACATGCTCTTCGTCTGAACGTGCTAGAGGGGGGGCGAGGAAGAAAGAGAAATAATTCACAATTTAACACTTCAAGAAAGGGTTAGTATTCACAATTGTCTTTTTTACATTAAATAATTATTTTAAAAAGTTAAAATAATTATATTTTATCTTATAGGTAAAGGAAAGGGGATCTTAGTAGATGAAGAAGATGAATTTGTTGATGTTGACTCGGGTGATGATGATGACGAGATGAACATTAGATATGATGATGATTCCATGGACGATCCTATTAGCGATGGTGATGATAAAGGTGATGAGGATGGATTAAATCCGCTTTTCAAGCCTTTGGATACGAATGATCCATTATTGTTTTAGTAGTAAACTTGAGGGGATGCTTTGTTTTTCTATATTTTTGTGATGAACAATATGTTTTTGTGATGAGCAATATGGTAATGATGTAATGGAGATGAACGTCAAGTTTGATTGGTTGATGGATTGAATGATTATGGACCCTTTTGCATCATTTAATGTGTTGGATTATTTTTTTGTGAAATTATTAGACTTTTTATATTTTTTTCCCTTTCTTTTTTTCTTTTCAGTGAGGCTTACGCCTCAAGCGCCTCGAGGCTTACGCCTCGTCGCAGCCAAAACGCCTCGCCTCGCCTTTCGCCTTTCGCCTTTCGCCTTTCGCCTTTTTAAACATTGTTAATAACCCCCAACATAGAAACCCAAAAGATAAAGCAAACCTAGTTTAAGACGGAAACAAAGGATATCCAAAAGAAGAAAAAGTCCAACTAAAACACAAACAGAAGAAACCCGCATCTTATTCAATCTTCTGACCAAGGTAAGATTCACTTAGGATTTCATCTTTATGCCCTTTTCTTTTTTTTGTTTTTTTTCCTAACTTGTCTCGGCCAATTTCTTCTCATCTCATTAGTCGCAGCCGAGATATCGGCGTTACATCTGGGAATCACCGAAATCTCGGCGATATACCACGATACTAGTTATTTTGTGTTTCGCCCCTCAGTATTGGAACGGTGACTTGCGATACCAAGTCAACTTGGCCGATACCGAGTTGACTCGACTGAAACTTTGAACCACACTAATCCGTAAGCTACCCTGCATGGTTCAAAGTCAAGGTCGATACTGCGACAATGCAGCCGAGTTGACTAGGTATCGATACCCACTTATCCGATTCCGAGTTACGAGCTAAGTTTTTTATTACTAATGTGAATCGATCCTATATCGGTAATTTCTCGGTAGTATCGGCTCATATCAGTGATATCGTTGTGGAATCAGCCCATATCGGCGATATCACGGTAATATCGACCCATATCGGTGATATATCGACCGATATTGTATAAGTTACTAAGCATCGATCTCTCTATCTCAACTTCTAACTCGCTCAATTGAGTCTCGATTTTGCATCCACATCACGATCGGAACAATCGCTTTCAATTCGGTACAGAGTATATGATTTAGTGTCGCAAATTGGGTTTTTTTGTTTAAATCTCTCATTTCTTTTCTTGTAGTGTTACTAAAGGGGTTATCTCCCATTTAACCTTCTTTTTTTTATTTACTTAATTTGTATTAAAATGTATCATTATTCATTTGTCCTTAAAATATATGATTATTTACATTATATATATCCTTAATAAGTAATAGGTACTATTATAATATTCACAAAGAATATATTACTAAATAGATATTGATTTAGACAATGTTATGCTTACTAAATGATGATTTTGTACTTGTCAAGTTCTCTAATTGAGCCATATTATTATTCTTACTTTTAGACACTTCTGTATTTTTATCAAAAATATTTGAGTTCTCTTAATAGCGTATAGTTGCGTACCGATAAAGAGTTAAAAATTGAGTGTTAGTCATAGACCGATACCGCGACTTTGAACCATGCTACCCTGGGTTTGCCCTTTTAACCATTAGCTTCCTACATCCTCATTTATTTCCCCGTCACTTTGCAATAATAAAGCTACATGACGAAACTTAGTTTTTTGAGTGTTAATAATAGTTTATCTAGTAAAATGACCGAAAAAATCCTCTATGACTCTAGGCCCCCGTTTCGGTCATTTTACTAAATAATTTTAACCTGGGGGGGCTCGGACCTCCAACCCTATGCAGGTCAACCTGGTTTGGTAGCCTCTGGCTAGTCTCAAACCACTGAGGAAAAAGCTACAGGTGCCCACTTGATTAGACCTCTTTAAAGTTGTCTAGTGTAATATAGAACATAAACAAGATGTGTTGAGGGGCGATGTTTTCAGTATTAAGTAGATATTGTGTCAAAATTCAAACTCAATTACGTAAGAAGGATTACAAATTGAAGAAATTTTTGGAAAAATACCTAATTCCTCAACCTCCCATCCTGCACGCCCAGCACCAGGGACCACCTGACCAACTTCAACTTGCTGCGTTTTGGCACGAAACTTCTTTTTAAGATAGCCAAACTCATCATACATTTCACCATCATCCTGAAATTGTATCAGAAATGCTGTTAAATCCAAATTAAATTATACAACTCTAGATACTACTAGTGTATGTTGATCTCACTTCTTCAGCCTCCCGACGGCGTCGCTTTGTTTCCTCTAATTCTTCTTCATCAAGTTCTTTGTAACCTCCACCACGTCCTCCTCTATATACAGTAAAAATATATATATTAATAATATCCAGAATTGTCAATAATTTTTCTACAATAAGTTTTAAAACAAACAAAAGCTTAAGTATCCCAAGTGTGAGAATATTTAAGATTGTTAGTATGATAAAATAATTATTAATTATCATATCTATTTTTGTTTCTATTTTAAGAGCTCTATATGGGAATAATTCACAACCAAGGCTATATTTATTTAAGGAAAGAAGATGAGCTACACAACCAGGTTGTAGCCCTCCCCATTTTAAACAAGCGCTACGTGTAAAAATGTCCCTACCCACTAGGTGGGTAGTCGTGCCATGTGAGCTAGAGAGCATTGCTTGCCAAATCCTTGAAAAGTAATGTCAATATCCATTCATCAATGTTTCAAATTCAAACACATGAGAAAAGGCACACAGACAAGAGTGAAAAGGAAAAAGGGAAAGTTATGCCACTCGAAGACGTAGCTGAATAACACAAGAAATTGGAAGGGGAGGGGGATGAATATGTCCATACATAATTCCAATCTTTTAAGATGTCAAACAAATAATCCAGAAAAAGGGGATTCAATAGAATGACACTGTCATATAAAAGGGTGAACATTTCAACATTTTGCCATTAATAGATACATAGCTGTAACAAGCATCAATGTCCCACCTGATAAAATAGGGAAAAATAAAAAATCACTGTAATCACTATATAATACCTCACACCACCTTCACTGGTACCCGGTTTGTTAGTGTTGCAGATGTTGCATTTCAAGCGCTTCGCCCAGTTGATATTACCACACCTAAGAAGAAACTTAAAAGCATTAGCAAGAAGCAGAAGTTCTGTTACCACACCCAGCACCGTGATTTCCAGACTACACAGGACCAGAGTATCCATCTTAATTCAACAAGACATGAGAATGACATTATATCCAAATTGCGGGCATATCAATACAACATTATGTTCCAAGTATATGCCAACCAGTATAGAGTATATTACAAGATTGAAAATTCCCTAAATACTACTATTTAGGGTAATTTGATAAGCATAGAAATGACATTTATATATATGATGCATTATGAAGCACGGACACGGGTATAGGTGTCGTGTCCGACACGACACGTTGACACGACAAATCTAAAAAAACAAGGACACGACATGACAAAGAAACGGCGACAAATAAATATAGAGACAACATTGTTTTAATGCAAAATGACATCATTTTCAAGGAGTCCATTTTAAGTCCACTATTTGTCCGCATCTGATCGGTTAATTACATATAGTTAATCTATTTTGCACTTTAAAAAGCCCTAGTTGTTAAACTAATTTATCGAAATTAACATGGTTAAATATTTCATAATAGCAGTTAAACCGTAAAGTAAAAGTACGCATTGAAGTCAAGGCAAAGACTAACTTCATTCATTTTTTACTTTTTTACGTATTATGCATAAACCACGAAAAGATTTATTTTTCCATGATGTCACTAAAATTTATTCAAGTTCATTAGTTTCTAGCGCCCAACCATGTCCGCGGAATGTCTTAGTTGTGTCCGCAAAGTATCCGCCTTCTTTAAAATGTCAAATAAGTCCAACACGCCACGTGGAGTGTTGGACACGTGTACGCAAAGTGTCGTACATGTGTCGGAGTGTCCGACACGGGTACGTCACCCCGGAGAAGTGTCCGTACTTCATAGATGATGTAGCAACATAGACTATTTTAAATAACCTTTAATGTTTGGAAAATGTAATAAGGTTCTTGATAAAGAAAGAGGTATGAGAAAACTAATATAATTAACATTTGTATCTCAAAAGCATAGTGACTAGAAAAACTGCTAATGCGACGACTCAATTCAGAGAAACTGCTTGCTAATTATACTACACTACCACAGTCTAAGTTATCTAACATATATGCTTGTCATTTGTTTTATTTTTTTTTGGAAAAGTAATGCGAGAATTAGCATTACAAATTATGCCTGAGAAGGCAAAATCGACTCAATTCAGAGAAGCTGCTTGCTAATTATACTACAGCCCAAGTTATCTAACATATATTCTTGTCATTTTTTAATTTTTTTGGAAAATTAATGCGAGAATTAGCATTACAAATTATGCCTGAGAAGGCAGAATCCATTATAACTAAACAGTCAAAAAAATGAGATAATATTTACTAGAAAATTAAACAAAGACAAAAGATAGAGTAAGACAAGAAGACTTGCACATTTAATATGTTAATGGATGTAAAATTATATACAAAAAATAAAATAAAAATAAAAAAATGATCGTGCCAGTGAACAAGAAGAGATTAATTTAGAGAGAGAGAGACTCCTTAGTCATCCTCAGTCACAAAGTAATAAAAAAATGATAAACATATACAAATGAAATCGAGTTTGAATAGAATAGAGAAAAATATAACTGTTGTATTGCTCAATACCATAATGGTCCCCCCCACCCCCCACCACACCCAAACATTCACACACAAGCGCACACACATTATCAATTAATAGTTTCGACCTTCTTACATTTTAACTTTTACTAATATTATTATTGGATATATATGGAGGAAGATGAAGTTAAAAATAACCTAGATTAATTTTTGTACAAGGGACTCCAATATGTAATTATTTTGGGCGTCCATCCATATATTTAAAATATATATAAGAGGTGAAAAAAGAAAAGAATAAGGTCCAAAAATAAATTTTAGCGCACCCTCTATTTGTTGATATGTTTTGTTCCTCTTCATATTTTATTCACACCAGGGTTTAACAACGTACTGACGTAACTCCTCAAATGGCACATAAGAGCAAGCACGAAAATAAACTCTTCTTCTTCTAAAATATTAAGTGATTACAATGAATGGTCAAAGGCGTGTCTTAATAACCAAGAAACCCTAGAAGGGGAAAAGACTATAGAGGGGGCTTTAAAAATACGTATACGATAAGGCCCAAAAAAAGAGGGTAAGGAAGAACAAATTTGGTTGTCATTTTTTGAAAGCTAAATTATGACATTTATAACTTCTGTGGATATATAGAAAATATTAAATTCTCATAGGATAGGTAGATGAAATCTGAGCAGAAAATAGAGGACTAGGGGAAGGCAGCATATGCAGGGGTAAGGGTGCGTAACAATCTCTCTGCATATGAAATGTTAAGGCTACATACATTTAAACCCCAGTATCCCGCAGTGGCGAGGGCCTCGTGCACTGAGTCTGCCCTTTATAAAGTATTTTGTGAAATTCAGAATGACCATACAGCAAAAAGAATCCATAAGTAATATAATTAGAAGCACGGATGACCACACGGACTCGATGCATGATACGCAATACAACAGGACTAGGGAAACGCAATATGTGATTTTTTCAAAATGTAGGATATATATATATATATATATATATATATATATATATATATATATATATGTCACAAGTGGACCTAAAAAGCGGACTTTTTAACGGAGCTTAACAAAAAAACACCTAACAACTCATTGATTTTAATTCCTATATTGTAATTGGACCGCGCCACCAGCGGCAACGGACACGCGTGTCGATCGAATATTTTTTTTACAACCCCCCCACTATGGGGCAGCCCTTACCCTGGGTAAACATTCCAGCAACTTAATTTCTTTTAACTAGTGGTCTGCCAGGGTGGGATGGGATGGGGTGGGGTGGGGTGGGGAGGTGTAAGGGGGGTAAGAGGATCTCGAGTCACACACGTGTCCGTTGTCGCTGGCGAGAACCAATTACACTATAGGAATTAAAATTAATGGGTTGTTAGGTGTTTTTTGTTAAGGTCCATTAAAAAGTCCACTTTTTAGGTCCACTTGTGATCCTCTCCCTATATATATATATATATATATAGAGAGAGAGAGAGAGAGAGAGAGAGGCCCCCACCTATATAGACTCCTTATGGTGCAAACCCCGGTACATACCATTTTTTTAAAATAGTAAAAAAATGAATTTTTTGATGAAACTTCATGGATATGATCTCATATTATCTCCAATTTTTTCATCAAAAAATTCAATGAAAAAAACCGTTGAGATGAGGTCATATGTAAAAAAAATGATATAAATATGCACTTTAAACCGTTTAAAAGTTGACGATCATCTCACTCACTTTTTAATTGAACTTTTTGATCTCACTCACTTTTTAATTGAATTCTTTTATGAAACTTCATAGATACGACCTCGACAGTGAGAAGATCATATCCATGAAGTTTCATCAAAAAATTCAATCAATCAAGTAGCTTACGCAGACCCAAAATTTTAACAGTCGAAAATGCATATTTATACCATTTTTTGACATATCATCTCATCTCAACGGTTTTTTTATTGAATTTTTTGATGAAAAAAATTGGAGATGATCTTCTCACCATGGAGATCATATCCATGAAGTTTCATCGAAAAATTCATTTTTTTACTATTTTAAAAAAATGGTATGTACCGGGGTCTGCACCATAAGGAGTCCTTACAGGACTCTCTCTCTCTCTCTCTATATATATATATATATATATATAAATGAAATAAAACAAAATTTGTTCTCTAGAATACAAAAACTAGAACATACTTAACATGAAAATCAATAAAATCAAATACAACAATACAAAATTTAAACAAGAAACAGATAAATTCAATAAAATCGAAAATAGAATGAATTCGTTTGCAAAACTTAGAATTTGTTTGAATCTTTTGAGTCAATGAATATGGTCTCTTCTTTTTCTTTTTATGTTTCACAATCATTGTTAAGTTACTAAACATTTACCCCATTTTACATTTTCAAAATACTAAATAACTACCACCAACGTGTCCCAAGCAAAAAAAAAAAGGATACTCTAGGACACGTGGGTCCGAGCGTGTCATGTGTCCGCCACGTGTCAAACAGGATTCGATGTCTTCGGGAGAGTGCGCGTGTTTCATAGCATATAACTGTGGGTGGGTGATAAGCTGAATCGAGGATCAGGGCAATGAAAGCTGAACACAGCCAAAAGTATACGGTCCCACCCAAGCTACGCAAAACCCCATATCAGCAGACAAAATTCTGATGCAAATTTAGTCTTACATGAAAAAAGTGCGCTTTAATTCGGAAAGTACACATGTCCACAAATCTTTAATAATCCCAAGTCATTAATTAATTTAACAACCTGAAACTCTCAGAAAGGAAGCCAGAATACATCTACAGAACAGTTGGGTATGAATTATGAGATGTTGAAACTGTAGGAAAAGAGAGCATGGGTATCAGGGAACAAATTATTCGAGTGTGAAACCTTATAGGTTGCACAGGACTTCAGGTTTGGACAGAGCTGACAAGAGTCAACTTTGTCCGAAACAAGATTTTGTACATGCCCACCAAATATCAGATTGATCAACTTCTGGTGGACCCTAATTCTCAATCTAAAGTTCAAATCCCACATTAAGAAACTAAGCATACTTAGATTTCAACAATTTGGATGGCCAGAGAGGAACGCAAGTCAAATAAACAAGAGACTTGTATTAAAAAAAATATCTAAACTAATTCAAGAGTAAGATAATGAATGAAATATTGTATCTCATGTATGAAGATTAATTTTCTTACATAGGACAAGGCCAATCATTTGGACCAAAAAGCCCTGTAGGACCACCAGCAGCTGAACGGCCAGGGCCTCCTGAATCATTGCCACCACGGCCCCTCCCCCGACCACCGGACCCTGCACCACCACCAGAGGCACCAGCAGGTCTAGCACTTCCACAACGATTGCAGACACCACGAAATGCGAAGTTTACATTGGAACAACTGCTACCAAAACAGTGCACAAAAAACATTAGCATAACAAAATGTTAAGTGCAATAGATCAACAAAAGGTATAAAAAGAGCAAGAAAGAGCTGCTCACCAATATCACATCACAGACCTTGTATTCGGGCACATCCAGTCACCATCTTGTTGCCATGCCTTCCCTGAAGCATCACCTCGACCTCGACCTCTTCCACCGCTTCCATTCATATCCCTAGCACTTCCCTCCAGATCACCAGGATCACTGATTAGACTTGGATCCTCAGCAATGATTTCGGGAATCTGGGTGTGATCATCTTTCTTTGACTGTGCCATAAAAACTCCAATGGCGTTTCCATGAAAATCCTTATTATTGAACCACTCAACAGCAGCGAGTGCAGCATATGGATCCTCATAAGTCACTGTAGCATCTCCCTTTGGCTCGTTGGTGACCTTATCTCGGTATAGCCATATCTTCGGCCGCCCTGTCCGTTTGTCTTTCTATAAAGTATAAAGCATAAGTGACAATAAAGTTGTTAGAGCTGAAGGCAAATAAAAGCAATTAACATCAAAACCATGTAAAATGAGGATCGAATATGATAATTATTAATACCTGGTAAGAACCCATACCTTTAGCAACCCTATTGTGCCAAAAAATTCGGCTAACATGTTTTCATCAGTCCCTGGTGGCAAGTTACAAACATACACAGACCCATTCGAAGGGTTTCCTCCTCCCGAATAGCTTGCCATTGTGCTCTTATTTCATGAAATCCCAGGAAACAAACCCAGTGACAAACACTACAAAAGAGGGTATTTCTCTAGCAGCATGAGTCAATGAAATAATTCTCACACATCCTTAGATATTCAATTTATAATACACAAATAACAAATATTTAAAACAATGAACCGATTTCATTCATAGAAGAGGTTAAATGTCCATGCCGAGAGGGAATATAAAATAGAGAGAGAATTTATTACAGCTAATATAACATTATAAAGAAATTTTATAGCATCTAAAGCTTAGCCAAAATCGAAACCAAAGATATCCAATTTCATTAATAGAAAACAAAAACAGTGTCAATTCAAAACCCAGAAGAATGAAATATAAACAAAGGGGTTACAGTATACACACATATATACGATGACCACAGAGAATAAGTGTGACATACTCAACTCAAGTCAACAAAGCCTTTTTCCAATTATTTGGGGTCGGTACATGAATCCTATTTTTCTATTCCATTCTGTTAGTACAATATCTTCGGTTAAATCACATGATAACATGTCCTTTTTTAACAGAATAAATGTGACATGTGCAAGCATGAACATAACAGTAATCTGCAATATGATTGAAAGCAAGGAGCAAATTTTTTAACCATGCAATCAAATTGCAGTTGTCACAACAGATTTAAATTAGCAATTTCATAGAATCAAAATGCAAATCGAAAGCAGAAACTACAAATAAAATGACAAATAGTAGATGGAGAGAGATGAGTCGGATCCTCAAAACCTAAAACCCACCTAATAATTTGGGGAACAAAATGAAAAAAGTTCATATGTACAGCCACATATATATCCAATAGCCCCAATTAACACTGCTTGTTATCCATGCCGATATACAACGGGTTGTATTAAGCTACGGAGAAATTGAACCGGGTCATATTTTTATAGAGACAAGTGATCAGGCTGTCTAAACCAATTAATTGCAGAGAGAACTGAAAATATGTAGTTTAAAAACTATTTTGAGTATTCAATATTACAATACTTAAAATATTTCATATTAAATACTTCAAATATTTTTATTTAATTTGGAATTTTTAATTATCGAGAAAACTGGATTATATAGGTTAAAAGATATTTTCACTATTTAATATTTACATACACCTAGAATTACTTAAATTGCTTTTTTTTTTTTTTGATAAGTGACTTAGATTGCTATATCAGAATTGCCAAAGAACAAAATAATCAAAGTAGTAACCAAAAACTTTATTAGTAACTGAAAATTAATTATATATCAATAGCAAATAAATATAAAAAGCAAAAACTCCTAACCTAATATACTAACCTAAAATAATAAAATACAATAATAGGACACAAAAATAGAAGAGTACAATTTTGGCATATAGCAACTAAGCCCCGGTACACCTCTATTCCCATCACTCTCACCATCAACGAAAAATCTCGCCCACGAGCTTTAAAAGTTGGACCCGAGTGGGAAAAATTCAAAATATGCGCCGAAGAGAGGGAAAAAAATGGGGTACCAAAAACAATTTTCTCAAAATTAGGGAGGGCCCAAAAATTATCACAACCCAAATTTCCTTAATAGTTGGAGGCCACTTTCTTCCAAACCCAGCCAAGGCAAAAAAATTGTAAAAATTTGGAAGGGCCCAAAACTTATTACAAAAACAATTCCTCAACAATCAGGGGAAGACACTTTCTTCCAAACCCAGCCAAGGCAATAAGAAGTGGTCCAGTCTAGGACAGTCTATTTGTTTCTAAAATAAAAGACCACAGACAAGGTCCAATAGAATTAATGACCAGCTCATAACAGAATGGCCCATCTTCAATTTGTCACTTGGCCCATGATTTTGAAATCATCTAAAATCTCATGGCCCAAAACCTGCTCCAAGAAGAAAGTTGAGGGCTCCATCGTAACCCATACGGCTTCGGCTCGCCTTCAGCTAGAATATATCAAAATTGCAGCAAATTCCGACGGTCCGATCGTCCGGAACTGATTTGTGTGTTCGTGTTTGATTAGGACTCTTTCTTTAAATCCTCTATATAATGGACGAAATTTAAACTTTTAAAAACACTTTTAACCCTTCTCAAAAAGCAGTAGCCTCCCAAATTATTATCTCCTCTCTTCTACAAAACCTAAACCCCATTAAAAACAAGTTTCAACCCAAGTTTTGAAGATCTAAATCAAGTTTTCTCAAGAACAACCACGAACGTATCTTTACTATTTTCGCGAGAGGAACGCAACCGTCTAGTCAGATTTTCAAGACCACTTCTTTACATGCATGAATACTTCTATCGTTCCCCTTAAATATTATGCGTTTTAGATATTGCCTAAACTTTAATAAATAATGTTTTCTTTAAATAAATTAGGAAGACTAATTAGGGAAAGCGAAAGTAATTACAGGATTGTTTTTATTCAAAATTATAATATAACTTAAGACTCAAAACAATCGCATGCTTATATTAGAGTTTGGGATTTCGATAGAATTGTGGAACGTTTCGCGTATTAAAATTAAAAATATAAATTTGTAATAATGTTTCGACCAATGTTTTAAAAAGCGCGCTATTGCGAACGCAATAGCGCGCTATTGCCTTTTGCAGTTGGGTGGGACTAGGTAGTAAGCCGTCACGTGTTTTCCGTTACCCTAGGTGCGAGACTAGGTGGTGATTTGTGGTAAGTTTTCCTCCTAAGTGAGAGGCTAGGAAAAAATTATGATTAATGATCTCTAGTTATGGGACTTGGGGTGGTTTTAAGTAATGGTACCCTAATAGAGGGTAGGGTTAATAGAGAATAACTACAACTTGAATAAGAATTGATAATTAATGCCTAAGACCAATGTTTAAAAAGGCGAAAGGCGAAGCGTTTTAGTCGTGGAGAGGCGAGGCGTAAGCCTCGAGGCGTTTGAGGCGTAAGCCTAACCGAAAAGAGAAAAAAAGAACAAAATAATATTAAAAAAATACTAATAAAACCATAAAAATAAAATAACAAAGAAATATAAAATAAAACTACAAAAAAAACATCCTTGAGGGCTTTCTCACATAGTTTGACAATTTTTTGTTCCCCCGAGACAACTTTTTAAACAAAAGTAATCTGAAAAAATCATTTTTAACATATTGGTTATTTTACATTATGACAATAAATTAATCAATGCAAAATCGTATTGGCAAAATCATTTTTTTAGCTTCATTCACATATTGGTCATTTTATAAAATGAAGAAATTTATCCTTTAAAAAAACAGACTTTGTGATGAAAGAAAAAAAAAAATTGTTTTTCGCGCCTCAACAAAAAGGCGTGAGGCACATCGAGGCGTAAGCCTCGAGGACATTGAGGCGTAAGCCTCAAATTCAACCCCGAGGCCTTTTTTTCAGCGCCTCACTTCGAGGCGTACGCCTCATCCACTTTTTTAAACATTGCCTAAGACAAAGAAAGGGTATTAAAATGAATTGGCGTCGTGAGTATGTGCAGAGCTAACAATTTGGGTAAATTGGCTATAGCGACGTCGGTGTGCGTGGCGTCACGAGTATATGCAGGAATAACGAAATTGGACAAACTAGCTACAGTGACGTGTCGTGTGTGGAAACTCACGAGTATATGCAGTGCTAACAAAATTGGGCGAAATGACTATAGTGAGGGGAATGTGTGTTGTGTAAAATTGTGAGCGCGCCAGGAGTATGTGTAGAACTCGTAATAGGGTGAACTGGCAATACGGGTGTCGCGTACATAAATTGGGTTACATTACTTCAATTAATAATTGTGATTTTTTAATGAAATGTAGTAATAATATAATTGGACTTGAGTAGTGGGGTGTCGTAATTATGAGGGTAGTTAGTGTCGTGTTGCTTTACTCGCATGTAATTATATCGTTTAATTTAAAATACTCTACTGTGATATTTAGCATATATGATGCTTATGTCTGGATTCACGGGCCCTAATTGGGAGGAGTAGCTAGCGTTCATGCCGTGGGCTCTGACCCATTGCGTTAACTAACATTTCAGGTATAGTTGTTGGAGTAGCCGCACAGGATGGATTGGAGACTTGTGGAGTGCAGCTGGAGATTTACTGTTATTGCTTCGGTAGATTAGATGATTCCCATTCCGTCGATTTATTTTGAGACAGCTATTATGGGTTTGGTGGGCCATTCGGTTCCACAGTTGTTTACGGATTTCAGTCAGAGATTTTGTGAATTATTTAATTTGAGTATTTATTTATCGTTTGGAATTAGATTTTATTTTAGAGTATGGTGATGGATATTTGTTTTGATGTTTTATATTTGTTGGATTAAACCGCATTATATCCGGTGGAAACAAAGTTTTATTGTCTCATATTTCTGTCACGTGCTGAGAATGGTATTTTATTTAGTGACGCCGGGCGTAGGTTGGCAACGACCGAAGCCAAAATACACGGGGTGTTACATCAACATGGTGTAAAACCCTAAACTAAAAGAACTCACTCCTTCTCATTCTCTCATTTACGGTTGTCCCTCCTCTCAACAAAACTCTCTTTCATCTCATCTTCTCCTCACCTCACCTCCCTTCCTCCCTCACCCCACCGCGTAGTCCACCCTCCCTCCGTCACCCCACACCATCACGGACACAGACCAGGTGTTATCTCTCTCTCGCTATATATATATATATATATATATATATACAATACTGCTCTTGTGGGGACTAATCTCGCATTTTAACAGTGCGAACTGGACATGTGTCACCTGACTGTGAGCCCAGAAAATAGATATATATATTTATATATTTATATATATATATATATATATATATATATAGAGAGAGAGAGAGAGAGAGAAATTATCGGCTAAATTATAGGCACTCTCTCTATTTTCTGGGCTCACAGTCAGGTGACACATGTCCAGTCAGCACTGTTAAAATGCGAGATTAGTCCCCACAAGAGCAGTATTGTGTATATATATATATACACACACGATTAGTTTAGGCATTTTTTACATATTTTTGAGGGATTTTGTAGGGATTTGTTTAGTCTATTTTTTAGGATTTTGTTCACATTCATGTACAGCACAAATTTTATTTGTTTCTATTTTTTTTTTTTACAATTTTTTTACATATTAGTTTTATTTTGTTTATATTTATCTGTTTAGGCTTTTTTTAAAGATTGTTAACATATTAGGGATTTGTAAAAATAGTTTAGGCATTTTTTCAAGATCTGTTTAGGCATTTTTTTACCAATATGTCGCTTTGTGTTTAATATAAGTGGTTACTTATATCCTTTTACCATACTAGTTACGGCTTTTTATGCATTTAGTTTGTTCTTATTTTTGTTTGACATATTCTTTTTATTATAACTAATGTGATATTTTTAATTTGTTTGACAGTAAGTTATCTTTGGATCCTCATCAAGTTTCCAGCGGTGCGGGTTGCGGCATTGAGGGCAATGATAACAGAATAGAAGTTGATAGTCAACAACAAGACAAAGATGAAACTCAACCAGCCAAAAAAGCAAGGAGGCTAACATCAACGGTATGGTGAGATTTCGTTAAATTTAAAAATGCTAGGGGTGAGGATACGGTTAAATGTAATTATTGCAAGAAAACTTTTATCGGTGATAGTAGTAAAGTAACTAGCCGTCTAAGATCTCACTTGAATAGGTGTACTAGTAGAACTCAAAGAGATGTAACCCAACAATTATTAAATGCCTCTAAAAAGATTGCGAAGATGCCATAAAAATTGAAACTTATAAATTTGATCCGAAAAGAGTAAGAGGCATCTCACTTTGACGATGGCGAAACACAATTACCTGTTTAACATGGTCAAGCATGAATTCTTTGAGAGGTTTTGCAATGGCTTGAACCATAATTTTAAGTTAGTCTCACGGAAGACCACTAGGTCCGACATTCAAGAGTTGAATGAGGAAGAAAGGGTTAAACATTACAATATTTTTGAAAATCAACATTCAAGAGTTGTATGAGGAAGAATGGGTTAAACATTACAATATTTTAGAAAATCAATCTTTTAAGATAACTTTGACTACGGATCTATGAACTTCAGAGCACCAAAATATTGCTTATTGTTGTTTAACGGCTCATTATATTGATGATAAATGTGTCTAACAAAAGTAAATCATAAACTATAAGTGCATTGAATATCTGCATGATGGCGAAACATTGATTAAGTTCATTTCGAATTTAGTTTTGGATTAAAACATTGACAAAAATTATTTTCAATGGTGGTAGATAATGTCGGTGCTAATGATGCAATGGTTAATGATGCAATGGTTAGACAATTAAGAAGTTGGTTGAATGATAAGTCTTTCCTTTATTTTGGGTGGGGATTTATATCATGTTCGTTGTAGTGCACACATCTTTAACTTGATTGTCCAAGATGGATTGAAGGTGATTGGGGGGCTTATTGTAAGAATTAGAGATACCGTTAGATATTTGAACCAGTCGCCTTATGGAAAACAAAAATTTGAGATGGCATGCAACCAAATTAATTTAAAGAGCAAGAAAAAAGTGCCAATGGATATACCTAATAAGTGGAACTCTGTGTATTTAATGCTTGAAACGGCTTTGGAATTGCAAGATGCTTTTAGTCGTTTGGAACAAATTGATAAAAATTACAAGCATTGTCCATCCGAAGAAGAGTGGGGTGTGGCAAATTTAGTACATGGTTGTTTAAAGTAATTTTATGATGCCACAAGCCACATTAGTGGTACAAATTTGCCAACTGCATATGTTTTTTTCTTGAATGTTTGTAAAGTTAAATTAATGTTGACGAATTTGGAGGAAAGTGAACTTGAATGTCTTCGTTTGATGGTTGCCCCAATGAGAGTAAAGTTTGAAAAATATTGGGAAGAATGTTGTTTAGTTTTAGCAATTGTCGTTGTGCTTGATCTGAGGTGTAAGATGGCTTATGTGGAGTTTTATTACAATAAGATCTATGGTGTTCGTGTTAATAGCTATGTTAGGAGGGTGCATAGTGCTTCTATGGATTTGTATATTGAGTATGGAGGCGATAACTCTTTTGGTGTGGATTTTATGGAACTTGATGTGAATGATGAGAGTGGAAGTAGTACCTCGCACACGGGTGTTTCCATCACAATTGATGAAGATGTGTGCTTTGGTGAGTGGTATACTCGATCCACAAACATTCAAGCTTTTTAAAAAACTGAGGTGGATGAATACTTGGAAGAACCCGTCTACCAAAGAAATGAAAATTTTAACATTTTGCCTTGGTGGCAAATGTGTAGTGGTAAGATTCCAAGCTTGGCAAAGATTACTCGGGATGTTTTAGCCGTCCCGGCCACTATAGTTGCCTCTGAGTCGACTTTAATGTTGAAGGTCGAGTCATTGATGAAACACGTGCATCCTTGCTTCCGGAGATTGTAAAAGCATTAGTAACCACAGCCGATTGGGTTGAATAGCGGAAAAGGTCAAGTAAGTAGCTATTTAAGCTGAGTAGTTATTTTTTTTATATATTTTGATTTTCCTAATATATAATTACTTATAATTGATTCTTTTAGTTATACAAAAATAATGAATTTTGGACTCTAAAGAAGATAAAAAGGAAAGGAAGCAAGTAATTATATGATTTGTGTAGTTACTTTTTTATTTTTACATCTTCATTTCAAGAAACATTGTTAATTGTTTTCATTTGTCTTCTAGAAAATGAAGGTTTATGGAGTGCGGCTTGGAAGTGAAGCTCGACTTGAAAGTTTCGGAAATTTTATGCAGCGTTTTATTTTTATTTTTGGTAGTTGAAATTGGAATTTGGTGGTTGACTGTTTTTGGAAAAATGTTGAATTAAGCTTGTAATATGTTTGTGTTTGGATGTTGCCTTATTCTGTTTTTTGGAACATTCATTTAGCTATTGCAAAACAGATTTATCTAGTTAATGTAAAAGAGATTATTTGAGTTTATAAAAAACAGATTTTTTCCATATAATGCAAAACATATTTTTTCGATATAATGCAAAACAGATTTTATTATTAATTGCAAAATAGATTTTTATTTCTTTATAGCAAAAGCAGATTTATAAAAATTAAAAAAAAAGGATCGGATTACCGGATTGTTAATAGATTCGGATTCGATAGGCTCAACAGCTGATCCGTCGGATTATCGGATCCGATCCGAATCCAAAATTTGTTAACGGAAACGGATTTGGATCACCATGATCCGGTCCGAATACAACCCATTTACGGGCCTATTCCGATATCCCACAAACCCAAAACCCCATTCTTACTCTTCCCGTTTTTGTTCGAAACCCTAGCTGCAAATTTGACCCATTTCTCCTGCTTCTTTTTCCTCTGTTGCATTGACATATGCCATGGTTTTAGGGCTTGGAGGAGTTTGAGGGTGCATGATAGCAAGGAGCAAATTGTGGAGGTGAGCGGCTAAAACAAGGTAGCCTCCGACACCCTCTGGAAAAGTGCAGCAGTGGAGCTGGAATTTTGACATGAAAGTGGTGAAGTTGTCCTCCAAGACAGAGGAGTCGTTCAAGGCATCTTTCAAGTCTAACTAGGCTTGATCTTCCCCTCCCCATTAAAGTTTTTACAATTTGTGTTTTACTTCTACTATACATGGGAGCTTGTGGCTCTGCAACCAATTTGACGTAACTCAAAAAATGACATGCAAGAGAAAGCACGAGTTAGAATAAACTCACTCTCTCTCTAGGATGTTAAGTGATTACAATGAATGGCCAAAAGCCTTATTTATACGCTAAGGTAACATGACAAGACACCCTAAAAAGATAAAGGGACTAAAAAGGAGCAATCTAAGAATATTCAAATAAATAATTACCCTTAACCTAACATACCTTATATAAAGAAAATACAATAAAAGAGTAAAATTTTGACATATTACAACTAAGCCCCCGTACTCCTTTACTCCATTATGTATAGTCTTTCCACCATCGTAAGTAAGCATACGCTAATGCCTCAAACCCAAAGGGGTAAGATGTCAATCAAGCAGAAGATGTAGAATACCCAATATCAACCCATATACTAACTCATGGGGCCCATAAATTAAGTCGCGTGTCAAATTTGGGTCCATAGGTTACAACCGTGGGTCAAATTCAAGCCAGCATTTTATTCCACTTATATCTCTCATCTGAACCGTCAATATAAAGCTTTAGCTCTTTCTTACCTTCTCCAAGGGGTTCAAGTCAGTCCACCCCCCACCTCTCTCTCTCTCTCTCTCTCTCTCAATCTCTAGATCAGTTTCCTCCCTCTCTTCTGTCTCTCTTTCACTTCTTCAGCTCTATTTCTCTCCTTCTCATCTTCACAGATTTGCTTCTCTCTCTCATCGTCGTCTTCTTAGACATGTGCAACTCTCTCTCTCCTCTCTTTTTTTGTTGATTTTTGTTGGGTATTTCAAATTCAAGCGAGTTTAAACGTATTATCCATTTCAAAATGAAATTTAAATCCACCCAACTATAATGACCCTGAGATATCAAAAAAGTATTAGATAAATAATTAGGAGTTCGATTAGTTATAGACTATGAAGCACCGACACTCTTTCGGAAGCTACGAGTAAGCTTTGACACGCTCCGACACGATGCCGACACGTTAGGACAAGCTGGGACATGTTTGGACACGTGTCGACACGCTGGGACACGTTGTCAACACGATGGGACACGTTGCCGACATGCTGGCCGACACGCTGGGACACGTAAAATGACTCTTTTTTAAAGTTTTTTATTTTTTTAATTTTTTTTTCTTATGTGATTATGATTATGCCTTATTTATGATTTTTAATGTTAAATTGTGTTTGAATTTTGTTTTATATGGTCCATTTTCATAATTTCATGTTAAGAATGCTCTAATAATGTATTTTATGAAAAAAAATATGTTTTATTTCATTAATATATATACTTATATATATATTATATATTTTAACATATATTATATATTATACGTATCCTAGCGTGTCGTATCCTAGGTTATAGAATAAATTGGTTAGGTGGGTGTTGATGTCATGAGGGAGCATGTGAAGGAAGCATGCGAGGGAAGACAATAGAATGTTCTAGATGTGGGTCTACCATGTGTATAAATATCAACTCTTGTATTAGAAAAAGGAACTAATGAATAAATTAATTGAGCATTATGCTTTAGGCTCTATTCTTATGATTAGAGAGAGGTCATTCTTTGTAGATCAAAGATGGAATTAGGCTCGTTCGTCTCTACCAAAGGTGAATTGGAATTTATCGTTTTAATTCCTTACTATTTTGTATTTTTTTTAATGTTAATTTTCTGTTGTGTCTCATTAAAAGGGTTGGGGACATGACACCAACAGGTTTTCTTTCGGTGGAAAACATTTCATGTGTTTTTACTCAAAAATGGTGGGAAAAAAAAATCTAAAATTAAGATTTAATATGATTGATGCCTACAAAGTACGAATAAAAATCAGGTTTTGAGGCCGCATCTAATGGCTTGAAAAAATGGGGAAAAAAGGTTTGCCCGACCCATAACCAACCCGCCCCGCTTCGCATCCAAAAATTGACCTGCCCGAGTGCAGGTCATCCCAAATTCAGCCCACCCACGCCCACCCACCCGCCGTTGCTAATAAAGAATGCCACCAAGAAACCTTAATCTTCCTCAAAAAGTGAAGGGTTGCCTCGAATATCATTAAAGAAAACCGCATTCCTGTCCCAGATGGTACCCAGCATCGTCAATTTCACATTAAACATAAACAAAGGGGTTACATTGTAAGCTTATACACAGCGACCGCGAAGAGGTTGAATGTAATATCTATAAGCATGTACATATTGAATGGATCTGCAATATGATTAAAACCAAGGTGCAAAATTTTTTTTAAACATCTAATCTAACAGCAGTCATCGTAACACATTTAACATATGAATCTCTCATAATTGAAACGCAAATCGAAAGAAGAAACTACAAGCGAAATGACCATGGATCATCATAAACCTAAACCATAATTTCCTAACATTTTGAGGAACAAAGGGGAAAAGTTGATACATACATATATTCACGTATATAGGGATGGAAAGGGGGGATGCTTACGGGAGGGAGCCTGATGATGGTGTAAATGTGATATAGCTATGAATAACAATATTGAGCCGCAGAAGCAGCCAGGCTCAAAGAATGGCAAATGTATACAAACAGAAACCCAACAGCCCCAATTAACACTGTTTCCATTTCACCATGTGCTGAAATTTACCGGGCTAAATTGAGCTAGGGTGAAACCGATCCAGGTCATGAATTAAGCTGGGACACACCAAAACGGGTCATATTGGCCCACGGACTATCCCAAATGTGTTAATTAAAGGGCTTTTTAGATTTAATCCCACCAAGGTTGAAAAGTTAGACATAATGCTCCACGATTTGACGACCAACAATCTTCGTTAAGCAACTCTCACTAATTTGTATATTGATTTACTCCCTATTACTTTGTGGAAAATAATAATATTCTTCCCTCAATTAAGAACCCTAACTTCAAAAACAATAAACAATTGTCGAAAATTAAAATCGAACTCATATTCATATAAACATACATGTGCGTGTGCGAGACAAAACAATATATATATATATATATATATATATATATATATATATATAGCCTTCAAAATTCGATTTTATAGTAAATTATTAAAAATCTTTAATAACTGTGAAACGTACATATTTCAATGCCCAGTGTTGTATGAAATATAAAGAAAATATGATATAGCTGAATGAATATTAATGTAATAAGAATTTTTTAATTGAATGCAAATATCTCGTTGGACTGTCGGTATGTATGTGATCGACATAAATTAAGAAGGCAAAACACATTTATAAAAGATTAGGGTGTCTAGCGGTTTTACAAATATTTCCAAATTACTTAAATTGTATAACTTATGAATAACTATATCACTTATTCAGGATGCGTTTCGTATATTTTCATATTTATTCTTGCTAAGGAAATGTCAAAAAAAAAAGATACTTAAATATTGCTATAGTATTAAATATGAACGCACGAAATAACAAACGCAGTACACCTACTACCTAGGAAGCAGGGACACTTCTCCGGAGGTGATGTGCCCCTGTCGGACACTCCGACACACGTACGACACAGCTCGGACACTTACTCGACACGTCACGTGGCATGTCAAACTTGTTTGGCATTTTAAAGGACACTTCATGGACACGACACTCAACAGACATGGCTTAGACACCCCACGGACACGGATGGGGTGCCAAAAATAGAAAAACTTTTATAAATTCTATTGTCATCGCGTAAAATTTAATCTTTTAGGAGATCCTCAATAAATAAAAAAGAAAAATTAAAAATAATGAAGTTTGTCTCGCTCATTTTCAATGCATACTTTTAATTAACAATTTAGTTATTATTACAAAATATTTAACCATATTAATTTTGACAAATTAGTTTGACAACTAAGGTTTGTTTTTTAAGTTCCAAAAAGATACATACGTGTGTGTGTGTGTGTGTGTGTGTGTATGTATAATTACAAAATCATGTTTATTTTTCTTCGTGTCGTGTCGTGTCGTGTCGTGTAGCCTACTACCGAATGATAAAAATAAGTAAAGTATTTCAATTCCCCAAAAACAGAGCTATAACTTTAGAAAGGAAACGGAGATTCATATGTTTGAAGTCCCGGGAGGAAATGAGTTGATAATTTGTAGTTGGCTATAAATTATATATATATACATATACACACACAAACATTAATGTAGGATATTATAAGACATTAAAATAATGAAGGTATTATGCACGGAACTGTAACTGATATTTTTTTTACATTGCTGCATTTTTTTTGTATGAAGCCACTCGATCTTACACACTATTTATAGTCAATCCATTAACGATTGCTTGTGATTTCTATCATTTGTCCTTTTTTTCCACCTTCAATACTTGGACGGCTTTAGAATGATAAATCCCTGTGTTTGATCATTTAATTGTGAAATTTTTATCATTTGTTTTACGGTCAAAATATATTAAGATAGTAATTGTTTAAGTAGTTAGATTAATTATAAAATAAATTAGTTAGGTAGGTGAGGGAGCATGTGAGGGATGACAGTAGAATTTTCTAGATGTGGGTCTACCATGTATAAATACCAACTCTTGTATTAGAAAAAGGAATCCGTGTAATGAATTAATTGAGCGTTATGCTTTAGGCTCTATTCTTGTGAGTAGAGAGAGGTCCTTTGTAGATCAAAGTTGGAGTTAAGATAGTTTATTTCTGCCAAAGGTGAATTAGAATTTATCATTTTAACTCCTTGCTGTTTTGTATTATTTTTAGTGTTAATTTTCTGTTGTGTGCCATTAAATGTTTGGGGACATGACACCAACATGTTTTCATTCGGTGGAAAAAGATTTCATGTGTTTTACTCAAAAGTCAAGAATTCTTTATTTTTTCTAATATTATGATTAGTGCTGGCAGCCACAGCCCGAACAGATGAAAACCGCACATTTCTACCTGGATCGGGCTGATTTTGAGCCCAATGATTTAGAAATATGGGCCAAAATGGGTCAGGTGTAATTTTTTTGCGGGTTGAAAAGTAAACCGTTTTTCGTTACTTAAGAGATATGGTAAGTGCTGAAACCCTATCTTTATGTCTATTCTCAAATCCTCTCTCTTGAGTCGCTATCATATTGCTGTAGTGTGCAATATTCTTCTTCAAGTTAAGCTAATCACAACTACCAACCAATCCATCTGATTTCTATTTCTTACCCATTTTTTAGTTGGAAGCTCTCTCTCTATCCATCTCAATCTATATATATATATATATATATATATATATATATATATATATAGAGAGAGAGAGAGAGAGAGAGAGAGAGAGAGAGATTGCAAGAGTCTGGATTGATCTGGTTGTCATTGAAAATCATCTACATTCAACCGGGGACGGCGGGCTCACCCAGCCCAAATCCAACCTGGGCACAACCTTAACCCGTGACTAGCCCCACCCCATAACCAACCTGCCCAAATCCACCGCCGCCCGCCCACCCATCTGCCAGCTCTAATTATGATTTAATATGATCATATACAACAAAAAATCAGGTTTTGACGACACCTTCAATAGCTGAGAAAAAAATTGGGGAAAAACGGTATGCCCACCCAGTAACCAATCTGCCCACCTTCGGAGCCAATAATTGACCAGCCCGCCCTCCACACCCACCCCAACTACCGCTGCTAATAGAAAAATGCCACCAAGAAACCCTAATCTTCCTCAAAAATTGAACAGCAGTTTCGTATATCATTAGAGAAAACCTCATCCCTGTCCCAGATGATACCCGGCATAACCAAATTCACAATCAACATAAACAAACGGGTTATATTATATGCTTACACACACACACACACACACACACACACACACACACACACATATATATATATATATATATATATATATATATATATATATATATATATATATATATACGGTGACCAGGAAGAGGCTGTGTAATATCTGTAAGCATGCACATACTAAATGGATCTGCAATATGATTAAAACCAGGGTGCAAAATAACCATCCAATCTAACAGCTGTCGTCGTAACATAGCAATCTCACAAAATCGAAAGAAGAAACTACAAATGAAATGACCACAGTTTATCAGAACCTAAACCCTAATGTGGGAAAAGTTGATACGTACGTATATAGAGGTGGAAAAAGGGAATGCTTACCGTAGAGAGACAGACGATGGTGTAAATGCGATATTCAGCCACAGTAGCAGCCAACGGCAAAACCCCAATTAACACACTTTCTATTTCACCATATGCTCAAATTTACTGGCCTACGCCAAACTCAAACTAGGGATGGCAATTTAACCCGAACCGTAGGAGTCTCGTCCCGCCCCGCTTTTAATGGGGCGGGTTTTAAAACCCGATTAATGAATTAGGAGCGGGTATGGGTTTAAGAAAAAAACCCGTTTATTAAATGGGGCGGGTTAGGAGTTAGCTGAAATAAAACCGCCCCGTCCCGCCCCGCCCCGTTTAACTTATGCTTATATAAATATCCTTTATATGTATGTTAATTATAATTAAATTATATATATATATACACACACTCACACACTAAAAAAAAATCTTTATATGTATGTTAATTTTGTAAAAGATTTAAGTGAAAATATGAATTGACAATTGGGGGATTGTCTCACTTATTGGAATACGAGCCATTGTATACCTCTAAGACTATAATGTAATATTTTTAATTTTACTACTTTTAAAATTAACGCAACCCGTAGGAGCCCCGGCCCGCCCCGTTTATTAAATGGGGCGGGTTAGGAGTTAATTTTCAAAAATCCTAACCCGCCCCGCCCCGCCCCGTTTATTAAATGGGGCGGGTTAGGATTTTTGAAAACCCGCCCCAAACCCGCCCCGTTGCCATCCCTAACTCAAACGGGTCGTATTGGCCCAACGACTACCCAAATGTCCTAATCAATTGATTTACTCCCTATTATTTTGTCCACAATATATAATATATTTTTAGGGATATACTATAATACCCCATAACTTTATACATTTAATATTTAATTAATTTGAAAAATTTTGAATTACTTATGTATTGTAATTTAATTAAATTAATTATGATAATATTTATTTAAATATTAATCGAAGAGTAAATGGTTAATATTTAGGGAGATTTAATGTACTAAGTGAATAGTAATAATTCATTTACGTCATTTCGAGTATTGGTGACGGGGTATATACTTATCTCAACTGAGAATCGGTATGGACTAATTTGGGTGTGAGATAAGAATTTTTATAAATTATTTCGGATGTCAATTATGAGTGTACGGTTGAGTCTGGATGGGCCGAGATAGTCGAAAAAGTGTACTCGGGATAGTAAACGGGTCATGGAACGTTTTTAGACATAGTCGGGCCCACACGGGGGCATTTGGGTCACTTGGGCTTGGTCCATTAGGCAAAAAACGGGATTAAGCCTAATTACTTGATTATAAGGAAAAGGGGAACGGCTCATGAATGTTTAGAAAACACTTAGTGGGAGAGGAAACCCTAAGAGGCAGTTAAAAGCAATTTGGGGGACAAAGGAAAGAGCCAAAAGAAGGAATTTCATCTTCAACCTTGGAATTCACAACTTCAAATCAGACCCTACGAAATCATAAGGCAAGTGGTTAACTTGATGTAGCATCTAATTCGCATTATGATTCATATTTATGTGATGTGAGAAATCAAAATTCATTTTGGGAATTATGGGGTACAAAAATGGGTTTTTTGTAAATCAATCTCCTGATTTCGAATTTGTGTAGGAACTTATGTATAATCTAAGATTTGTATATATCTGGTAAGATGTGTAGACCCAGACGAGTTAGAAACGAATTTGAGATAAAAAATTGATGTTGAGATAGATTAACAAATAATACGAGTTTTTTCCCAATTTAGATAAACAGTAGAGAACGTAAATTAAACGGGGTTTGGGGACTTTATGGAAGTTACTTAGGAGGTTCTTGATGTATTCTATTGATGAGAAAACTCGGGTTAGACTGTAGAAGAAGTTGGAGATTGGAGTTTTTCGTCTATGGCTAAAATAGAGACCTGGGGAAGACGAAGACATGTTCGATCGATCGATCGATGGTTGGGGATCGATGGATCTATGGTCGGGGAATTCTGGCAGTTCGGCCAATTTATATGTATAAGAGGAAATGAATTAAAAACTTATTCCCAAACCTTCTTTAATGAGAAATAAACATAGGAGATATAATCAAGTTAATTGTGAGGGAAAAATAATTGGGATTAGAGAAAATTTAAGTGTAACACACTATGGTTAAAAATTGGGAAGAATATTTTGAAATAATTAAATACGGATCGAGTGAGCGAGTCCGGGTATAATGGTTGAGCGATACCAAGGCGTTGAATTAATTTAGAGTGAAAGCTAAATAATTTGGAGTCGGGGATTTAGACTCGGGTATAGTTTATTTCGGGCCACGAGAGCGAGTTTGAATATATTGGTTGGAGCGACCCCAAAAGTAATTTAATTAATTAATGTGCAATTAATTAATAATCAGAGTTGGGTCATAAACTCATGATAAATTGTATAGGCTTGTGTTACGGATTTAGTACACGATATAGCCGGGGTGTTTTTTATATATATATACGGTGTGCGATAGTATATATATATGGTGTATGTATTAATATCAGTGGCTAGATATTATTATTATATATATCCTAGTGCTATAGGGGGAGGTTGGGCGTAGAGGATGAATCCCCTAGCTTGAGGAGTAGGGCGAGTATATTCCCAAGTCATAGCGTCCATTATATGGGTGAGGGACATCTCAGTTTCAGGGAAGGAATATGACCGCCTCCAATAATTATATATTAACCAAGTTAATGAGCGATTCGGATTTGGGGTAACTAGGTTATGTGAATATACCTAATGGGATAGCACTTTAGAGAATATACATCCGGTGAGTTATTACTCGGGAGGATGTTCTTTATTAATTATTATTTCAGCATATTTGTGAATGTTGTAATGTGATATATATGTATATAATGAGGTAAATAATTATATACGGGTTAATTAGTACAGACTGTGAGTTGTATCATATATCGTGGATGTGAAAGTTATATGAATATAAAAAAAGGAAATGATTAAGTAAGTTAATGATGAGAGTAACTTAGAAATCATAGTTTTTGGCATAATCGGTTAGAGTAGGGTGGTTGCAAGGGGTATTTCGATTATCTAGTTATGGGATAAATAACTAAGGAAATTAATTAAGGCGCTAGTAGTGCACATTAGAGGAGGGGTGAGGATATTCTCAAGGGAATGCAACACTAACTAAAATATGAAGAGCATGCGTACATATTTATTACTGCAAGTTAATCAATTGCTAAATGTTTTCCAAATGTTTTGGGTACTAACCCTTGCTATAAAAACTTTTAAAAACATTTTAGGTGTCTAGCCATAGGGACGCCAGACTTGACTCATTCCAGGGATCCGTTGCTGCAGCACATGTGGATATTGCATGAGTTTGATAGGCGCTTCGTTCTTTTCATTTATAGTGTAGAAATTTCATCTCAGTTACTCGAGTATGTTGCTCATTGTTTTGTTCAGTACTTATGTCAGACTTGTTGAGATTTATTACTTGTCTTTATTTTTATTGGTTTTGAGCTGATGGTTTAGTCGGTCAGTTATTTAGATGTGAATGGTGGATTTCAGTTAATTGTGATTGTTTAAATTAATTTGTTTTCGCGTGAGGATTTCATTAGATTAATCAAATATAAAACTTGGCACCAGTTAAATTTTCTCACTTAGGTGGTTAGTAATTAAAAAGGCGACAGTGATGCTAAGAATGAACCAACTGAGAAGCCTGTTATAATTTAATTTAGGACTGATCACCCGGGGTTAATTAAGCGGGGTGTCACAGATGGTATCAGAGCATCAGGTTCTAGTGTCCTTAGGATCTGTGCAGCTTACTACGTTTCAGCGTAGCGTTCAATTGTTATAGAGCCCTATTATTATGACTGTTGATTCACTTTCCACTTTTGAGATATCGTATTTTCTGCTTACAGATTTTTGTATAATTGTGTACTTATACGATTCGATCTATTTTCAGATGCTACCAAATGGGCAGAGAGCGGAGAAGGCTGAGGTTAGGGATGAGCTAAGGGAGGCTCGTCGAGAGCCACAGGTACCGCCACCACCACCCCACCCGAGTTGATCTCCACTACTCAGTTGGCCGTGATAGTGTCCCAGACAGTTGAGACAACAATGAGGGCTGTGGCAGCCCATTTCCCCCAGCCCCAAGCACCACCTCCTGTGGCACTAGCAGTTCAGGCTCTAGTGGGGCCACCGTCTTGACAGCGAGTTAGGGAAACTTTTCAGAAGGGTCACCCACCCAAATTTCAAAGTAGCACAGATGTGGTAAAGGTTTGTGACTGGAAGAAGAATATTCAGCGCCATCTGCGCATGCTGGAGTGCACTGATGTACAGATACATATGCTTACTACCTTTCGTCTGTCGGGGGCATCCTTACAGTGGTGGGAGTCAGTTACCACCGCTGAGGAGAGGGATTTGATAACGATATCTGAGTTCTGAGTGTGGTTCGGACGCAAATACTTCCCACAAGTGGTAGAGGCTGAAATGAGAAAGAAGTTCAGCGAGTTAGTACAGGGTGACCGTTTAGTGGCAGATTATGAGGAAGAGTTCACTCGTTTGGCGAACTTTGTGCCAAATGAGGTGAGCGATAAGGAGCGAAAGAAGTCGAAGTTCACGGATGGCCTGGCCTGGAGGATCAGGCAGCACTTGATTGGGAATCCCGCGTTAGTGACATATACAGATGTCGTTAATGTCGCCCTTGTACATTGCTAGGATCATCGTTTCCATGTAAAGGGGAGCAAGAGGGTAGGGGAGCCGAGCCAGTAGGGCAAGGCAGTTGTTGGTAGTGACACAAGTGGCACTCAGCAGCAGACTAGCAGTCAGCAAGGGAACCAAGCTAAGAAATTCAGGCCTGGTAGGTTCTGACTAGGAGGACAAGGATTTAAGCAGGGTCAGTCTGGCCCAAATCAGCAGCAGTAGATTCCTCAGGGCCAAGGTAACAATGGGGGAGGCCAGCAGGGTCAGCCACGTTAGGGCCAACGACAGGGGGACGGTCAGAGACGTTGCTTTGTTTGTGGCCAGACAGGACACTTCAAGAGGGAGTGCCCGTAGAGGGGCAGAGGCCAACAGTAGGGTGCCCAGCAGGGGCAGCAGGGACAGATGCCGCCAGCAGCACCGGTTCTACCAGCCCCACAGCAGCAGGGGAAAATGCAATATGAGCGTGTTTACAACGTCTGGGATGTTCCCGATCCTCCAGCACAGTAGGCGCGGGTAGTCTTCGTATGTGTGTAGAGTCGCCAGTAAGAAGCGGGGTATTGATTCACTCAATTTGTCTGGGGGTAGACATTTTGATTAGGAGGCTTAGTTTAGCGGCGGACCTCTTAGTGTTAGATATGGAGGGGTATGATGTAATCCTAAGTATGGATTAGTTGGCAGGATATCGAGTGACTATGGATTATTACGAGAGGACAATCGTGTTCTCCATTCCGGGACAGGGGATGTTCCTAATAGCGATGCCTCTACCTGAGGGAGGGTCGCGCACACACTTTTATTATATCGAGGAGGAGACCTCACAAGAGATGGTAGTTCCATTGGATTCGATTTCGGTAGTGAGGGACTTCGAGGATGTGTTCTAAAAAATACCAGGGTTGCCACCCAGCAGGAAAATCGAGTTTGTAATCGATTTAGCACCGGGGACGAGGCTGATTGCTCGAGCACCTTACCTTATGGCCCCTTTAGAGATGCGTGAGTTGAGAGAGCAGATTCAGCAGCTCCTGGGTCAGGGTTTCATTCGGTGGAGTACATTATCGTGGGGTGCACCGGTGTTATTTGTAAATAAGCGAGATGGTTCACTTAGGTTATGCGTGGACTATAGGGAGCTGAACAAGGTGACGATACGAAATAAGTATCCGTTGCCTAGGATTGATGATTTATTTGACCAATTGAGAGGGGCGTCTTACTTCTCCAAAATCGATTTAAGGTCAGGGTATTATCAGCTACGTATTCGAGAGGAGGATGTTCCTAAGACTACTTTCCTATCACGGTACAGATCTTACGAGTTCAGGGTGATGCCATTCGCGCTCACTAATGCGTCAGTAGTGTTCATAGATCTCATGAACAGGGTTTTCATAGAGTACCTCAACCGGGTTGTCATCGTGTTCACTGATGACATCTTGATCTACTCGCGTATCGAGGAGAAGCACGCAAAGCATCTGCGTATGGTTTTATAGATGCTACAAGATCACCAACTTTATGCCACATTTGGGAATTTTGGATTTTGGCAGCGGGAGGTACAGTTTACTGGTCATGTGGTGTCAGACCGGGGTATTACGGTGGATTCAAGTAGGTGTCGACGGTGAGAGAGTGGGGACAGCCCACAACACCGACCGAGGTACATAGCTTTTTGTGCTTGGTCAGTTATTACAGGCGGCTCATTAAAGGATTCTCAAAGATTGCGGGCCCTTTGACGAACCTGACTCAGAAAGGGGTGCCTTTCACTTTGAGTGATAATTTTCAATTAGCTTTCGACGAGTTAAAGGATAAGTTGACATTTGCACCCGTACTTGCTTTGCCGAAGGGAGGACTAGAGTATCGGGTTTACACTAACGCATTCTTATAGGGACTTGGGGGTATGCCTCACCAGGAGGAAAGGGCTATAGCTTATGCGTCCAGAAAGCTAAAGCCCGACGAGTTGAATTACCCCACTCACGACCTAGAGCTAGCAGCGGTCATTTTTGCTTCGAGGATATGGAGACATTATCTTCTAGGAGAGCAGTTCACTTTATTCACGGATCACAAGTCACTTCAGTATCTCTTCACACAGAAGGATCTGAACATGAGGCAGAAGCGGTGGCTAGAATTCGTGAAAGACTACCAGTTTAATATTTAGTATCATCCTGGTAAGGCTAATGTGATGGCAGACGCAATGAGCTGAAGACCAATTGGGGATATATCATAAGTCTAGAAAGCGAAGTGGAGAGAGCTTCGAGATGAGGACGATGTAGCCAGGGCCTGCATATCGGCTTTATCCATCACACCGAAGATCATTGTGCGAGTGGTGAGGGCTCAGGCGGAGGACCAGACCTGCCAGTATAGGGTACGCCAGCTGTTAGCTGAGGGAGCGAAAGGTTACTCGATCAGTTCGGAAGGAGGCCTACGCCTAAATGGGAGGTTAATTGTACCAGGGGATGAGGAGTTGAGGCACGCTGTTATGACAGTCCCATGGTTCGAGGTTTGCGGTGCATCCCGACGGGGATAAAATGTACCAGGATATGAGGAGACAGTATTGGTGGGCAGGAATAAAATGGGACATATCAGAGTTTGTCTCGAAATGTGCCACGTGTCAGCTCGTGAAAGTTAACCAACAGAGACCATCAGGGATGCTACAACCACAAGAGATTCCCGTGTGGAAGTGGGAGAGCATCTTCATGGACTTTATTACAGGGTTACTTGCATCGCAGAGAGGTCACGATTCCATATGGGTCATTGTGGATCGATTGACCAAGGTGACCCACTTCCTGTCGGTTCGCACAAACTTCGAGACGATGCGTTATGCGCAGTTATTCATAACGAAGATTGTTAAGCTGCACGGGGTGCCGATAAATATTGTGTCTAACAGAGATAAATTTTTTATAGCACATTTTTGGCAGATCTTTCAGGAGGCCATGGGCACAAAGTTACGTTTGAATACAACTTATCACCCACAGACCGACGGGCAGACGAAGAGAGTTAATTAGGTGCTGGAAGACATGCTCAGGATGTGCATTATAGACTTTGGGGGAGGATGGGAGAGATATCTTCCTTTGGTATAGTTCGCGTATAATAACTCTTACCAATTCATGATTGGTATGGCACCGTTCGAGACACTGTACGGGGGACCTTGTCGTTCACCCTCTTGTTGGTTAGAGGTGGGGGACAATAAACTATGGGGACCGGAGATTGTCCAGGAGACATCTGCCAAGATAGAGTTGATTCGAGGGAGAATTCAGATAGCTCAGGATAGGTAGAAGAGTTATGATGATGCTTCACGAAGGCATGTGGAGTTAGCGATTGGGGATCAGGTATTAGTCCGGGTATCCCCTATGAAAGGGGTGATAAAGTTCGGCAATAAGGGTAAATTAGCACCGAGGTACGTGGTACCTTTTCCTATTATTGAGAGGGTGGAACCGGTAGCATATAGACTGGAATTACCAGAGCATATTCAGCGGATACACGACGTGTTCCATGTGGCATCGCTGAAGAAATATCGAAGGAGCGAGAGGACTTTTTAGCACATTCCACTCGAGAAAATTGATTTACAACCAGACATCTCGTATGAGGAGAGACCGGTGGCTATTCTGGACCATAGTGAGGGCAAGTTATGATCCAAGGTTGTTCCACTAGTTAGAGTACAGTGGGGTCATCACAATGTTGACGAGTCTACCTGGGAGCGAGAGGAAGATATGCGGGAACAATATCCAGAGCTATTCACTACAGGTACGTCCTAATTTCGGGGACGAAATTCCTTTGTAAGGGGAGGAGTATATAACACCTTGTAATTTTATGCATTTAATATTTAATTAATTTGGGAAATTTTGAATTACTTGTGTGTCGTAATTTAATTGAATTAATTATGATAATATTTATTTAAATATTAATCGAAGAGTAAATGGTTAATATTTAGGGGTATTTAATTTACTAAGTGAATAGTAATAATTCATTTACGTCATTTCGAGTATTAGTGACGGGGTATATACTTATCTCAGTCGGGAGTCGGTATGGACTAATTTGGGTGTGAGATAGGGATTTTTATAAATTATTTTGGATGCCAATTCTGAGTGTACAGTTGAGTCCGAATGGGCCAAGATAGTCGAAAAAGTGTACCCGGGGGTAGTAAACGGGTCACGGGACGTTTTTAGACATAGTCGGGCCCACACGGGGGCATTTGGGTCACATGGGCTTGGCCTATTAGGCAAAAAACGGGATTAAGCCTAATTACTTAATTAATTATAAGGAAAAGGAGAACGGCTGATGAATGTTTAGAAAACACTTAGTGGGAGAGGAAACCCTGAGAGGCAGTTAAAAGCAATTTGGGGAACAAAGGAAAGAGTCAAACGAAGGAATTTCATCTTCAACCTTGAAATTCACAACTTCAAATTAGACCCTGCGAAATCACAAGGAAAGTGGTTAGCTTGCTGTAGCATATAATTCGCATTATGATTCATATTTATGTGATGTGAGAAATCAAAATTCGTTTTGGGAATTATGGGGTACAAAAATGGGGTTTTTGTAAATCAATCTCCTAATTTCGAATTTGTGTAGGAACTTATGTATAATCCAAGATTTGTATATAGCTGGTAAGATGTGTAGACCCAGACGAGTTAGAAATGAATTTGAGATAAAAATTTCATGTTTAGATAGATTAACAAATAATACGATTTTTTCCCCAATTCAGATAAACAGTAGATAACGTAAATTAAATGGGTTTTGGGGACTTTATGGGAGTTCCTTAGGAGGTTCTTGATGTATTTTATTGATGAGAAGACTTGGGTTAGACTATATAAGAAGTTGGAGATTGGAGTTTTTCGTCTATGGCTAAAATAGAGACTTGGGGAAGACGAAGACATGTTCGATCGATCGATCGATGGTTGGGGATCGATCGATCGATGGTCGGGGAATTCTGGCAGTTCCGCCAGTTTATATATATAAGGGAAAATTAATTAAAAACTTCTTCCCAGACCTTCTTTAATGAGAAATAAACATAGGAGATACAATCAAATTAATTGTGAGGGAAAAATAATTGGGATTGGAGAAAATTTAAGTGTGACACACTATGGTTAAATATTGGGAAGAATATTTCGAAATAATTAAATACGGATCGAGTGAGCGAGTCCGGGTATAATGGTTGAGCGATACCAAGGCGTTGAATTAATTTAGAGTGAAAGCTAAATAATTTGGAGTCGAGAATTTAGACTCGGGTATAGTTTATTTCGGGCCACGAGAGCGAGTCCGAATATATTTGTTGGAGCGACACCAAAAGTAGTTTAATTAATTAATGTGCAATTAATTGATAATCTGAGTTGGGCCATAAACTCATGATAAATTGTATAGGCTTGTGTTACGAACTTAGTACACGATATAGCCGGGGTGTTTTATATATATATACACATATATATGGTGTATGCATTAATATCAATGGCTAGATATTATTATTATTATTATTATATATATTCTAGTGCTATAGGGGGAGGTTGGGCGTAGAGGATGAATCCCCTAGCTTGAGGAGTAGGGCGAGTATATTCCCAGGTTATAGCATCCATTATATGGGTGAGGGACATCTCAGTTTCAGGGAAGGAATATGACCGCCGTTGATGCAAAAAACTGGACCGAATCCCATTTTTATGATCACAGATAAATAGATGAAAGCAATCCAATCAAGCACATAAGAGACAAAGATTTTTAAAGTGGTTCGGCTATGAATAAAGCCTACGTCCACTGTTATTTTATTCCCAGGGGTTTACAATAGCACCATAGGGTGTAGGTGAGAGAAAGGATGTGTATCTTGTGTATGGGGTTTCTAGGTTCTCTCGGATCTCCTCGGGCTCTCTCCCTGGATCTCTCCTTTTTGGTTAAGGGAATACATGTATTTATAGTGATGGGAGATAAAGAGATTCATTGTAAGTAGACATTTATGTCTACATTCAACGAATCTAATTGTTGAATTGCTTGGTATGCTATGTGTTGTCATCTATTAATACAGTATAAATGTACATTGAGGCTCATTAAATGCACTGCCATCTTCATTAATGCACATTAAATGCAAAGTTATCCTTTGATCTTCCTGGTTGGTATGCCGACCAACTCTCCTCGGGTGTCGACTAACTCTCCTCGGGTGCCGACCAACTCTCCTCGGGTGCCGATTAATACTCCTCGGGTGCCAACTAATTTTCCTCGGGTACTGAACAACTCTCCTCGGATGTCGAATATTGCCACGTAGGATGACATGTGTCCTTTTCTGATTGATCCTCATAGATGGAGAATTTTTGTGTTAACAGAAGCCCCAATGCTCCATACTTGATGGTTTACTTGAAAGGATGGAGTATTTATTCTGCAGCGTTGCTCGGTGCTCGTGAAATTCTTGATCTACCTTCTTGATTTGTTCAACATAAAGTGCATTATCTCCTGGACGACATATGATGCAGACTGATCGATGGTTGCTAATATTTCTTTTGAGTAACTCCGTGTGCTATGTATCACCCCTGGGAATTTGGATGCACCCATGCCATAGCATGCAGCTTGTAGCTTGTCATAATCTTCAAGTATATTGATTAGTTTGCTAGCCGACCAACTGCCTCCTGTGCCGAGCAACTGAGTACTAACTTCACGTGCTTGATTCTTCTAATTTATGATTCTCTGAATACTTTGTCGAGTAACATACTAGATTTTGAACCCAACTCTTCAATCTGATTAGTACCAAGCTAGTGGTGGACTTCAAAACATTTTCATACAACTTCTTCTTCAATGTTGGTCGGGACAGTAGTAGTAAATATCTCAGGTATACCCTCGGGTCTCCACGGGGATACCCGAATTATTAATATATAATGAAATATATATATTTACATTATAATAAATATATAAGTATAAAAACATTTGAGATTTTTCACTCGGACCCTAATTTTTCACGTCGCTCTTCCTCGTCTCTTCTCCCTTATCTTTCCATTCCTCATTTTTCCCCCGTCTCCCTCCTGACGCATTTTCGTTTCACCCATTTTCGCCCAGACCCATTTTTGTACAAGGTTGCTGTTGCGTTGATTTTCGTACAAGGTTATTGTTGATCCATTTTTGTCCAGACCCATTTTCGTTACTATTGATTTTCGTCCAGACCCATTTTCGTACAAGGTTGATTTTCATACGAGGTTGCTGCTGTTGAGTTGATTTTCGTACAAAGTTGCTGTTGCTTTTGATTGTTGATTTCGTCCATTTCTGTTTCTGTTGATTTCGTCGATTACTGTTGATTGTTGATTTCATCCATTTTTTGTTGCTGTTGAGTATTGTTGATTATAAACACTTTCTCTCATTTTTTTTAGATTTAACATATATACTTAATTGTAAAAAAAATTATACACTTTTTTATGTTGTAAAACTATAAACAATGCACTTTGTTTAAATGTAAACAATGCACTTTGATTTAGTACACTATTATGTTGTAAAACCATAAATAATGCACTTTGTTTAAATGTAATTTTCATTTAGTGGTTTAAAGAAAAAAAAAGGAAACGGTTTCCCCATGGGGAAATCGATACCCGTTTTAAATGGGGATGGGGATCCCCGAACCCATTATAACGGGGAACGGAGAATGGTTTTTCTAACGGGGACGGAAATGGGGAGTTAAAACCCGACCCCGAACCGATCCGTTGCCATCCCTAACAGTAAGGTTCCTAGCAGCAGGTTCCTCAGGGCCGTCAGGGCTAAGGGAACCAGGGGGAGACCAGCAGAGCCAAGGCCATCAGGGTCAACGTTAGGGCCAAGGGAAGAGACAGTTCCAGGGGCAGTATTTTACGTGTGGCCAGTAGTGTCATAAGAGTAGGACTTATCCACAAGGAGACAGTGGACAGCAACAGGGTGCCCAACAGGGGCAACAGGCTTCGTTAGCCCTAGTACCAGCACTGGTTCCACAGCAGCAATTAGGCCAGATGTACTACGGGCGTGTGTACAACATTCGGGATGTGCCTTTTCAGCCGGCACCTCCGGTACGCAAGTACGTTTCCTAACCATGGGCATAAGGGTAGTACTCTGTTTGACACGGATACGACACACTTTTTTATTGCCACTAGATTTGCACGACCAGCCGATCTTTTAGAGGGAGTCAACACTCATCTTATGTGCGTGGAGTCATCGATGGGTAGTAGGTCCCTTATACACTCGATCTGTGTGGGTGTGGACATTATATTTGGGAGATTGATTATAGAGGCATTCCTTCTAGTGTTAAATATGAACGGTTATGACATTATCCTAGGCATGGATTGGTTGGCGAGTTATAAGGAGATGGTAGATTATTATGAGAGGACGATCTTTTTTGCCATTCTGGGATAAGAGATGTTCCTAGTGGCGATGCCTCTTAACGAGGAAGGATCGTACACTCACCTATATTACATTGAAGAGGAGATATCACGGGAGGTGGTGGTTTCTCTGGACTCAATCCCAATCATGAAGGATCTTGAGGATGTCTTCCACGAGATACCGAGGTTACCACCTAGCAGGAATATTGAATTTGTTATCGACTTAACACCGAGGACGAGATCGATTGCCAAAGCATCGTATCGTATGGCCCATTTAAAAATACAAGAGTTTAGAGAAAAGATTCAACAGCTCTTGGGATAGGGTTTTATTCGGTGAATTACATCATCGTGGGGTATGCTGGTGCTATTTGTGAAGAAAATGGATGATTCCCTCCGTTTGTGTGTAGAGTACAGGGAGCTGAATAAGGTGACGATACGTAATAAGTATTCATTACCTAGGATTAATGACTTGGTTGATCAGTTGAGAGGGGTTGCATACTTCTCAAAGATCGATTTGAGGTCAGGTTACCATCAGTTATGCATTCGAGAGGAGGATGTATATAAGACCGCTTTCTTATCACGGTGCGGGTCATATGAGTTCAGAGTGATGCCGTTTGGGCTCACTAATTCACCTGCAGTGTTTATGCACCTCACGAACAGGGTATTCAGGGAGTTTTTGGACCAGTTTATGATCGTGTACATCGATGATATTTTGGTTTACTCTCACACGAAGGAGGAGCACACCGAGCACTTACGTATGGTTCTTCAAATGTTACGAGACCATCAGTTATACGCCAAATTCGAAAGTATGGATTTTAGCTTCGGGAAGTTCAGTTTCTTGGCCACACTGTGTCCGACAGAGGCATTGATGTTGATCTAAGTAAGGTATCAGTGGTGAGGGAGTGGGGATAACCCACGATACCGATCGAGGTTCGGAGCTTTCTAGGGTTGGCCGATTACTATTGTCTCTTCATCAAGGGGTTCTGAAAGATTGCTGGTCCTTTGACGAACTTGACCCGTAAGGGAGTACCATCCGCGTGGAGCGAATACTGTCAGTTAGCGTTTGATGAGCTAAAGGACAAGTTGACATCAGCACCCGTCCTTGCATTGCCTAGGAGTGGATTGTAGTATGAGGTCTATACTGACGCATCCTTGCAAGGACTTGGGGTGTGTTATAGCAGGATGAGAGGGCTATATCTTATGCATCTTAAAAGCTAAAGCCACATGAGAAGAATTACCTCACCCACGACCTTAATTTGGCAGCGAATGTCTTTGCTTTGAGGATATGGAGATATTATCTTTTGGGAGAACAGTTTTCTTTGTTCACGGATCATAAGTCACTTCGGTATCTCTTCACCCAGAAGGGTATGATCGAGATTTACGGTACATCCCAGCGGGGATAAGATGTACCAGGATATACAACGACAATATTAGTGGTAGGGTATGAATCGATACATTGCAGAGTTTGTCTCAAAGTGTGTTACGTGTCATCCTATGAAAGTTGACCATTAGAGACCTTCAAGGATGCTCCAGCCACTGGATATTCCCATGTGTAAATGGGAGAGCATTTTGATGGACTTTATTACTAGACTACCAACATCGCAGAGGGGTCACGATTCAATACGGGTGATAGTGGATAGGCTGACCAAGTTAGCTCATTTCTTGTCGGTTCTTACTGATTTTGATACGATGTAGTACGCACAACTATTTATTTCGAAGATCGTTAAACTGCATGGGGTTTCTATTTATGTTGTGTGTGACAGAGACAAAATATTTATGTCGTATTTCTGGCAGAATTTTCAGGAGGCCATGGGCACAGACTTGCGGTTGAGTACGACGTATCACCCGTAGATAGACAGGTAGACTAAGAGGGTAAATCAGATGCTTAAGGATATATTGAGGATGTGTATCCTATATTTTGGGGGAAGTTAGGAGCGATATCTTCCATTTGTAGAGTTTGCGTATAACAACTCTTACCAATTCACTACCAGTATGGCTCCATTTGAGGAACTTTATGGGAGTCTTTGTCGTTCGCCAGCCTGTTGGTTAGAGGTTGGTAGCAACAAGCTATTAGGGTCGGAGATGATACATAAGACTTCTGCCAAGATAGAGTTGATTCAATGGCGTATTTGAATAGCTCGGGATAGGCAGAAGAGTTATACTGACGCCTGTAGGAGACACGTGGAGTTAGAAGTGGGCAACCAGGTGTTGATTCGGGTATCTCCTATGGAGGGGATTATGAGGTTCGACAAGAAGGGGGAGTTAGTGTCGATATGTGTGGGACTATTTCCGATCATTGAGAGGGTGGGATCGGTAGCATACAGATTGGAACTCCCAGAGCATTTTCAGTGGATACACAACGTGTTTCATGTGGCGTCGCTAAAGACATACAGGAGGAGCGAGGGAGCCTTCTGGCACGTTCCACTTGAGGAGATTGATTTACATCCAGATGTCTCGTACGAGGAGAGACTCGTGGATATTCTATATCATAGCGAGCATAAGATTCGATCCAAGATGGTACTATTAGTGCGAGTGTAGTGGGGACACCACAATGTTGACGAGTCGACATGGAAGTGGAAGGAGGATATGCGAGAGCAGAGTTATTCATCGCAGGTATATCCTAATTTTGAGGATAAAATTCCTTTGTAAGGGGGGAAGTATGTAATACCCCGTATTTTTGTGTATTTAGAATTTAATTAATTGAGTAATTAAATACGAAATACGTTTCAATTTAAATTACGTGAGTAGAGTAATTTAATATGATTTAATGATAATTATGATTATAAAGTGAATAAATATTAATTGTGATTATTAAATATTAATCGAGAGATAAACACTGATTAATATTATGACTCGAATTCACTAACTGTGAATAGTAGATATTGATAGTTAATTTGTACGGCATAGTGAGTGATATGGACGTACTTTATTTTTATCTCACCCGGGTGTCGCGTGTAGACAAAATTGAGGATGAAATAAAAAATATATTTTTAGTGACTCAAATGATAATTTAGAGGTCGCAGATGACTCCGAAAGGGTCGAATTAGTCAAAATAGTATACCCGAGGGTACTAGTCGGGTATCGGGGCAATTTGGGGCTAAACCGGGATCGTAAGGGGGCGTTTTAGTCCTTTGACATATGGGGTGAGAAGACCTACGAACTTTGCAGTGTTTTATCAGCTGATTAAAAGTGTGGTTAGGGTTAGAAACCTCATAACACAAAGAGAAGCCATTAGAGAGAGAAGAGATATTATTCTCAAGGCTAAAAAGGAAATTTGTGAAAGATTTCAAGGAGTTCTTACACCACAAGTGATTCAGAACGGAAGATTGGAAGAGAAAGCAACCCAACACCTTCTGCAAACTCGAAATCAGATCATTATCTTATAAAGTCAAGTGGTTATTTACCAATTATTTTCACTTATAATATCCATAAATAGGATTTCCAAATAAATTGATTTTGATAAATATTCTTAGAGAAAAATAATGAATTAATTGCATGTTTGGGTAGAAATAACATGTTGTTAGATTTATATCTATAGAGGATTGAAAATCAGAGGAATCATGGTTGTTAGTACGAATTAAAAATCTGGGTTGATTATTGAAAACATGGGAAGAACATGCCATATTAGGGTTCTTGAATAATTAGAAAATTTAGATTATTCTCGGCTAAATTGGAAGGACTTATTATGTTTAATCCGTTGGAAATCATCCTTGCATGTGTAGGAATGGTTGGGTATCGTTAGTTATAAGTTTGGTGGATTATCATGTGAGTTAGATAATTGAATATGGTGGAAAACGCATGAAGAAGAAGAAGAAGAACCATGTCTGTCACTGCTCGATCGATCGATCGACCCGCCTTTGAATTTCGATCAATCAATGGAGTCTATCGATCGATGCTCAAGGTCGATCCATCGACCCAGACTGATTTTGGGTTCTTTTGTTGGTTGAGTCCTATTCGATTGCCGACGATTTAGGGAAACCTTAGCGATGATATTATACGTATGTAGGGACTTAGAGAGTACCAGTAGGTGTATAGTGGGGGTCCGTTATAATAATTGGGTGCAAGATTTAAAGTGATGGACCGACAAGGGTAAACCGATCGAGTAGTGCATCGGGAATTTAGGATTTGAGTTACGGAGAGAGTAAACGTCATCCCAAGGAGTATACCAGTAGGTTAGAGATAGCTGAACTACTAAAATTAATAGAGGGGTAACTAGGGCCCTTAGAGTTGTGTGAATACTCAATTATGATACGATAGTGAGATAAATCGTAAATTAATGAAAACTGCGAATATTAAAGAGAAAATATTACGTACGAGCACTATTATTAGGTTGCGTGTATACCTACTGAATTATATAGATACTTAGGTGGAGAGATTACCTAAAGTATAATTTCCTATATTAGGGTCGAGGTAGGATTCTGAACTAATATATGAAAATAGTAAGTTGGGGTCGTGACGAAAGAGTTCCGAACCAATCTATGTATAAAATTTCATTGGTGGGGTTGAGGTGATTTTTTCCGAACCACTACACGAAATGAACGTGGGGTCAATGTGACATTCCGAACCAATCATTTTACTTGGTGTCAATGGAAGATTACAAACCAAGAGTCCTTGATGTGTGTTAGGACGACATAATAGTAATGAATGAATTTACAAGTATATATTGTGTGTGAAATGTATACTGTATTAATAATCTATGCGAGTTAGTAGAAAATGAGATGCCGTGAGTACATCTAAAAGCAAAATAAGTAGGGAAACTTAATAATAAATCGGTTAAAGATAACAAAGAGTGAACAGTTATCTAAGTATATAGAACATGAGATATGGTTACTATCACATACTAAGTTGGTGGTTTGGGAACTTAATCCCGTAGATAAGTTCAGTTGGATACTTTAGTCTAGTTAGCTTGAGTAGTACCGCTAGGTGGGCTAAGTACAGTGTAATACCCCGTATTTTCATGGCTTTTAATTATGAGATTAATTAAATAAAATTGCTTTTAATTATGGGATTAATTAAATTAATTTGGGATAATTAGTTGGAAATTAATTCGAATTTAAATAACTAGCGAGACGAGAGTTAGTATTTAACTATGATGATAATGTTGAATATTACCGAGTGATTATGGTAATATGTGATTATTGAATTTATTAAAATTATCGTGAGTTAAAAATACGGCAGTTTCGGTAATTTAGTTGGGACGCGCGTGTCAGTCTTGTCATCACCTAATTTAATGGATTTAAAAGTATTTTATTTTTATGTCATCCGTATGATCATTTTGAGTGCGCCAACGTATCCAAAAGAGTTTAGATAGTCAAAAAACACTAGCTGGGGGTTTAGTTTGGGTCCTGAGGCATTTTTAGGCCTCACCGGCAACCCGATAGGGTATTTTAGTCATTCTTATTTTTGGTGAATAAGGACCTACGAATTTTCGACTGATATTATCAGCCAACACTTGAGTTCCTTAGGGTTTTCACAATCAAAAATCATCATGGTAGTTAGAGAAGAAGAGAGGAGAAGTTCCAAGGGTTTTCCATGGCCATAACCACCAATTAGAGGCTTTTGCACCACCGGATAGATCGGAAAGCAAGGATCATCCCCATACCGTCTACTTCATTGGATCAGAATCCCTATTTCAGGCAAGTGATTTATCTTGCAATAATTTATGGCATATACTTTACATGATAGTTTATGTTTGATGTAAATTTATGAATAATGTCAAAAACATGAAATTGGAGACTTAATAATTGATTTGGGGTAGGTTTGCATGTAGTGGTGCTTCCGAAAATGTTTAATGAACGAAATTATAAATTAAGGGTTAAGAATCACGAAATTTAATTGAGGATTATGATGATTATGGAAGAAGTAGTGAAGAATTAGGTTTGTAGTGAAATTGATGACTTTTGATCCAAGAAAACGATGTTATATTATAGTTTAATGATTCTCGAACGTTAGAATTTGTGTATATATGTTGGCTTAATGATTAGTAAACTTTCTTGGGAGATTGGGACGTTGTAATGGAGGATTTAGGATGTAAAAATGGTAAAACCCGTAACTGTTTAAGAGAAATCTAGAAAAAAACCTGCCTGATCGATCGATCGATCCAAGAATGTCGATCGATCATTTTCTTCGATCGATCGACCTCTCGTGAATTTTGGCAATTATTTCCCTTTAAGGTTTAGTGAAAATTCCAAAGCCGATATTGATTCTTAGGGTGATTAATATAATATTGTGGGACTTAGTTAAGGTCAGTAGGGTCTTAGTTATTGCTCGAAAAATGTTATAACTTATGGAATTAAACGTTATAATTATGAGCGGTTACCGAGTGAGGACGGTTTGAAATATTTTGTTTTGGGACTGAAAGCAGAATGAAAGATAATGTAAGGGTATGAACACTAGCAGAGAGATTTTATATTTGCTGAGATAACCTTAGGAACAAATGGGAGACCTAGTATTCACTTGGGATAGGGATAGGTATAGGTACCTGAATCCGTATGATGAGACTTATCGTGTTAAATAAATATTACATAGAATATCCGAAATGTAAATATTGTGGGTGAGACGTAATATATAGGGGAGGAGTATACCTATATTGAAAGTGTATATATACTGGTTGTGTGATTTTCTAGTATATGGATTATTGTGTGTATAACATACCTACCATACTTGCTATCACGGGAGGTCATTCGTAAGAGGATAGTCTAGTCTCGATGTGACCTTCGGGGGGACTTTATATTGATACCTAAGAACATAGGACTTGGAAGGGCTTATCGCTGAATGGATAAGTCTGCTGACCTTGGGAGCGTAGGTATATGCGTGACCCATGGGTATGTGAACTATGTTCACCTCCACTATGTGTGATTTTTATTGAAACGATTCCTGAGTGATTCGAAACTTGTGATCCTCACGTACGTGATGTACCGGGATTCGATAGCAGAGTATGAGGGCATCGTAGGTTCTATCCTTGTGGGGTGCTTGATTTGTATATGAGATATTATACTGGTGCGTATACATATACGTGTGATAGTTCTGTTGTGTTGCTTTATAGATGTGAATAAGTAAGATATCGTATTGTACTAAGAATGTGGGAATTTAATTAACACTTGAGATAAGTAATTTAATTAACGTGAATATGGGTTATGAATATGTTTTGTTTGGGTGTTACAAGTAGTTAGCTAGCGGCATAACTAGGATGGGCTAAGGGTCTAGGGTAGGCATGCACATTAATTGAGAGGCGAGAAACTCATGTGAGAGTACGCAACTAACATGTTTATTATATGTGTTGTTTAATATTGTAATTTAAACACTTGCTATATTTTTAAACTGTTTTCACCTCGGGCTCTGACCCGTTTGCTTTCAAATATATTTTTCTTGTAAAACCTTTTAGGTGCCCAACCACAGGGACGCCAAGCATAGGAGTTCCATTATATTATTGACGTATTGTAGCTGCTGTGGAAGTTACAGGTTCTCGGTATTAGACGCCTTCACATTTTGTACTTGATTTTACTTAGAGTTAATCATCTGTTAGGGCATGTCGCCCATTTCCATTTAGAGATAGCATTCTGAGACTTTTAGTTTTATTTCAGATGTTGATTTATTTATTCATACTCTTGTATCGGGACTTTATTTTTACTCTTGTATTTTATTGGAGTGTTAACTCCAGACTCAATTTATTTCATTTCGTTGATTATTCATTTGAGATTGTTTATGCGAATAATGGTTGTTGACTTAATTACTTGGATTATGTTAATTTAATTAGTAAAATTTGGCCTCTCTCTTTTTGAATATTAGGTGGCTAGTAATAAATTAAATGTTTTCGATAGTGATGTTAGAACTGAACCAACTTGATATTTTGTATTAATTTAATAAATGAGTAGCTACCCGGTATTTAATTATACGAGGTGTTACAGGTGGTATCAGAGCATCAGGTTCCAGTTTCCTTTGGGATCAATGTGGCTTATTATGCTTCCAGCGTAGCTTTCTTTTATGCAGAGCCCTATGTTTAGGATTATTGATTTCTTTGGTGAGATTTCGTTCTCCTGCTATAATGATTACGATAGTGAATCTTATTTGTATTCGGGAGTGTTCGTGTGTCGAACAATGCAGTATGTCGTGCGAGTTAGCGAACAGCAGGAGGTAAAGCTCAGTTGAGGTTATAAGGTATATTCAAGAAAGATGATCGTAGTTGAGGTCACCCCTACTATGGCACGGAGGGCCAGGACGGTAAAGACGGTTAAGGCACAATATATGACTTTAGGTATCACTATAGTAGAAAGGGGGGTCGTATTAGACTCACCCAACAAGGTTGGATTGGGAGAGAGTCAGACAAAATATTGAAGATAACCAGCAGTGGAAATTCTAGAAATACGGAAATGGCGTGTGTTAGCCAATAAAGGTAAAATATCCAAAGGCTTGGGTATATGTCGGAGTATGGCAAATGGGGAGTGAAAATTTAGGGTAAGATTTTTCTTGGCTCGTTAAATTGAAGTTTCAATGGCGATATGCAACCACCGCACTTATAAGTGGAATGTTTTGTCAAGAGAAGGTGCGTAGGTATGGTTTGACCATAAGTTCCTTCATCAGATGTTCAGAATAAGATGAGAACGTTGTTCTGAACTCACACAAGAGGGTCGGACAAAAGTCACTTTGTGAAGAGAAATTTCATTAATTAGTGAACCTTACACCAGATGAAGTATGTACAACGGAGAAGAGGACATTAAGGGGAAGATTAACTTACAAGAAGAATTGATAGCACTCCTGGGAATTCTTCTTGGACGGTCAATGCAGTTGGTAATAATGTTGCATTTGGTTGATATGGAGGTAAATTCTTCCTTGTGTGGGGAGTTATAATAATTGAAGAATTTACTCAGAGAGTAAGACTGGGGGGAAACGGTGTTGGTGAAGCACCACAAAGGGGAGACCCATTAGGGGACCCACTTAAATGATTCGGATAGCTGAATTGTTATCGAGCGATGGTGATTTCAGTAAGAGTGGTTGAAGCCAGTAGCATGTTCCTTAGGGCTGTCAAAGCTAAGGGAACAACGGAGGTAGTCATCAGAGTCGAGACTACCAACGTCCAAGAGAAGGACAACCTTAACATGGTCAGTGTGATCGAAGATAAGTGGAGTATGTGTAAAGGTATTTTATGGGGAGTAAAACCCGTGCGTTAAAATTTTTCCGAAGTGAGAGGAGGAATAAAGGGTATGGTGCCTAGCAAGGGCAATAGTTATTAAAATTTTTGGTTTGGTACGGACAGGTGTGTTAAGTCCAGGAAACATTTGAGCAACCAGGGCGATTGGCAAGATAGAAGTATGAGTTATATCCTCAGATGATGATGTGTGATGTGTGTGTCAGGAACGAGTTACTCCATTTTTATTATTGCTATGTTCACATAGGAGTCGAGTTTAGTGTGTATATCGACAATGTTATTATTTATGTGAATATTTTCCCTGGTATAGTGAGATTACCTTCAGTGTTATCAGCGGAGGATGAATGGGAGTATTGATTGTGGTATATACTTTATTGAGATTACTCGTTTTAGTGTTGTGTTATACAAGTATGATATTATCCTAATTATGGTTTTATAATATGCTTAAACCGATAATGTGTGGATATTGTAAGTCTATCGGGGTTACTACCTTGGTGTAGAATATTTTGTTATGGCAAGGCCCGATCTGCGAGAGGGTTGAACTCGCGTTTATATATTTGTATATATGTATATATATATTGTTGAGACTTCGAAAGTATAAAGGTCTCGGATATTTGTTCCCGATATGTGTAGGGACTTTATTGATATAATTCTGAGTGTATTTGGTTTATTTTTCAGCAAGATTTAGCTGGTTATTATAATTAATGCTCAGGATGTCGTAATAAAAAGAGTGCATTGTTATATCACCCTTTAGAGATGTGGAAGTTAATACTCATAGTTGTATGTCTGGGGACGGGATTTTGAGAGCCCCGATTATATTTGCATGATGTTTGTGGAATGTGATTACCATCAATGTTAAGAGACAGTGTCTTTCGGAAGGAGTTCCTTGTTTAAGTGTAACTGGGGAAGGAGATATAACTTTGTTGTCAAGAGATGGGAATATAGGGGTACATGTTATGGACTAAGGGCCTAACTGATTTCGATGACCGATAATGCTAGGTAGTAGTGTATCGGGGGGGAGGGGGCTTGTTTGGATTTCGCTTTGCGAGACATCTCACGCATGAAATTTATCATAAGGTTGATAGTAAGGAGATATTTGTACGGTCGTCCATGATTTGGGTACCTCGATTGTTAGGGAAGTATGTAGTTATAACGGGAAGTTAAAGAAGAAATTACGATATAAGGCCAGTAGATCCAGTTGTGTGGTGAGGAAGTATTGATAATTTTATTTTATTTTAGTGGGTTGAAGGATGGAATGATGTTTAGGAGGATTTAGAATTTTGAATTCAGGGGTCATTGAGAATACCCAAATTGGTGTAGCCACGTTGCAAATGCAGGGACAATAAAGAGTTTGGAGTACTTATGAAGCGTATGTGATGTTTAAAACCTGTTTGCACAATGTATAGGGTGTATGGACACCTCGGTTGACTGGTGTCAGGATCTCCGGAAGAAGAGACATAGATGGGTGAAATTTTTACTTGTGGAAATAACGAAATGGAAGTGGTAGAGTGGATTAAGCGTCGTGAGAAGGACGACAATCTATAGATTCATGTGCAATAAGAGTAGCACGTCCAAGATTGGTTGAAGGGCAATGAGAAGCCATTTAAAAAGGGTGTAATGCTTGAGAAGAAAAATATTTAACTATTATGGATAATTTAGAGCGGAGTTCCACCCAAACGAATGTTAAGGGTGGCTTGCGCGTAAATAGAGTGAGGATGTCAATATGGTATAAAGAGTCCAGATGTGCACAACGTGGTGAATAGTGCACGAGCCGAAACTTTTGGTATACGTCGAAGGAAGAAGAGGGTTCTTAAGTACCACTTAATGGGAGGATTTATAAGTGGAAGTTGGTGTTGAGTGGGACATAATTAGTAGCCCCCACGAACACCACTTATAGATTGATATCGGTTGGAGTAAGGGTATCAACCAGGAACTTGGTGTCGAGCAACAATTCCAGTAACGGAAGAGTCAAGATGGTAAATTTTTTGATGGGTTGCAATCATAAAGATGAGTAACGAGTTCCTTAAAATACGTGGAACGGATTTTCAAGAAGGAAAGAAATTGTTATATTCGTGGGAGATTTACACTATTAGATAGTGACCGCACCGGTATGAGATCCTACCCAGTATTAATCTGAACGAGGGTAAAATACCCGAAACCCCCTCCGATATGGGGTATAAGGAAGTAGTGGGAATATTTTCGTTTTGAGAAAGTTGGATCACCTATAGCCCAAGGAATAGGCGCAAGGTGATTAACGACTGGTGGAACTGTATGGAAGAAATTTTGGATTCAATGCGATCATTTCATTTTTTTTAGTAAGTGAAGTATAATATAGTAATGGGGAGAGGATATTACCTAATAGGAAAGTTGTGAGAAGGCACCCGTACCTATTTATAAGGGATAAGGTGCTTACTGAGGTTTTGAGTGGATAAACCTTACCATTCTTCCTCTGGATGCTTAGAGGTGAGCGAATTATCGGAGTTTTCGATCAGTCGGAAGTTGGAGTCCGATGACTATAATGGGTTAATCACTAACCATCTGGAGTGGCTTTCCCTTATGTAAAAGTCACAACGTCGAGAACAGAAATTCAAAGAATGGACAAGAGTAATCAGATGTTTTATGGTTTCTTACAGGATGGGAGTTTTGTGTTTAAATAAACGTGGGAGATGATACGAAGTGAGGTGCGAACTCACAAAAATATTGAGATAATCCAACCAATGATGTGTAGGCTATTCTTATTCGAATGTTGTTTAGTAAGAGCACAACGGGAGGTGCATTTATTGAGGTGTAACCCTATAACTGATAAAGTGTCAAGAGAGTTCAACAAACTCATTGTGAAGCGAGAGCTGTAGTGATTGAGCTTTTCTTTGTATTTTGTTTTAAGTACTGCAGGATACCTAATTTTTTCAGGTATGCCTATTTTTTCGAATTTCAGGAAGAAATTCCGTTATTAGGAGGGAAGTATGTAATACCCCGTATTTTCATGGCTTTTAATTATGAGATTAATTAAATAAAATTGCTTTTAATTATGGGATTAATTAATTTAATTTGGGATAATTAATTGGAAATTAATTTGGTTTTAAATAACTAGCAAGTTGAGAGTTAGTATTTAACTATGATGATAATGTTGAATATTGCTGAGTGATTATGGCAATATGTGATTATTGAATTTATTAAAATTGTTGTGAGTTGAAAATACGACAGTTCGGTAATTTAGTTGGGACGCGCGTGTCAGTCTTGTCAGGATCCAATTTAATGGATTTAAAAGTATTTTATTTTTATGTCATCCGTATGTGACACCCCGCCTAATTAACCCCGGGTGATCAGCCCTAAATTAAGTTAGAACATGTTTCTCAGTTGGATCATCCTTAGCATCACTGTCGTCTTTTTAATTACTAACCACCTAAGTGAGAAAAATTACACCGGTGCAAAGTTTTATCTTTCATTAACTTAAATGAAATCTCATTCGAAAAATAAAATAACACAATTAATCACAATTAATAAAAACAACCATACACAATTAAATGACTAACCGAGATAAACCATCGGCCCAAAAATCCAACAAATATAAAATAAAGACAAGTAATCAATCTCAACATGTCTGACAGAAACTAAATGATCTGTGAGCGACATGCTCGAAATAACTGATAGAAGTCTCTACACTAGAATGAAAGAATGAGGCGTCTATCAAAACTCCCGCAATATCCACATATGCTGCAGCAACGGATTTCCTGAAACAGAGTCAAGCCTGGCGTCCCTGTGGCTGGACACCTAAAAGGTTTTTAAATTTTTTTATAGCAAAGGTTAGTACCCAAAAACATTTGAAAAACATTTAACAAATGATTAACTTGCAGTAATAAATAAATATGCACGCTCTCCATATTTTAGTTAGTGCCACACTCCCTTGAGGACATCCTCACCCCTCCTCTAATGTGCACTACTAACGCCTTAAATAAATTCACATAGTTTTTCATCTTATGACTAGATAAATTATAAATCCCTTTGCAAACACCTTACTCTAACCGAGTATACCTTAATTATGATTTTTAAGTTATTATTGTCATCAACTTAATTAAATCATTTCCCTTTTTAAATTTCATATAATTTCCACATATGTTATACATATAATACAACTCATGCTTTGTATTAATTAGACCGTATATAATTATTTACCTAATTATATACTCAGTCACATTACAATATTCACAAACATACTGATATAACATTTAATAATAGTATTTCTCCCCGAGTAAAGTCTCATCGGGTAAAATTCCTCTAAAGTGTTATCCCACTAGGTATATTCACCTGACCTAAATACCCCAAGTCAGAATTTCTCCCTAACTTGGTTATTACATAAATATTGGAGGCGGTCATATACCTTCCCTGAAAGTGAGATGCCCCTCACCCATATAATTGACGCTATGACCTAGGATTATACTCGCCCTACTCCTCAAGCTAGGGGATTCATCCACTACGCGCAACCTCCCTCAATAGCATTAGAATATAATAATAATATCTATCACTGATATTAAAGCACACACCATATATATATATATATATATCCCGGCTATAACGTGTACTAAGTCCGTAACAGAAGCCTATTCCATTTTATAATGAGTTTGTGGCCCAACTCGAATTATTAATTAATTTACACATTAAGTTCTTTTGGTATCGCCCTAACCAAAATGTCCGGACTTACTTTCGTGGCCCGAATCAACATCATCCGAGTCTCAATCCATGACTCTAAATTATTTAGCCTTTACCTAAATAAAATTTATGTCTCGGTATTTCTCAATCGTTATTCCCGGACTTGTTCACTATATCCATATTTAATCATTTCGGACAAACTTTCCAAAATTCAACCTTAGTGTGTCACACCTAATTTCTCCAAAACCCAACAAAATTTTAAATTATGATGTCACACTAAGCCGTCTTCAAATTCTAATTAATTTTATTCACTATTAATTAGATTTAAACCCATGTGTTAATTACTAAAAATTAAGGCATGGAAGAATTTTATTTAAATTTCCTTATATTTTACAACTGGGCCAACTGTCAAAGTTTTTGGACCATCGATCGATCGATGGCCCCCCTTCAATCGATCGATCGAGCAGGTCCTCGTCTTCCTCGAGTTGGCTGTTTCAGCCATGGACGCCCACTTCCAAACCCTAGTTTCTTCTACACTAAAAACTAAGCGTTCCCATCGACAATAAACATCAAATACCTTATATGGAACCTCTATAAAGTCCATCAACATAAAAAAATTCACTTTCTCTATTGTTTTCATAGATTTGGGGTAAAATTACATTCAGTTTTTAACCCATTTAAACATCAATTTCTTTCCACCAAATCCGTCTCTAATTTATCCAGTTTACACCTCTTACCGGACATAAATACACAACCCAGATTATATATGATCTTCTAATCCATTTATAAATCAAATTCACGATTTACAAAACCCCATGTTTAAACCCCTTTAAAACCCAAAACGAATTTTTTTGATTACACACATCATATGAATATGTATTGAAATATACTTTACATGCTACAACAAGTTAACCACTTGCCTTAAGGTTCGTAGAGTCTGAATTTGGAACCGTGAGTGCTCAAGGTTGAAGATGACTCCTTTATGGCTCTTCTGTGATCCCCAAATTTGACTTTGGCTGCTGTTAGGGATTCCTAACCCTCTAAGTCCTTTCTCTAATTAATTCAGCCGTTCCCTTGTTTCTTTTATTTGTTTAATTAATCTTAATCACATTTTTTTCCTAATGGGCCAAGCCCAAGTGACCCAAATTCCCCCGTGTGGGTCCGGCTATGCCTAAAAACGCCTCGTGACCCGTTTACTACCCACAGGTACACTTTTCCGACTATCTCATCCCATCCGGACTCAACCGTACACTCAAAATTGACATCCGAATTAATTTCTAAAAAGGTCTTATTTCACACCCAAATTAGTCTATACCGATTCCCGACTGAAATAAGTACATATCCCGTCATTAATATCCGAAATGAAATAAATAAAATATTACTATTCACTTAGTAAATAAGTTTTCCTTAAATATTAACCATTCACTTCCCGATTAATATTTAATTAAAAATTCCCTAATTAATTCAATTAAAATTACGACTCACAAGTAATTTTCAATTTCTGAATTAATTAAATATTTAATGCATGAAAATACGGGGTGTTACATACTCCCCCCTTACAAAGGAATTTCGTCCCCGAAATTAGGTCATACCTGTGATGAAAAGCTCTGGGTATTGTTTCCGCATATCCTCCTCCCGCTCCCAGGTAGACTCGTCAACGTTGTGATGACCCCACTGTACTCTAACTAGTGGAATGACCTTGGATCGTAACTTTCGCTCCCTACGATCCAGTATAGCCATCGATATCTCCTCGTATGAGATGCCTGGCTGTAAATCAATTTTCTTGAGTGGAATGTGCCAGAAGGCCGTCTCGCTCGTGCGATATTTCTTCAGCGATGCCACATGGAGCACGTCGTGTATCCGCTGAAGGTGCTCCGGCAATCCCAGCTTGTAGGCTACAGGCTCCACCCTCTCGATAATAGGAAAAGGTCCCATGTACCTCGATGCTAACTTACCCTTCTTGCCGAACCTCATCACCCCTTTCATAGGGGACACCCGGACCAATACCTGATCCCCAACCTCTAACTCCACATGTCTCTGTGAAGCATCAGCGTAACTTTTCTGCCTATCCTGAGCTATCCGAATCCTCCCTCGGATCAGCTCTATCTTGGCAGATGTCTCCTGAATAATCTCCGACCCCAATAGTTTATTGTCCCCCACCTCTAACCAACAAGTGGGTGAACGACAAGGTCTCCCGTATAGTGCCTCGAATGGTGCCATACCAATCGTGAATTGGTAAGAGTTGTTATACGCGAACTCTACCAGAGGAAGATATTTCTCCCAACCTCCCCAAAAGTCTAATATGCACATTCTGAGCATATCTTCCAGCATCTGATTGACCCTCTCAGTCTGCCCGTCAGTCTGTGGGTGATAAGTTGTGTTCAAACGTAACTCCGTGCCCATGGCCTCCTGAAAGCTCTGCCAAAAATAGGCCACAAAGATCTTAGATCTATCGAACACAATATTAACCAGTACCCCGTGCAGCTTAACAATCTCAGCTATGAATAGTTACGCATATCACCTCGTCTCAAAGTCTGTGCAAATCGGCAGAAAGTGGGCCACTTTGGTCAACCGATCCACAATGACCCATATGGAATCGTGGCCCCTTTGCGATGCAGGTAACCCTGTAATTAAGTCCATGGAGATGATCTCCCACTTCCACACGGGATTCTCAAGTGGCTGTAGCATCCCTGATGGTCTCTGATGGTCAACTTTCACAAGCTGACACGTGGCACACTTCGAAATAAACTCTGCTATGTCTCGTTTCATTCCTGCCCACCAATACTGCCTCCTCATATCCTGGTACATCTTATCCCCACCGGGATGTACCATGAATCTCGACCCATGAGACTCCATCATAACAGCGTGCCTCAACTCCTCATCCTCTGGCACAATTAACCTCCCATTAAGGCGTAAGCCTCCCTCCGAGCTGACCAAGTAACCTTCTGCTCCCTCAGCTAGCAACTGACTCACCCTATCCCGACAGGTCTGATCCTCTGCATGCCCTCACAACCCTCATAACGATCTCAGGTGTGATGGATAATGGTTATATACAATCCCTGGCTACATCATCCTCATATCGAAGTTCTCTCCACTTCGCTTTCCAGACTTCTGATACTTCCCCAGTCGGTCTTCGACTCAATGCATCTGCTACCACATTAGCCTTACCAGGATGATACCGAATATCAAACTGGTAGTCTTTCACGAATTCTAGCCATCGCCTCTGCCTCATATTCAGATCCTTCTGAGTAAAGAGATACTGAAGTGATTTGTGATCCGTGAATAACGTGAACTGCTCCCCCAGAAGATAATATCTCCATATCCTCAGAGCAAAAATGACCGATGCTAACTCCAGGTCGTGAGTGGGGTAATTCTTCTCGTGGGGCTTTAGCTTCCTGGACGCATAAACTATAGCCATTTCCTCCTGCTGAAGCACACCCTCAAGTCCCTGTAAGGATGCGTCAGTGTAAACTCGATACTCTACTCCTCCTTTCGGCAATGCAAGCACGAGTGTAGATTTCAACTTGTCCTTTAACTAGTCGAAAGCTAATTGACAATGATCACTCCAAGTGAAAGGTACCCCTTTTCAGGTCAGATTCGTCAAAGGGCCCGCAATCTTTGAGAATTCTTTGATGAACTGTATGTAATAACCTGCCAATCCCAGAAAACTGTGCACTTTAGTCGGTGTCGTGGGCTGCCCCCACTCCCTCACCGTCGATACTTTACTTGGATCCATCGTAATACCCCGGTCTGACACCACGTGGCCAAGAAACTGAACCTCCCGTAGCCAAAATCCACACTTACCGAATTTGTCATAGAGATGGTGATCCCGCAATGTCTGTAAAACTATACGTAGATGCTCTGCGTGCTCCTCCTCGGTGCACGAGTAGATCAAGATGTCATCAATGAACACGATGACAAACTGATCAAGAAACTCCCTGAAAACCCTGTTCATGAGGTCCATGAACACTGCTGGTGCATTGGTGAGTCCGAATGGCATCACCCTGAACTCATAAGATCCATGCCGCGACAGGAAAGCGGTCTTAGGAACATCCTCCTCTCGGATACGTAGTTGACGATACCCTGGCCTCAAGTCGACCTTAGAGAAGTAAGACGCCCCTCTCAACTGGTCAAATATATCATCAATCCTAGGCAACAGATACTTATTCCGTATCGTCACCTTATTCAGCTCTCTATAGTCTAAGCATAACCGTAGTGAGCCATCTCGCTTCTTTACAAATAAAACTAGTGCACCCCACGGCGATGTACTTTGCCGAATGAAACCTTAACCCAGTAGCTGATGAATCTGATCTCTCAACTCACGCATCTCTAAAGGGGTCATACGGTATGGGTCCCGAGCAATTAGCCTCGTCCCCGGGGCTAAATCGATTACAAATTCGATTTCCCTGCTAAGTGGCAATCCTGGTATCTCCTGAAACACATCCTCCAAGTCTCTCACCACTGGGATTGAGTCCAACGAAATAGCCACCTCCTGTGAGGTTTCCTCCTTGATGTAATACAAGTGTGTGCGTGACCCTCCCTCAGGTAGCATCATTGCTATCAACAATATCTCCTACCCTATAATGGAGAACACGATGGTCCTCTCGTAGCAATCCACCGTCGCCCGATAACCTGCCAACCAATCCATACCCAAGATGACATCGTACCCTCCATATCTAACACTAAGAGGTCTGCTGCTAAACCAAGTATCCCAATCAAAATGTCCACACCTCGACAAATTGAGCGAATCATAGCCTCACTGCCTAATGGCGACTCTACACACATTCGAAGACTATCCGCGGTCTCTAGTAGTACGACCCGTTTAGTAAAATTAAACTTAATGAATGAATGTGATGCTTCCGTATAAAAAAGAATACTACCCTTATAACCATGAATGAGAAACATATCCTCAACTATTGGCGGTGCTTGCTGCGCTGGGGGATTGGGAACATCCGGGACGTTATACACACGCTCGTAGTGCATCTGTCCCTGCTGCGGTGGGGCGGGTGCTGCTGCTGTTGGCGACATCTGCCCCTGTTGGGCCTCCTGCTGTTGACCTCTGCCCCTCTGTGGGCACTCCCTCTTGAAATGTCCTGGATGGCCACATACAAAATAATGTTTCTGACCATCCCCCTATCGTTGGCCCTGTTAGCCCTGATGCGGCTGGTCCTGCTGGCCTCCCCCATTATTCCTTTGGCCCTGATGGCCCTGAGGAACCTGTTGCTGCTGATTCGGGCCCGGTTGCCCCTGCCTGAACCCCTGTCCTCCCGGTCGGAACCCACCAGGCTTAAACTTCTTAGCCTGATTCCCTTGTTGACTGCCCGCCTGTTGCTGAGTGCCACTTGTGTTAGCACCAGTAACTGCCTTGCCCTGCTGGCTCGGCTCCCCTGTTCTCTTGCTCCCCTTCGCGTGGAAGCGATGATCCTGGCAATGTACAAGTGCGGCATTAACGATATCTGTATAAGTCACCAACACCGGATTCCCAATCAAATGTTGCCTAATCCGCCAGGCTAAGCCATCCATAAATTTCGATTTCTTCCGCTCCTCATCGCTCACCTCATTTGGCACAAAGTTTTCCAACCGGGTGAACTCTTCCTCGTAGTCTGCCACTGATCGGTCAGCCTGAACTAAATCACTGAATTTCTTTCTCATCTTAGTCTCTACTGCTGGTGGAAAGTATTTGCGGTCGAACCGCACCCAGAACTCTGCTATTATTATCAAATCTCGCTCCTCGGCGGTGGTAACTGACTCCCACCACTATAAGGCTGCCCCCGACAGACGAAAGGTAGCAAGTATTTGTTTTTGTACCTCGGTACACTCCAGTATGCGCAGATGGCGCTGAATGTTCTTCTTCCAGTCACAAGCCTCTACTACATCTGTGCTACCCCGAAACTCAGGTGGGTGACCCTTCTGAAAGGTCTCCCTAAGTCTCTGCCAAGATGGTGGCCCCACTGGAGCCTGAACTGCTGGTGCCACTGGAGGCGGTGCCTGGGGCTGTGGAAAGTGAGCTTCCAAAGCTCGCATTGCTGTCTCGACCACCTCGGCCACTATCACTGCCACCCGAGAGTAGTGGAAATCAACTCGGGTGGTGGCGGTACCTGTGGCTCCTAGTTAGCCTCCTGGACCTCATCCCTAGCCTCATCCCTCTCCGCTCTCAGTCTCCTCGATGGCATCTGAAATAGATTGAATATACACAATTTACACAAAAAAATTCACAGCAGAAATACGATATCTCACAAGTGGAAAATGAATCAACTGTCTTAATAATAGGGCTCTATAACAACCGAGTGCTACGCTGAAACGTAGAAAGCCGCATAGATCCTAAGGACACTAGAACCTGATGCTCTGATACCATCTGTGAATCCCCACCTTATTAACCCCGGGTGATCAACCCTAAATTAAGTTAGAACAGGTTTCTCAGTTGGATCATCCTTAGCATCACTGTCGTCTTTTTAATTACTAACCACCTAAGTGAGAAAAATTAGACCGGTGCCAAGTATTATATTTCATTAACTTAAATGAAATCTAATGCTGAAAATAAAATAACACAATTAATCACAATTAATTAAAACAACCATACACAATTAAATGACTAACCGAATAAACCATCGACCGAAAAATCCAAAAAATATAAAATAAAGACAAGTAATCAATCTCAACAAGTCTGACAGAAACTAAATGATTTGTGAGCGACATGCTCGAAATAACTGATAGAAGTCTTTACACTAGAATGAAAGAATGAGGCGTCTATCAAAACTCCCGCAACATCCACATATGCTGCAGCAACGGATTTCCTGAAACAAAGTCAAGCCTGGCGTCCCTGTGGCTGGACACCTAAAAGGGTTTTAAATTTTTTTATAGTAAGGGTTAGTACCCAAAAACATTTAACAAATGATTAACTTACAGTAATAAATAAATATGCATGCTCTCCATATTTTAGTTAGTGCCGCACTCCCTTAAGGACCTCCTCACCCCTCCTCTAATGTGCACTACTAACGCCTTAAATAAATTCACCTAGTTTTTCATCTTATGACTAGATAAATTATAAAGCCCTTTGCAAACACCCTACTCTAACCAAGTATACCTCAATTATGATTTTTAAGTTATTATTGTCATTAACTTAATTATATCATTTCCCTTTTTAAATTTCATATAACTTCCACATCTGTTATACATATAATACAACTCATGCTTTCTATTAATTATCCCGTATATAATTATTTACCTAATTATATACTCAGTCACATTACAATATTCACAAACATACTGATATAACATTTAATAATAGTATTTTTCCCCGAGTAAAGTCTCACCGGGTAAAATTCCTCTAAAGTGCTATCCCACTAGGTATATTCACCTGACCTAGTTACCCTAAGTTAGAATTTCTCCCAAACTTGGTTATTACATAAATATTGGAGGCGGTCATATTCCTTCCCTGAAAGTGAGATGCCCCTCACCCATATAATGGACGCTATGACCTGGGATTATACTCGCCCTACTCCTCAAGCTAGGGGATTCATCCACTACGTGCAACCTCCCCCTATAGCACTAGATAATATAATAATAATATCTATCACTGATATGAAAGCACACACCATATATATATATATATATATATATATATATCCCGGCTATAACGTGTACTAAGTCCATAACACAAGCCTATTCCATTTTATAATGAGTTTGTGGCCCAACTCGAATTATTAATTAATTTACACATTAAGTTCTTTTGGTATCGCCCTAACCAAAATATCCGGACTTACTTTCGTGGCCCGAATCAACATCACCCGAGTCTCAATCCATGATTCTAAATTATTTAGCCTTTACCTAAATAAAATTTATGTCTCGGTATTTCTCAACCGTTATTCCCGGACTTGTTCACTATATCCATATTTAATCATTTCGGACAAACTTTCCAAAATTCAACCTTAGTGTGTCACACCTAATTTCTCCAAAACCCAACAAATTTTAAATTATGATGTCACACTAAGCCGTCTTCAAATTCTAATTAATTTTATTCACTATTAATTAGATTTAAACCCATGTGTTAATTACTAAAAATTAAGGCATGGAAGAATTTTATTTAAATTTCCTTATATTTTACAACTGGGCCAACTGTCAAAGTTTCCGGACCATCGATCGATCGATGGCCCCCCTTCAATCGATCGATCGAGCAGGTCCTCGTCTTCCTCGAGTTGGCTGTTTTAGCCATGGACGCCCACTTCCAAACCCTAGTTTCTTCTACACTGAAAACTAAGCGTTCCCATCGACAATAAACATCAAATACCTTATATGAAACCTCTATAAAGTCCATCAACATAAAAAATTTCACTTTCTCTATTGTTTTCACAGATTTGGGGTAAAATTACATTCAGTCTTTAACCCATTTAAACATCAATTTCTTTCCACCAAATCCGTCTCTAATTTATCCAGTTTACACCTCTTACCAGACATAAATACACAACCCAGATTATATATGATCTTCTAATCCATTTATAAATCAGATTCACGATTTACAAAACCCCATGTTTATACCCCTTTAAATCCCAAAACGAATTTCTTTGATTGCACACATCACATGAATATGAATTGAAATATACTTTACATGCTACAGCAAGTTAACCACTTGCCTTAAGGTTCGTAGAGTCTGAATTTGGAACCGTGAGTGCTCAAGGTTGAAGATGACTCCTTTATGGCTCTCCTGTGATCCCCAAATTTGACTTTGGCTGCTGTTAGGGTTTCCTAACCCTCTAAGTCCTTTCTCTAATTAATTCAGCCGTTCCCTTGTTTCTTTTATTTGTTTAATTAATCTTAATCCCATTTTTTGCCTAATGGGCCAAGCCCAAGTGACCCAAATTCCCCCGTGTGGGTCCGGCTATGCCTAAAAACGCCCCGTGACCCGTTTACTATCCACAGGTACACTTTTCCGACTATCTCGTCCCATTCAAACTTAACCGTACACTCAGAATTGGCATCCGAATTAATTTTTTAAAAGTCCTTATTCCACACCCAAATTAATCTATACCGACTCCCGGCTGAAATAAGTACATATCCTGTCATTAATATTCGAAATGACGTAAATACAATATTACTATTCACTTAGTAAATAAGTTTTCCTTAAATATTAACAATTCACTTCCCGATTAATATTTATTAAAATTTCCCTAATTAATTCAATTAAAATTTCGACTCACAAGTAATTTTCAATTTTCGAATTAATTATATATTTAATGCATGAAAGTACGGGTGTTACACCGTATGATCATTTTGAGTGTGCCAACGTATCCTAATGGGTCGAGATAGTCAGAAAACACTAGTCGGGGGTTTAGTTTGGGTCCCGGGGTATTTTTAGGCCTAACCGGCAACCCGGGAGGGTATTTTAGTCATTCATATTTTCGGTGAATAAGGACCTACGAATTTTAGATTGATATTATCAGCCCACACTTGAGTCCCTTAGGGTTTTCACAACCAAAAAGCATTATGGCAGTTAGAGAAGAAGAGAGGAGAAGGTCCAAGGGTTTTCCATGGCCATAACCACCACTTAGAGGCTTTTGCACCACCGGATAGATCGAAAAGGAAGGATCATCCCCATACCGTCTTCTTCATTAGATTAGAATCCCTATTTCAGGCAAGTGATTTATCTTGCAATAATTTATGGCATATACCTTACACGATAGTTTAGGTTTGATGTCAATTTATGAATAATGGCAAAAACATGAAATTGGAGACTTAATAATTGATTTGGGGTAAGTTTGCATGTAGCGGTGCTTCTGGAAATGTTTGATAAACCAAATTATAAATTAATGGTTAAGAATCACAAAATTTAATTGAGGATTGTGATGATTATGGAAGAAGTAGTGAAGAATTCGGGTTGTAGTGAAATTGATGACTTTTGATCCAAGAAAATGATGTTATATTATAGTTTAATGATTCTTGAATGTTAGAATTTGTGTATATATGTTGGCTTCAGGATTAGTAAACTTTCTTGGGAGATTGGGACGTTGTAATGGAGGATTTGGGGTGTAAAAATGGTAAAATCTGTAACTGTTTAAGAGAAATCTAGAAAAAAAACTGCCTGATCGATCGATCGATCCAAGAATGTCGATCGATCATTTTCTTCGATCGATCGACCTCTCCTGATTTTTGGCAATTATTTCCCTTTAAGGTTTAGTGAAAATTCCAAAGCCGATATTGATTCTTAGGGTGACTAATATAATATTGTGGGACTTAGTTAAGGTCAGTAGGGTCTTAGTTATTGCTCGAAAAATGTTATAACTTATGGGATTAAACGTTATAATTATGAGCGGTTATCGAGTAAGGACGGTTTGAAATATTTTGTTTTGGGACTGAAAGTAGAATGAAAGATAATGTAAGGGTATGAACACTAGCAGAGAGATTTTATATTTGCTGAGATAACCTTAGGAACAAATGGGAGACCTAGTATTCACTTGGGATAGGGATAGGGATAGGTATAGGTACCTGAATTTGTATGATGAGACTTATCGTGTTAAATAAATATTACGTAGAATATCCGAAATGTAAATATTGTGGGTGAGACTTAATATATAGGGGAGGAGTATACCTATATTGAAAGTGTATATATACTGGTTGTGTGATTTTCTAGTATATGGATTATTATGTGTATAACATACCTACCATACTTGCTATCACGGGAGGTCATTCGTAAGAGGATAGTCTAGTCTCGATGTGACCTTCGGGGGGACTTTATATTGATACCTAAGAACATAGGACTTGGAAGGGCTTATCGCTGAATGGATAAGTCTGCTGACCTTGGGAGCGTAGGTATATGCGTGACCCATGGGTATGTGAACTATGTTCACCTCCACTATGTGTGATTTTTATTGAAACGATTCCTGAGTGATTCAAAACTTGTGATCCTCACGTACGTGATGTACCGGGATTCGATAGCAGAGTATGAGGGCATCGTAGGTTCTATCCTTGTGGGGTGCTTGATTTGTATATGAGATATTATACTGGTGCGTATACATATACGTGTGATAGTTCTGTTGTGTTGCTTTATAGATGTGAATAAGTAAGATATCGTATTGTACTAAGAAAGTGGGAATTTAATTAACACTTGAGATAAGTAATTTAATTAACGTGAATATGGGTTATGAATATGTTTTGTTTGGGTGTTACAAGTAGATACCCTATGTTAGAATGAAAACGCGAGAGTGGTGCAGACTAGTTAGCTAGCGGCATAACTAAGATGGGCTAAGGGTATAGGTTAGGCATGCACATTAATTGAGAGGCGAGAAACTCATGTGAGAATGCGCAACTAACATGTTTATTGTATGTGTTGTTTACTATTGTAATTTAAACACTTGCTATATTTTTAAACTGTTTTCACCTCGGGCCCTGACCCGTTTGCTTTCAAATATATTTTTCTTGTAAAACATTTTAGGTTCCCAACCACAGGGACGCCAAGCATAGGAGTTCCATTATATTATTAACGTGCTGTAGCTGCTGTGGAAGTTATAGGTTCTCGGTATTAGGCGCCTTCTCATTTTGTACTTGATTCTACTCAGGGTTACTCATTTGTTAGGGCATGTCGCCCATTTCCATTTAGAGATAGCATTCTGAGACTTTTAGTTTTATTTTAGATGTTGGTTTATTTATTCAGACTCTTGTATGGGGACTTTATTTTTACTCTTGTATTATATTGGAGTGTTTACTCCATACTCAGTTTATTTCATTTCGTTGATTATTCATTCGAGATTGTTTATGCGAATAATGGTTGTTGACTTAATTACTTGGATTATGTTAGTTTAATTAGTAAAATTTGGCATCTCTCTTTTTAAATATTAGGTGGCTAGTAATAAATTAAATATTTTCGACAGTGATGCTACAACTGAACCAACTTGATATTTTGTATTAATTTAATAAAGGAGTAGCTATCCGTTATTTAATTAGACGGGGTGGTACATACAGGATGTTAGGCGTGCACTAGATGAGGGTGAGGTAACTCAAGAGAGTGTGCGCAAATCTTAACACGTGTAATCAATAACTCATTTTACTGTGATAATCACTTGCTAAATATTTTTAAAATATTTTGAGTACTAACGCTTGCTATCAAATATTTTCAAAACCCTTTCAGGTGTGCAGCCACACGGACGCCAGACTTGAGGATTTAGTCCAGGGACTCGTATCTGCAGCATGGTAAAGGTTGGCAGGACTTTGCTAGATGATTCATTCATTCAGATCTAGTGTAGGATATTATTTTAGTACTCTCTATTTGGGACATATTGTCCATTGTCACTACTTCAGATATTCAGTTTTGGATTATGTTGGTTTTATTTAGCCATTTTAGTTTTTAGCCTAATGTTTACTCTGCAAGACTTTATTCTTTATATATTGCGTGGTGGTTTGAATTATACCATATTGTGAATGTTTAATTATTATTTTCGCACGAGAAATTAATCCGGGTTAATGAAAGATAAAAAGTGGCATCGGTCTAATCTCACTTATGTGTTTAGTAATTAAAAATTTTTCGACTGTGATGCAAATAATGTACCAACCGAGAAATCTGTTTTTATTTAATTTAGGACTGATCACCCGGGATTTAATTGGGAGGGGTGTTACAGATAATATCAGAGCATCAGGTTCTATTGTCCATATGATCTTAGAGGCTTACTACGATTTCAACTTTTCGTTATTTTGATATAGAGACCTATTTTAGGACTGTTGTCTCATCTATGCGAGCTTAAGATGTCGTACTTCTTATATTAGGTTTTGTATAAATTGTGTACTTATACAATTCGATATATTTTTAGTTGCCACCGAGGTGACAACGAGCGGAGAGGGCCGAGGCCTGGGATGAGACCAGGGAGGCTCATCTGGAGCCACAGATACCGCCACCCCCACCCCCACCCCCACCCCCACCCGAGTTTATTTCTACCACTCAGGTGGTAGTGATAGTGGCTCAGGCAACTGAGACAGCTATGAGGGCCATGGCAACCCATTTTCCTCAGCCCCAGGCACAGCCTCAGGTGGCACTAACAGTTCAAGCCACGGTAGGGCTACCTTCTTGGCAGCGAGTCTGGGAAACCTTTCAAAAGGTCCATCTGCCCGAGTTTCAAGGCAGTACTGATGTGGTAGAGTCTTGTAACTGGAAGAATAATATTTAGAGCTATCTGCGCATGCTTGAATGTACCGAGGCACAGAGGTAGATGCTTGTTACTTTTCAACTATCAGGAGCAGCTTTATAGTGGTGGGAGTCAGTTACCAACGCAAAGGAGAGGGACTTGATGATGATTTTTGAGTTCTGGGTGTGGTTTGACCGCAAGTACTTCCCACTTGCAGTAGAGTCAGAGATGAGGAAGAAATTTCGCGAAGTGGTTCAGGGTGATCGCTCAGTAGCTGACTATGAGGAGGAGTTCACCAGTCTGGCTAACTTTGTGCAGATGAGGTGAGCAACGAGGAGCGAAATAAGTCAAAGTTCATGAATGGCTTGGCCTGGAGGATCAGGTAACATTTGATTGGTAACCCAACACTGATGACATATACAGACGTCGTCAACGCCGCACTAGTGCACACTCAGGATCTTCGCTTCCATGCGAAGAGAAGAAAGAGGGGTGAGCCTAGCCAGGAGGTTAAATAAAATGGGGGTAGTGACAGTAGCACACCACAGAAGCAGACAATGGGTCAGTAGGGGTAGGATTCCCGACAGGGGAACTCGGCCAAGAGATTTAGGTATGGGAGACATCGATATGACAGGCAGGGACAACAAGGTTCCTAACAGCTGGTTCCTCTGGGCCGTCAGGGCCAAGGGAACCAAGGGTGAGGCCAGCAGGGCCAAGGCTGCCAGGGTCCACGTCAGGGACAACGGGGTCAGGGGCAGAGACAGTTCTAGAGGCAGTATTTCACATGTGGCCAGGAGTGTCATAAGAGTAGGACTTGTCCACAAGGAGATAAGGCACAAAAGTAGGGTGCCTAACAGGGGTAACAGGCTCCGTTATCCCTAGTACCATCACTGGTCCCATAACAGTAGCCAAGCCAGATGCCCTACGGGCGTGTGTATAATATTCGAGACGTGCTTTTTCGGCCAGCACCGTCAGTAGTCGCGAGTATATTTCCTATCCATGGGCATGAGGGTAGTATTCTATTTGATACGGGTACGACACAATTTTTTATTGCCACTAGATTTACACGAGCAGTTGGTCTTTTAGAGACAGTCGGTACTCATCTTATGTGCGTGGAGTCACCGATGTGTAGTGAGTGCCTTATACACTCGATCTGTAGGGGTGTCGACACTATGATCGGGAGATCGATTCTAGCGGAAAACCTTCTTGTGTTAGATATGAAGGGTTATGACATCATCCTAGGCATGGATTAGTTAGCGGGTTGTAGGGCGATGGTAGATTGTTATGAGAGGACAATCATTTTTGCTATTTCGAGAGAGGAGATGTTCTTATTGGCGATGCCTCTTCCTGAGGGAGGATCGTGCACTCACTTATATTATATTGAGGAGGAGACCTCACAGGAGGTGGTAGTTTCTCTGGACTTAATCCCAGTCGTGAGGGATCTTGAGGATATCTTCCACGAGATACCAGGGTTACAACCTAGCAGGGAGATTGAGTTATTATCGACTTAGCACTGGGGACGAGACCGATTGCCAGAGCATCGTATCGTATGGCCCCTTCACAAATGTGAGAGTTGAGAGAGAATATTCAGCAACTCTTAGGACAAGGTTTCATTCGGTGGATTACATCTTCGTGGGGTATGCCGGTCCTATTTGTGAAGAAAAGGGATGGTTCGCTTCGTTTATGTGTAGAGTACAAGGAGCTGAACAAGGTGACGATACGTAATAAGTATTCGTTACCTAGGATTAACGACTTGGTTGATCAGTTGAGAGGGGTTGCATACTTCTTAGAGATCGATTTGAGGTGAGGTTACCATCAGTTATGCATTCAAGAGGAGGATGTACATAAGACCATTTTCTTATCGCGGTACGGGTCATATGAGTTTAGAGTGATACCGTTTGGGCTCACTAATGCACCTGCAGTGTTTATGGACCTGATTAATAGGGTATTCAGGGAGTTTTTGGACCAGTTTATGATCGTGTTCATCAACGATATTCTGGTTTACTCTTACACGAAGGAGGAGCACACTGAGCACTTACATATGGTTCTTCAAATGTTACGAGACCATCAGTTGTACGCTAAATTCGAAAGTATGGATTTTTTCTTCAGGAAGCTCAGTTTTTTAGCCACACTGTGTTTGACAGAGGCATTGGTGTTGATCTAAGTAAGGTATCAGTGGTGAGGGAGTGGGTACAACCCACAACATCGATCGAGGTTTGGGGCTTTTACTGGTTGGCCGTTTACTATCGTCGCTTTATCAAGGGGGTCTCAAAGATTGGTGGTCCTTTGACGAACTTGACTCGAAAAGGTGTACCATTCGTGTGGAGCAAATACTGTCAGCTAGCGTTTGATGAGCTAAAGGACAAGTTGACATCAACACCCGTACTTGCATTGCCTAGGATTGGATTAGAGTACTAGGTCTATACTGACACATCCTTACAGGGACTTGGGGGTGTGTTACAGCAGGATGAGAGAGCTATAACTTATGCGTCTCGAAAGCTAAAGCCACATGAGAAGAATTACCCACCCACGACCTTGAGTTGGCAGCGGTCGTCCTTGCTTTGAGGATATGGAGACATTATCTTATGGGAGAGCAGTTTTCTTTGTTCACGGATCATAAGTCACTTCAGTATCTCTTTACCCAGAAGGATCTGAATATGAGATATAGGAGATGGATCGAATTCATAAAGGATTACCAGTTTGATATACAATATCATTCCGGTAATGCTAACGTGGTGGCAAACGCGTTGAGTCGAAGACCTACATGATAGTTGATGAAGGTTTAGAAAGCGAAGTGCAACAAACTTCGATATGAGGATGAGGTAGCCAGAGCATACATGGTAGTTTTAGCTATCACTTCCGAGAGTGTTATGAAGTGGTGAGTAGGCATGTAAATGGATTGAATTTTATCCGAATCCGAATCCCATCCATTTAAGCGGATATGGATTATGCCTAAAATCCGATTATCCGATTATTAAATGGAGTGGATTTGGATTCATATACTCCGATTCGTTAATAATCCGATCTGATTAATATTTTTAATGTGTGTGTATATATATATATATATATATATATATATATATATATATATATTTTAATTAATATACATTGTATTTAATAAAATTTTAAATATATATTATAATTGTTCTTTATTTCATTATCTGTTTTTTTGGAACATTTGCAAAAAAAAAGTATGAAATAAGAGTTGAAAATAAAAATGTTACAAATCAAGTTTAACATAAATGGATAATCGGATCGAATCCGAATCCGAATCCGTTTAACATAAATGGATATGGATTTGGATTCGTCTGATCCGATCCAATTAATAAATGGATCGGATCTGAATCCGTTTAATATAAACGGATATGGATTTGGATTTACCTGATTCGGTCCGAATCCGATCCGTTTACAGGCCTAGTGGTGAGGGCACAGGCAGAGGACCCATTGTGTCAGGATAAAGTACGACAATTACTAGTCAAGAGGACAGATTCCTACTCCATCATCTTCGAGGGTGGACTACGATTCAATGGGAGACTGGTAGTACTCAAGGATGAAGATTTGAGGCATGCCGTCATAACAGAGTCACATGGGTCAAGATTTACGGTACATTCCGATGGGGATAAAATGTACCAAGATATGCGATGACAGTATTGGTGGTAGGGTATGAAGCGAGACATAACAGATTTTGTTTCGAAGTGTGTCACGTGTCATCGTGTGAAAGTTGATCATCAGAGACCTTGAGGTATGCTGCATCCACTAGAGATTCCCATTTGGAAATAGGAGAGCATTTCGATGGACTTTATTACTGGACTACTGACATTGCATATAGGGTCACGATTCCATATGGGTGATAGTGGATCGACTGACCAAGGTAGCTCATTTCTTGACGATTCCTAATGATTTTGATACGAGGCAGTACGCGTAGCTATTTATTTCGAAGATCCTTATGCTGTACGGGGTTCCTATTAATATTGTGTGTGACAGAGACAAAATATTTGTGTCACATTTCTGGCAGAGTTTTCAGGAGGCCATGGGCACAGACTTGCGATTGAGTACGACTTATCACCCGCAGATAGACGGGCAGACTAAGAGGGTAAATCAGATGCTCGAGGATATATTGAGGATGTGTATCCTAGATTTTGGGGGTAAGTTGGGAGCGATATCTTCCATTGGTAGAGTTTGCGTATAAAAACTCTTACCAATTCACTACCGGTATGGCTCCATTCGAGACACTTTTTAGGAGGCCTTGTCATTTGCCCGCCTGTTGGTTAGAGGTTGGGGACAATAAGTTATTGGGGCCGGAGATGATACAGGAAACTTTTACCACAATAAAGTTGATTCGAGGGCGTATTCGAATAGCTAAGGATAGGATGGAGAGTTATGCTGACTCCGGTAGGAGACACGTGGAGCTTGAAGTGGGTGACTAGGTGTTGATTCAGATATCTCCTATGAAGGGGATTATGAGGTTCGGTAAGAAGGGGAGGTTAGTGCCGATATATGTGGGACCGTTCCCTATTATTGAGAGGGTAGGACCGGTTGCATACAGATTGGAACTCCCAAAGCATCTTCAATGGATACACGACGTGTTCCATGTGGCGTCGCTAAAGAAAAATACAGCAGCGAAAGAGCCTTCTGGCACGTTCCACTTAAGGATATTGATTTGCAGCTAGATGTCTCGCACGAGGAGAGACTCGTGGATATTCTAAATCATAACAAGCGTAAACTTCGATCCAAGGTGGTACCATTAGTGCGAGTGTAGTGGGGACACCACAATGTTGAAGAGTCGACATGGGAGTGGGAGGAGGATATGCGAGAGCAGTATCCAGAGTTATTCACAGCAGGTATATCCTAATTTTGAGGACAAAATTCATTTGTAAGGGGGAAAGTATGTAATACCTCGTATTTCTGCATATTTAGAATTTAATTAATTGATATATTAAATAAGAAATACGTTTCAATTTAAATTACGTGAGTAGAGTAATTTAATATGATTTAGTGATAATTATGATTATTAAGCGAATAAATAATAATTGTGATTATTAAATATTAATCGAGAGATAAACACTGGCTAATAATATGACTCGAATTTACTAAGCGTGAATAGTAAATATTGATAGTTAATTTGTACGACATAGCGAGTGATATGAACGTACTTTATTTTTATCTCACCTGCGTGTCGCGTGTAGACAAAATTGAGGATGAGATAGGAAATATATTTTTAGTGACTCAAATGATATTTTAGAGGTCACAGGTGACTACGAAAGGGTCGAATTAGTCAAAATAGTATACCCGGGGTACTAGTCGAGTACCGGAGCATTTTTGGGCTAAACCGGGACCATACGGGGGTGTTTTAGTCCTTTGACATATGGGGGGGGGGTGAGAAGACCTACGAATTTTGGAGCGTTTTATCAGCTGATTAAAAGTATGTTTAGGGTTAGAAACCTCATAACACAAAGAGAAGCCTTTAGAGAGAGAAGAGAGATTATTCTCAAGGCTAAAAAGGAAAATTGTGGGAGATTTCAAAGAGTTCTTGCACCACAAGTGATTGAGGAAGGAAGATTGGAAGAGAAAGCAACCCAACACCTTCTGCAAACTCGAAATCAGATCATCATCTAATTAAGTCAAGTGGTTATTTGCAAATTATTTTGAGTTATATTATCCATGCGTAGGATTTCCAAATAAATTGATTTTGATAAATATTCTTGGAGAAAAATAATTAATTAATTGCATGTTTGGATAGAAATAGCATGTTGTTAGATTTATATCGTTAGAGGATTAAAAATAAGAGGAATCATGGTTGTTAGTACAAATTAAAAATCTGGGTTGATTATTGAAAACATAGGAAGACATGTCATATTAGGGTTCTTGAATAATTAGAAGATTTAGATTATTTTGGGCAAAATTGTAAGGACTTATTATGTTTAATCTGTTGGAAATCATCCTAGCATGTGTAGGAATGGTTGGGTATCATTAGTTATAAGTTTGGTAGATTATCATGTGTTTTAGATAATTGAATATGGTGGAAAATGCATGAAGAAGAAGAAGAAGAACTCTGTCTGTCACTGCTCGATCGATCGATTAACCCTTGAATTTCGATCGATCCATGGAGACGATCGATCGATGCGCAAGGTCGATCGATCGACCCAAACTGATTTTGGGTTCTTTTGTTGGTTCAGCCCTATTCGATTGCCGACGCTTGAGGGGAACCGTAGCGATGATATTATACGTATGTAGGGACTTAGAGAGTACCAGTAAGTGTATAGTGGGGGTCCGTTATAATAATTGGGTGCACGATTTCAAGTGATGGACCGACGAGGGTAAAGCGATCGAGTAGTGCATCGAGAATTTGGGATTTGAGTTACGGAGAAAGTAAACGTCATCCCTAGGAGTATACCAATAAGTTAGAGATAGCTTAACCACTGCAATTAATAGAGGTGTAACTAGGGCCCTTAGAGTTGTATGAATACTCAATTAAAATACGATAGTGAGATAAATCGTAAATTAATAAGTACGGTGAATATTGAAGAGAAAATATTACGTACGAGCACTATTATTAGGTTGCGTGTATACCTACTGAATTATATAGATACTTAGGTGGATAGACTATCTAAAGTATAATTGCCTATATTAGGGTCGAGGTAGGATTCCAAACTAATATATGGAAATAATAAGTTGGGGTCGTGACGAAAGAGTTCCGAACCAATCTATGTATACAATTTCATTAGTGGGATTGAGATGATTTTTTCCGAACCACTAGATGAAATGAACGTGGGGTCAAGGTTACGTTCCGAACCAATCCTTTTACTTGGTGTCGATGTACCATTCGAACCGTCCTTGATGTGTGTTTGGACGACATAATAGTAATGAATGAATTTACAAGTATATATTGTGTGTGAAATGTATACTGTATTAATAATCTACTTATGCGACTTAGTAGAAAATGAGATGCCGTGAATACATCTAAAAGAAAATTAAGTCGAGAAACTTAATAATAAATCGATTAAAGATAACAAAGAGTGAACAGTTATCTAAGTATATAAAACACGAGATATCGTTATTTTTACATACTAAGTGGGTGGTATGGGAACTTAATCGCGTAGATAAGTTTAGTTGGATACTTTAGTCTAGTTAGCTTGGGTAGTACAGCTAGGTGGGCTAAGTACAGGATGTTAGGCGTGCACTAGATGAGGGGTGAGGTAACTCAAGGGAGTGTGCACAAATCTTAACATGTGTAATCAATAACTCATTTTACTGTGATAATCACTTGCTAAATATTTTCAAAATGTTTTAAGTACTAACTCTTGCTATCAAAATATTTTCAAAACCCTTTTAGGTGTCCAGCTACAGGGACACCAGACTTGGGGATTCAGTCCAGGGACTCGTAGCTGCAGTATTGTGGAGGCTGACAGGACTTTGCATAGACGATTCTTTCATTCATATCTAGTGTAGGACCTTATTTCAGTACTGTCTATTTGGGACATGTTGTCCATTGTCACTACTTCAGATATTCAGTTTTGGATTATGTTGATTTTATTTAGCAGTTTTGTTTTTTAGTTGAATGTTGACTCAATAAGACTTTATTCTTTATATATTGTGTGGTGGTTCGAATTATAGCATATGGTGAATGTTTAATTACTATTTTCGGATGATAAACTAATTTGGATTAATGAAAGATAAAATTTGGTACCAGTCTAATTTCACTTAGGTGTTTAGTAATTAAAAAGTAATAGACAATGATGCAAAGAATGAACCAATTTTAAAACTTGTTTTAATTTAATATAGGACTGATCACCCGGGATTTTATTGGGCGGTGTGTCACATCTCTCAGCTCCCTTATTTCTATAGGAGCCATACGGCATGGGCCATGGTCTATCGATCGAGTGTCCGGTGCCAAATGAATCACAAACGCAATCTTCCTACTCTAGGGTAACCCTGGTATGTCCTTAAACACATATGCGAATTCCCTAACAACAGAAATCAAATCAAGGTGAATCACAACTCCGGTAGAGGTCTCCTCCTTTATTCAATACAAATGAGTGGATGATCCTCCCTCGGGGCAAGGCATCGCCACTAAAAACATATCCTGACCTAGGATAGCAAATATAATGCTTCTACCAAAATAATTAATCGTGTCTCTATAAGAAACAAGCCAATCCATCCCAATAATAACATTATATTCGGACATGTCTAACCCAAGCATATCAGCTGGTAAAATTAGACTCTCAATCTTTATACTCACACTCTAACATATAAAGAAAATAGACGTCCTACTACCCATCGGTGAGTTTACATAAGTAATAGTACTGCTACCCATGTCTAATAACCTCATGGCCCGTGCAAATCTAGTGGCTATGACAGAATAAGAAGCCCTTGTGTCAAATAAAATACATCCTATAGCCCCAGAAATATAAAACATACGCTCAACTGTGGGTGGTGGTTGCTAAACTGCTGCCTGCTGGACGTTGTACACATGCCCATACTGTAACTACCCCTGATGTGGTGGGGTTGCGGGAGAAATGCCTTGTAAGGCTGGCACTTGAGCTTGTGCTGGAAGGGCAAATAGAAACATAGGCCTCTGCGGATCCTAATACGCACCCTGCTGCTGGGGTATCTTTCCCATATTTGGGCAATCATGCTTCCTGTGGCTAATTTTACCACACGAGAAGCATCTACCTCCAAATTTCCCCCCATTTTAACCTTGATGACCACGACCCTGATGACCATTTCCACCTTTCCCTTGGCCCTGATGGCCTGCTGATTGTGCTGCTGGCCCTGTCTATTATCGCCCGACCCAAAGCGAACTCCTCCCGACCTAAATCGTTTAGCATAGTCCCCCTACTACGAGTTTTTATCACTCTGCCTCTGTTGCCCTTGGGTTGAAGATGACACTACCACTGTTTCCTCTAGTTCGGCCTTGCTGATTGGACTCAAACACCCGCTTGCTTTCCTTATGAAGGCGGTGTTCCTGGTAAAGAAGTAATGCAACATTCAACACATCGGCATAAGTCTATAGATAAGGATTACCCAATAAATGCTGTTGAATCCTCCATGTAAGGCCATCTCGAAACATATGTATCTTCTTATCTTTGGTGGGTACCTCGGCTGGCACCAAATTAGTCAGCATAGTAAACTCCTCTTCATACTCGGCAATTGACTTCCCCTCCTTAGTGAGGTCCAAAAGTTTCCTCCGTATTTCGGTTTAAACAACTGAAGGAAAATATTTGTGATCAAACCGTACCCAGAAGTCCTGAATAACCATCGTATCCCTCTCCTCTGTTGTAGAGCGGACTCCCACCACTGAAGAGCTGCTCCAACCAGCTTATATGTTGCTAAGATCTGTTTCTGAACCTCCGTGCATTCATACATACGCTAATGCCACTGAATATCCTTCTTCTATTGGCTAGCAGTCACATCATCGAAACCTCCTTTAAATTCTGGTGGAAGTGCCTTTTGGAAGGCATCCTTGACACGCTCCCAGGAAGTGGGAAATGCCTGCGCTGATGCTGGTGGCACTGCCTGTGGTGGTGGAAGTACTTGCTGAACAACCGCTAAGGCAACATTAACGGCTTAACAATAGTAATAACCTCTGCTGCATTCATAGTACCCTGGGCTGGAGCGGGCTGTGGGGCTAGCTGTACCCCTCCTGGGGCTCGTCGTGCACATCGAGGAGGCATCTGAAATGAGGGAGAGATATTTTATTAGCATTTAAAATATCGCAAATATAGCTGAAGCCATAAATGCACAATTATGAATACAACAATCCTAATGACAGGGCTTTATATCAAAGGACGCTAAGCAGAAAGCATGATAAACCGTACGGATCCTAAGGACACTAGAACCTGATGCTCTAATACCCCCTGTGACACCCCACATAATTAAATATCAAGCAATAAGTCCTTTATTAAATCAAATCATAATATCCAGTTGGTTAGTTCTTAGCATCACTGTCGAAAAATAATTTCTTATTAATTCACCTAATAATTAATTAAGTTAAGCGTAAAAAAATTTCCAATTTTAATTTAATTAAACCCATGCCACCATACTGAATAAAATAAGTAACATTCCAACGCAACTGAATTAAAATTCAACAAGTATAAATGTAACTGGAATAAACTCTTCACCTAAAATATCTCAATATATCCATCCAAACAAAATGATAATATTAGTATCAACATAAAACCAATACAATATCTGAAATGGAAATGGAACTACTAAAATATTGGGTGACGTGCCCTACATGAGCCAAATACTATAAAGATAGGAATCAAGGAAATGAAAGCGAGTAATCCAAAGCTGCATCTCCAGAAACTCATCAAATATCCATCCTCTGAGCTTGGCGTCCCTCGTTCTTGGCACCTGGTAATATATATATAGTAGAGAAGAGAATATGCAAGTAAACGGGTTTGAGCCCGATTGTAAAAGATTTTAAAAAGAGCAAATGCTTAATAAGTACAATTAAGCAGGTATTGTGTACATCTTAGCTCTTGCCTCTCACTTGAGAATCTCACCTCTCATTTAGTGTGCACGCCTAATGTACCTTATTATTCATATAAACAAGGTTCTTAATTCTTATTCTATCTCTTCTCATCATCCCATATTTACCACACAATACTTTTAATTAAACATGTTCATTTCTCTTTAAGATAAACTAGGCCTTTAAGTATTAAGTATTCACTTACTTAATTTAATTCAGATTTTATTATTCATTTTTTTATCTACTAATTCACACAGTAGATCTCATCATAGTATATATATTCTTCACACCATTATATATACTAATACAACACCTCCCAGATGCAGCTGCGGTGCATGCATACTCTGTTATCATGTCCAGTTACATCTCTCGCTGTAAAAAGGACTATTGGTTCAGCGTCTCTCCCGAACCATAAATAACATAACACACATATTTGGAGGCGAGCATACTCCCTAGCCGAATGGGTCACGCACATACCTACGCTCCAATTCAACCATCGAAACTATCATTCACACCGATAAAACGCGTCCAAGGTCCTATGCTCAAGGTACGAATCTAAAATCCCCCCAAGTGGGCTTATTAGGATAAGATCGACGATAACGTGAAACCTCCACCCCGGTAGCAAGCGGAGTAGGTATGTCATACAAATAAAAATATAGGTATTCACCCCACTTATATAATATCAGTAAGGCATTCAGACAATCCATATAATAATTCCATACGTAGTATATATTTCTCTCTAATATCCTACGTATTTATAGATTATACCTTACTTATTAACATATATTTCCCAAGCTTTCCCATCACTCGAAAGTTAACCATTATTTCTCAAATAAATTTAGTAGGTAATTATCTACACCCTACTGGTCCATGTCATCCCAAATCCCGAAATATCACAAATTCATAATATCCTCAAATATATTTATTCTTTGATAAACTCTAATTACTTTTAATCCATTATTCTATTCTCAAGGATTAATTCACGCATAAATAATTTTCGGCTCTCAATTACCGCCCCACTGTCCTTCCCTAAATCCCATTATGCTGTAATTAATTTACACAAAGCATTCTTAGAAGTGGGGAATTTAGTCACGCATTAAATAAAAATGAACATATGAATTCTGGGATAGTCGATCGACCGATCGAATAGGTACGAGCCTACTGTTTTTGCATATTTGGCCTACGGGTTTAATAATTTTTTATCCTAAAATCCTCTATATTAAAATCCCAAACTCCTTATAATTCATCCCAGATGATATAATAATTCATATAAATGATTTCCAATCATTAAACAACCTAAAACATCAATAGGTTTGGATTAAACATGTTATTTCTCCTAATTTCTAGAAAATCCATCTTTTATCACCTCTCAAAGAATAACATATAAAACTCAGATTTTCTTTATCAAATGATTCTAAATTTGTGGATTAAAATATATAATTAAAAGTAAGTTTGTTCCACATGTTTCTAATATCAAGGATTCCATTAACAATCATCACGGTTTATCTATAAATCGTGCAATTTCTCAAAATTCTACAACTATCCTAACACGGGCATTATACATGCTAATTTTGCAAATATTAAGTCACCTGCCTTTAAATTGAAGGTCTGAACCTTTCGGGATGATAATCTACTGGTGGTCCTCTCCCTTTTTCGACCAACTTTCGGTGGTGGTGGTGGTGTAGGATGACCTTTGGCTTCCTAGGGTGTCTCTTCCTTTCTTAGAAAAACCTCTCCTTTCCTCACATACTTGTCTTTTGATATTTGATGAATTAACCTCACTTAGATACACTCTTCATTTAAATAATACAACACCAAAATTCGTAGGTGTTGTTCACTTCCTGTGTAAAATGACTAAAATACCCCTCCGGGGTGTCTATTTGGTTCCAAAGTGCCCCGAGACCCAAATCAAACAACCAAATAGACTTTTTCGACTATTTAAACTCTTGCAAACACTTTGGTGCAGTCAAAACGACCATTTAGATGACATAAAATTATTTTACTTTTAATTCCTTTAAATTTAGTCATGACACGACTCACACGCTCGTCCCGACTTAATTCCCATAATTATCCTATTCATCACTTGCAACAATTTTTATTAAATCATGTAAAGTCATAATCATATATTACTTTTAATCACTAAGTAATATTGAACATGCATCACATATTGCTTTACTCTCGAGTAATATTTAAATCCGAATTAATTTTAAATATCTTACAATTAATCATAATTAATCCCATTTTAAAATCATTAAAAATTATGGGGCATTACAGTGGAGTAACTGTTAATGACTTAAATCGATTCATGTAGCATGAAATTATGTTTAGTCTTATGATTAAAACATTATCTTGTATTGCATGTATATATAAATAAACATCTAGTCATGTTCACCAAAGTCGGATCCAAGTGTGTTGGGAAATTATTATCTTTGTCCCGTCAAGCATGCATTTACAAGTTGTCCTGATTAGGTCTTTTTTCGGCCTCTAGACCGCTCTTTGTCCCTTCTGGCCATTCAATTCTCATTATATTCATATGACTTAGACCTAAGCCTGTGGACATAAACTTTCTTCGTCATGTTTTGTTTATTTTTCTCCCTCTGGGCCAGTTTTTTGTCCATCGCCTCATTTTTTAAAAACAGTTATTCCATTGATCAATCGATACTTCAACAGTCAGAGGGACTCTGTCTTTCATGGACAAAAATTCAGAGCTTGATGCCCCCCTTCGAGAAATGTCTCTGCCTAAAATTCCTTCGGTATGTTCTCATTTGTTTAGCAACCCGATAAATAACCTTTTGCTTTAAATGGTCGGGGGATGAAAAAATCTTACAAAATTGTTCAAAGATATCATCATTGATTTTTAAATCAACTGCGTTTCAATTATCTGTTTCCCTAACTCCCACATTCATTTTTCAAGCGACAAACATTGAGATTTAAAGATCTAAATGTCATTTGTATTGCCAGCAGGGTTATTCTCGAGAATGGAGAACCCAATGGGCTTATCTGCGCTTGCTCTATTAGTGTCGGTAGCGAAGTGTGTGGTTGTTAAATTAATAGACATTTGATGCCTACTAATAGATGGAGTGTTAGAGTTAACCATTTGCGGAGAAGCGTATTATTCAACCACTGGTGATAAGAATCCAGGTTGAGGTGCTGGCGGTAAGAATCCAGGAGGTGTCCCATCATCATTTGGTACGTTATCTCCATTATCGTTCAATATAACCTACAATAAAAAAACAAGCAATGAATTCATTATATTAACATGTTTATGATTAACTAATCATATTTACGACTATGTATATGTATATACCTTCTCATAATAAGACTTTAAAACTTGTTCAATGCGTCTGATCTCCATCCACTCGGTATTACTTTTTAAAAATATATGGATTTTTACACATGGTTAATTAACATGAAGCGTATCTATAATTGATGTATAGATGTCCTTGACATGAACACAAAATCCTTTTTCTTTAACTTATTGTCAAGATTCAATTTAACGTGCATATGTCGCGAGACATCATTGTGTTGGTCAATGCTCTCTTTACATAGTTGTATCCACAATGGGTGGATGTTTTTCTGCCTTCTCTGACAGAGTAAGTAACATCAGGGCTGTGTTGGGATTATATAGGAGCTATATAATTTTTAGTGCCTCATCCCAACTTTCTAGTCGAGGAAATATAATACGATCGAATAAGTCTTCTTGCGAGAGATGAACTCCACAATTTATAACACAGTTAAATTATTCAATCTTCTCATTCACATACTTGTAAATAGGGCTACCCACTATATAGCGCGCACTAATAAAATATGTGTAAGTGTGGTCCAATTGCAACATCTCGTACTCTTTTTACTAGTGATTATCACTGTGCCTTATTTTCCTGAGAAAAAAAATACAAGGGTGTGAATGTGAGTTCTATAAGTAATGACTTTAATTAATCATCAACTATTTATTGTTTTTCGACCAATCCCATTTGAGTTTATCTTATTTTATTTAACCCTAACATTGTTATGCGTCCTTCCGCCTATTTGTGTTCACCCTACCAATATCAACCAGTCCAAATAAAGTTTATTATATTCAAATTAATCCTAAAACTACTTTATGCCCGCCAAATGCGCAACCCATTCCACCAATTTGTGCTCGCCTAAACAATAACCACTTGAGGAGGGGGTGAACACGACCTCAACACTCAACTAAACAGTATTATCCACCCTCACAATATTAACAAGTCAAAATTAAGTTTGTTTTATTTAAATTAATTCTAAAATTACTATAAGTCCACCAAATGTGCGCGTTATAATAGTTAACCAAAGATATGTACAAGTTTAATTATACGCTTTATACACGTATACATAGTTAGAACATTCAAACAAATCGTTATAAAACTATTTTATGTAAAAGAAAAGATAGATAAACTTACTTGGATAAATAAAGCATTTTATAATTAGTTGAACTTCAGATATATTGTTCTTCAATTGCATGCACACATGGAAAGGGGAGTAAAGACATGTAAGTATACGTGTGTGTGTGTGTATGTGTATGTGTATGCGCGCGCTCGCGCACACGTGTGTGTTATACGTGTGGGTATTTGTTATGCATGTGCATGTGTTTGTATTTGTTATACACACGTAAGTATATATAAGGTTGTGGGCATATCAAATCGTCTATTTACTTGTTTATAATCAATCTATTGCGTGTGTATATGTGTGTCTCTCTCTCTCTCTCTCTCTCTCTCTCTCTCTCTCTCTCTCAAACACTTTCTATACAATCACTATATCACACGCACTAATTCATACACTCTAACACACACATACAATAATTCACATACACACACATACAATAATTCATAAAAATACAAAGTTTACCATAACATAAATGGAGATATGGTATTTTGTTATAAAAATGGATGAAAACAAAAATGTTGTTATCGAAGAATTTAATTCCAAATTTGAAATTAGGGTCCACGAGCACACCGAAATGAGTTACATAAGCATAAGATAAAATGACTCAAACCCTAAATTCCAAATTAGTTGCCCCTAATCATCCACAAACTTTTGATTATTGACTAAAATCGCTAAGACACTTTAATGGCTAATTTTATCATTGTACTAAGTGAATAATTAAAAGGTGGTGTGATAATTATTTATTTTTCAAACTTGAGTGAACAAATTATTTAGTTTTTCTTAAGCTCGGTTTGAAAATGCTAGGATGTCGCATGACTGAGAGACTTTATGTTCATTCTAGCCATGGAATGGGTGGTGTAAGAAAGATTAAGGTTAGATTTCATTTTACTAAACATACTATAATTTATGTTATTTAAGCATGTTTTCCTTAAACATAAATTTGTTTGTGTATTATGTTCGTGTATTTTTTTTAAGTTTGTGTTTCATGAGCATACATAATAAAAAATATAACTTAATGGTCCTGGTGGTGTTAATATGTACCAGCGTCTGGTCGCGATCCTGGACTGTGACCCCGACCGTGACCATTTAATTTTTTACACGTCGCCAACAAAAGTGACTAAAACAAAGTTTACGCAAGAACCCAAACATAAATTGACATATTAAGAAAGAAATTATGTAGGATTTTATAACACCCCTAATTTTGAGCATTATATTCTAGCAATTATTTTACACATGTGCACGGAATTCGAATGAAATTGAGAATGAGAAAATAAATAAATATGAATTTTCAAAAAAATATTAATGTTATGTGACTAAAGATATGTTTTTATGTGATTTTCTTTAGTAGTGAGTTAAAGTAAATAAATGTGGTGTTACGTCGTAAGTGGGTAAACGCGATGGGATTGACGGTATCTCAATCAGAGCATACATGTGAGTTATATTAGGTTGAGATAGGATATTTATGATGGGTGACTCGAATGATCATTTCAAGTGCACGGTTAATCCAAAATAGGTTTAAATAGTCAAAATCAAGTACCCGGTGGTAGTGACTGGATGTCGGGGGCTTTTTAGACTAGTCGGGACCTGCTTGGGGGTATACGGGTCATTTGGCACTTATGAGTTAATCTAATTTCATGATTAGAGTTCTAAAATAAGAGTTTAGCGACTTGCGTTCGTCGATTTTACATTAGACATCTTATGTGAAAGGAATTGGGGAGAAAAAAGGAGGGAAGACAAGAAGAACCATGGTAGGCCAATTGGAGAGGAACTTTGAAAAAAATTATAAGCATCGCTTAATATACAAGGAGGTTTCAGAGTCTTCTTCATTCCTAAGGAAAGTGAATGACTTGCTTAATGTTATTTGTGTAGTTATTTGTGTCATATCATAATTGGTATAATTAAAACCAATTTTGGGGTGGGATTAGTATGTTAAATGGGTTTTTGAAAAAGAATGAAAATTGTGATGATTATATATGATCTTGATGATTAAATCCCAATTGAAAAGTAGGTTCTTGATAGATAGACCTAAGAATTATAAAGTTATATTATGTTCATGAACTAAAAAAATCTAAGGTTGAACAATTAAAAGATGTGATCTTGAATTATGGATTTAGGTATTGTATTAAAATTTAAGGTGAATTTATTATGGAAAAAAGGTGATTGAATCCCATTATTAATTTTGGTTTTTGATGAATTGGAACAATAAAACATGTTTCTTTATGTTGACAATTGATAGCGTAATGATATTATGCATTTGGATGAAGAATGGGACACTTTTGGGGTGAAAATCTGGGTAAATATCGTAAAGAACATAGTAGGAAGGACCTGAGTTACGTACAGAGGCGAACCGATTTGGCTCCCCTACTTAGCCTAGGTTGCTTTTTTAATTGATGTTTTGATTGGTCTAAGGTTCAGATTAATTGGTATGTCCATCGATGAAAGTAGGATTTCTGGAAAATTATTTAGGGACCTTGGTTTACCTTGGGTAAGTTGGAATAAAACCCGAAGTATGGAATATTAAGTGTTTAGGATGAACAACACTTGGGAAAATAGATTGACGAATTCAATTGGGAATTTGGGCTAATTTGAGATAAAGGCTGGTCAAGAATGGCTTATTGTCTGGGTTTAATAATATAGGTGTGAATTCTATTATGTGAGGGATTTATTAAATAATTGAGAGTTAGGAATAGACTCGGGTCATTTAGGCTAGTGCTTCAATTGATAGGCACATACTAGGTAGATTTTGTGAATATTAGTGGCTAATTAAATATTCAGAAGTCGAGAATAGACTCAGACCGTTTAGGCTAATGCTTCAAGTGATAGGCATGGATTAGCCGGACTATATAAATATATGCATATGGGTATAGGGACAATGCATATATGAATGCTAATATATGTGTGTATGATATTTATGTGAAACATACCCATTCTAGTGGATATTCTATCGACGGAGTTTGCACGTCGTGTGAGGTCACTTTAGCGAATTCCAACAGTGGTAATATCGTTCCCTTGAGTCATGGGCTTGTGCACGACCACCCTATGTGAGTTTTGGAGTCCTGCAGAATAATGTGGTATGGTTATGACCCATGGACTTTAGACCATGACCGCCTTTATTTTTTGTTTTCATTTTGGATTCGGTGGTGAGATTCTGACCCAGTTTCCCAAGTTGAGGTGAATATTCCTGGAGCTTGATATCATGCTAGTGATTTCGCATCCAGCGAGGAAATGCTCAAATAGATTATGGCTGTCGTATATAGTGAGTGATATATACATGTGAACAATATGTGATATGAATATATGTATATAAGTGTGACAATTATATACCGTTGAATAATATTACTACTTGAGCATGGAATAAATAACTGGGGTGAAGTTATGCAAATTGATTAAGATGGACTTTAAAAGCGATTTCGCGTGTGTGATAGCTATATAGGATTTAAAGCATAAAACAAGCGTATGTGACATAGTTAGGGTAGAAAGTTAGCATATTGGGCTAAGATACGTGTTGGTACAAGTTAAGAAGGGTAGCATAACTAATGTGTTTAAAATGTACACGATAGATGCGCATAATTGATGAGGGGTGAGAGTCGTCTCATGGGAGTGCACTGCTCGTTTAAATATGGAAAAATGTTTAGATTTTCATTAATGCCTTTTATTCACTTGCTAAAAGTTTTCAAAATGGTTTTTGGGCTCTGACCTGTATCAAATATTTAAAAAACTTATAAGTGTCCAGCCACAGGGATACTAAGCATGATCATTCTTTTCAGGATTTATGGAGCTGCAGTGAATGCAGAGGCTTGCAGATTTTTGAGTAGTCGATTCTATCTTTGGTATTCTTTTTAGATTACATTTTAGTCGTTAGTGGGAATGTCTCCCCTTCTATCAGATTCCTTACATTCAGTTTTTAGTTAATTCAACTACTGTGGATTGCATTGGATTGTTTTACAACCGATGGTGTATTCAGTATTTGGATTCTAAATTTATTCCGCCTTTAGACTTTATTAAAGTGATGATTTATTTTTAATTTGGTTACTTTTAATGGTTTGTGGTGAATGCTTTCTTTTAGGTAATTAATGAAAGGTAAAATTTGGTACGATCTTGTTTAAATAATAGATGGTTAGTAATTAAAATGTTTTCGACGGTGATACTAAAAATGAACGAGATGAGATTCCTATTTTATTTTAGTAAAGGACCGATCACCCATTACTGAAATTGGCATATCTTCACATATGGTATCAGACTACTAGGTTCTAGTGTTCTTAGGATCTGTGCGAACTTACTATGTTTTCAGCATTGCTTTCTCTTTGATGTGGAGCCTTGTGCTTAGGACTATCATTTCATGTTGTGATTTACATTCTCCTACTATTATATATATATATATGAAGTGAATATAATAGGATCTTAAATGGGTTTTGGAAGCTGAACAAGAGAAGGACAACCAACGAGGGTCGTTAAGGGGATCGTAGGATGAGAGGCTCCGTTGTCGCCACAGAGTATTTAGGGGACGATGACCGTAGCAAAGGTCACCACTATAATTACTCAGGCAGTTAATTTTACAATTACCGATGGGGCATAACACTTTCCCAAAGTACCGCTACAGCAGATGATGGTGCCAATTCAGACTCACCGAGTGCAATCAGTATAGGAGAGAGTCAGAAAGGCCTTTTATAAATGCCATCCATCGAGTTTTTAGGAAATGCAAACATGGTATTATATAGCCAATAGAAGGAGAACATCCAAAGGAATTTACGTATGGTGGAGTGCAGTGATAATTAGAAACATACTTTCACGACTTTTAATCCCGTACATAGGAGCAGTGTTGCAGGGGTAGGAGTCAGTCACCATGTTCGAGGAGAGAGATACTATGAATATTGAGGAATTTCAGGTGTGAGTTTATCGCGAGTCCTTTTACCCGCCATTTAAATAAAGATACGGAGGAAGTTTCGGGACACCATAGGGATGATGGCCTAGTATGATGGAGAATTTAATTATTTAGCAAACTTCATACCCGAAGATATAAGTACAGATGACACAAAGGGGTCCTTAAGTTGGTTGATGTACTTACGTGGAGAATTCTCCAGCCCTTCTTGGGAAATTCGACTTTGACGACTATGCTGATATTGTAAATGCTAAACTGTCGCATATTTAAGATCAGAGCTTCCACGTGAAGGAAGTCAAGAAAGTAGGATAGTCTAACCAGTATGGCAAGACTAAATATAATAGTGCTAGTGGGGCATTACAGGGGAACACCTAGTAAGGGGACCTATTTAAGAGATTCGAATCATAGGAATTTTGGTCAGGAGACAGTGGATTCAGTTAGGACTAGCAGGGCCTATAGTGGGTTCCACAGGGCCAACAGGACTAAGGGAACAACACGAACATCCATCGGCCAGAGATTAGTGTAACCCTAACATGACCAACAAGTCCAGAGAGAGGGGAAATATGTATACATGTGTGTTGAGCCACGTGCATCGAACTTATCCATAGTGAGCGAGGGGATGGGAGCGTGACCAAGAGGGGAAATTATTATAATTATTTTGGGTCAATTCAGATGCGAGCATTGTCCCTCTTAGATGGGATCAACCTCAATATAGGAAGAAGGTAGCTTCCTTTTGGGAAATTAAGAAGGCTGATATGTCATAAATGACTGTTTAGAATGAAGAACAAAATAATTAGATAACATATACCAAAAAATAGAGAAACACCTGATCACCAATAGTCCTCAAGTGTAAAAAATGTCCACGGGGACTATAAAAGAAGGAATTACCATTGGCAATTGAAGGAGAAGAATATTATTTATCAATGTGAGTACAATTCTTCCATCTTAACATGATTTCACTAATGAAATCAGCCCAATGGGTAAAGCCCAACTTGCAACATCCACTACCTCCTAAATGTACTCAGATATAAGACAAGAAGATAACAATATATAAAAACATAAAATGTTAGAAGTAATTGCAAGGAACAAGTGTTTATACTTATAAACTACCTGTTCAGAAGGAGGACCATTCAAAATAGCTAATTGTGACTCTAGTAAAACTAGGGGTACAAATCATGTTGAAGGTACAATAGTTTTACTTAAGCCACCTTCAGACTTTAGCCCCATTATGAGTTTCCTTGTAACGGGTGGTGGCAAGGTAGATCCAGCACAATATTGTACTACTTCATAAACAAGTTATGCCATTGATAATTAGGTCAACGAGGAAGATTGAGCATTTGCACTATAGAGTTTGAGGGTCCATCCTTGTCATCGATAATTTAAACAACCTCAACGCTACATGAAGCTTCTACACACTTATCATATTGAGGCGCGGTGTCCTAAAAAGAATAAATGAAGATAAAAGTAAGTACAAAACATCTCAACACTTAAAAATAAAGCATGACAAGCATACAAAGAATTATTTATCTCGCATTGTTGAGTGCTGGTCGATGGAGGACGACCAGGAGTAGGCACATCCACCACATGTTTGGATTAATTTCTATATTATGTTCAGACTCATATAAAAAAGTAGGAGTGGGGTTTACATGTTTCCCAATGTGCTTCTCTGCTAGTGTCTTATAATGGCTTTGAAACAATGATTGGGGAAATCTCATCCTCATTATTCTCCTGCACAAAATTTTATTGAACAACCTACGGAAAATAAATTAGATGGTCAATATTTTTTTTAGTCAAAACATACTCAAAAAATTGGTAGCACATTAAAGCTAAACATCCGCATTCATAATAGAAACATTCGACATATCAAGCGAGAAAATTATCTCTACAGTACACTAAATCTACTACATGATTCAAATCAAATAAAAGTGAAAACCCAAAGTATTTAATGTATCCATAACATCTACGGACCCATCTCTCCACAAATATCTTTCTAGCAACCTGATAAAGATCCCGCTGTCCACTGGATGTGATTTTCCTCCAACCCTTGGAGTAAAAGTCGACGATGTTAATGTTTTGTAATTGCTGAAGTATGTGATGAGCAATACCACCACTGATATTGTAGAAATGGGGTGGGAGACTGTCGTTCCTCTTGTTCTCACCATATATCCTCTGAAAATCACCAACACCAATAACTCCTCTCAAATAAATTTACCTTGCCATGGATGCAACTCTGATGTAGTACTAGTCAGGGTCATATAGAGCAAGCCCTTTGAATGAACCTCTTCGCAATGCCAGTCCAGTGTGGAGGCTCCATCTTGATAAAATGCTTGATATGAGAGGCGTAAGCCTTGATGAACTCATGAGGGGAAACATCTTTGACAATTTTAGCAGTCTTCGTTCTTGTTATTGCTGAGGATCTCCAACTCTTACAACCGAAGTTTTCTCTATTTGTGAGTGTTTTGTGTGAGAGTTAAATGGTTAATTAGTGGTTCCCTTTCTAGACTTCAATAATATCTGCTACATTGAGTAAATAATCTCGGACGTAAGTTTATTACCTTTTTATCCAATGATAGGTCTACATGTTTGACTCTGGTATGAGGAATGCCACTAAGGATCGACACACCTTTTCCAGTCTTGGATATTTTTTAGGGTCTAAATCCACCCCCAATAGAAACAAATAATAATAGCTTACTTACGTAGGAAGCACTAGGAAACATTCACCACTAATAGATACGTGGGGAAATCTATAAAAAAAGAAATTTGGATCATAAAAATTGGAATAATCGAACATACATTTACTGAATAGCCATGCGGAGCATGCTGTAACACCACGCCCGCCCGGGGAGAGCGAATGGAGTGCCACTTCGATAAAATAACTAAATCCACAAATCACAAGGTATAGAGCATAAATCCACTAATCGCAGTCTCTTCAATTACAACAAGTCTCTCGAATTACATACAACAACTAACTCGAAAATAAAATATAAATCTCCCAATATCTATACATCAAAATAATACAAATCTTTCCCAAACAATCCTCGCTAAAATCAATCTCCATAGCGCCCCAAAATCCGCGCTAACCTGCCACTAAAAGAAAATATGGGGAAGTACACAATACGACAAGAAAGATGCTCAAAAAATATATGTTAGCGATGAATAAAACGTAACAACACGAGAACGAATATTCAAATCAAAATGCAAATCTCAATAGCATTTCATCATTATAATTTTTCAACAACACTTTAACCGGGTCACCAGGCCTCACCACATCCGTATATGCTTTATCAAGCCATAGCCCGGGAAACAGGAATTTTGGCAGGTGCCCAACATTCGTGCCATATTAAAATCTCATGACAACGTGCTCATCAATAATTTAATGATACAACATGAATCAAAATAATTTCAACAAATATTTTCCAGAATTCAATGAATTTATCAATTCAAATATGAGTTCAATTAAACAAGCATTCAAAGAGAATGACACTCGCGAGATTTAAGGAGCATATTGGTAAAACCCCATACCTCAAACCATGATGAGAAACCAATGATCACATCCTCAAGATCAACACAAAAGATCTACAAAAGATCCTCCAAGAACCTCCAACAAAATAGCCCCAAGAACACCTCTAATCTAAGGTTGGAACTCACAAATCTCAAGGGCCAATGTGTATATAAAAAGAAGAGATATATATAATATATTTGTTGCCAAAATTTGTGCCAAAAGTATGTAAAAAGGGTTGCCCACGACTTCTTTTATAAGGTAAAAAATGAAGAGTTGGAATCCAGAAGACTCCTTTAAATAAGGCAAAGAAATGAAGAGTTGGAAGTCAAAACAACTCTTGAAAATTACTTAATGTTCGCCGACTTATAATTCCAAGAGTTAAAAACATTTAAAAATCATTTTAAAATCCGTTTTAACTCCGTTTTCGAAACCGTTTGAAATTATCCCCTTTAAAAATAATAACCAACATATTTGAGCAATAAAAATAATTTTATCAAAAACTTTATTTTCCTCCATTTTCCAGAAATTAATTAAAATAGCCCAAAATTACGCGGGTTGTTACACTTCCCCACTAACAATGGAATTTCGCCCTCGAAATTCGCCGAATGCCTAACACTAAAAAATCAGGCTAACAATCTCCAAAACTAATTTTGTCACCAAAAATAAATTCCTCACATCTAATCTAGATGCCTATCACGAAACGATTCTCTAAAAATTTCTATCTCAAAAAATTGCTAACCACGCAATGAACCCAAAACCCAAGCCCCGAGGGTTGCCGTATACATAAGCTCTGATACCATTTGTAACACCCCGCCCGCCCGGGGAGAGCGAACGGAGCGCCACTTCTATAAAATAACTAAATCCAAAAATCACAAGGTATAGAGCATAAATCCACTAATCACAGTCTCTTCAATTACGACAAGTCTCTCGAATTACATACAACAACTAACTCGAAAATAAAATACAAATCTCCAAAGCTCTATACATCAAAATTATACAAATATTTCCCATACAATCCTCGCTAAAATCAATCTCCATAGCGCCCCAAAATCCTCGCTAACCTGCCACTAAAAGAAAATATGGGAAAGTACACAATACGACAAGAAAGATGCTCAACAAATATATGTTAGCGGTGAATAAAACGTAACAACACGAGTACAAATATTCAAATCAAAATGCAAATCTCAATAGCATTTCATTATTATAATTTTTCAACAACACTTTAACCGGGTCACCAGGCCTCACGACATCCGTATATGCTTTATCAAGCCATAGCCCGGGAAACAGGAATTTTGGCAGGTGCCCAACATCCGTGCCATATTAAAATCTCATGACAACGTGCTCATCAATAATATAATGATACAACATGAATCAAAATAATTTCAACAAATATTTTCCAGAACTCAATGAATTTATCAATTCAAATATGAGTTCAATTAAACAAGCATTCAAAGAGAATGACACTCGCGAGATTTAAGGAGCATATTGTGTAAAACCCATACCTCAAACTATGATGAGAAACCAACGATCACATCCTCAAGATCAACACAAAAGATCTACAAAAGATCCTCCAAGAACCTCCAACAAAATATCCTCAAGAACACCTCTAATATAAGGTTGGAACTCACAAATCTCAAGGGCCAATGTGTATATAAAAAGAAGAGGAATATAGAATATATTTGCTGCCAAAATTTGTGCTAAAAGTATGTAAAAAGGGTTGCCCACGACTTCCTTTTATAATGGAAAGAAATGAAGAGTTGGAATCCAGAAGACTCCTTTAAATAAGGCAAAGAAATGAAGAGTTGGAAGTCAAAACAACTCTTGAAAATTACTTAATGTTCGCCGACTTATAATTCCAAGAGTTAAAAACATTTAAAAATCATTTTAAAATCCGTTTTAACTCCGTTTTCGAAACCGTTTGAAATTATCCCCTTTAAAAATAATAACCAACGTATTTGAGCAATAAAAATAATTTTATCAAAAACTTTATTTTCCTCCATTTTTCAGAAATTAATTAAAATAGCCCAAAATTACGCGGGTTGTTACACTTCCCCACTAACAATGGAATTTCGCCCTCGAAATTCGCCGAATGCCTAACTCTAAAAAATCAGTCTAACAATCTCCAAAAATAATTTTGTCACCAAAAATAAATTCCTCACATCTAATCTAGATGCCTATCACGAAACGATTCTCTAAAAATTTCTATCTCCAAAAATTGTTAACCACGCAATGAACCCAAAACCCAAGCCCCGAGGGTTGTCGTATACCTAAGCTCTGATACCATTTGTAACACCCCGCCCTCCCGGGGAGAGCAAACGGAGCGCCACTTCGATAAAATAACTAAATCCACAAATCACAAGGTATAGAGCATAAATCCACTAATCACAGTCTCTTCAATTACGACAAGTCTCTCGAATTACATACAACAACTAACTCGAAAATAAAATACAAATCTCCAAAGCTCTATACATCAAAATAATACAAATCTTTCCCAAACAATCCTCGCTAAAATCAATCTCCATAGCGCCCCAAAATCCGCGCTAACCTGCCACTAAAAGAAAATATGGGGAAGTACACAATACGACAAGAAATATGCTCAACAAATATATGTTAGCGATGAATAAAACGTAACAACACGAGTACGAATATTCAAATCAAAATGCAAATCTCAATAGTATTTCATCATTACAATTTTTCAACAACACTTTAACCGGGTCACCAGGCCTCACGACATCCGTATATGCTTTATCAAGCCATAGCCCGGGAAACAGGAATTTTGGCAGGTGCCCAACATCCGTGCCATATTAAAATCTCATGACAACGTGCTCATCAACAATATAATGATACCACATGAATCAAAATAATTTCAACAAATATTTTTCAGAATTCAATGAATTTATCAATTCAAATATGAGTTCAATTAAACAAGCATTCAAAGAGAATGACACTCGCGAGATTTAAGGAGCATATTGTGTAAAACCCCATACCTCAAACCATGATGAGAAACCAACGATCACATCCTCAAGATCAACACAAAAGATCTACAAAAGATCCTCCAAGAACCTCCAACAAAATAGCCCCAAGAACACCTCTAATCTAAGGTTGGAACTCACAAATCTCAAGTGCCAATGTGTATATAAAAAGAAGAGAAATATAGAATATATTTGCTGCCAAAATTTGTGCCAAAAGTATGTAAAAAGGGTTGCCCACGACTTCTTTTATAAGGGAAAAAATGAAGAGTTGGAATCCAGAAGACTCCTTTAAATAAGTCAAAGAAATGAAGAGTTGGAAGTCAAAACAACTCTTGAAAATTACTTAATGTTCGCCGACTTATAATTCCAAGAGTTAAAAACATTTAAAAATCATTTTAAAATCCGTTTTAACTCCGTTTTCGAAACCGTTTGAAATTATCCCCTTTAAAAATAATAACCAACATATTTGAGCAATAAAAATAATTTTATCAAAAACTTTATTTTCCTCCATTTTCCAGAAATTAATTTAAATAGTCCAAAATTACGCGGGTTGTTACACTTCCCCACTAACAATGGAATTTCGCCCTCGAAATTCGCCGAATGAATAACTCTAAAAAATCAGGCTAACAATCGCCAAAAATAATTTTTTCACCAAAAATAAATTCCTCACATCTAATCTAGATGCCTATCACGAAACGATTCTCTAAAAATTTCTATCTCCAAAAATTGCTAACCACGCAATGAACCCAAAACCCAAGCCCCGAGGGTTGCTGTATACCTAAGCTCTGATACCATTTGTCACACCCCGCCCGCCCGGGGACAGCGAACGGAGCGCCACTTCGATAAAATAACTAAATCCACAAATCACAAGGTATAGAGCATAAATCCACTAATCACAGTCTCTTCAATTACGACAAGTCTCTCGAATTACATACAACAACTAACTCGAAAATAAAATACAAATCTCCAAAGCTCTATACATCAAAATTATACAAATATTTCCCAAACAATTCTCGCTAAAATCAATCTCCATAGCGCCCCAAAATCCGAGCTAACCTGCCACTAAAAGAAAATATGGGGAAGTACACAATACGACAAGAAAGATGCTCAACAAATATATGTTAGCGATGAATAAAACGTAACAACACGAGTACGAATATTCAAATCAAAATGCAAATCTCAATAGCATTTCATCATTATAATTTTTCAACAACACTTTAACCGGGTCACCAGGCCTCACCACATCCGTATATGCTTTATCAAGCCATAGCCCGGGAAACAGGAATTTTGGCAGGTGCCCAACATCCGTGCCATATTAAAATCTCATGAAAACGTGCTCATCAACAATAAAATGACACCACATGAATTAAAATAATTTCAACAAATATTTTCCAGATTTCAATGAATTTATCAATTCAAATATGAGTTCAATTAAACAAGCATTCAAAGAGAATGACACTCGCGAGATTTAAGGAGCATATTGGTAAAACCCCATACCTCAAACCATGATGAGAAACCAACGATCACATCCTCAAGATCAACACAAAAGATCTACAAAAGCTCCTCCAAGAACCTGAAACAAAATAGCCCGAAGATCACCTCTAATTTAAGGTTGGAACTCACAAATCTCAAGGGCCAATGTGTATATAAAAAGAAGAGGAATATAAAATATATTTGCTGCCAAAATTTGTGCCAAAAGTATGTAAAAAGGGTTGCCCACGACTTCCTTTTATAATGGAAAGAAATGAAGAGTTGGAATCCAGAAGACTCCTTTAAATAAGGCAAAGAAATGAAGAGTTGGAAGTCCAAACAACTCTTGAAAATTACTTAATGTTCGCCGACTTATAATTCCAAGAGTTAAAAATATTTAAAAATCATTTTAAAATCCGTTTTAACTCCGTTTTTGAAACCGTTTGAAATTATCGCCTTTAAAAATTATAACCAACATATTTGAGCAATAAAAATAATTTTATCAAAAACTTTATTTTCCTCCATTTTCCAGAAATTAATTAAAATAGCCCAAAATTATGCGGGTTGTTACACTTCCCCACTAACAATGGAATTTCGCCCTCGAAATTCGCCGAATGCCTAACTCTAAAAAATCAGGCTAACAATCTGCAAAAATAATTTTGTCACCAAAAATAAATTCCTCACATCTAATATAGATGCCTATCACGAAACGATTCTCTAAAAATTTCTAGCTCCAAAAATTGCTAACCACGCAATGAACCCAAAACCCAAGCCCCGAGGATTGCCGTATACCTAAGCTCTGATACCATTTGTAACACCCCGCCCGCCCGGGGAGAGCGAACGGAGCGCCACTTCGATAAAATAACTAAATCCACAAATCACAAGGTATAGAGCATAAATCCACTAATCACAGTCTCTTCAATTACGACAAGTCTCTCGAATTACATACAACAACTAACTCGAAAATAAAATACAAATCTCCAAAGCTCTATACATCAAAATTATACAAATATTTCCCATACAATTCTCGCTAAAATCAATCTCCATAGAGCCCCAAAATCCGCGCTAACCTGCCACTAAAAGAAAATATGGGGAAGTACACAATACGACAAGAAAGATGCTCAACAAATATATGTTAGCGATGAATAAAACGTAACAACACGAGTACGAATATTCAAATCAAAATGCAAATCTCAATAGCATTTCATTATTATAATTTTTCAACAACACTTTAACCGGGTCACCAGGCCTCACCACATCCGTATATGCTTTATCAAACCATATCCCGGGAAACAGGAATTTTGGCAGGTGCCCAACATCTGTGCCATATTAAAATCTCATAACAACGTGCTCATCAACAATATAATGACACCGTATGAATTAAAATAATTTCAACAAATATTTTCCAGATTTCAATGAATTTATCAATTCAAATATGAGTTCAATTAAACAAGCATTCAAAGAGAATGACACTCGCGAGATTTAAGGAGCATATTGGTAAAACCCCATACCTCAAACCATGATGAGAAACCAACGATCACATCCTCAAGATCAACACAAAAGATCTTCAAAGCTCCTCCAAGAACCTCAAACAAAATAGCCCGAAGATCACCTCTAATTTAAGGTTGGAACTCACAAATCTCAAGGGCAAATGTGTATATAAAAAGAAGAGGAATATAAAATATATTTGCTGCCAAAATTTGTGCCAAAAGTATGTAAAAAGGGTTGCCCACGACTTCCTTTTATAATGGAAAGAAATGAAGAGTTGGAATCCAGAAGACTCCTTTAAATAAGGCAAAGAAATGAAGAGTTGGAATTCCAAACAACTCTTGAAAATTACTTAATGTTCGCCGACTTATAATTCCAAGAGTTAAAAATATTTAAAAATCATTTTAAAATCCGTTTTAACTCCGTTTTCGAAACCGTTTGAAATTATCGCCTTTAAAATTATAACCAACGTATTTGAGCAATAAAAATAATTTTATCAAAAACTTTATTTTCCTCCATTTTCCAGAAATTAATTAAAATAGCCCAAAATTACGCGGGTTGTTACACTTCCCCTCTAACAATGGAATTTCGCCCTCGAAATTCGCCGAATGCCTAACTCTAAAAAATCAGGCTACCAATCTGCAAAAATAATTTTTTCACCAAAAATAAATTCCTCACATCTAATCTAGATGCCTATCACGAAACGATTCTCTAAAAATTTCTATCTTGAAAAATTGCTAACCACGCAATGAACCCAAAACCCAAGCCCCGAGGGTTGCCGTATACATAAGCTCTGATACCATTTGTAACACCCCGCCCGCCCGGGGAGAGCGAACGGAGCGCCACTTCTATAAAATAACTAAATCCAAAAATCACAAGGTATAGAGCATAAATCCACTAATCACAGTCTCTTCAATTACGACAAGTCTCTCGAATTACATACAACAACTAACTCGAAAATAAAATACAAATCTCCAAAGCTCTATACATAAAAAATATACAAATATTTCCCATACAATCCTCGCTAAAATCAATCTCCATAGCGCCCCAAAATCCTCTCTAACCTGCCACTAAAAGAAAATATGGGAAAGTACACAATACGAGAAGAAAGATGCTCAACAAATATATGTTAGCGGTGAATAAAACGTAACAACACGAGTACGAATATTCAAATCAAAATGCAAATCTCAATAGCATTTCATTATTATAATTTTTCAACAACACTTTAACCGGGTCACCAGGCCTCACCACATCCGTATATGCTTTATCAAGCCATATCCCGAGAAACAGGAATTTTGGCAGGTGCCCAACATCCGTGCCATATTAAAATCTCATAACAACGTGCTCATCAACAATATAATGACACCACATGAATTAAAATAATTTCAACAAATATTTTCCAGATTTTAATGAATTTATCAATTCAAATATGAGTTCAATTAAACAAGCATTCAAAGAGAATGACACTCACGAGATTTAAGAAGCATATTGTGTAAAACCCCATACCTCAAACCATGATGAGAAACCAACGATCACATCCTCAAGATCAACACAAAAGATCTATAAAAGTTCCTCCAAGAACCCCCAACAAAATAGTCGCAAGATCACCTCTAATCTAAGGTTGAAACTCACAAATCTCAAGCGCCAATGTGTATATAAAAAGAAGAGGAATATAAAATATATTTGCTGCCAAAATTTGTGCCAAAAGTATGTAAAAAGGGTTGCCCACGACTTCCTTTTATAATGGAAAGAAATGAAGAGTTGGAATCCAGAAGACTCCTTTAAATAAGGCAAAGAAATGAAGAGTTGGAAGTCCAAACAACTCTTGAAAATTACTTAATGTTCGCCGACTTATAATTCCAAGAGTTAAAAACATTTAAAAATCATTTTAAAATCCGTTTTAACTCCGTTTTCGAAACCGTTTGAAATTATCGCCTTTAAAAATTATAACCAACATATTTGAGCAATAAAAATAATTTTATCAAAAACTTTATTTTCCTCCATTTTCCAGAAATTAATTAAAATAGCCCAAAATTATGCGGGTTGTTACACTTCCCCACTAACAATGGAATTTCGCCCTCGAAATTCGCCGAATGCCTAACTCTAAAAAAATAGGCTAGCAATCTCCAAAAATAATTTTGTCACCAAAAATAAATTCCTCACATCTAATATAGATGCCTATCACGAAACGATTCTCTAAAAATTTCTAGCTCCAAAAATTGCTAACCACGCAATGAACCCAAAACCCAAGCCCCGAGGATTGCCGTATACCTAAGCTCTGATACCATTTGTAACACCCCGCCCTCCCGGGGAGAGCGAACGGAGCGCCACTTCGATAAAATAACTAAATCCACAAATCACAAGGTATAGAGCATAAATCCACTAATCACAGTCTCTTCAATTAAGACAAGTCTCTCGAATTACATAAAACAACTAACTCGAAAATAAAATACAAATCTCCAAAGCTCTATACATCAAAATAATACAAATCTTTCCCAAACAATCCTCGCTAAAATCAATCTCCATAGCGCCCCAAAATCCGCGCTAACCTGCCACTAAAAGAAAATATGGGGAAGTACACAATACGACAAGAAAGATGCTCAACAAATATATGTTAGCGATGAATAAAACGTAACAACATGAGTACGAATATTCAAATCAAAATGCAAATCTCAATAGCATTTCATCATTATAATTTTTCAACAACACTTTAACCGGGTCACCAGGCCTCACCACATCCGTATATGCTTTATCAAGCCATATCCCGGGAAACAGGAATTTTGGCAGGTGCCCAACATCTGTGCCATATTAAAATCTTATAACAACGTGCTCATCAACAATATAATGACACCACATGAATTAAAATAATTTCAACAAATATTTTCCAGATTTCAATGAATTTATCAATTCAAATATGAGTTCAATTAAACAAGCATTCAAAGAGAATGACACTCGCGAGATTTAAGGAGCATATTGGTAAAACCCCATACCTCAAACCATGATGAGAAACCAATGATCACATCCTCAAGATCAACACAAAAGATCTACAAAAGCTCCTCCAAGAACCTCCAACAAAATAGCCCGAAGATCACCTCTAATTTAAGGTTGGAACTCACAAATCTCAAGGGCCAATGTGTATATAAAAAGAAGAGGAATATAAAATATATTTGCTGCCAAAATTTGTGCCAAAAGTATGTAAAAAGGGTTTCCCACGACTTCCTTTTATAATGCAAATAAATGAAGAGTTGGAATCCAGAAGACTCCTTTAAATAAGGCAAAGAAATGAAGAGTTGGAAGTCAAAACAGCTCTTGAAAATTACTTAATGTTCGCCGACTTATAATTCCAAGAGTTAAAAACATTTAAAAATCATTTTAAATTCCGTTTTAACTCCTTTTTCGAAACCGTTTGAAATTATCGCCTTTAAAAATAATAACCAACATATTTGAGCAATAAAAATAATTTTATCAGAAACTTTGTTTTTCTCCATTTTTCAGAAATTAATTAAAATAGCCCAAAATTACACGGGTTGTTACACATGCAAGGTCGAGTTTGATATATATGTTACGTATATTATAATTATGCAGACATGCACGAAATATAAGGTGTATGGGCGCCCTGGTTATGTTGATTTTTATAATCATTCCGGATAAAGGCACGTGGTAATACGGTTTTTAAACCATATGTCTGTGGGGCAGTTAGAAGCATAATTAGAAAAGTAAGATGGACTAAAATTAGTTTGAGGAAAAAGATTGTTCAACTATATACAACAAGAATAGCTATCACACCCGAGATAGGTTAAAAGATCGTGAAGACACAGATGAAGGATATCTCTTACCAAGGAAGGATCCAATAATTTTAGGAATTAGAGCGGAGTCCCACTCAGTCAAGTCCTGAGGATGGCTTGCCCAAAAATAGGATGTTGATGTTACCAGACGAGAAAGACCTGTAAAGTCTACAGTTGTGGGCTGGATGCATGGGTCATGATTTTTGGCATACCCCGAGAAGTGAAGTAAGATGTACCAAATAACGTGGGATACGGAGTGTGTGTATCAGTGTGGAGCGAGAAATAATGAAGTTGTCTCCGAGTGCACTGCTCTTAAAAGGGGAAAAGGTTAGTTCGAGATGATCAACTAAAATTTTTGCAATACCTAGTGATCCTTGTGATGAAATGGGTAGGCAGACTGATGGAGTTCAGTGTTGGGTTACCAACATCGCGAAAAGTTTAAGATGTCCTTTGGGTTGTAAAATTAGTTGACCAAGATGGAATAATTATAACCAATTTAGGTGAGTTACACTATCGGGCAGTGTGCCCAATATTTTATGAATGAAATAGAATGAAGCGGCACATGGTGCCTCCAAATATTATTGTAGATTAGGATGAGATCCCTGAGTCCCACCTCTAAAAGTGATTATTAAGAAGTAGTTCCAGGGAAGCTACATTTTGGTCAAGACGTATCACCCGTAGATTGAGGAGTAGATGGGAGGGTGACTAAGATGCTGGAGAATGCGAGAGATGTGCACTCCTGTATTTTGAGTAATTGGGAGGAGTAATTATCATTGGTAGAGTTGTGTGTAATAACTTGTACCAATCTATTGTTGACGAGGTGCCTTTTAAGGCTTTATGCGAGAAGCCTTATCGCCCGCCTTCTGATTGGTTATAGGTGGGAGAATAATAAACTTCTCAGGACGAACGTGATTTAGAGTCTATCGGCAAGAATTGAGAAAATCAAGGGTTATTTTGTATAAAATAGAAACGTTGTCAGAGTTACGTCCTTGCGAACAGAGGTTTTTGAAGTCCGATAATTGTGGTCAAATGTTAAGAGTGGATGAATCACATGAGAAGAATTTGGTTTATTGGCGAAAATGGAGAGTTAGCGTCTAAAAATGTTTAGACCTTTCTTCAGTTTTGAAATGATAGAGTCAGTGGTGTATAGTCTCATCGTGTTAAATCATTATTGGTAGGATTGTAATGTGTTGTTTATAGTTGCCAAGATGAGACATTAAGAAGGATGATGTAGTGTATCAGTGAAATGTGATAAGAATAGGCAGGTCACTAGTTTTGAACAGTAGTGTATAGACCTTTAGTTGGAGAGTACCGTTGGTGGGTGTATAGGGGGGTGTCAAAATGTCTTCCGGACATAACTTTGGGAACGTAAGGCTTAAGTGTGAATAGGTATCCTAAGTTCTCAATACCAGGCTTATTCAAATTTTGAGAACAAAATTCCTTTGTAAGGGGAAGTATGTAACACCCCCTAATTTTGAGTATTATATTTTATAAAATATTTTAGACGCATGTACAGAATTTAAATAAAATTGAGAATGAGAAAATAAATGAATATAAATTTTTGAGAAAATATTTATATAATGTGACTAAAGATGTATATTCATATAATTTTATTTATGAATGTGCTAAAGTAAATAGATGTGGTGTTACATCGTAAGTGGGTAAACGCGACGTGATTGGCGGTATCTCAATCGGAGCATACATGTGAGTTATGTAAGGTCGAGATAGGTTATTTGTGATCGGTGACTCGAATGATAATTTCAAGTGCACGATTGATCCAAAATATTTCCAGATAGTCAAAATTAAGTACCCGGGGGTAGTGATTGGATGTCAAAGGCTTTTTAGACTAGTCGGGACCCCCTTGGGGGTATACGGGTCATTTGGCACGTATGGGTTAACCTAAATTCAGGATTATATTTTTAAAATAAGAGGTGAGTGGCTTGTGGGTGGTGATTTTACATTAGACGTCTTTTGTTAAAGGAATTGGGGAGAGAAAATGAAGGAACACAAGAAGAACCAAGGGAGGCCAAATTAGAGAGGATCTTTGAAAAATTTATATGCCTGACTTAATATACAAGGAGGATAAGAGTCTTATTCATATGTAAAGTAACTGAATGACTTGATTAATGTTATTTGTGTAGTTATTTTTGTCATATCATAATTGTTAGATTTAAACCAATTTTGGGATGAGATTAATATGTTAAATGAGTTTTTGAGAAAGAATGAAAATTGTGATGATTCCATACGATCTTGATGATTAAATCCCATATGAAAAGTAGGTTTTTAATAGAGAAACCTAAGAATGAGAACGTTTTATTGTGTTCATGAATTGAAAAATTAGAGGTTGAACAATTAAAATATGTGATCTTGAATTATGGGTTTAGATATTATATTAGAATTGAGGGTGAATTAATTATGGAAAAAGGATGATTGAATCCTATTATTAAGTTTGGTTTTGATGAATTGGAACAATCAAACATGTTTCTTTATGTTAACAATTGATAGTGTAATGATATTGTGCATTGGGTTGAAGATTGGGATACTTTTAGGGTGAAATATGTATAAATCTAGTAAAGAACATGCAGGTCGGGCCTGAGTTATGTACAGGGGCAAACCGGTTCGCCCCCTAGCCTAATCAATTTGGCTCCTCTGCTTAGCCTAGGTTGCTTATTTAATTGATGCGTTGAATGGTTTATGGTTCGAGTTAATTGGGAAATCCGTAAATGAAAGTATGATTTCTGAAAAATTATTTAGGGATCTTAGTTTAACCTGGGTTAGTTGGAATAAAACCCGAAGTATGAAATATTGAGTATTTAGGATGAACAATAATCGGGAAAATGTATTAACGAATTCGATTGGGAATTTGGGTTATTTAGGATACAAGCTGGTCGAGAATGGCTTAGTGTTGGGGTTTAATAATATATATGTGAATTCTATTACTTGAGGGATTTATTAAATAACCGAGAGTTAGGAATAAACTCGAGTCATTTACGCTAATGCTTCAGTTAATAGGCACGAACTAGTATGATTTTGTGACTATTAGTGGTTAATTAAATATTTTAAAGTCGAGAATAAACTCATAATGTTTAGGTTAATGCTTTGAGTGACAGTCACGGATTAACCGAACTATGTGAAAATATATATATATATATATATATATATATATATATATATATATATATATATATGTGTGTGTGTGTGTGTGTGTGTGTGTGTGTGTGTGTGTGTGTGTGTGTGTGATATTTATGTAAAATATACCCATCCTAGCGGGTATACTATCGGTGGAGGTTACGCGCTGTGGGAAGTCACTCTGGCGAATCCCAAGAGAAGTAATTCCATTCCCTTGGGGCGTACATCTTTGCATGACCACCCTATGTGAGTTTTGGAGTCCCATGGAATAATGTGGTATGGTTATGACCCACAGAATTAAGACTATGATTGCCTCCGATTTTCATTTTCATTTTGGGTTTAGTGGTGAGATTCCGACCCGGTTGCCCAAGTTGAGGTGGATACTAGTGGAGCTTGATAGCATGCTAGTGATTTCGCATCCAGCGAGGAAATGCTCGAAAAGATAGTGTTTATACGTATATAGTGAGCTATATATATGTATGTGAACAGTATGTGATATGAATATATGTAAACTCCGCTTGTGTCATGCTTAACTTCTTATTTTTTTTGACACTGCCGGTCCCAAGCCCGAACAAAGGAGGAGGGTTGCGTTAGGTGGCTGACAGCCAGCGTAAAACTTTATCAGATTCTTATGAACATGAATCCTATGAATATACGTGTTAATGCTAGGGCATTCCCCTTAAGCGATGCGTTGCGCCTGCCACCGGGTGTCTCGAAAAATAGGCAAGGGGCGTTGATTCTGCCACCGGGTGTCTCGAAAAATAGGCAAGGGGCGTCGCATCGGCACCCGGATGTGACGATAAATACGCAAGGGTTCCTGCAACAAGCTGGACGCGTGCGGGTAAAGAAGCTAGTCCAGGATACTAGACTTAGGTTAGCGACTTGGAACATAGGGACTATGATATGAAAAGGGATGGAGTTAGTAGATACCATGATCAGAAGAAAAGTTTACATAGCTTGTTTACAAGAAACTAAATGGGTCGCTGAGAAAGCTAGAGAAATAGAAAATACAGGATTTAAATTATATTATACAGGAAAACATAGAAATAAGAACGGAGTTGGAATAATAGTAGATAAAAACTTTAAGGACGATATCGTAACCGTTATTAGGAAAGGTGATAGACCTATACTTATAAAATTGGTATTAGGTGAAAACATAATTAATATTGTTAGTGCTTATGCACAAGTAGGATTATATGAGCACATTAAAGTACAATTTTGGGAACAAATGGATGAACTAATTCAAGAAATATCCCTAGGTGAGAAAATCTATATAGGTGGAGATTTTAATGGCCATGTAGGAGAAGATCGTGTAGGATATGAGATAGTGCATGGAGGACATGGTTTTGGAGATAGGAACGACGGGGGAAAGTCTATCTTAGATTTTGCGATGGTTTATGATTTTGTACTAGTAAATACATGTTTTAAAAAGAGGCTTGAACACTTAATAAGTTATAAAAGTGGAACACATAAGAACCAAATAGATTTTTTCATTACTAGGAAAGGAGACCGATTAACGTGTAAAGATTGTAAGGTTATCCTGGGAGAGAGCTTAACCTCACAACATAGGATAATGGTGTTGGATATAAATATTAAAAATCAATCACGAGTGCCAAAAGTGAAGATTAAACTACGAACTAGGTGGTGGAATTTACAAGGAGAGAAATTAGAACTATTTAAAGATAAAGTATTAAATGAAGCAACATGGAATTGTGAAGAAGAAACTAACATAATGTGGAATAAGATGGCCACATGCATTAGGAGAATATAAAAAGAAATTCTTAGAGAATCAAAAGGCAAAGGGCCACAGTCTAAAGAAACTTGGTGGTGGAATGAAGAAGTACAGAATATAGTAAAAATTAAAAGGGAGTGCTTTAAAACATGGCAAACAAATAGAAATGAAGAGAATTTTGAGAAATATAAATGGGATAAAAAGGAAGTTAAGAAAGTGGTAAGAGATGCTAAGTTAAAAGCGTATGATGATCTTTATACAAAATTAGGAACACAAGAAGGGGAAAAAAGTATTTATAAGCTTGCTAAACTTAGGGATAGGAAAACAAAAGATTTTAATAACGTTAAGTGCATCAAAAGTGATGATTCGAGAGTCCTAGTCAAAGATGATGAAATTGTGGAAAGATGAAAAAACTACTTTGAGAGGTTATTAAATGGAGATAATGGGAGTAGATTAAATATAGAGGAATTTAGGGAGACTCGAGAAGATATATTTTTTCGTAGAATTAGGACAACAGAGGTCAGGATTGCTCTAAAAAGATGAAAACAGGGAAGGCTTTAGGACCAGATGATATCCCTATTGAGGTTTGGAAGTGCTTAGGGGAGGATGGAGTATCATGGCTTACAAAATTATTTAATAGAGTTTTAATGACTAATTGGATGCTCGATGAATGGAGAAAAAGTATTTTAGTACCTATTTATAAAAATAAAGGGGACATACAAAGTTGTTCAAATTAGCGTGGTATTAAGTTAATGAGTCATACAATGAAACTTTGGGAGATAGTGATTGAATATTTGAGATTAAAGACAACTGTATCTGAGAATCAATTTGGGTTTATACTTGGGAGGTCAACAATGGAAGCAATCTATTTATTGAGGAGATTAATGGAGAGGTATAGAGAGAAAAATAAGGATCTTCATATGATTTTTATAGATTTGGAGAAGGCGTATGATAGGATACCCAGAGATATAATATGGTGGGTTCTACATAAAAGAGGAGTGACTCGCAGATATATTGACGTGATCAGGATATGTATGATGGTGCGATGACTACAGTAAGAACATCAGCTGGAGAAAGTAGTGAATTTTCAATTACGGTAGGGCTACACCAAGGTTTAGCATTAAGTCCTTATCTCTTTGCTCTTGTTATGGATGAGTTGACTGGACAAATACAAGCTGAGGTGCCATGGTGTATGCTATTTGCAGATGATATTGTTTTAGTCTATGAGACTAAGATGGGGATAAATGCTAGGTTGGAATTGTGTAAAGACACTTTAGAAACAAGAGGATTTAAAATAAGCAGAATTAAAACAGAATATGTGGAGTGTAATTTTAGTAGTAATAGGAGGACAAATGGAGATGTGGTGAAATTGGAGGGTCAAGAAATACCTAGAAATGATCATTTTCGTTATTTAGGATCGATTATACAAAAAGATGGAGATATTAGTGATGATGTTACGCATAGAATTAGAGCAGGCTGGGTTACGTGGAGAAGTGCGACCGGCGTTCTGTGTGATAGACGTATACCTTTGAAGTTAAAAGGAAAATTTTATAGGACGACCATTAGACCCGCCATGTTATATGGGACAGAGTGTTGGGCAACCAAGAAACAAAATGAGCAGAAAATGAGTGTGGCGGAGATGCGAATGCTAAGATGGATTTGTGGTAAAACTCGAAAGGATAAAATTAAAAATGAACAAATTCGTGAAACGGTAAAAGTAGCTCCTATAGAATATAAATTGAGAGAAAATCGACTTAGATGGTTTGGAGACGTCAAGCGTAGACCAATGGATACTCCTGTAAGGAAGAGTGATTTAGTTAGTATTGATGGTAACCCAAGGGGTAGAGGTAGGCCTAAATTAACTTGGTGGGATATTATAAAAAAGGACATGATATCTTGTGGTTTAACCGAAGATATTGCACTGGACAAAATGGAATGGAAAAATAGGATTCATGTAGTCGACCCCAAATAATTGGGAAAAGGCTTTGTTGAGTTGAGGTGTGTCAATTATATATGGGTGAATACTATTAATACGTGAGTATAAAATAAATAAATTGGTGAAGTTATGTGAATTAATTAAGTTGGAATTTAAAAATGATTTAGCATGTGTGATTGCTAAATAATATTTAAATCATATGACAAAGGCATGTGACACAGTTTGGGTAGAATGTTAGCGTATGGAGCTAAGATACGTGTTAGTACTAGTTAGGTAGGGTAGTATAACTAGGGTTTAAAATGTATATGATAGATGCGCATAATAGATGAGGGATGAGGGTCATCTCATGGGAGTACACTATCGGTTTAAATATGTAAAAATGTTGTACATTTTCATTAATGCATTTTATTCACTTGTTAAATGTTTTTAAAAAGTTTTTTGGGCTCCGACCCGTATAAAATATTTTCAAAACTTTTAAGTGTCCATCCACAGGCACACGAAGCGTGATCACTCTTTCCAGGATTTACGGAGCTGCAGCGGATGTCGAGGCTCGTAAGTTTTGGAGTAGTCAATTATATCTTTGGTATTCTAGTTAGATTCTATTTTAGCTGTCAATGGGAATGCCGCCCCTTTTATTGAACTCTTTACATTCAACTTTTATTTAATTCAGTTAGTGTGGATTGTATTGGATTATTTTATAACCAACGGTGTATTCGGTGTCTGGATTCTAAATTTATTCCGCCTTTAGACTTTATCACTGTGATGGTTTATTTTTAGTTTGTTTACTTTGAATGGTTTGTGGTGAACGATTTACTTTTCGGTAATTAATGAAAGATAAAATTTGATACCGACTTGTTTAAATAATAGTGGTTAATAATTAAAATGTTTTCGACAGTGATGCTAATAATGAACCAGATGAGATTCCTATTTTATTTTTTAAGAGGATTGATCACCCTCTATTGAAATAAATGAGGTGTCACAGATTTATCCAACAAATGAAAACCATATAAATTTTATACTAAATACACATACATACACACGCACATATCAGTCTCAGTCTCTCTCTCTCTCTCTCTCTCTCTCTCTCTCTCATACACACACACATTACAGTCTCATGTGTACAGATACATATACACATATATAAAAAAAGTTATATAAATCAATCAAACAAGAACATACAAATCTTCGTTTACATGAGAAGAGATGGAGAGTACTGAGAGAGAGAGGTGGTGTCCAGAGGAATGAAAGGCGGTGGTGGTGGCAAGAAGAGCGTGAGACAACAGCGAGGGGTTAGAGAGAGGGAGAGAGAGAGAGAGAGATCATGACATGAAAAGATATCAGGGTTTTCATTTGTCGATGTTGTCGTCATGGCCTGGGCTGTGACCTTAGGCCGTAACCATTTATTTTTTTACACATCATAAACGTAATCACGATACCGTGACTAGGTCGATGACATGTAAAAAAATAAATGGTCACGTCAAGTGTCACGATTTAGGATCGTGACTAGATCCAATGACATTTTCCAAATGGTCATGGCCCTTAGTCATGACCCATCTCAATTGATACCCTTACACTTGTCATGCCTATGATCACAATCCAAGGTCATGGCCCACATTGATGGGATTTTTGGTGCCTATTAGGTTGTGGGTGTGGTTATGAACAAAGTCCACGACCTTCATGGTCACGGTCTATGTTCATGACCATAACCATTCAATGTCACCCTTTTGCTCGGTCACGGACTTTGTCACGTGCCTTTTGGCTCTGGTCACAGTCCTAGGTCATGACCACCTGGTCACAATCCTGGGTCGTAACCCACTTAGCCCGACCATTTTCGGTTTATAGTGTAGTGTTTGCAACCCCTGAAAACGTGCATGGTGAATCATGATCCGATATCTTGTTCACATTATATTATATTTTTTATTCTCTTTTGTTTTCATAATCCCGTCAGACATACATATACACTTCATCATAGTGGATTATGATCCTATGTATTGCATATAGCGTAGCTTTTTCTCTCTATCATATTTTAGCAGCCCTGTGAGACATGCGTATTCCATTCTTTACGATTGTGATCTCATGTGCTCCTCATATTTCGACTACCTTTTAGATCATTTCCTTTTCTTTCTATTTATGCTCCTTAGAATGACTCGTTCCCGTCTTTTTAATGATGTGTGGTCATAGCAATTTATTCTCTTACCTATTTCACTCCACATACACTGTACACACGAATGGTATTTAAAAAAAATGAGAGCATTATCATAGCCCATGAGAGATCAAAGGGGTGGAATGGGTGCCTAATACCTTCCCATTCCTTGACTTTATCTCCAGGCCCGTGATCTATTTGATTTTATATGCATCAATTTGTATTTAATGCCTTTTGTTTGGGGACAACTATATATTCTGCTTATTTTAAGCAAAATAGATTGGTGACACCATTATTTATATTTTTTCACTCCTTGACGACGATCGATTTATGTATATGGAAGTACACGAATATCACACGAGTGGTGGAAAAAAGGTTTTCTTCCTAGAACCCCGCACCCCTGTAAGGACACGATTTATAAATGTTTTGGGTAGAATCTAGGAATTTTCCAAGTATCCCAGATCATAATTAAGTATGTCTGATACCGCTACATTCGGCACGTCGCAGCGATCATCCGCGACAGCCTCGATCCGAATTCATGCATCCATCATCTTCACACGTGCATCATGTGTCAAGAAACGTACTCTTCAATAGTTCCCACTACTCCACGTACTTATGGTAAAAATATTTTTTATTGGAGTGTATTTGCATAAATAATTGGGAATATTATTTTAAATAAATTTTCGAAGTCTGGAATAGGATAAATACGCATAATCGTTTTAAAGGAATTTTTCTGTGACACGTCACTAATGCCGTTCGAACAACATCATATCTCGTTCGAACTAGATGCCATCTCACTCGAACGACACTGTGTTTCGTTCTAACGACGCACCGCTTTAACGTCCTATTTAAACAGTGTTCGTGCTACACATTTTGTAAGTCTGCATATCTTTGTTTCTGCAAAACAGACCCCGTTTCCAGACTTCATATTTTAAGGTTTCAATACCTTTTTGATTCACAAATTTTTCCCAATTCTTTATGTGAATCCTCTAAACCCCAAGGAAGATTATACTACTTATCTGGAGTACATTTGTGGAGAAGAAGAAGATTTTCCATTGCTGACCTTCTAGAGCTCTTGCGGGAACTCTAGCCGACGACATCGAAACCTGTGCCTGAGGGTATTTCTTATGTTGTTACTTGTATTTTCATTGTAATCCGTGTAAATTATTCTTTACAAAATTATAGTGAAAATAATATGGTTTTGCCCCTGTGGGGGATTTTTCCTCAACTTTGATTGTCTTGAATGCTTAGATTAGTTCTTTATTCAACCACGTCTCTTTGCGAGTATTAAGACTTATTGGGATTAAAATTTGGAATTTAATTAAATAAGTTTGACATTGATTGCTGGAGCACTCTCAAATTGGTATCAGAGCTATTTACACAAATTTACTGTGTAATTTGTTCGCAATTTTTTTTCTTCATATCGATTTTGTTCTGAAAATTGATTCTTTGGAAAAGGGCAATTTCAATGGACAACTCATATAATAAAGTTCCAACTTTTGACGGGTCAAATTATGCCTATTGGAAAGTACGCATGAAATCTCACCTAAAGTCTATTGATGAACATGTCTGGGTTATATGTGAAAGAGGGTATATGTCTCCCATTGTCACTGTAAAAAACGTAACTACCTTAAAATCTGTGACTGTATGGACTGAGGATAAATTTGAATGGAGCACATTTAACTCACGTGGGCTTAATGCCATTTCTAGAGCCATCACACCTGATAAGTTCCGACGCATCATGACGTGTACCACGTCTAAAGAAGTATGGGATGTTCTATAACTTACCCATGAAGGCACAAATGCTATAAAGGAATCTAAATTGCAAAACTTAACTACTCAGTTTGAAATTATCTCCATGCACGAAAATGAGTGTTTCGATAAATTTTATGCACGCTTATCTGATATCGTGAATACTTGTTTTAATTTAGGAGATCACATTCCTGATACTAGGGTACTTAAGAAAATTTTGAGATCACTGCCTAAGATATTTATCCCCAAAGTCACTGTGTTAAATTCATTCAATAATCTGAATACGCTGAAATTAGAGGAGTTAGTTGGAGGCCTATAGACCTATGAAATTGACATGTTCCCTAAAACGATAAAATCAAAAGATAAAGGAGTAACTCTTAAAACCCAGGCCAGAAAGAGTAAGGGGTCAAAGAGAGGTGAGTCGTCTAAGAAAAGAGAGGAAGAGATGTCTGATTCTAATTCTGATTCTGATTCTGATTTTGACATAGATAATTTGCTCCTTTTTGCAAAAGAATTCAAGAAATTTCTTAAATTAAAGAAAAATGGAAATTTTAAAGATAAAAAGATTTTTGAGAAAAACAAATCTGAAAAGAAATTTGAGAAAGATAAAAAGGGAACCTCTAAGAAAGATAATGAGAGAAGTTTTGAGTGCGGCGGTAGAGGTCATAGGGGGTTTGAGTGTGCAACTAGGTTGAAATGTCAAGAACAATCCAAATCGGTGCTAAACACTACCCTTAGTGATGATAGCGAGGTTGAGTCGGTGGACTCTGGAGATGATCCATCACATGAATGTAACTTCACCGCATTCATGGCTAGTTATGTGGGTACATATAATGCTCCTCACGACGATGAGGATGCAAGCTCACAAGGACACCTCGACAGTGATAGCACTGTGAATGAGAGGGAGGAAGATGCAAGTGAGAGCGAGAGTGATCTCCGACGCGTGTACGCTGATACTTTCAAAACCAAAAAACATAACAAAGTGTTAGCTCTTAGTACTACATCTCTAAATAAGGAATTAGGAAAGATGAGAGAGAGAGAGAGTCCCTCGTATCCAATGCGTTGAGAGAGAGAGAGAGAGACCGCCTGTGTTGAGAGATAAATTTTTTTTGAAGAGAGAGAAAGTGTGTTTGTGAAAAAAAAGAGGACTTGAATAAGCAAGTGGTTGATCTCATGAGTAATATCCATTCCTCCATGGACACTCGAAAGAAACTGGAAGCCCTTGTAGCCCAACTCACTCAGGATTTTGAGAGAGCCCGGGAAATCAAGGTAAGAATTGAGGATCGATCTGGTTAGATGGGAAATATGTTCCTCCCCTTGCTTTGGTTTTAGGTGAGAGGCAAAGAATTGGTTTTGATGGAGCTTCCACGTCCCATACAATATTAGAACCGATTCTCAAGTTTATTACAAATCCTTATGGCCACCTACCTAGAAACTAGAAGAGAGTTCGGCCGATAAAAGCAAACTGAAGTCGGCCTAAGTCTACATATTTCTGTACTTACTACAAAAGAAAGGTCCACCTTTGTGAGTATTGCTATAGTTTGGGTCGGACATGACGTACTTTTGCTCCACCACATTCCACTACTTATTTTGAGAGTCTTAGAGAGCGAGTTGAGTATCTAGTCTCCACATCTCAAAGAGTATAGTAAAAGAGTTCCAACGGATTTCTATGTCTTTCGTGGACACTTCTAAATTCTTGACTAGAGTCAACAATGATAAGGTCAAACATAAGGGCACCACTACTTGGGTGCCTAAACACAACGCAAAATCCCTGGTTGCTTATGTTGCTCTTAAAGCACATAATTCCCTACAATGGTACTTCGATAGTGGGTGCTCCAGGCACATGACTGGTGACGTCTCTTTGTTTACCTCCCTCGAGGATCACAAGGAAGGTAAAGTAACTTTTGGAGATGGGAGCAAGTCTAGAATAGTAGGACGAGGTACAGTAGAGTTACCAGGATTTCTTAATCAAGATAATGTGTTGTACGTCAAAGGATTGAAGGCAAATTTACTCAGCATTAGCCAGTTGTGCGACGCTGACCTTGCAGTAAAGTTTGATCGAAATAAATACCACGTCTATGATCAAATCGGTAAACTTTTATTGCATGGGGTGAGGACTAAAGACAATTGTTATGGGATCATGCCTGAGTCCTTATTTGTCTGCAACACCATCAAAATCACTTATATGGATTTGTGGCACCAACGTCTAGGTTATGCGAACTTTAGAGATTTGGAAACATTAGCTAAAAAGGACCTAGTACGCGGCTTACCATCACTTGGAAAGCTAACTTCTGAAGTTTATGAACCCTGCCAGTTGGGAAAGCAAATTTGTAGCCCCCATCGAAAGTTAAATTCCATTACCACCTCTCGCATTCTTGAGTTATTACATATGTATCGTATGGGTCCTACTCGCACTGAGAGTTTAAATGGTAAGAAATACATACTCGTGATGGTAGATGATTTCTCACGCTACTCTATTGTAGGTTTTCTGCGAGAGAAATCCAATGCTCTGGACTTTCTTAAGACCAAGTGTCGTATCCGGCAAAATCAACACGGTGTCACTATCAACAAAATACGTAGTGATAATGACACTGATGTTAAAGAATCAAAAATAGATATTTTCTGTGATAGCCTCGAGATCAAACTCGAATTTTCGATCGTTAGGACTCTTCAGCAAAATAGGATTATTGAGAGGAAGAATCGTACGATTTGGGAGATGGCTAGATTTATGCTTTTGGGTCATAATGTTGTAAGAAGATTTTGGGCAGAGGAGGTGTCTACTGCATGCCACACGGTGAATAGGGTATATCTTCGTCCACACAGTCTTACGATGCCCTACGAATTGTGGACTGGAAATAAGCCCAACCTTTTATATTTCCGTGTCATTAGGATCAAATGCTACATCCTACGAGATAGAGAGCAATTAGGAAAGTTCGACTCTCAGAGTGAAGAGGTGATATTTTTAGGTTATTCATCGTCTAGTAGAGCTTATCGGGTGTATAACCTGAATAGACCTAAGGTTATGGAGTAAATAAACGTCACTGTGCAGGATGACGAACCACCGGTGTTTATTGATTCTAACCTTTTGGGTGAGGGTGATGCACTTACTAATGATCCCCTTATGCCTCCCACACCCAGAGTGGATCCCATTCCTGACTTAGGGGACACTCCTGCTTGGGTTCGCAAGAGTCATGATCCTTCTACTATATTAGGAGATCCCACCCTTGGGATCAAGACTCGTGCTCAGCTAGAGAACATTGTTAGCCATTACTGCTATACGTCCAAAGTCAAGACCAAGAACTATAAGGAAGCACTCAAAGATGAACACTAGATATGTGCTATGCAGGATAAGTTGCTTCAGTTTAGAAAGAATAATGTCTGGGAACTGGTTTCCCGACCTAGTGAGACAAATGTGATTCGTACCAAGTGGATCTTCAAGAATAAGATGGATGAGACTGGTACCATTATTCGAAATGAGGTTAGGTTGGTCACTCAAGGCTACACACATATTGAGGGTGTAGACTTTAATGAGACATTCGCTCCTATTGCGAGGCTTGAGTTCATCCGCTTACTACTCACCATCGCATGTCATATGCGCTTCAAGTTATATCAGATGGATGTCAAGAGTGACTTTCTAAATGGCATTCTACAGGATGAGGTTTACGTGGAACAACCAAAAGGGTTTAAAGACCCTAAGCACCCTGATCACGTCTACTATCCGAGGAAAGTCTTATATGGTTTGAAGCAAGCACCTCGTACTTGGTACGAAAGGCTTACTTCCTATCTCTTAGCCCGTGGCTTCAAGAGATGGCGAGTTGATATGATGTTATTTATCAGGAGAGATAACGGTGCTATTTTAGTTGCCCAGGTTTATGTGGATGGCATAGTCTTTGGATCCACGTGCTCCCAGCATGCTTAGAACTTTGAGGAGGAGATGAAGAGTGAGTTTGAGATGAGCATGGTTGGTGAGCTTAGTTTCTTCCTTGGTCTCCAGGTTCGTCAACTAGAGGATGGGAGGTTCATCTCCCAATCCAAGTATTCTAGATACCTTATAAAGAAATTTGGTCTAGACTCCACTAAGCATGCACGTACACTAATGAGTGCCTCAACTAAGCTTAGCAAGGACACTTCAGTCAAGGACGTAAAGCAAACCTTGTATCAGAGTATGATAGGTAATTTTCTTTACTTGGCTGTCAGTCGTCCCAACATAGCCTTTATTATTGGAGTCTGTGCGCGATATTAGGCATCTATGAAAGAGTCACAGTTACTCGGTCTTAAACGTATTATCAAATACGTGAGTGGGACTTTCTCACTTGGCATTTGGTATTCCTTTGATACTAGTGATCGTTTATTCGCCTATTCGGATGCCGATTGGGTCGGGGATGAGTACATAACCGTTGGGAGTTGTTGCACGCGATTTCTATGGATAAAGAAGATATTGGAGGATTATGGGATATCACAAGACACTATGACTATTTCCTGTCATAACACGAACGCGATACACATATTTCGTAATCGAGTCCAGCATTCATGCACAAAACACATTAGGATACGTGAGCACTTTATCCGTGAACTTGTAGAGGAGAAGGTCGTATCCTTGAGTTTTGTATCTACCAACCTCCATTTAGCCGATATCTTTATGAAGCCTTTAGATGCCCTTAGATTTGAGAGTCTTAGGAAGTATTTAGGAATTCGCACAGTTGACTGAGGGGTGGTCACCAGGTCTAGAGTGGGATACACTTTTCTTTGATCCTATCATTCGATTCCTATCTCTAGATTGTATCTTTTGTATATTTATTTGTTTGATTTTTTCATGTGTTTAAGTTAGAAAAAGCCAAAAAGATTTTATTTTGATAAAAAAAAACACAAAAATAGTTTTGTATTTTGTTTACATCGTTTATGGATGAACATTTAAGATAACCATAGTCACAACTTCAGTCCATATTTCACGTGACTGTTTGATAGTGATTTGAGATGCTACATCATTTCATCTATGTGCTTAACATTGATTGGAGTCTTTGAGATGTAATTCGTGATATCTTCTACATGTTTGGCTCCTTATCTCCGTTATTGCACATATGCACAGTATTATTTGAGTATTGTACTTGTCTATCACATATTGGCTTGAGTCAATTATGTCTATCCAACGACTCAAATGCGATAAAACAAGATAAATAAAAGGTGTGCATGTTTTATACCGTTTGGCGTAAGTTTGTGTGATTTTTCTAAACGGTGAAGGGTTACGAAAGGAACACTTTTATGCTTTGCGATTAAGCCGCCGTTTAAATTGGACCTAAAAAATTACGAAATTTTAATTATCCGGGGTCCAAAGAGGTTTAAAAGAGTACGAAAATATTGAATGGCAATAAAAAGAAATATATGCCAATAATGGGCCATTAGGTTTATTCACCAATTCTCCAATGTTTGAGAATTTAGATCACCTCAAAAACAAAATACATACGAAGGAGTGTGGTTGGAGAATTAAAACTACTTTGCACGTCCTTAAAAAGTCTTGAAAAACATGAAATCGTTTAGGACGTTATTGGTATGGAAATCACTTTGAGCTTTGATTTGTTGATTTGATCGAGTTAATTTCTTTTAATTCCACAATTTTTATCCCAAAGGATTATGTTGAATTTATTCGTTAGAAATATCCAATATTCATCATGCAAATATGTTATAGTTGTATGTATTGATTTTCCTGCTAAATATGCTCACATCCCTTCATTATCGCTATCATGGACTTGGTTGTTTTGGTGTTCTTTCATGGTGTAATTTTGTTTGCTTAAAAAGTTTTTTTTTGAAAAATTCAAAAAGAGAAAGTTTATTTCAATGTGACATTATCCATTTACATTACATATGTTCTTCATATATGTGTATTTGGGACATCATAAAAAGGGGGAGAACGAATTATGGGGGAGAATTTCCTGTTTGTTTATATAATGATTTGCTTGCTCGTAATTGATATTTGTTTCTGCTCATCATTATATTTCAAACTATTGCGCGTCACGGGTATTTGTTTCTTGTCTCATGTGTGTAGGTATTAAAATGGAGAATCATTCTTTGCACACCCCAATGATAACAAAGAACGTTTGAAAAGTTGAAGATGATCGAATTTGTGAAGACACGCATTTACTATTTCCAGTTTTCAGGTTTAATGGGGATAATAGATTGTATGTGAGTTTTTTATTTTGGGCAGCATAATTAGGATATTTTTATGTATGTACTGGCATAGACATAGGGGGATATTTATAAGGACATGATTTATAAATGTCCGGGGTAAAACCTAGGAATTTTCCAAGTATCCTAGATCATAATTAAGTATGTCTGATACCGCTGCATTCGACACGTTTCAACGATCGTCCTCGACGGCCTCGATCCGAATTCATGAATCCATCATCTTCGTACGTGCATCATGTGTCAAGCAACGTACTCTTCAACAGTTCCCACTACTCCACGCACTTATGGTAAAAATAATTTTTACTGGAGTGTTTAATTATTTGCACAAATAATTGGGAATATTGTTTTAAATAAATTTTCGAAGTCTGGAAGAGGATAAACACGCAAAATCGTTTTAAAGAAATTTTTCTGCGACACGTCACTGATGTTGTCTGAACGACATCGTATCTCGTTCGAACGAGATGCCATCTCGCTCGAACGAGACCGTGTTTCCTTCGAACGACGCACCGCCTCAACGTCCTATTTAAACAGTGCTCGTGCTACGTGTTTTTATAAGTCTGCATGTCTCTGTTTCTACAAAATAGACCCCGTTTCCAGACTTCATATTTTAAGGTTTCAATACCTTTTTGATTCGCCAATATTTCCCAATTCTTTATGTGAATACTCTAAACCTCAAGGAAGATTATACTACTCATTTGGAGTACATTTGTGGAAAAGAATAATCTTTTTCATTGCTGACCTTCTGGAGCTCTTGCAAGAACTCTAGCCGACGACATCAAAACCGATGCCTGAGGGTATTTCGTATGTCATTACTTGTATTTTCATTGTAATCCGTGTAAATCATTTTTTATAAAATTATAGTGAAAATAAGATGGTTTTAGGGGTGGCAATTCGAGTTAGTCGTGTCATTTTCGGGTCGCGTTGATTTTTATTTGAGTATAAGTTGTGGGTAATCTTAAATTTATACATGCTAATCGTGTCAATTTCGGGTTATTACCATAAACGGGTTATCGTGTCAAAAATTGCCAGCCCTTTCTCGTGGGGGATTTTTCCTCAACGTTGATTGTCTTGCATGCTTAGATTAATTCTTTATTCAATCACGTTTGTTTGAGAGTATTAAGACTTGTTGGGATTAAAATTTGGAATTTAATTAAATAAGTTTGACATTGATTAGTGGCGCACTCTCAACGCCATTTTTTCTCTCGGGGTGAATCCGTAGAATCCCGAATGGCCACAGTGGTGACTCCGTCAATAAATTTTATACTTAGAGCAATAGACTCTATTTACATATGTTTTCCTTTTCTTTGCATGTTTTTTTTCTCTTTCTCTATATGTGTGCATATATTTCCACTTGTATATTCTTCTTACTCTCATACTTACTTGCTATACATGCCTTACTCAAATCATGCTGTATTTCTCTCTCTATCACTCTCCTTTTCCACATTGCATGTATATACCACCTTTTATATCACGTGTTTCATGATTTATTTACTTTTATGTACTCTTCTCTGTTCATATATTTCGCTCTCACTTGCATATATTCATAATGTTACACTTCTTTTATTCACATTTTCACATTCTTTGTATCACTTCTAAATATCGATGCTTGTTCCGACTTATATATTCACATACTTACTAGCGTGCTTCATATACCAGTGGTGTACATATCCACCTTACTGTCACTTGCACACACTTCACGTTATTCTCACTCTCACTTGTGTATATCCACATACATCACACCTTGTGTATATCATCATGCTTTGTATATAATCCACGCTTCATGCTACTTGTACATACTTGTTATCTTTACTCTCCTTGTATAATTAGCCCTCTTTCACATTCCATCCATGCATATTCCCATGATTTACTACATTCTTAGTAGTAGTTTCTACCCCCTTAGCATACATAAAACCTTACATGAAAATACTACTTAAGACTCATGAATGTGCACATTACATCACATGAGCACTACTTTTTTACCGAGACTTTATCCTGTATTGGGGGTCACTTTGTGATGGGTTGCTGGTTATGTGGGGTGCGATTAATATAAGAGATTTGATTCTCACCTTCTATTGGACTAGTACCTTTGACATATATCAACCCCCCCCCCCCCCCCGCGCGCGCGCGCGCGCATCGTACTACTTGACTGAACTCACAACGAAAGGTATAAAGCAAGGAACTCGTTCACGTACGTCGGTTATATCGAATTTTCTCTCACACGTACCATCACTATGAGGTATATCGTGAGGAAATTTACGTACACTCAGGCATGTCAAATGGTTTCTCCACATGTACCAACGAATGATTTTCCTTATTGGCAAGAGGTGTATCGTGGAATTCACGCCAATGGGGGGAACCCTTACACTAACTTCCTAATGTATAAACCTCATATAGGCATCTATCTTAGGACACTCGTGCCTAATTTTTCGGTTTCAGCACAATACTCTCCCAAAACGTTAAGTAATCTTATAGGCCAAACTTTGTGATATTTTGCTCATTTTTAAAACAGGACCGTGTCCATGAGTCTGGAAAAAAGTTGAAGCATTTATTGCATTGCATACCCAATACTTTCCCAAACTCGGGTCATTTACGCAATTTAACTTGCACCCTAGACTGAACACAATACAAGTGAAACCTAATAATAATAACTACACCGGGGAGTTTTCCTTTCTTCCCTTTTAAAAATACCAAAAATCTTTCCTTCCATTTTCAATATATATATATATATACACACACATACATACCAAAAATATTTTCTCATTTTTTAAAAATATCCCAAAATATTTGTTGATACCAAATTTAGTCTGCTGACGTGGACCAATTATGTGGAGACACGTGTCAATCTACATGGCACCTGCAAACATTTTTTGAACAACACCTTGACTCCGAGGAACTCAACCTCCCCGACCAACTCAGGCGCTCCGAGCAACAAGTGTTCTCCGAGGATCTTTATTATACCGAGCAACTCATGTATACCGAGCTACTTAAGCGGTCCGAGCAGCTTAGGCGATCCGAGCTGCATCTCGTACAGAGCATTCATATCCGGATAATCAAGAGGATGACTGCGCATTAAATGCTCATTATTATCACACAGATGCACACGCCTATTGAACAACTATGTATTATTCTTTCGCATGTACAGCCTCAGGGCTATAAATACATTGTATCATCCTCATTGTAAGGGGACTCGAAATTTCTTGGTAAAACCTGTTATCGAGAATTCCAAACAAACAGTCAGCAATAACAAGACAGTGGACGTAGGCCATTCCTTCAAGGCTGAACCACTTTAAAAACCTTTTGTCTTATTTATTTTATCTGTGATTGAATAATTAGAGATAATCTAATTTTTTACATCAACAGATTGACGCCGTTTGTGGGAAACGACTGAAATTATCGTTTTTCACCAAAATAATTCATCACCAATGGCTGATAATCCTGAATCTAGTAATCGAAACACTGGAAACCCCCCAAATCCGTCTACTCCCCCAAATGTCCAAGATCTGGCTAGAATAATGGCTAATTTAGCCCAGGGTCAGACGACCATGCAAGAAACTATGCGACAACTCATACAAACTATCCAGGGTGGAGTATCTACTCATTCAGGACAACGAAGCGTTCAAAGAAGTACCCGGTTACCTTCTAGGCGAACGTTACTCTCAGAGGAATCTCGATTTAGACGCACTGATTCATATCGTACTGAGAGATCTCGTGATCCTTCTTATCAGCATGGGTGTACTTTCTTGGTACGAGCTACAGATACTGAACAAAACATCACTCTCGGTCCGAAAAGGACTAGTGCATTGGAGAGCTTAAGTAGGGGCTCTCTTTTTGATCGTTTGGTCCCTAAGAGGAATAGAAGTCCTCCTAAGGCTGTGTCGAGGAACTTTCGACGACCATCCGATCTAAGGGAGGGTTCTGCCCAATCACGACCAACTGTTCGCAATGAAAGATCCCAGGAGGCAAATTCAACATGATCAGTTTCTCAAACCAACATGACCGAAGAGGGAAATGATGCATGGAAAGTCTCTATTCAAAGGTTGGAGGATAGGGGAAATGGCTAAGGCCAAGAATCCTCTACAAAGAACTTTTGTCCAAGGGAAACCTTTTATCCAGGCAATTGTGGATTTTCCCACACCATCAAAGTTCAAAGCACCTGTTGTGACTCCTAAATATGATGAAAAAACTGACCCTGTCCTTCATATAGAACAATACCAAGCTGCTGCCGATATCTATGCCGTGCCAGATGAGATGAGATGTAGGGCATTTTTGGGAACTCTTATCGGATCTGCTCAAATATGGTACAATAATCTTCCTCGGGGGACGATTTCAGCTTTCTTTCAACTGGCAGAGCTCTTTATTGGAAATTTTTATTTTAGAGCAAAACCAGTTAAACGAGTAGCACACTTGTTAAGTGTTAGACAAAAAGCAGGTGAGAGCACCAGGGATTACATAACTCGTTTCAATAACGAGAAGCTCGAAGTTATTGATTACGAGGAAAAGACAGTAATTACTCCTATAATGAGTGGACTATTGCCAAACAAATTGTACTACACTTTGGCCAAAGATCCGCCTAGAACCATGTCAGAACTAATTGCAAAAGCAACCAAAATCATGAATGCCGAGGAAGCTATGGCTGCAAAGAAGAACATGGACACTAAGGAGACCAAAGTTGAGGTCGAGAAGATTGAGAAGAAGGATCAAAAGAATAATGGTGGTAACAAGCAATCAAAAGCAAAGCCATCATGGGAAATGTTGAATAAATTTGGAAATTATACTCCTTTGAAAGTAGACATAAACCACGTTTTGGAAGAAATCAAGAACAACGAGGAGCTAAACTTGCCAGAGAAAATGAAGACATATCCTGACAAGAGGAGTAAGGCCAAATATTGTGAGTTCCATAAAGACCATGGTCACACGACCAAAAATTACATAGCTCTTCAGAATGAAATTGAAGCACTCATCAGACGAGGAAAGCTGGCCAAGTATGTTGATCGTAGAAATGAAGGAAAGAAAAATGCTCGAGCAAGACAGAGATTTAGATCTCCTCATCGAGCAGAAGAAGAGAAGAAAAGAGATCATGAAGATGATCCAGAAGACGACCCCGATCTCCCCAAAAGACTAAGACAGCTAGAACGTGAGGTATTTTCAATTCGTTTTGGATTATTTGATTGTAATGTTATTACAGGTGGAGATGCAGGAGGTGGAGACCTTACTGCAGAGAGGAAAGCTTACCTCAATGAGTCTCAAGCTTGTTCATATATTCAGCGAATAAATCTAGCTGAGAATGACCGCCCGAGGAAGGTAAACAAAGATAAATTGGTCATCGATTTCTCCAAGAACGACCTCACAGGTGTTCTATATCCTCATGATGATCTATTAGTGATCAAAATGAGGATGAAGGAAGTAATGATCTCAAGAGTACTAATGGATAATGGTAGCTCGACGGATATCATGTTCTACTCATGCTTTGATAACTTAAATTTAAAGTTATCTCAGTTGGAGCCTTATCACAGGCCCCTCCTCGATTTTACTGGCGAGAAAGTTTTTTCACTTGGGACGATCAAGTTGGATGTGTTCATCGGTACATGGCCTGCTTGTCGAACAGAAAGAGTGCGCTTTTTGTGATGGATAAGAATGTTCAATCATCTTACAATATCATCATGGGAAGGGTAGGATTGAAGAATTTCAAAGCAGTACCATCTACTGTACATCAATGCCTAAAATTTCCAACTAACTTTGGAGTAGGAATTGTGAAGGGTGACCAAAAAGTAGCTTGTGAATACTACTATTCATCTACCGAGCAGGAAGAACTGGAGGAATCTAGGAAAAAGACTACTACCTATCAAGTGGATGAAGGTGCGGAAATTAAAATATTAGATCCCAGAGACGAGTCACAGCTCGTAAAAGGCCAGGTGGTGGAAGCTAATGAAAATGTCATTCTGGACGACGAGCACCCGGAACGAACAACTCAAATAGGTTCGTCGTTGGATGCCTCACTAAAACAGGAATTAATAGTTTTCCTAAAAAGCAGAAAACAAACTTTTGCATGGATCCATGAGTACATGCCAGGGATAGACCCAAATTTCTTATGTCACGAGCTCAATGTGAACAAGGAAATCAAGCCAGTAAAACAGAGAAGAAGAGTGTTCAGCCCCGAAAAGAACCAAGCTATACAAGAGGAAGCCGAGAAGCTCCAAAAATCTTGCTTTATTGAAGATGTCAAATATTCAGACTGGTTAGCTAATGTGGTGATGGTGAAGAAGAAGAACAACAAGTGGAGGATGTGTGTAGACTTCACCGACCTCAACAAGGCATGCTCAAAGGATCATTTTCCTTTGCCTCGAATTGATAAATTAGTGGATGTTACCTCGAGACACGAGCTGTTGAGCTTCATGGATGCTTATTATGGCTACAACCAGATTAAAATGAAACCTGAAGACATGGAGAGTACCTCTTTTATTACCCCTAGGGGAACTTATTGTTATAATGTTATACTTTTTGGGTTAAAAAATGCAGGTGAAACATATCAGCAACTGATGAACAAGGTGTTTGCAGAGCAAATCAGTTACAATATGGAAGTTTATGTTAACGATATGATGACGAAGAGCAAGAAAGCTGTTGATCATCTAATTGACTTAGGCCAGACCTTTGATCAACTAGATAAATATCAAATGAAGTTGAACCCTACCAAATGCATATTCGGAGTACAAGAAGGCATGTTCCTCGGGAATATTATTAACCAACGAGATATTGAAGCAAACCCTGAAAAGATGAAGGCTCTATTGGGACTACGATCTCCAACGACGAAGAAGGAAGTACAAAGTCTCACAGGGCGAGTTGCAGCACTTAATAGATTTGTATCACGAGCAACTGATAGATGCCTCCCATTCTTTAAAACACTCCGAAAAATATTTGAATGGAATGATGAATGCGAGAAGGCCTTTCAAGAGTTGAAGGAATACCTGGGAGCACCTCCGCTGTTGTCCAGGACAGTGATGGGAGAAAGATTGTACTTGTATCTGACAGTTTTGGAGAATGCAGTTAGCTCGGTATTGATAAGAATGGAGGTTGGAGTGCAAAAACTAATTAATTACACTAGCAAGGCCTTTCGAGGAGCAGAGATCAGATATCCAAGACTGGAAAAGTTAGCACTAGCATTGATCGAAGCGAGTAGAAGAATGAGGCCATACTTCCAAGCTCATACTATAGTCGTGCATACCGATATGCCATTGAGGCAAGCTCTTCATAAACCAGAGAAATTAGGGAGATTGATGTACTGGGCTGTAAAACTTGGTGAATATGACATAGTTTATGAGCCTAGATCATCTCTTAAAGGTCAAGCAGTAGCAGATTTTATCGCAGAATTCACTTATCCTGATACCTCCGAGGAGCAAAAGCTGAATACCGACCAATCTGTGGCTGTTACAGTATCATCAAATTTAAACTTTGACCAACTTAAGATGGTTGACGATCAAGAGGAGATGGTCGACGAGTAGCAAGAAGTGCTAGGGGAGGATATAAAAAAGTAACAAATATTCCACCGAGGAACTTTATCCGATAAAAAATTTGAGGATGAAGTACCTATATGGAATTTATATATTGATGGCTCATCTTGCAGTACAGGCTGTGGGGCAGGAATTATTTTAAACAGCCCGGATAAAATCGATGTGGAGTATGGTCTGCGCTTTCAATTCAAGGCTTCTAATAATGAGGCTGAATATGAAGCTATGATTGCAGGTCTTAGTTTAGCAAAAATCATGGGGGCAGAGCAGGTCATTGTATTCAGTGACTCACAGTTGATCGTAAATCAAATATTGGGAGTGTACGCAACAAAGGGAGAATTGATGATCAAGTATTATGCGAAAGAAATGGAGATTGTATCGAGCTTTAACGCAGTGTAGTTAATTAGAACACCAAGATTGGAGAATACAAGAGCAGATGCTTTAGCTCGATTAGCCTCAGCCACACGCACCGAGCTACGAAGAATAATCCCAATAGAAATTTTGGCAAGCAGGAGCATCGACGAAGATCTGATGATGAACTTTATTACCCTTGATTTAGGACCATCTTGGATGGATCCCATCAGGGCATATATTGAAGAAGGGGTTTTGCCAACTGATAAACTCACAGCCTAGAAATTGAAGTTTAAAGCTGCTCGTTATGAATTGAATAATGGTATTCATTATAGACGAGGAATTATAGCAGGTTTTCAAAGATGTGTGCATCCCTCCGAGGTGGAAGACCTGATTGAAGAGGTCCATGAAGGGTCCTGTGGAGCCAATGTAGCAGGTCAAACGCTTTTACAAAGAATAATGACGCAAGGATACTATTGGCCAACGATGAGGGCTGATTGTATAGCCTATGCTAAAAAATATGACAAATGTTAACGCTTCTCTTCTATCCGAAGAACTCCCCAAGCATTGTTAACACCCATTACTTCCCCTTGGCCATTTGCCATGTGGGGAATAGACTTGGTCGGGCCACTTCCAACGACCAGGGGAAGATTTAAATACCTCGTGGTCGCGGTGGATTACTTTACTAAGTGAGTGGAAGCTGAGCCTCTTATTAATATGACATATGACAAGGTGTATCAATTTATTTGGAAGAATATCATTTGTAGATATGGCCTTCCCCATGCATTCATTACAGATCATGGAACCCAATTTGATAACGAGGAGTTTGCAGTGTATTGTCATCAGTCGAACATATTGAAAACCCACTCTGCACCAGGCCATCCCCAGAGCAATGGACAAACTGAGGTGACAAACCGAATGCTGCTGAATGGTTTGAAAAAAATAATTGAACGATGCAAAGGCAGATTGGATTAACGAGCTGCATTCTGTGCTGTGGGCTTATTGTACTACACCGCGAACGGCAACAAGAGAATCTCCTTACATGCTGGCATTCGGAAGTGAAGCTGTTATACCTTCCGAATTGGGCCTCCCCACACACAGAGTGCTAAATTTTAATTCTCCTATCAGTGACTTGATGAGAAGATTAGACTTGGATATGCTCGAGTAAGTTAGAGAAGAAGCAGCAATCAGGAATGCTGCATACCAACAACGAACACCTCTGTTCTACAACAAGAGAGTAAAGAAATGTGATTTGAAAGAAGGGGACTATGTGCTAAAGAAAGTAATTCAAAAACAGAACAAACTGGAAGCTAACTGGCATAGACCTTACACAGTAACATAAGTTGTTTGACCAGGGACATATAGGATTGAAACCTTAGAAGGAGAGGATCTTAAGAATGCATGGAACGCAGAGCATCTACGCAAATATTATCAGTAGTTCAATCCCTATGTAATGCAGTTTTCTTCAATACAGTTTTGGGTGTTTTACCCAATTCTTTCCTTTTGTTGAAATTTTTTCGAAATACTAGTGCTACACACTACGGTTGGTCGGGAATAAAAATCCACCAACTACGGTTGGTCGGGAATAAAAATCCACCAACTACGGTTGGTCGGGAATAAAAATCTACCAACTACGGTTGGTCGGGAATAAAAATCCACCAACTCTAGTTGGTTAAACAAAGTAGGATCATGGGATGAAAGTCGTTTCATAACTTAGAATTAAAAAGTGATAAGTCACTATATTCAAAAAAACAAAACAGAATTCCTTTACTTGTGACATATCAGATTACCACCAACTCTAAGTTGGTCGGAAAACAAAATATCACCAACTCTGGTTGGTCGTCAAATAACTATCACCAACTCAGGATAGTCAACAATAAATTTTCACCAACTCCAGTTGGTCGGTAATTTAAATTAACACAAGACATTTTTGTCTTTTTACAGATATACATACACATTCATCAGTGAATAAAATAGGTGTTTTATAAGGTAATGAAAATCAAGATGGCAGGGAAAACTAAAAATTTCTTCATTAAAATAAAAAAAAAATTATATAGAGAACAAATTACATATTACAGGAGGAATCATTACATCAAAATCCTATTCTATTGGCTTTTTCCCTTCTGCCTTTAAAACAAGCTCTACTCCAGCACGAGGATCATCTAAGGCGTAAGGAGAATTTATGAAGTTCAGATCTCTAAGCATCTTGACATGCATTACTGATGACCGATCAAGTAAGTGCTCCGAGCGAGATATCTCAAAATTAGAATGAAGATTGTAGTCGCCGATTAACTTGGAGATTAAGAACTGAGGAATTTCCCGAGTAGGAATCCAGCTCATATCAAGTTTAAAAGGTGGCACAGGCAACTCGAGCAACCCAGGGTCATAGTAATCCGAGAGATAATGGCCCTGCTCCAACTGTAACACCCCCAGTGCATTCAGCCATCCTTGCTTGTAACCCCCATTATTTGAATTCTGGATCTGATTATCGAGATGGTAGAGGGCTTCATTGTAACCAGCCATCCAAAACTCTCTGGGTTGTTTGTGAAACTGGTAGGTTAACCTCTCCAATTGCTCGTGGAGGTTCTTCACTAAAAGTTCTTTATTCTCCAAGGCAGAATTTTGTGTGGAAAGCTGCTCGTTAAGGTTCAGAATCTTCTTGGACATCTCTAACAAAGCCTGATTCTTCGCCATCAACAGGAAGGCCTGATTCTCCAAGGCTGCCTGTGTTCTAGCTTCTTCAATAGTAACTCGAGCAGCCCTTTCTCGTCCCCGAGAAGCTCTTGCTCATCCGCGAGCAGAAGTAGAGGGTTCAGTCCTCTTTAAGGTTTCTAATTCATCTCTCAAGTTGGCATTCTCAACCTCCAAGAAAGATAAACCTTCTGTGACACCCCGACTAATTAAATACCGGGTAGCTACACCTTTATTAAATTAATACAAAATGCCAAGTTGGTTCAGTTAACAGCATCACTGTCGAAAACATTTTTTTTTTATTTCTAACCACCTAGTATTTAAAAAGTGAGTTGCCAAATTTTAAATTAAGTCTGATAACATACAGCAAAAGGATAATGAAAGAATAACAACCATTCACCATAACGAAGCAATAGAATAACCAACAACATAATAATAATAATAATAATAATAATAATAATAATAATAATAATAATAATAATAATAATAATAATAATAATAATAATAATAATAATAATAATAATAATAATAATAATAATAATAATAATAATAAGTCCGAAGGAAAAACTCCTCACAACAATCCCACAACTGAACTAAATAAAACAAAGTATCCTGAATTAATTATATGCCAAAGTCTGAAAATCTGAAATAGGAAATGTTACTAATAGAAATGGGCGACATGCGCTACAACTGATGAAAGTTGAATATAGAGTCAAGATAGATGAAGCGTCTACTAGCAAAGTCCTGTAACTTCCACAAACAGCTACATCTCGTCACCTGAATGAGAATCCTAAGCATGGTGTCCTTGTGGCTGGGCACCTAAAAATGGTTTTTACAAAAATAGATTTGAAAGCAAACGGGTCAGAGCCCGAAAGTGGAGAGTATTTTAAAATAGCAAGTGCTTTAATGACATTAAAACAATGAATGCAAAATACATGTTAGGACGTGCACCCACATGAAATGCTCACCTCTCAACTAATTGTGCACTCCTAACGTACCGTACCCATCTAAGTGACATTTTTATCTAACTAAACTGACATGAGTTCTATCCTTTCTACTCGGTTCTCATTATACATTCTAACGTCATCAATTAAGTAGAGGGCTTTACTTAAACTCAGATTCTCAATTATTAGCAATACAATTCATTACAGGTTATCCCTTTAGTTACTCAAAGCGTTTCCGTAATTATACTCACAATACCAACATGAAAGTTCTCATTAATTTAAGTGTATATTAATCACGTCATAAATATACAATACAAGCACCCCGAGACTAAGCTGCGGTGCACACATACTCTGCTATCCATCCCGGTACATCACGTACATAAGGATCACGCATTCCGAATCTCTCAGGAATCGTTCTCAGATAATAGCAAATCACAAACAATGGAGGCGAACACAGTCACATCACACGGGTCACGCACATACCTACGCTCCCTCGATCAGCAGACTTATTAACTTCCCAATAAGTCCTTCTCAGACCTATGTTCTCGAGGTACCAATCTAAATCCGGGCAACACAAGGATTAGATGGCCCTAAGCGAACGTAAACCTCCCGTGATAGCAAGTATGGTAGGTATGTCATACACATAAAATCATATACATATACTAAGTATACACACTTCTTAGTAATCACCGTAATTTATTTGTGGTACACTTCTCGTTATCGTACCGGCTTATAATGTTACTCGATTCATATGTTCCCGGTTAATTCAATTATTTAAGCCGTCAATAATTCTCGCATCGTAATAGTTACTCACGTCCTATTCCACAATTTCCATTCAATTACAATCACACTTCAATGTTTTACTCCTTAATATATCCCAAATATCACAACTATATCAATTTATCATCAAGGGAATGTTATCTCTACAATTAAACAAGGTTACGGGTCACGCGAAATCAAAACAGGTCAAAAAGGCTAAACTGTCAGCTCGTTCGAACGAACTGGGCATCTAACGAGATCTCGTTCGAACAAAAGTCATCGAACGAACATCCCTCTCGTTAGAAGGCAAACTGTCAACTCGTTAGAAGCTCGTTCGAACGAGCTCGTTCGAACGACCTGGGCAGGTCTTCTAACGAGGTGACAGTTTGAGCCCAGAAAATTCCTATTACATTTTTCCAACTTTTCTTCACCTCTAATCTCATCTAAATGGCATTCCAACAAGGTTTCAAGGTTTCTAATCATCCCTAAACATATTACATTGGTATAAGAACATTTATATGGGGTCTAATCATCCCAAACCACATCTAAATCCTCAATTCTCTCCAATTTTCCCCAATTTTCAAGAACATGAACCCTAAAAATTTAAAGTCTTCCATAGTTATAGTTAAATCCGTTTTTGCAATATGAAAAGTAGTAATTCTCTTAGTTCAATCATCCAATACCAATTCTACATGCAATCCTACATTAAAATCTGAATTCATAACTTCTAATTTCATGGATTTTTTATAAATCTTCCAAAAGCAATACAATTATATGAATTTCCTACACATGGAAGAAGCATTCTTTGCAAAAATGAAATTAAACCACTTGCCTCTAATCTTTCTATGAATATGAGGTTGAATCTTGAAGGTTGAATTGTCCTCTCTCTCTCTCTGCAGAATTCTCTTCTCTTTCTCTCTCTACAAATTTCTTCTCTAAGGATGACAATGGAGGTGGAGGTTGGTTTTTGGCAAGTTTAAGGTTTCTAAACTTCTCCCGTAGCCCACTACCTAGATTGGGGTTGGAAATGGCTTAGTGGGTTAAGACTAAGTCTGATTTTTAACTCTAATTTTCGTGAGTTTTAATTCCCAAAATTCCAAAATTACCAAAATACCCTTCTAAGTTGCCGGTATGGCCTAAAAATGCCCCGGGACCCAAACTAAACTCCCGGCTAGTGTTTTCTGACTATTTCGACCCTTCCGGACGCATTGGCGCACTCAAAATGACCATACGGTTAATAAAAAATAAAATTTACTTTTTAATTAAAATAATTATATTCCTGACGCGACTGTCACACGCGTCCCAACAAAATTTCCAAATTGTCGTATTTCAATCTCACGACAAATTTCAAGATTCAATATTCATATATAGCCATATATACTCATTAAAATCAAATACCAACTCGCATCTCGCTAGTATTTTTATCCGGATTAATTTCCAATTAGTACACATTTAATTCAATTAATCCCATAAATAAATGTCATAAAAATACGGGGTATTACATACTTTCCCCCTAATAACAGAATTTCGTCTCGAAATTCGGAACTATAAAGTACCTGGTAAGAACAAATCTGGATAACGTTCGCGCATCTCATCCTCGCGCTCCCATGTGGACTCCTCGACATTATGATGTCGCCACTGAACACGCACTATCGGAACTATCTTTGACCGCAGTTTTCGCTCACTTCGGTCCAAAATAGCATTCGGACCCTCCTTGTAGGAGCTATCAGGCTGGAGATCGATGTCCTCCAAAGCAATATGAGAGTGAGCCAAATCGTCTCTAAGATATTTCCTTAGCGAGGAAATATGAAACACATCATGAATCCGATGCAAATGCTCCGGTAACCCAAGTCTATATGCAACAGACCCAATCCGCTCGATGATAGGGAATGGCCCCACGTATCTCGGTGCCAACTTCCCCTTCTTCCCAAATCGCATAATCCCCTTCATAGGAGATACTCTGAGTAAAACCTGGTCCCCCACTTGGAACTCCCTGAAGAACCTCTTCGCGTCAGCATAGCTTTTCTGCCGATCCTGAGCTACCCGAATGCGACTCCGTATCAATTCTATCCTCGCCAAAGTATCCTGAATTACTTCCAACCCAAGTAGTTTGTTATCCCCCACCTCCAACCAACATGCTAGGGAACGACAAGGTCTACCGTACAACGCCTCAAATAGAGCCATGCCAATGGTGAACTGGTAGGAGTTGTTGTAAGCAAACTCCACCAGTGGAAGATACTGCTCCCATCCACCCCCGAAATCAATGATACACATACGCAACATGTCCTCCAACATCTGGTTTGTACACTCGGTTTGCCCATCGGTCTGCGGGTGATACGCCGTACTCAACCGCAATTCCGTGCCCATGGCCTCCTGAAAACTCTCCCAAAACCGTGAAACAAATATCTTGTCTCTGTCAGACACGATATTTAGGGGCACACCGTGAAGTCTCACTATCTCTGCAATAAAGAGTTGGGCATATTGTCCCGTAGTGTAGTCGGTCCTTACGGGTAGAAAATGAGCGACTTTGGTCAACCTGTCCACAATTACCCAAATGGAGTCGTGACCTCTCTGTGACGTAGGTAACCCCGTGATAAAGTCCATGGAGATGCTCTCCCACATCCACATCGGGACCTCCAATGGCTGTAGAAGTCCTGCCGGTCTCTGATGATCCACTTTTACTAGCTGACAAGTGGCGCATTTAAAAACAAACACGGTAATATCTCTCTTCATCTCGCTCCACCAATACTGTCGTCTCATGTCTTGGTACATTTTGTCCTCACCGGGATGTACCGCGAACCGTGAGTCGTGCGACTCTGACATCACCTCGTGTCGCAATTCCTCCCCTTTCGGAACTACCAATCTCCCATTGAAGTGTAATCCCCCATCTGAGCTAACGGTATAGGACTCGGCTCCCTCTGCTAGTAATCGAACTATCTGCTCCTGACAGAACGAGTCATTTGCCTGTGCCTTTACCACTCTCGTGACAATCTGTGGTGTAACAGTCATCACTGACATGAATGATCGGGCCACTGCATCCTGATGTCCCAACTCCTTCCACTTAGCCTTCCACACCCCTGCCACCGCATCTACTGGTCTACGGCTCAACGCATCTGCTACCACATTAGCCTTTCCCGGGTGGTATTAGATATCAAACTGATAATCCTTCACGAACTCAAGCCACCTCCGTTGCCGAATATTCAACTCCTTCTGCGTGAATAGGTAATGTAGGGACTTGTGGTCCGTGAACAATCGAAACTTCTCCCCAAAAGGTAATGTCTCCAAATCCGAAGGGCAAATACTACTGCCGCTAACTCCAAATCATGAGTAGGGTAATTCTTCTTGTAAGGCTTAAGCTTACGGGAAGCATAAGCTATGGCCTGACTCTCCTGCTGCAATACACCTCCAAGTCCTTGTAAGGACGCATCGGTGTAAACTAGATACTCAACTCCCGATCTCGGCAATGATAGCACAGGTGCTGAGGTCAACTTGTCCTTCAACTCATCAAATGCCAGCTGACAGGCATCACTCCAAATGAACGACACACCTTTACGAGTCAGATGTGTCAAAGGACCTGCTATCTTCGAAAATCCCTGAATAAACCTCCTGTAGTATCCTGCTAGTCCCAAGAAACTAGGGATCTCCGTTGGTGTCGTGGGTTGTCCCCACTCCCTCACCGCGGACACCTTCCCCGGATCAACAGATATCCCCCGGTCGAAAATAATATGCCCCAAAAACTGAACCTCCTTCAGCCAAAACCCGCACTTCTTATATTTTACATACAACTCGTTCTGACGTAGGGTCTGCAAAACCTGCCTCAAATGCTCTGCGTGCTCCTCCTCTGTCTGGGAGTAAACCAGAATATCATCAATTAAGACAATGACGAACTGATCAAGGAACTCTCTGAACACCCTATTCATCATGTCCATAAACACGGCTGGAGCATTGGTCAAGCCAAAAGGCATAACCCAAAATTCGTAGGAACCATATCTCGTTAAGAATGCAGTCTTCGAGACATCGTCTTCCCTGATACGCAACTGATGGTAACCAGATCGCAAATCAATCTTTGAGAAGAAAGAAGCTCCTCTCAACTGGTCGAATAAGATTCGGGGCAACGGATACTTATTCTGTATCGTGACCTTATTCAACTCTCGATAATCCACACACAACCTCAACGATCCATCCCTCTTCTTCACGAACAACACAGGGGCTCCCCACGGTGAAGTACTCCTCCGTATAAACCCCTGACCCAACAACTGCTCAATCTGATCCCGTAACTCTCTCATCTCAACTGGAGCCATACGGTAAGGTGCGCGGGCAAAAGGCCGAGTGACCGGCGTCAAGTCGATCACAAAGTCTATCTCTCTACTCGGAGGTAATCCAGGTATGTCCTGAAATACGTCGGCAACCGGAATCGAATCAAGTGGTATCACCACTTCCTTAGAGGTCTCCTCCTCTATGTAATACAAGTGAGTGGACGATCCTCCCTCAGGACGAGGCATCGCCACCAAAACATCTCCTGCCCGGGAATGGCAAAGATAATACTCCTACTGAAACAGTCAATCATAGCTCGGTACGCAACCAGCCAATCCATACCAATAATGGCATCATACTCGGTCATCTCTAATACTAACATATCCGCGGGTAAAGTAAACCTCCCGATCTCTATACCCACGCCTCTACATACACGTGAAATCACGGAACCCCTACTCAACGGCGAATCTACACAAGTAACCGTACTCTCGGCGGTGTCTAACAACCCAATGGTGCGTGCGAATCTCATAGCAATAAAACAGTGTGTAGCCCCCGTGTCAAATAACATACGCCCCATATTCCCCTGAATAGAGAACATACCCTCAATGGCTGGTGGATCATGTGGGGCTGCGACCTGCTGAAGCTGATATACTCTCCCATACTGCAGCTATCCCTGCTGAACTGGGACCGCTGGAATGGGTGGTAATGCTGCCATCTGTGGTGGTGCAAGGAGGGCGGCGGGAAATATAGGCCTCTGCAGCTCCTATCGAGCACCCTGCTGCTGCTGCGGGGCCCTGCCCCTATCCGGACAATCCTGGCGTTTATGGCCAGTCTTGCCACAAACGTAACACTTCCCCGGGAAGTTCCCCCCTCTCTGTCCCTGCTGCCCCCGGCCCTGGTGGCCATTATCGTTCCTCCCCTGGCCCTGCTGGCCCTGCTGAAACTGTTGTTGGCCATTCTGACCCTGATGGCCCTGATGGCCGTTCGGACCCTGATGGCCCTGTCGAAAACCTCCCTGTTCGTGCCTGAAATTTCTCGATCTGAACCTCTTGTGATCCCCCTGCTGGGAACCCTGGTCACCCTGCCTCTGCCCCTGAACAGATTGTGCCCCACTGGCACCATATCCTCCAGTCCTGCCCTAATGGCTGGACTCTCCCGATCTCTTGCCCTCAGCCATGTGAAAGCGGTGATCCTGGCAGTGTAACAGTGCAGCGTTAACCACATCAGAGTAAGTGGCCAACGATAGATTTCCCAACAAATGCTGACGGATCCTCCAAGTCAACCCGTCTGTAAATTTCTGTATCTTCTTCTCTTCTGTCGGTATCTCATCCGGAACAACATTCAACAGATTTGTGAATTCGGCCTCATACTCAGTCACAGTCTTACCTTCCTGCCTTAGATTCATCAACTTCCTCCTCATTTCCGTGTGAACAGTTGACGGAAAGTACTTGCGGTCGAACCGCACCCAAAACTCCTGGATCGTGAGAGTATCTCTCTCCTCCACGGTGGTAATAGACTCCCACCACTGCAGTGCAGATCCAACTAGCTTGAAGGTAGCTAGTATCTGCTTCTGGACATCGGTGCACTCATACATCCTCAAGTGCCGCTGAATGTCTTTCCTCCACTGACTCGAAACCACAACATCGGAGCTACCTGCGAACTCCGGTGGGTGTGCTTTCTGAAAAGCATCTCGAACGCGTTCCCAAGCAGACGGGAATGCATGTGTATGGACTGGCGCGACAACTGGCGCCTGAGGTGGTGCCTGCTGAACCACGGCTAGTGCAACATTTACCGCTTGGGCTACAATGGCTGCAACCTCAGCGGCGTTCATCGTGCCATGAACTGGTGCGAGCTGTGGTTCTGGCGTTGCATCCCTGGGAACCCGTTGTGCACATCGTGGAGGCATCTGAAACAAGAATAAAGTCTATAAGTTCGCAGTTATAAAATCAAAATAGCTGAAAAACGTAGCATATATAAAAGAATACAACAATCCTAAAATATAGGGCTCTACATCAAAGAAAGCTCAGCGGAAACATAATAAGCCGTACAGATCCTAAAGGACACTAGAACCTGATGCTCTGATACCACCTGTGACACCCCGACTAATTAAATACCGGGTAGCTACTCCTTTATTAAATTAATACAAAATGCCAAGTTGGTTCAGTTAACAGCATCACTGTCGAAAATATTTTTTTTTTATTTCTAACCACCTAGTATTTAAAAAGTGAGTTGCCAAATTTTAAATTAAGTCTGATAACATACAGCAAAAGGATAATGAAAGAATAACAACCATTCACCATAACGAAGCAATAGAATAACCAACAACAACAACAACAACAACAACATAATAATAATAATAATAATAATAATAATAATAATAAGTCCGAAGGAAAAACTCCTCACAACAATCCCACAACTGAACTAAATAAAACAAAGTATCCTGAATTAATTATATGCCAAAGTCTGAAAATCTGAAATAGGAAATGTTACTAATAGAAATGGGCGACATGCGCTACAACTGATGAAAGTTGAATATAGAGTCAAGATAGATGAAGCGTCTACTAGAAAAGTCCTGTAACTTCCACAAACAGCTACAGCTCGTCACCTGAATGAGAATCCTAAGCATGGTGTCCTTGTGGCTGGGCACCTAAAAATGGTTTTTACAAAAATAGATTTGAAAGCAAACGGGTCAGAGCCCGAAAGTGGAGAGTATTTTAAAATAGCAAGTGATTTAATGACATTAAAACAATGAATGCAAAATACATGTTAGGACGTGCACTCACATGAAATGCTCACCTCTCGACTAATTGTGCACTCCTAACGTACCGTACCCATCTAAGTGACATTTTTATCTAACTAAACTGACATGAGTTCTATCCTTTCTACTCGGTTCTCATTATACATTCTAACGTCATCAATTAAGTAGAGGGCTTTACTTAAACTCAGATTCTCAATTATTAGCAATACAATTCATTACAGGTTATCCCTTTAGTTACTCAAAGCGTTTCCGTAATTATTCTCACAATACCAACATGAAAGTTCTCATTAATTTAAGTGTATATTAATCACGTCATAAATATACAATACAAGCTCCCCAAGACTAAGCTGCGGTGCACACATACTCTGCTATCCATCCGCTACATCACGTACATAAGGATCACGCATTTCGAATCTCTCAGGAATCGTTCTCAGATAATAGCAAATCACAAACAATGGAGGCGAACACAGTCATATCACATGAGTCACGCACATACCTACGCTCCCTCGATCAGCAGACTTATTAACTTCCCAATAAGTCCTTCTCTGACCTATGTTCTCGAGGTACCAATCTAAATCTGGGCAACACAAGGATTAGATGGCCCTAAGCGAATGTAAACCTCCTGTGATAGCAAGTATGGTAGGTATGTCATACACATAAAATCATATACATATACTAAGTATACACACTTCTTAGTAATCACCGTAATTTATTTATGGTACACTTCTCATTCTCGTACCGGCTTATAATGTTACTCTATTCATATGTTCCCGGTTAATTCAATTATTTAAGCCGTCAATAATTCTCGCATCGTAATAGTCACTCACGTCCTATTCCACAATTTCCATTCAATTCCAATCACACTTCAATGTTTTACTCCTCAATATATCCCAAATATCCCAACTATATCAATTTATCATCAAGGGAATGTTATCTCTACAATTAAACAAGGTTACGGGTCACGCGAAATCAAAACAGGCCAAAAAGCCTAAACTGTCAGCTCGTTAGAAGTCTCGTTCGAACGAGAGTTCGTTCGAACGAACTGGGAATCTAACGAGATCTCGTTCGAACGAAAGTCATCCAACGAACATCCCTCTCGTTAGAAGGCAAACTGTCAACTCGTTAGAAGCTCGTTCGAACGACCTGGGCAGGTCTTCTAACGAGGTGACAGTTTGAGCCCAGAAAATTCCTATTACGTTTTTCCAACTTTTCTTCACCTCTAATCTCATCTAAATGGCATTCCAACAAGGTTTCAAGGTTTCTAATCATCCCTAAACATATTAAATTCGTATAACAACATTTATATGGGGTCTAATCATCCCAAATCACATCTAAATCCTCAATTCTCTCCAATTTTCCCCAATTTTCAAGAACATGAACCCTAAAAATTTAAAGTCTTCCATAGTTATAGTTAAATCAGTTTTTGCAATATAAAAAGTAGTAATTCTCTTAGTTCAATCATCCAATACCAATTCTACATGCAATCCTACATTAAAATCTGAATTCATAACTTCCAATTTCATGGATTTTTTATAAATCTTCCAAAAACAATACAATTATATGAATTTCCTACACATGGAAGAAGCATTCTTTGCAAAAACGAAATTAAACCACTTGCCTCTAATCTTTCTATGAATATGAGGTTGAATCTTGAAGGTTGAATTGTCCTCTCTCTCTCTCTGCAGAATTCTCTTCTCTTTCTCTCTCTACAAATTTCTTCTCTAAGGATGACAATGGAGGTGGAGGTTGGTTTTTGGCAAGTTTAAGGTTTCTAAACTTCTCCCGTAGCCCACTACCTAGATTGGGGTTGGAAATGGCTTAGTGGGTTAAGACTAAGTCAGATTTTTAACTCTAATTTTCGTGGGTTTTAATTCCCAAAATTCCAAAATTACCAAAATACCCTTCTAAGTTGTCGGTATGGCCTAAAATGCCCCGGGACCCAAATTAAACTCCCGGCTAGTGTTTTCTGACTATTTCGACCCTTCCGGACGCGTTGGCGCACTCAAAACGACCATACGATTAATAAAAATAAAATTTACTTTTTAATTAAAATAATTATATTCCTGACGCGACTGTCACACGCGTCCCAACAAAATTTCCAAATTGCCGTATTTTAATCTCACGACAAATTTCAAGATTCAATATTCATATATAGCCATATATACTCATTAAAATCAAATACCAACTCGCATCTCGCTAGTATTTTTATCCGGATTAATTTCCAATTAGTACACATTTAATTCAATTAATCCCATAAATAAATGTCATAAAAATATGGGGTATTACACCTTCATCATTAACAGGGACAATGGCTCTCGAGGAAGACACTGTCGATTTTAATTGGGATATCTCTTCTTGCAAAATATTATTCTCCTGCTCCAATAGTTGAGCAATCTTCCTGTGCTCTTTAACCTCAAGTTTCAGAATTTTCTCTTTCTTCTCTTAAGCATCGATGAACTTATCATATCCTTTGTCAGCATTCAGTTGCTAATATTTTTTCTCGTACCCCTGATGCAAAAGGGTAGAGGACTCCTTATATTATTGTTGGATCTCCTCGATGGTACCCTGGAAATTTTCAATCATCTCGTAATATGCCACATTGTTGGCAACTGCACGGTCGAGCAAGCACTTCAAATATTAATAGGCTTCGACTGCTCGTTCAGAAGTGTCTAGGCCAAGGATTTAGATTATTTGAGCTTCATTCAGGTCAGCATGGCCAGCCTTGAAGTAGTCATTGCATTTTTTCATCAGTTCAGTATCGTGGGCTGACAACAGCTCCATTCTAGCCATAAACTAGTAAAGGAAAGAGATAGAAAGAATCAATAAGGAAGCAAACAGAGCAAGTAGAAGAAAAAGTCAATATGAATAGCCAAAAGTTCAAATTTTATTACATCACAAAGAGAAGTACATAGCCGAGAATTACATTTAACAAAAAAATTAAAGAGAAAGGTCCTAACAACTCTACACCTTCTCCTTGCTTCCTAAGATTTCCTTGGGAGGCTTGAACGAAGAGGTAGGTTGCTCGGGGGGCGTAGAAAGTTGCTCGAAAGATATTGGCAGTTGCTCAGCCAAGGTACTGGTAGATTGAAGCTGCTCGGCTGAAGTACTGGCGGGCTGGAGTTGCTCGTAGAAAGTTTGAACAACTGGAATAGGAGGAATCTGATCTCCAATCATCAAGGAGGATTCCTCAGAGGCAGCTTCGTCCTCTTCTTCTTCTCCAAGAGAGGGAGGAGGACCATGAACATGTCCCTGGAAGCTCCTGCAGAGCTGCAACCCATCCATCTCTGAAGTATTTAACACTAGTGAACTCCATCTGGGAAGACATCGAAGCTAGGCGTTTGTTCCAACCATTGTCCCAACCAGTGCTAAAAGACTTTTTAACCGCAAGTTTTCTCTTGGCCTTCTCCACGGAAATCCTCTCAGCCAGAATATCCTCGGCAGCTTTCAATCTCCCTTCCACCTCCATCTTTTGGCGATCAACTTCATGAAGTCTACCGACTTCCTTTTCAGCAGTTTTGAGCTTGTTCTCAAGCTCCTCAGCATTCTTGAGCTTCTCCCCAAGCTCCTTATTCTTCTTCTCAAACTCTTTCATCTTCCTCTCCAAATATTTGGAGGCCTCCACAGCTCGGTCTCTTTCTTGCTCGACAGACTTAACCTACTTCTCCCAAGAAATTTTATTCTCCTCATACTTCTGATGATATTCCTTTAAAGACCGGGTTAGTCCAGTAAAAGCCTTTTCTACTCCATCCGAGGAACTGGAAGCTCGGATGGCTTCATCTCTCTTCATAATGCTGTTGAAACACGTCACCAACTGGAAAGAGGAATAATTCTAAGTCAATGTATAAACATAATATTAAAGATAAAAGGTTCGAATCAATAATACTTACAGAGGCAATGTGTTGAGCAACCAAAGTAGTAACTCTCTCATGACTAAGAGTGTTTTCAATGTCTGGGACCTCTGGGATAGTCCAAGATTGTAACAACCCCACAGCGGAGCTCGGAGTAATAAAGGATGGAACACTACCTTCAAAATTTGAAGGTTGAAGGATAGTTTCAGTAGGTTTCTCTGACAAACTCTTTTTTAATCTCCTCGAGGGAGCAGGAACAGTTTCAACCAAAGACGATGTCTTTGCTGGAGATATAACGATAACCTCACTGGGAGGAGAAATAACAACAATCTTGCTCGGGGCCACTGGGGCTTCTCAACAACCTTCTTAGCAGCAATTGGAGGGGGTGCATCAATTTTTTTTGTCCCTTCCTCTGGGACATCCTGCTTATTTTTCTTGGCCTCCACATTGGCAGAGTTCGATTTGTCAAAATAGGCAGGAGCTCATCTTTTCTTCATTCTGCTACTGAGGGGAATATTTGATTCAGGGGAAGAACCCTCAGAAGCGGGTAATGGGTCGATGTCACCCACCACTGGACGAGCAGTAAAGGATGAAGTATAACTTTTGTACTGCAACAAATAAGAAGCTGATCTAATGTGTTCGTCAGCAACAGTTTGGTGCAAACTCCAGATAAGTTTCAAGTGTCTCAAATTGACATCGGTTTCTTTGGGGGATTTTCTTTTGCTGTCAACTGCAAATAAACAAAAACTAAAATGTCAATAATGCATTCTATCAAACATAAAGAAAACATAATTTCAAAAATAAAATAAAAACAACCTATCCCATTGCCATAAGGGAGACACTTAGGACCCTGATATACATCATCTCCATTTAATGGAGCATGTTGCCAATTTTTCATAACAACCCCATGCTCGAAGTAATCCATATTGGCATCTCAGTGATTGACAACTAAAGCCCTATTTAAAAATCTAGTTTTTAAGTAAAAAGTACTATCGTTGACAACCCATCTATAGCAAAACATAATTTCTGGAATTCCTAAACGGGTTCCATGAATCTGATTTAACCTATGGACTCCATTAACTATTCTCCAGGTATTGGGAGCTATTTTTGCAGGTGCAACGTCAAAATATTGACAGAATTTCAAACACATGGGATTTGGAGGAAAAAAAATCCACATTCGGCCACAAAGAGACTGGGGAACCAATGTCCTTCAGCCAAAGAAAAATAGTCTGAAGGTTCAGAAAGTTCTTCCAATATGACCCATGAAGGAATAGAAAAATCAGAGCGAAATTTATCAAGCGACTCAACAAGGTAAACCATGATGAACTAAGAAAATAAAAGAGAAGGAAGAATATCTTATAGGAAAAGGGTGGATCAGTTGACAACGAACAATGGAAGAAATGAACGCACACGATAGATAAGAAGTAAAGAAGTTTTAAGATGCAGATTTGAAAAAGTAAAAGACGATCGAATTTTTTGAAGCGTTTAAATACTTTACCTCGGGAATAGAGAAAAACAATGATTACCAGGATGGACGATTACGTATCTGGCGGCTAAAAAGAAGAAAAAGGAACGAAAAACAAAGCGGTTATGGAAATTCAAAATACTTTAAAAGCCTGATACTATGCACTCAAAAAAGGAGTTATAAACAACGAAAGTTTGTCTAAAATCCATAAAGTCTAGGCAGTAGAATGTTCCATACTTTTCTTCAACATTAAACTACGAAACATTGGGGGCTTCTGTTGATACCAAATTTAGTCTGCTGACATGGACCAATTATGTGGAGACATGTGTCAATCTACATGGCACCTGTAAACATTTTTTGAACAACACCTTGACTCCGAGGAACTCAACCTCCCCGACCAACTCAGGCGCTCCGAGCAACAAGTGTTCTCCGAGGAACTTTATTGTACCGAGCAACTCATGTATACCGAGCTACTTAGGCGGTCTGAGCAGCTTAGGCGATCCGAGCTGCATCTCGTACAGAGCTTTCATATTCTGATAATCAAGAGGATGACTGCACATTAAATGCTCATTATTATCACACAGATGCACGCGCCTATTGGACAGCTATTTATTATTCTTTTGCATGTACAACCTCAGGGCTATAAATACATTGTATCATCCTCATTGTAAGGGGACTCAGAATTTCTTGGTAAAACCTGTTATCGAGAATTCCAAACAAACAGTCAGCAATAACAAGACAGTGGACGTAGGCCATTCCTTCAAGGCTGAACCCCTTTAAAAACCTTTTGTCTTATTTATTTTATCCGTGATTGAATAATTAGAGATAATCTAATTTTTTACATCTACAATATTCTTTTTAAGTAAAATAATGAATATTTTCCTCTCATGTGCAACCGCACTCCTTAGCGTGGCTCCCTGTTAGCTCAGATATTCTATCAAGCCAACCATAGTTCCGCACCATCATCATTTGCCACAGAAATCGAGATATCCTATCTGAGATTCCTTATGGAGAAACCTTATCAGAACGCTAATGTTCAGTCAAACTCGATGGCAGTACTTGCTCAACTGAACACCAATGTTAATAGTCTACAGGCAAATATCCAGGATAAACAGCAAACTAGGGTTCAGACGCCCGAGGTTTCGAAACTCAATATTGCTTTCCCTTAAGCCATGTATCCTCTTGCACCATATCAAATATGGGCTCCAGAGGAGTATCAATAAGTTCTTCATGTCCCGCTCATCCCACTTGTTAATGAATCGTCGCTAGCTCAGTTGCTAATGTCAAAACTTACCCAACGAGGGGCTAACTTGTTAATGCTTATTCTTGCTGATCCCAAAGAATAATAATTAAAAAATATTAAAGAATACCTCAGATTAATATCTAAAAAGTTTCACGTAGTCAAAATTTCACGAAACTATATGGATTACACCCACATATTTATCTACTTGAAGGCCTAGTTGCCCGGTGTTGATACCAAAAATGATCCACTTGAGTGGACCAATCAAAAGTGGACACATGTCATCCATCATGGCAAGAATCCTAGTCAGCAAGATATAGACTCACCAACCAACACATGGGAGGCCGACCAACTTGCAGAATGCCAACTAACAATGAGAAGACCGACCAACAGGGTAAATAAAGCGCCAACAGTCATGTACATTATGAACCCCATGTACTGATGTAAATGCGTAATTTATAAAGGCATTCCATCCTTTTATATTCAACCTCTCTATCTCATTACGAGACTATGAATACATTGTAATCCCTTCATTAAGGGCAAGTTCAAGCCATTCAAAGGCACGGAAGGCAAGACAGAATACAAGTCAATAAGAAAGACAGTGGATGTAGGATTTTTCCTTTTAACCGAACCACTTTAAAACCCTTTTTGTCCTTATTTCATTTACACACAATATCTGTGATTAAATAATTAAACCTGATATAGTTTTTTACATCAACACCCGAAAAGTTCAAAATATCGGATATAAAAAACTTTGGAGGTAACAAACCTCCCATCGCGCTTCTTCTCAACTATCATCGTTCCATAAGTCTATTGGGGGGCACCAAGGAGATAATGACCCTGTTATTTTAGGAGACTCTCAAACAAAGCTTTATTCGATGGATCTTGTCACTAAAGGAATCCTGAATCCATAGTTGGGAAGATGTGGCTTGAGAATTAATCTCCTAATACAAATATAATTAAGAGTTAGAAGTCACACACCGAGACCTCGAGATACTTAAGTAAAATCCTAGAGAGTCAGACAATAGTTTTATCAGCAAGTGGAGAGAAAAGGCCGCTAATATGACAATCAGACCTTTTAAGGAAAAACAGGTGAGTATTTTGAAGATGAATTTTCTACCACATATTCGAACCTCAACGTGAAGCCAATACTACCCACATTTAGAGCCCTGTGGGAAGTAGGGTCAAAATCGAAGACAATTTTAACAACCAAAAAGTCAAATATGGGTTGAACAATCCAATTGGATAGTTCACTATTCTCACACCAGCCAATACCACTATTTATACCATCACAATAGTTTCTCAACCTACTATATCATGGGCTCCAAAAGATCATCCTGTTACAGGAAAAAAGATTACACCGAGCTCCATGCTCCCCTCTCGAAAGTATACCAAGCTCTATTATCAATAAACCTCATCAATTCTTTGGACCCACGGTTATTACCAAACCCACTTCTAAGGAACTTTAATCATAACGCTCATTGTGATTTTCATTAAATCATCGAGTATACCACCGATTAGTGTTTTCACCTCAAGAATGTCATTCAAAGCGTCATCGATAAGGGGTTCATCGCTCCTCTCGCCAAATCTAAACCAATACTATTTAAAACCCTATACCACATAGCAAACCGGTGTAAATGACATCCTCATTCACAAATATGTTGATTTTGATACTTTCACTAAAATTCGACCCATCAATACACCTTCCCCATATGCCAATTCCCCTAAACCCCTTAACCTTTATCCCTTTTTCCTTCTATGCTATGAATACACCTTCCCCTATATGTAATCCCGGTAGTGGACTCGGCAATCCGATGATTAGTTCGCGTTAATAGGGGAATTAATCTTAGAAAATATTATATAAGTCATGTCTGATGAGTTCCTTAAGGAGGGAAATATATATATATAATTTATAGTTTGTTTACCATCATACGACTCAAAGGATACATGGTTCCCTCTTTTCGACATTTTTCTATTGAGTGGGAAGATTTGTACAACGAAGAAGTAGGAGTCATAAAATGCATCGATTTCTCGTGGAAAGATACTATTATTGACACTGGTTGGGGTGATGACTCAGACACAAGTTCCTCTGACACTGAGAGAACCAACAAAACATAGAGCATTGAGAACAGAAACAATGATTAATCGTTTGGCTTCCACACACTAGGGACGAATCTCTCCATTATCCATATCAAGGTTGAGTTGTATGACTAGTCTACGAAGATTATCCCTACATGTAGACCAATTCTTAAATGGTTTAGTGTCCTTATCAACCCAACTCTTGCCATCCAGGACCTCGCTATTTACCTCATGAAAAATGAACATGAACTTGTCCCTTATTTTCCTATTCTCAATATGAATGTAAAAGAGACCTCCTTTGATAAGGTTCTCACTTATGTAGTTTCCAAAAAATATTTCTAATGAAATGAAGTAATATTTTAATTATTTTATTGCGCCTTATATTAATTACGTTAGCTATAATCAAACAATTGTTGAAAATGAATTAATAAATGAGCAATTCTTAATCGATCTTAGTAAGGAGAAAATCAAACAACCTAATCGCGTTTAACCTAATGATCATGAGACCATTGTTATTAATTTGGTTATAGTATCTCTCTGCATGAGATTATGATATGGTCAACACTCAATGAGCATGACCGATCGCAGTTCAAGGAACTCCCAGAAAAAATTGTGGACGTTTTCACAAGGCCTTATATTGACATGCCCAACATCGACTTGGAGATTATGCATCATGAGATCCCTACTTACACGGAGTCTAAGCATATCAAGAAGAAAATGAGAAGACTCTTCATCAAGTGGTATCTCAATGTCAACGATGAAGTCACCAAACAGTTGAAAGTGGGTTTTATTCGAGTGGTCGAATATCTGACATGGCTCGCCAACATCCTCCCGGTGTGGAAATCAGGAGGTAAATTTTACATGTGCATTAACTATCGAGATTAGAACAAGGCCTCCCTAAAGGACTATTATCCCTTTCCCAATATTGACGCGGTCATCGATAACACTACCAACCATGCCCTCAAATAATTCATTGATGGTTTCGTCGAGTATAATTAAATGAAGATGCATCCCGATCACCAAGAAAAGACTACTTTCATTACCCCCTAGGGTAACTTTTCCTAAACTTTCATGCCTTTCGGTCTTAAAAAATCTAAGGCTACCTACCAGAGAGTAGATACAACCATTTTGCATGATCTTATCCTCAAAGAAACCAAGGTATACATAACAAAATGACCATCAAGTCCAAAACACGAGAGGGTCACACTCCTGCCTTGAGGAAATTCTTTTTATGACTGAAGTTCTAGATGCGTCTCAATCCATAAAATTACATATTCAGCGTCACAAGAGGCAAAATCCTTAGCTTAATGGTCGGTGAAAGAGGAATCAAAGCAGACCCTGCTAAGCTCAAAGCAATCCTCGAAATACTACCACCTTGAATACAAAAAGAAATATGGGGCTTCTTGGATAAACTCCAATATATCATCAGATTCATCAACCAACTCGTACCTATTAGAGAACCCATATTCAATCTCCTTAGAAAGGACTTAACCAATATTTGGAATGAGGCGTGTCAAGAAGCCTTCGGCAAGATCAAATAATATCTCACCCGACCTCCGGTGCTCGTGCCATCGCATCATGATCTCCCCCCCCCCCCCCCCCCCGCTTTCATACCTCACTGTTACGGATATCGCAGTAAGGGATATACTATCCCAATACCTTAAGGAATAATGAAAAGAAAGATCCAATACTTTGCCAATCGAAAATTGGCAGGGTGTGCAATAAACTACACGGCATTGGAAAATGCATGTGTTGCCTTAGTTTGGGTCATTCAGAAGTTTCGACATTACTTGCTTATATTCTGCATCAAGTTGGTGTCTCATATAGATCCCATGAAATACCTATTGAAAAAGCCTGCCTTATCCAGTTTCATGTCCCACTGGTATTATTACTAGCCGAGTTCGAGATCACATATGTCACGCGAAAAGTCATGAAAGGGGGAGCCATCTATGACTACCTTGTCGATAATCCTATGAAAGAAGCCTATTTATGGATTTATGAGTTCCTGGATGAGGATATTCTTTGTACCTAACATGAAGATCTATGCGGGTAGTTGTTTTTTTATGGAGCGTCTAACAATAAAGGATATGGCATTGGGATATTCTTAATCTCCCCCTATGATTCCCACACTCCCATTGCCATTAAACTGGACTTCCATTGCACTAACAACATGATAGAGTATAAAGCATGCAATATAGATCTTAATACACATTTAGAGAAAGGAATCTGATACCTTGATGTTTATAGAGACTCGACCCCCATCATAGGACAGGTTCTTTAGAATTGTAAGGTGAAAGAAAAGAAACTCCCGCCCTTTCATAACCAGCTTGAAAAGCTCACCTCCTAATTCAAAGATGTCACCTTTCACTACCTCTCCGGCTCAAGAAATATTTTCACCGATGCTATGTCAACCTTAACCTCCATAATCGACATGCCCAAGGATATAATGATGACCCCCTTCCAAGTTCAGAAATAATCTATGCCAAGTTCAGAAATAATCCTTCCACATAGAGCTCATAACAGAGGAGGACCCAAGCAAAGTCGGGGTGTGATATTACGATATTTGGTTCCTTGTCAATCATGGTTGATACCCTCAAGGGACTAATAAAAAGACCATATAACTCTTTACAGGCTTGCAACTCAGTACATTGTCTACGACATGGCACTTTTCAAGAGAAACTTGGAAAGAACCCATTTACAATGCATAATATGCGCTAGCATTGAAGACATGATGCAATAAATCCACAAAGGAAAATGTGGAACCACGTGAACAATTATATTCTTACCACTACTAGACCACCATGGTATAATATTGCGTTGCTTATGTCAAAAGGTGCCATAAATACCAACAGTTTGCGAGTCAACAACACCTACCTCCCCGTGAGTTGCATAACACGACTTTATCTTTTCCCTTCTCAACTTGGGGCATTAACATCATTGGAAAAGTCACTCCCAAAGCATCAAATGAGCAAGAATTCATCCTCTTCACCATCGATTATTTCACAAAATGGGTTGAATACGAGTCACATGTTATGTTGAACATGAAAAAAGAATCCAAGTTCATCAAGAAGAATATCATGTGTCACTATGGGGTCCCGCATGAGATGGTATGAGATAAGGGGATCCACTTCAAAGTATAAGTTACATAATTAACCGACGAGTACGAGATTTAGAGGTAAAAATATTCTCCCTATCGATCACAAACCAATGGATCTATCGAATTTGCTAACAAAAGCCTCAAATACTTAATCAGTAGGACGACTAAAGTTTAAAGATACTACGCCGATTGGAACTCTTACGATCTCTAGTTCTGTCACACATCTATCAAAATACCCACTGGGGATACACCTTATTCCTTAGTATACGACATGGAAACAGTCCTGCATGTTTAGTTAAAAATACCCTCTCTTTAAGTTATGATTGAAAATTAAGTCAGAGAAGTTGACTGGCAACAAAGCCGTAATGACTAACTTGCACTCTTAGATGAAAAGAGATTAAGGGCTTTATACCACATACAAGGGTACCACTGCCACGTTGCATGATCGTTCAACAAGAAGGTTAATTACCACGATGTGCGAGAAGGTGACCTCACTCTCAAGGAAATAATAGAGCCCATATGGGATCCAAGAGGAAAATATAAACCTAACTGGAGTGGGACATACCTTGTGAAGAAAATCTTGTTAGGTGGTGTAGTTATGATCATAGACCTTGACGGAGAAGAAATGGCGTGTCCAATCAACCTGGAAAATCTCAATAAATTTCACCATTAATTAGATTATTGTTGCACTATGGCACTCCTCACATACCTTATATTCTAAAAAAAATCCCTCATATTTTTCCCTCTATAAGAACTACGTGGGACCTGATCCTCTCGAAATTACATTTTCAAAACTTACAGAATAATTTTTCCTATCCCCATGGAGGTACGCTGGCAACCTATAGTAACTTTGTGTACGAGCCTATCTTTTTCACAAAATGCTATTATTTTCTTCCACCAAGGGACATTGGACTCACTCATCATTTGAATGCACAAAAAGATTATGTATTCCTTAGCGTTCAATATAAATAGTTCAAATAATAAGGAATTATTTCAGGGCACAAATATATATGACAAAATAATCATTTATTTATTCTATTAATAAAAAGGCAATTACATGAAGTATCGGTGATAAGAAAAGTATCTAAAACCTAAATGAACTCCCTATCCACCTATAACAACACAATCCTACCAAATCCATACTTAAACATAAACACTTACTACCAAACATACACCACAAACAAAGCCTCTTACCAAATCCATATCTAAACATAAACACTTACTACCAAACATATCTCACACTAACAAATCCTCACAAACTCTCCTTAACTACCAGAAGGCCATGCCTCATAATCCCCATCAATATTGCCATTTCTCAAAGGTCCCAAAAAATCTGAATCTTCATGGCGCTGTCTTATATGATCTATAAGGCGATCAACTTTGATTAACTTGGACAAAATAGTAATACCCTCCTCCATAGTTTCAAACATCGTGAGCCACTTCTGCCAGCCTCCTTGACACAAATCTTTGTAACCATATTACCCCATAACCACCTCATATTATCCCCAGATATTACCCTAGGCTCCCCAATATATCGGGACAAATGGCTAGATAGCCAACGACACTACCACAAAGGCCCCATGATTATCCACAGTTATTCAGTCAAGTCCACCACATGAAAGATGTTGGTTATACGCAGTCCTAAACCGCTTGATGTAGAAGTCGCCAAGGGAAGTGGAAAAATTTTTAGTGAAGACCCACTAACTGGACATCTTGATATTCCTCCAATTGGAAGACATGATGCAACTCGCCCTACCATGGTATAAACCAACGAAGGTGTATAACCCCATGCTCTACAATTTAGTTAACCCAATTCTCCATAGAAGGACCGAACTTATCAAAATATTGTACAAAGAATTTTAGGATGCCATCCAGAGGATACTCGGGAGGGGACATAAAGTGAAGTGACTCTGCCCACCATATGAATAACATTACAGGGTTGTTGTACAAGAAGCTTATTTGACCTTCCTTTTAGTCATCGAGCCTGTTCAACGTCTTCGCCAGTATGATAGCGTCAGAGTTACGGTGATAGGACATCCACATCATAATGGTGGTAACCTGAGGATCAACGATCATATCATCTATTACCAAAACCATCCTAAAAGTCAATCCTAAAGCTACGATGCCAGCAAAGATGTTATCACTATACCCTCTCCAATGCACATAATTCAGCACCCCGTAAGGTTGATACTTCCTCCTTGCACCAGCGGTCGGGAAGCTAAAGGAGAGATGTGCACTAATTTTTCCAACGACACTCGAGGAGAATGAGATAGGTTAGACATAGTTACAGAAAACACAGGGGGTTAATACCTAGCATAACAAAAAATTCTTCATAAGTGGGACACACCTCATCGAGGCCAAAGCAGAACATATGGTCTTCGGGGTACCATAATTGCAAAGCTGCCTCCAAAAAATTACAGTCAATTGGATGGTTATGCCACAAAGTAGCCGGACGCAAGTTGAATGCCTCGTAGTTGGCATTGTATAAGCACATGGCCTTTAACCACTCACGGTAAGCGATAAAAGATTCTGTCACGTGAATGGCCGTTAAGAGAGCAAGAAAACGTCATGAAATAAGGAAATGGGTTGAAGGGTGGTTTGAAACTCCACCCAAAGGGCCTCCTTTATACTTAAAATTGCCCACAAAAGACAAAGTGATTAATTTTCCTTTATAACAACAGTTCCTAAATACCAAGAAGTGCAAAAGAAGGACAGTTATAGCTGAAAAGCAACCATAACTCCAGGAGTATGTTGATCGTCATACAATCATACTCCCTATTTTGAAAAGATTCCCTTTATTTTTTTACCTCCTTTATTTTCAAATAAGACCCTCTTTAAATTAACCTCTTTCAACATGGGTTTCCTGAGCATTTATTTATAAAAAAATCAAAAATACATATCTTAATCATATTTTCTTACTTTTTATTACTAAATAAAATCCCTAGTGGAAAAATAAAAGTCCATGTAGGCTATGACATTAATTCAAGATGAAGTAAAAATGAAATATATATTGTGTATACATTTTTCAAGAATTAAAAACAAGAAAAAAGACCAAAATTGTTGGGACACAGCCCGAACTTTCCAACCTAAACCTAATCATGAACCATTACCTCAAGGTTTTAGTGAATAGGTTTCTCATGGCAGAGTGCTCCATCTGACCCTCCTTCATCTCCGGATTCATCACACAGGTATAAGCCCAAAGGGCCTTTGATCAAAATCTAAGTTCATTAACAACGTATTCTGATGAATCCCACCTTAGGGATTGCTGTTAGGCCCCGTTGGAAGGGAACAAAGACACGTGGATCCATTACCCTCAATTAAATAATCTATTCATGCTATTAAGGGTTCTAGTCGAGAGGGAAGCACAAGGAAGCTCCCTTTCCTCATTCCAATGGCCATATCCATCAGTCCGAAGAAAAGGACAAGGGGCTTAGTATTGGTTTTCAGCTATTGGTTAATTAGTTCGAGCAATGGACCCCCACTTTCAGAACCAGAGCTCATTTCATGATCCTTAGTCGGTGACACATAAAATCAAGTTATCTGTCTCATGTGGTTGGACACATAAGCCATCAAATATTTGATCTGATGCAACCATGATGAATGCAAGCGCACAGTATGCAAAAGAGCAATCAAGAACAAATAAGCAAATCAGTAAAAAAGGAAAAGATCAAAATCCAAGTGTGGAAATCAAAATCTAAGGTCACACTCCCTATGAAGAATGTCCTCAAAAAATGGAGGGAATCATCTATCTTTGCTTGAGGAGGATGAGGCACTGACATAACGGGTTCTCCACCCAACATGACATGGTAAGAAGTAATAAAGAAGCATTGGAGGGGAATTGCCTCCACCATCGCTGTGCCGCTCCCTGACCTCAATGCCGAAGTACCTAACGAACTGCTACCACCCCTAGTCCCTACCGAATGTGGAGGCACACCCCACCCTCCATGTCATATATGAACGACGACATCAACTAATTGGTCGTAAAATTCAGATAGTCATGCCCCGTCGTCATATCAATATAGAACATATATGGCTCACCGCCCATCCTCACTACCCTCTACTCTTTCAGAAAGTACCCCCCTTTCCTCATAAAAGTAGGAGATGAAAACGGTGGGACCTTCACATTACCCACCATCAGCTTCCTTACCACCCTCTCTCATAGGTACCAAACTCGTGCAATAATAACCTCCACATCTGGGGATGAACGCATAACCCCCGCTGCCAGACACCAGGAATAGAACTTCATATGTCCAAAAAAATAAAATTAATCATGTACATAGAAATAAGAAAAAGAAGAAAATAAATTCTAACACAATCTTTCGTAAGGGCATTCAACATCGCCCTCACATCCTTCAAGATAAAAAATTCCTTTGACACCTTGTTCGATTTCCTCCACCTATGCAATCGCGGGAACTCCCTCGCTTCACTCGTATGCAAGCACATCAATCTTTGTTATGCCCAATCACATCGAAAAACCACGTCTCTAAAAGATATCATAACTCTCTCAATGAAAATCTCAAATAATAATAATAATAAAAAGCTACCTCCAGAAGGTACGTGGGCCCCATAAAAGTTTATCGGCGACACTGGATGAAAACATAAAGAGAAGCATAGAGAGATAGAAATTTTAAGCTTCCCTAGTCATACATGTGAATCTCTAAGACGATCAAAATGAAGGGCAAGAACCATAGGTGGACAACATCACCACTCGACGCGACCGTAAATCCTTTTGACAAAAGCAACATGAATATGCGAGTTTCCTGTTATACCTTCCATTCGTCCATGATGTCTATCTAATGTTCCATAAAGTTGTCCTTCATCATCGATATCCTCATTCCCCAGAAACAATCCGCCCAAGGTCCCCCAGGGTAGCTCGAACCGATTTAAAAAATGCGCAACGATCGATCCACCACGATCTTTCGACCATCACACTCCACCCTGTTAGCTGATGCACATCTGTCGGGATGGATATTATCTCACCCACGCCCAGATAAAATGTGTGGGTGGTGTCCCACCATCACTCACCAAATTTACACATAACCATGAACAACGTGTTATTAAAAAACCCCACAAGAGGATTAAACCCCACAACCTCAACGATCAACTAAACTTCCCTAGGGATCTTATTCCATACCTCCGTCAATCTCTGAGAGTGTATGCTCGACGAAGCGACGTCCACCTTCATTAGAGAAATAATTATAAATCCCGAGTAGAAAAGAAAAGAATTAAAGAACAAAAAAAATGAACACTCACATAATCGATTGGGTTCTTCACCCTCGCAAAGTAGTGATTCCTGAGAACTCTCAATAAAATCCTTTCGTCATCCATGTCTTTGATATCATGGTGTGTGCTTTCATTATCAATCACAAGTGCACCTGCACGTCACCAATAAATGTCGGCCCAATCGTCAGTATTAACGAAAGGTGACGAGTCTAATATCAGACAATGGATTCACCGAGGTGTAGGTCTTGCACATATGTAAATGAACAAATAGTTGATAAGAAATTTTACAAAAGAGTTGAGAGAAAACAGTGATAAACACATATGTTTAAGTGGTTCGGCCTTGGCCTACATCCACTGTGCAAAGTAAGAGAGTGTTTTTATTATAACGAGGCACTAATGGACACGAAATGTATCGACTTAAGCTCTCTCTATATAAACTAAATTCTACAGATCAACCGTAGGGTTTATTAAGATATATCCAAGTAAAGAGGACGTAGTTTGTCTTAGATAAGCTAGGGGTGCACAATGTCACCCACGACATGTTTACCATGTCCAACTGAGGTCGTGGCGTACGATAGAGTGTTAATTGTGTGTACATAAAGTAAGGTCATTATAAAGAATGTTCCCCCACATAGGTTGTTCATCTTTGATAATGGATTTGTATTGATATGAATGAAATGACCTTATTATTCTTTCATGCCTACGAAACGTATCATAGGTAGGAACTTTCGGCCTAGCCGAAACAGTAGATAGTATTACTCCATGATATAGGCTGAGTTGAGTCGAGGTGGTCGTCAATAACCAACACACCCATCTCAGGATTTGAGATTCTATCCTATAGTATGAGTGTCATTTGAGGCCGACACTTTTATTGATATAAGTGGAGTTACTTTCCTTTATAAGACGAGACTAGGGAGTCTCGAATGATGCATGGGTGTCATCCGAACGAGATTATTATGGGACAAAATAGTTAGAGCATTAGTTTCCTCAAAGGGGTGAGTCTGTGGTAGTCATTATTCTTGGGTGCTATTTAGACGGGACCATACTTATGTATATCAATAATCCTTAGACCTTATCCTTCGACATCAGTAGGAGGTTGAGGTTTAAACATTGTCCCACGTGGGTTTAAGATGACTCTTAGGAGTATCTCATCTCGTCATGATGTACAGTTCGCAGATTACGACATTAGAGGCCTATATGTCTATTAATGTTAGTCATACCATAGGGACAGAATGGTTAGGTCATCAGACGTAATGGTCATGGTTTACCCATGTGCTCTCAAATCCTATCCCATTATGTGATATCAATCGACTGTCGACCATCCCTTAGTTACGTCACATATGGTGAAATTTTCCAGGAGCGTATACCCCATGTGTGCAACCTTTACATCATCCCATGCCTTGGTTCTTATGCTTAATTGTTACCCACATTTGAGATTGAATATGGTTTCATTTACAAGGGACACCTTATTTCTGTCATTTCTCAAAACATTAAAAAAGTTCAAAATCGGTACCTCTTTCTCTATCTAGAATTATACCCTTAAACCTTTCTCCGATCATCTTTTTCAAGTGTCTTCTTCCATTTTCAGACCATCACCCATCTTTTTCAGTTACTCCTGCTCTTCAACTTATATATTATTGTTTATGTTACTTCTCCATTTCGTGTTTTTTTATCGATATTTATTGGTTTTACACCTACCTCAGTGATGATGTTTGGGTGTAAATTATAGGAGTGTTAGGTTTTGGATGTGGTTTTTTAGGCAATTACTCAGGAATTGGGGTTTTTCAGTAAGGTTTGGGGTCATTATTAATTCCTCAATGACCTTTTCAGTGTAGGTTACTAGATTTGTGGGTTCTAATTTTGTGAGTGTTCTTCCTCAAAATGATTCATTTTCTCTACTTGATCCTTCTAACTTTAAAAGCCCTTAAAGTAGTGGTTTGCTAATGTATCGAAGTTTGTACGAGACTTGGGTAGAGTTATGTCACCTTCATGATTACGTCCCCTAAAAAAGCAAAGATGTCGAGGCCAATCTTAATCAAAAGAGGTCTCTAACACCTCTAATTTTGACACCTCTAGCAACAGTGTCCTCGCATCTGTGTCTGACCAACTAACCTCACTATGATAGTACACTTGAAGTTATTGTCCAAGTGTTATTAACATTATTAGTGACAAAATATCATTGTATTTTAAGGGTTATAGCCCTCTGAGTGCTTGAACCTTTGTGATGATACTCCAGACTCTAGTCCCTCTAATTCTTTTGAAGAGGACATGGGGGTGAAAATTTGCTCGTCCTAGCATGGCCAAGATAGAAGACTTTAATGAATCAAGCAACAGGGGTCACCCCAGTACCTCATCTCGTCAACAGGGGAACCCTGAGCCCCAAATCTTGGATATCCTTATGATAAGGCTGAAGATAATATTTATTCACCCCTTACAATGACCCAACCTTTGACTGCCATGGCTGAGGAAGAAATGTTATGCTAATACCGTCATGGAAAAAGTCCTATTGGTAAGGAGGAAGAGGTCCTTGAAGTTGATACAAATGTTGCCTCATCTTACAAAAGCAACATCGAAGAGACAAATCTTATCATCTAGCGACACTTGTATGGCATTGACCCATCTTAGGCTTTGATGTACAAGAAATGAGTCAGGTTGGTTATCTATGACCGACACGCCCATCTAAGGATTTGAAGTTTCTATAATGTAAAATGAGTGCCTTTTGAGCCCAAAACTTCTGTCAATACGAGTAGAGATGGTCTCCTCTTTGAGACAAGACTAAGGAGCCTAAAAGGGTGCTTGGGTGTCATCCGAATGAGACAATTGTGGGACGAAACCACTCATGTAGGATAGAATGAGAGCATTGGTCTCCTCTGAGGGGTGAGTATGTAGTGGTCATTCTTCCTGGGTGCCATCTGGATGAGACCATAATTATGGACATCAAAAGGGTTGTTGACCATATTTTCCATGAAACTTTTGGGGAAAAGTGCCTAACATTTATTTCTAAAGAGAGAGATGGAAGGACTTTTCATTTCGAAGGTGTAAAGAACGATGAAGCATCACCCCTTTATATAAGGAGCCAAAAGGTATGTCGATCGATCGTCTCTGGTTATGTCCATCAGCAGGGTTCCTTAACATGCTTAAAAAACTGTCAAGATTTCGTGCCACTGCCGCTAGGTTCATCCTCACAAATGCCTATTGAAACCCCCTAAATTATTTTACAAAGGTGACAAAACAATCGCCCAAAAAAATCACAAAAGATAAAAACCTCAAAATCCATAAAAAAACACAATTTTTCATAAAAAATAATCCATTTAAAAAAACTCAAGACGCATTCAAAATACAAAAAGTTCCAGAAAATTCCAAAAAATCTAAAAAGCAAGAATAAAAACTCACAAGCATTAGCAAATCATTAAAGTTCTCAAAATACATCGCACATCCGTGCCACCACTATTTAGGTCCGCATAACTGGCCTCGACCCTCTAAATAGGTCGATTCCACTATTTAGGTCGAAAAAATTGGCCTCGACCATCTGAAACGATGGCTCATACTCTTTAGCTCCACAAACTTTGCCTCACCCCCTAAATTAGTCACTTATTCTCTTTAAGTCCGCATAATTGGCCTTAACCAAAATCAACCGATTCACACATTTTAGGTCTGCATCATTGACATAGGCTCACAGAATTAGTCTCAAACCTCTGAATTGGTCAATTATGCCCTTTAGGTCTTCATAATAGACCTAGGCCTGTAGAATTGGTCTCGACCCTCTAAATCGATCGCTTCCACTCTTTAGGCCAACATAATTGACCTAGGCCTACAAAATTATTCTTGACCCTCTAATTGGTCTCTTCCACTATTTAGGTCTCTATAGTTAGCATAGGCCTGCGACCCTTTGAATCGATCAATTACACCCTTTAGATCCGCATAATTAATGTAGTCCTATATAATTCGTCTTGACCCTCTGAATCGATCGCTTTCACTCTTTAGGTTTTCAGAATTGGCCTGGACCTGCAGGATTGGCCTTGACCCTCTAAATCGATTGATTCCACCCTTAAGGTCCGCAGAAATAGCCTCGACACTCTAAATTGGTCGCTTCGCACCCTATAGGTCTGCGAAACTGACCTAGGTACACATAATTAGCCTCAACCATCTGAATCGATCACTTACCCTCCCTAGGTCTGCAGAATCACAAATTTATCCACGACACCAAGCTTCTTTAGAGTTATTATATTTCGACGACCTTTGCTTATACTAAGTTCGCCCGTATAGGGGATCTCTAAACATCGAAATCTAGTACCCTCATTCGAATATTCGTCATGCACCTTCATAGGTTCCAAACATAATTACCTTAAACCCTGAACCCTGATATTTCCTTTCAAACCCTAAACAATAGGCCACTGGATGATTTTAAGCTCCGATCGACTTTGGTTAACTCTCAAAATTTGAGATTTAACTAATTTATAGGGCTCTAAATACCCTTTCTAACGGTCCATACCATGTGCAAATCTGTCTTAGGTTTGCATTTACTTGTCATTTTAGTTTGAAACCCTAAACGAGAGGCCACCAAACGTTTTTGGGCTCCATTTAAGTTCGCTGATATCTTATAAAAGAGAGTATCTCAATGAACTATCATATGGCTTTGAATACCGTTTCCAACGATTTATACTGTATGTGAATCTGTCTTACAATTTGTATTTACTTGCCTTTTTACTCCGTAGCCCTAATCCAGAGGCCACCGAGCACTTTAAATTCCATTTTACTTTGGTCAACTCTTGGACTCAAGAATTTCTCAATCCACTCTTTTATAGATCTTAATACTCTTTTCAACGGTCCCGGCTGTGCACGAATCGAAATCACAGTTCATATTTTATGCTATTTTGTAGAAAAAATCCATTTCGGGTTGCCTATAGGCACCCCTAGCCCTTTGCCTATCAGCATACGAGTACATTCCTTAGCCTGCAAGTCTGGTCGTGTGCCGATATGTAGGCCTAGGCCTATGTCAATCGACAGACTCCCAGCCCTAAAAAATTCCTATTTAAGGAAGTCATGACTTCATTGTCAAGGACTGATCCCTGGACCTCCTTTTCTCAAAATTTGTGTGAATCATTTACAAATCCCTTTCAAAAACATTTCTCTCACATTCCATTACAACATCTAATCACGTCACCTTTCTCACTAACTTTTCCACCATTACAACACCACCAAATTCAGCCTACATCACCATCAAAGTGAGAATTCGAGCTTTATACAAGGTTTAAATCTTATTCATTCAAACTTACTACTTTAGTCCTATTACTCACTTTTGTACTTATTAGCATACTATTTAAATTTAGTTGTCATTTCCTCGCCTCAATATACTTTTTATTATTTATATATTTATAAAATCTATTTTCATAAACAAAGAAACCCCAAAAATAGGATCTAATCATTGAATCCCAAATAATTCTCCTTCCATTTTTTCTACGCTTGCACATTTTTCAAAGTAGAATAAGGAAATTTTATTCTGGGGTACTTGGATTAAATTTAACCCTTACGTTTTATCGAATTACGTGAATTTTGTTGACATTTTTGGCTACCTATGGCTCTCGAGTTTTTCTCGGGATTCGAGTATTATTTTCTTCCATTTCTCACTTTATCTATTGTTTCTTTTATTATATACTAGATGTGCCCACGTGCTTTGCACGTGTGGACAAATCCAAATATTCAATTGGATTAGCTGAATAAATGAATAAGAAGCTGTGAATTTAAAAATTATTCATATAAAGCATAAAAACTATAACAAATTATGTACAAGTAATGAAGTAAATGAAATCAATGTGTAAAACTATGAAGCGATAATCACATAATAAGATATGAAATCTCATGAAATAGTAAAAATCAATGTCAATGAATCCGAGTTATTTAAAATGTAAAATGCAAAGGAAGAGATAAATTGTTTATGGAAGAACTAAGATAATAACAAAGTGTAATGATAAAATATTATTCGATGTGTCTTATTCATCTTCAATTTTATGAGCGACAAAATGTGCAGGCTTTCGATTAAAATCTCTAAGCAATTTTCCTTTAATGTAGAATCTGCTAATTTTGCCAATGCACGTATATAACTTTCAAATATAGTCCGAGTGCACAATCCCCTGTGGAATAAATTAACATAAAACAAATAAGTATATGAAATTAGTATAGAACGTTTGAAATGTATGCATGAATTTTATGTTTTAATAAGAATGATATTACATTTTCTTTAAAAACGATGAAAGTTTGAATGTTGTAGGCAATGAAAGACTATGTTTCCTTGAACAGTGTGACTGTTGCTTTTTCGTTGCCATCTTGAACCATTAATTGAAGTAAGTACCTTGTGTTTGGTTGAACAATGAGTCAATATCCAATAATGGTAATATAGCGTGCCCAAATTATGAACAACAAAAATTGAGCTTATAGATATTTGTTAAAAACGTAAGACAAACTTACCTGAAAAGTTGGAACAGTGAGGTTGTAAATATATGTCAAGGTCTAATCCTAAGATTAAAAAATATATTTTTTAAGATTTCATATTTTTTTTAAAACGGTAAATTTTAAAAACATATTATTTTATAAAACTATATATATATATATATATATAAAGAAAAAGACACTTTTTTTTAATAAAAATTGTAATTTTTTTAATAAAAAAACTCTTGTGTATAAAAGCTGTATTACTAAAAAACTTAATTTTTAAAACAAACTGTATTGTTAAAATTTGTATTCATAAAAAATACAATTTAAAAATGCATTTATAAAAATACAGTTTTTTATAAATAAATAAAATACTATTTTTTTTATAAAAACAAAAAAAATTTATTGTTTTTTATATAAAAAAGTAACATTTAAAAAAAATACAATTTATATAAAAAAATACAATTTTTTTCTATATATTTTTGTTTTTTTTCTTTACATATTTTTAAGAATACAATTTTTTCTTATAAGAAATGAAGTTTTTAATTAAAAAATAAGGTTTTTATAAACAATATAATTTTCATAAAAAAATTATACCATTAAAGAGGAAATCATCTCTTTTTATGTATAAGAGATAGAGATAGAAGTGTATTTTCAGAGATGCAGAGATCATGAAACCCCAGAAAACAATTAATATGAAATCTAAAGAGCTCCATCCGTGTTTTTTTTACAATTATACTCTCTCGAGTTAATAATAAGGATTAAATGTCATAATTTTAAATAAGAACATAGTCAGATGAACCAGATTCTCTCCATACGTGTCTTTTTACTGTCAAAATGAAAAAAATACAATGGTCGGTAATACTGACAAAGGGAGTATACACACAAAGAAATAAATAAAGATAATGCAGATGAACCGGAGTCTTGATTAAAAATCGAATAACGTCTTCACCCGTGTAAATTTCGTACCAAATATGTTCCAAGTGGATTCCTGTTCAGGTATTATTTAAAAAGTATCAAGATCAAAATCCTTATTTTAACAGTCTCAAGATCAAAATTCAACATACTAAATTACAGTCTCAAGTTTTAAAAACTCAATAAATTGTTAAAACATCTATTTTCAAACAGTTTTTGTTCTTAAAACTGTTAAAACCTATGCACATGAATTAAACCTATATACATCACTACACCAATTATATAATGTAAACTCATAAAAAAAAAGATAAATTAATGTGTTCAAATCCACCTGCTTTTTTTGTGATTAGTTAGAGGATGGTTTAGTGAGAGAGATGAGATATTTTGAAAAGTGGGTTTCACTTGGGAAGTCTTCATTGCAAAAATTAGGTTTTTTCGTGTATTGGGTTGGAAGTTGTGCATAGGAGATCGTGGTCAGTGAACAAATTAAAGTGCAGTGTATGTGGGTGGGATTAAAATACAATGTATAATATATTCTTGAATGAAAGAGAAAGATAGAAGGGTATTGATGGATTTTTAAATTGTATGAGGGTAAAATAGTCTTTATATCATTAAAGAGAAACTCTCCTCTTTTAAAGTAGTAGAGATATATAAGATATCCAATCCCAAATAAACGGGACCTCATGAGCCAATTAAATCAAGCAACCATTTTTTCCAAGTTTGATATGAAGAGTGGATTTTGGCAAATACAAATCCATTAAAAAGATAGATACAAAACTGCATTCACAACCCCCTTTGGTCACTATGAATGGTGTGTGATGCCATTTGTCCTAAAAAATGCACCTAGTGAATTCCAAAATATCATGAATGAAATATTTAACCCTTCGTCCCATTTTACGATTGTCTACATTGATGATATCCTCATCTATTCCCACACAATTGACGAACATTGGAAACTCTTAAATTTATTTTTTGAACCAATAAAAATTAATGGTTTAGTGGTTTCAGCCTCAAAAGTCAATCTATTCACCAAACAAAAGTTAGATTTTTAGGTCATAATATTCACCAAGGAAAAATTAGTCCAATTGATAGGGCCATCCAATTCGCTGATAAATTTCCTGATGAAATCCTCGAGAAAACGCAACTTCAAAGATTTCTAGGATCATTGAAATACATTGCTGAATTTTATCCAAATCTTCGAAAATAATGCAAACCATTATTTGAATGGCTACAAAGTAACCCTCTCCCTTGGACTATAGAACATACCTCGATAGTTCAAAATGTAAATAAACATGTTAAAATCCTACCTTGTCTTGGTCTTTCTACACCAAATTCATTCAAAATCATTGAAACGGATGCCTCTGACATTGAGTATATTAAAGGAAGTGAGAATTCCATTCCTGATTTTCTCACATGTGAATTTCTACAGAATAACAATGACGAAAAAAATCCCCAGAAGACAACTAGAGCTCTTGCTCTACATACAAGCCAACCTTCTACTAAAATTGCATCCCCTCTCCTAGTAACAAACATATACCAGGTCCTTAGAAATATTCCAAGACCAAATTTTAGTTACAGTTCCACTTTTGCAACTCCTACACAGTTTGGGCCTTTTTCTAGTCAATACCTAGTCAATGACTCAATTTCTACACAGCCCATTCAACAAATTACTAAAACCAAATTTTATAATCACCTTGCTAAAACTAATTATGTGCTCAAACCAAAATTTTCAAATTTATTTTCTATTGAGCAAAATCACAGCCATATTAAAAATCCCATTGATTTAGAAAAAAACTATTTCCCCCCCCTCTTGGCACTTCACTCCCCACCATCCTGCCAAAACTTTAAAATTTTACATGGATATTCTTTATTCCTCATAATCAGTTCGTATTAAAGCAATCACCAATCGCAACGATTCGTCAAGGATTCTTTACCATTCCTTGCACATTAATAATATAATCTCTCTTCAAGATTGGGGATCCCATCCCTCCATTCTAAAAACCCTCCCAAGTCATCAAATTCAGTTTAGTTATTATGATTATATTGAAGAATGGTTTAAAGTTCTCTTTTACTAAAATGAGTCATTCACTCATTCTTGATTTCTTTGCTTTGATCAAAAATTTAAAATTCAAATTCCTTCTTGGTTTTCCCAGTGGTGGACACAATATGGTTCAATCCCATAAATCATACCTGGAGACCTCCAAGAATAAGTTAAATATTTTTCCACGGTCTTTCAAGTAAATGAACATAATTCCTAGTTCCCAGTTTTACTTTTGTTCTGTAGTAAATACAAAGTTCCATGGATATTCAAATGGCAATATGGAATACAACAGTCAACAATTGTTCGATAATTTTATGTTAAATGGTGGGACTCTTTCAATCAACAAAGGATTATTGATGTTGTCCAACTGGAGTTTCTTTGCCAACCAGCCATTCCAGTCCAAGCAGTTAAGAAATCTAGTCAAGGTTCTATGGATACAACATTAGCCAAGTCAAAAAAGTTCCAGCAGCTCAAAGATTTTGCAAAACAACTTCTTCTTCAAGATGAAGCCGAAGAGCAAAATTATTTTTCTCCCACCTCTTCTGCCGAGTCAACAAATAGTCACCAAGTTAACACATCGGATCCATATTCGAGTTCATTATTCCAAGATGCCCAAGACCCTTACAGTTTGTAATAAAATTTATTATATTTTTACAGGATAATATTTGGTCAAAATTTAATGATGAGTCACTATTCAAGAGCATTAAAAATATTCCTCGATATGTTACTATTCATGAACAGTGCCGAATGATTAAAATATTCCCCGACACATTACTATTCATGAACGGTGCCATCGCACGGGTTTACAGTCTATCAGATAGTAGTTTACCCAAGGTTAAAATCAGTTACCCAAGGTTAAAACAGTTTACCCAAAGTTAAAATCAGTTACCCAAGGTTAAAGCAGTTTAATCGAAGTTAAAGTCAGTTACCCAAGGTAAAAGCAGTTAACCCGAAGTTAAGGTCAGTTACACCCAAGGTTAAAGAAGTTCACCCGAAGTTAAAGTCAGTTACCCAAGGTTAAAGCAGTTCACCCGAAGTAAAAGCAAAGGAGTTTCAACTATAAATAGAGCATTATGTCATCCATTCAAGGCAGAGCCCAATTTTCTATCTTACTTCTGCAAACTCTCTCTCTCTCTCTCCATCTATCTATTATTCTATCAGTTTTCATTCTTATCTTGTATTAAACATTATGCTTTGAAGTTCATCCGGTTCAACCAACTGTATTAATCAGTAATCTTCGTAAGTTTACTTTCAGTTATTGTAATTTCAGTTTTCAGTATTAATTTCTGTTTTTATTATATGCGTTGCTTCCCCTTTTGGTATCAGAACCAAGTTCCTAGTTATTATGTTTGATCTATATTTCCAATTCTCCTTTAAATCCAAGTTCTGGCCGATTTGATTCTTACACCCTTTGTGTGTTCACATCCTAACTTGTTAGATCACCTGAACAGTAAATTCGGTATCCAAACAATAAGACCCAAGAGAGTGGCTCGAGCGGATAGGTATGGAAGGGTATGTATTGAAACATTTTGAGAAAACAAACATGAAAATTGTAAGAAGAAAATAGGTTCTTTTAAAAGCTTTAAAATGAATAGATTATTTAGATGAAATTCTTTGACTAGTTATAGCTCTAGGTCTTCTTTAACTTTTCATCCAAACATAATAAACGAAGAAGAACATGTTTATGAAGAAATAAATTTATTTTTAAATGATTGGAATATTACCAAAGTCCCAACAAAAGAAATTTACAAAACTAGTTTCGTAAAGTCATCCTTTAGTACTAATTACAATGTTAATACTGTTGAACATTTTTTTGCTTTAAATAAAGAACACGATATAATTCAACTATTAACTGGTGAAGCTATTACAAAATAATGAAAAAACGGATTCAATTTACTACCCATAGGATTAATACAAGTAGCAGTCAAACCATTAACCAGTAAAGGAATAGATGCCTCTATCCTCTTATGTCTTAGAGATGCTAGAGATACTAATTACAATACCAGTATTTTAGGAATGATAGATCAAGCCTTTTTAATGGTCCAATACATTTTAATTGTTTACGTGATTGTACATTAAGTTTAACTCACCCTCACATATTAAAAACCATGACACTAAATATTAAAACATCTGGATATGAAATGTTAGAAGGAAGTAAACCACTTGCTTTAATTTACAGAATTTATTACAAATATTTAAGGATAAATCTAAATTTCCACGCTTTAGTAAAAAGTCCAAAAGACAAAACTCTCCTCATACAAAGGAGTACAAATGATGCTAATATTCAAGTGCATAGGTCAATAAATTGGAAAGATATTAATTTACCAAACGATTGGTTATCAGAAAATAAAAATCATCCCCGAAAAGTACAGAACAATGCTATTAATCTTGAACGAATCCAAGAATGTCTTGACGGATTAGTTAGAATAAGTTTTGATCGACCATGATTTAAAAATCTCCATATTAGAGATGATAGTAAATCCAGAGATGATAGTAAATCCCAAATGAGTTATTCAACAAGAAAAGACGATGATCTAATACCTAGACGTAATCTTAAGTAAGTTAAAAGAAATTGATACAACTTCCCAAGTAAGTACACCTTGTTATACAGCGACCTCAAATTTTAATGATGATGAAGATCAACATTCCCCCACTTAAACAGATGTTGAAACAGGTTAAGTAAATCACCAATTATTAACAATCAATAAATATTATAAAATTGGCATGATTAAATTAGAAGAAGATTTTGAGTCAAAAGAAAACCGTACTAAACGACGAGCATATCGAGAAAAGTACTCCCTGAGAGAAAAGGATAAAATAATAAGAAAGTGGAAAACTTTGATGAATGAAATAAGAACGGACATAAAGTTCTTCGACTATTTAGATAACTACTATCACAAAAAAAATGTCCTAACAAAAATAAAATGGACAAAACAAGACAAAACTACAGTCTCGTCTAGTCATCCTCCACTAGAAACCATTTTAGTAAATCACATGGGAACATAAGTAGTTGCTACACCCTTTAAAGTCACTTCTACTAATGATGAATCAAAAAAGTTATTCAACAAAATAATTACACTAACCAATACCTGAATACTTTAGGAAAATAACTAGAATCCATTGAAAATAAGTTAGACAAACCAAACCTACCATATAAAAGAGAAATACCTTTAGTTCAACTTTCGGAGGTCTGAAAAGGAATAAATTTACAAACAAAGTCTGACAAAACTCTAGATAAAATAGAAAAAATGTTTAAAAATATCAAAGCAGAATCATCACAGACTATTACAACTACCAACAAAAATACCTGTATTACCCAAACATACTCATCCCAAGAATCTACTACAGATGAAGATATCCAGGCTATTGAAAAACAATTTACTAATGTGGAATTAAATAGAATAAAAAACTCCCGAATAAATCCAACCACCTTAACAAAAAATTGGTATACAAGACCAACACCGCTAGATATGCAATATGAAGAAAGAAATATACACATTCAATTAAAGGCAAATAAAGAAAAATTAAAGGCAAAATATGTATAGATATGAAAATAAGTATAATCCAAGAAAGAGGGATTAAAAATGTGTATAGATATGAAAATAAGCAACCAGGCTAATAAAGAAAAATTAAAGGCAAAATATGAGATGGGAAATTTTTGTGAACAATATGGTTTGAACCCTCTTGCACCATTAAGAAATAAAAATTACAAGTCATACCCAAAACAATACAAGAGACATAGAAAAAACTATTTCAAAAATAATAAATTTTACAATAAAGAAAATAAGGAATTTTATAAAAAAACATAAAAAACCACAAACTAATCCACAATATACGAAAAATGACAAAAGTAAAGTAAAATGTTATAAATGTGGGAAAACAAGTCATTATAAATCGGAATGTAAAGTAAAATCCAAAATCAACCAGTTACAACTACCATCTGAAGTAACACAAGAAATATACAAAATTTTTGAACAAAAAATTTCTTCTAGTGAAGGTGAACAAAACACTTATTACGAATAATCAAGTTACTATGAATCAGGTACCAACTCTAGTTCTCCAGATATAAAATTAGGATGCAAAGACAACTGTTGTAAAACTATCAATGTTCTCACTAAACAAGAAGAACGGGAAGAATTATTAATTGATTTAATTGAAAAAATAGAAAATCGAGAATTAAAATCACAATACCTTTCAAAATTTTATAAATTATTATCCAAAGAAGAAAGTGGTATAAATACACAAAAGAAGATAAGTCTTGATAATACTTTAAAACGATTTAAAACTCACAAGGAAGTTACATTACAAGATCTCCAACGAGAAGTCAACATAATTAAACAGGATATCAAAGACATAAAAATAGAAAGTAAAGAATTAAAACAAGATATCACTATTTTAAAAGTAGACCAAACTTTCCAAAAGTAACAAGTCATCTCCTCAGAAGAAAGTGAACCAGAAGCTGAACAAGAACCTAAAATAGTAACAACGGAAGAAACTGATCAACAATTAAATATCATAAACCAAATTAATTTACAAAAATGGAATGTACAAGTAACTTTAATTATTAACAAAGAATATGAGATAAAAGTCATAGCATTAATTGATTCCGATGCACTTTTAAATTGTCTACAAGAAGGATTAATTCTAACCAGGTATTATCATAAAACATCTGAACGATTAAACTCAGCCAATGGAAGTAAAATGCAAATCAAATACAAATTACCCGAAGTACATAATTTTCAAAATAATGTGTGCTACAAAACTCCTTTTGTTTTCATAAAAAATATGACTGGCAAGGTAATCTTAGGAATCCCTTTTATTTGCCTTCTATATCCGTTCACAACTAGTGATACTGGAATAACCTCCTTAGCCTTAGGTCAACAAGTAAAATTTGAATTTCTTTCAGAACCAGAAGTCAGAGATTTAAAAACGCTTAAAGATTTTTCAATATCAGTAAACCGTCTTCAATACAAGAGAAGACGATTAAATTTTTTAAATGAAGAAGTAAGATACAAGAGAAATGAAGATCAACTTACTAACAAGATTCTCCAAGATAAAATAGAAAATTAAAAATTAAAAATTAAAAATTAAAAATCACAAATGAAATCTGTTCCGATCTACCAAATGCCTTTTAACATAGAAAGAAATATATAGTAACCTTGCTATACACTAAAGATTTTAAGGAAAAATTTATCCCTACTAAAGCAAGACCAATCCAAATGAATCAAGAAGATATGGAACTATGTAAAGATGAAATTAATGGTTTATTACAAAAAGAAATTATAAGAAAAACTAAATCTTCTTGGTCATACCCTGCATTCTATGTCAGAAAAAATGTCGAATTAGAACGCGAAGCACCCAGGCTAGTCATAAATTACAAACCACTTTATAAAGTTTTAAAATGGATAAGATATCCAATCCTAAATAAACGTGACCTCGTGAATCGATTAAATCAAGCAACCATTTTTTCCAAGTTTGATACGAAGAGTGGATTTTGGCAAATAAAAATCCATGAAAAAGATAGATACAAAATAACATTCACAACCCCTTTAGTCACTATGAATGGTGTGTCAAGCCATTTGGCCTAAAAAATGCACCTAGTGAATTCCAGAATATCATGAATGAAATATTTAACCCTTCATCCCATTTTACGATTATCTACATTGATGATGTCCTCATCTATTCCCACGCAATTGACGAACATTGAAAACACTTAAATTTATTTTTTGAACTAATGTTTGCAGAAGTAAGATAGAAAATTAGACTCTGCCTTTGATGGATGACTGAATGATCTATTTATAGTTGAAACTCCTTTGCTTTTACTTCGGGTGAACTGCTTTAACCTTCGGTAACTGAATTTAACTTCGGGTGAACTGCTTTAACCTTGGTTAACTGATTTTGACTTCGAATAAACTGTTTAACCGCTAGCTGATCTACTGTAAACCCGTGCAACGACACTGTTCATAAATAGTAATGTGTCGGGAAATATTTTAATCACTCGGCACTGTTTATGAATAGTAATATGTCGAGGAATATTTTTACTGCTCATGAATAGTAACTCATCATTAAATTTTGACCAAATATTATCCTGTAAAAATATAATAAATTTTATTACAAACTGTAAAGGTCTTGGGCATCTTGGAATAATAAACTCGAACATGGATTCGATGTGTTAACTTGGTGACTATTTGTTGACTCGACATAAGAGGTGGGAGAACAATAATTTTCCTCTTCGGCTTCAGCTTGAAGAAGAAGTTGTTTTGCTAAATCTTTGAGCTACTAGGAGTTTTTTGACTTGGATAATATTGTATCCATAGAACCTTGACTAGTTTTCTTAACTGTTTGGACTGCTTGGACTGGAATGACTGGTTGGCAAGGAAACTCCATTTGGACAACATCAATATCCTTTGTTGATTAAAAGAGTCCCACCATTTAACATAAAATTATCAAATAATTGTTGACTGCTGTATTGCATATTGCCATTTGAATATCCATGGAACTTTGTAATTACTACAGAATAAAAGTAAAACGGGGAACTAGGAATTATGTTCATTTACTTGAAAGATTGTGGAAAAATATTTAACTTGTTCTTGGAGGTCTACTGGTTGGATTTTTGGGATAGAACCATATTGTGTCCACCACCGGGAAAACCAAGAAGGAATTTGAATTTTAAATTTTTGATCAAAGCAAAGAAACCAAGAATGAATGAATGACTCATTTTGGTAATAGAGAACTTTAAACCATGATTCAATGTAATCATAATAACTAAACTGAATTTGATGACTTGGGAGAGTTTTTAGAATGGAGGGATGGGATCCCCAATCTTGAAGAGAGATTATATTATTAATGTGCAAGGAATGGTAAAGAATCCTTGATGAATCGTTACGATCGGTGATTGCTTTAATACGAACTGATTTTGAGGAATAAAGAAAATACATGTAAAATTTTAAATTCTTGGCAGGATGGTGGGGATTGAAGTGCCAAGACGGAGGAAAATAGGTTTTTACTAAATTAATGGGATTTTTAATATGGTTGTGATTTGGCTCAATAGAAAATAAATTTGAAAAATTTGGTTTGAGCACATAATCAGTTTTAGCAGAGTGATTGTAAAATATGGTTTTAGTAATTTGTTGAATGGGCTGTGTAGCAAATGGGTCATTAACTAAGTATTGACTAGAAGAAGGCCAAAAATCTGCAGGAGTTGTAAGAGTGGAACTGTAACTAAAATTTGATCTTGAAATATTTTCAAGGACCTTGTATCTGTTTGTTACTTGGAGAGGGGATGCAATTTTAGTAGAAGTTTGGCTTGTGGGTAGAGCAAGAGCTCTAGTTGTCTTCTCGGGATTTTTCTCCGTCACTGTTTGTGACAACCCGAATATAATTATGATAAATTATGTTTAAATCATGATTAGCTTATGTGATGGGGATAATATGTTATTAGTATATATATAATGTTAAGTCATTATGTTTAGTCTAATCCTACATTCATAAAGCATGAAATATCGAATTAGTTACAAATGTGAAATTTTGAAATTTTCGGTAAGAATGTTCCTGTTGGAGGCTAGTTTTGACCATTATAACATAACAATTAACTTGAGGTGAAAACTATATAGTGGTAGACAGGTGAGTTATGGATGTAACACAAGAAACTTTGTGTGAAACGGAGGTCCGAGAAAGAAGTTATATCAAAATTACTAACCAATGGCAAATCTGCCATTCGTTTAAGTGGTAATTTGTCCTTTATGCCCAATAAGTGTCTTAAATTGATTGGTTGGAGGTGGAGGTTCGTTTGGCTGACTTAAACCATTGAGATATCCTCCTTTCTTCAGCAAACTCAGTTTGGGAGAGTTTTAGGTTGAGGGAAAATAGTTGTGAGAGTTAGGAAGAAGAAAGTGAGGAGAAGAATTCATAAAAAATTACGTAAAAGCCCTTAAGGTAATTCCACCCATGAATCTTGTTATTTTTCTTATATTTATGATTTATATGATAGAAATACTTGATTGTTTATTGAACTTTCATGCTTGGGGGCATATGTAGGGACATATGCAAGTTTCAACAAAGTTGAATGTGTAAACCCTTAAATTGCTCTGTTTAGTAACCTTGTTTATTCAAAGTTCCATATGTTTTTGTATGATTACTGAAATTGATTAATTCAAGTTGGAGGTTAACATAGACCCATATATTCATAACATATCCAAAAATTATATAAAAATAGCAAAAAATGAATCTTGGGTAAGAAATCTTCCCCAAAAGAGTAAATATGCATACCATATGTCTCTTGAACGAGGTTGAAGTCACTCGAACAAAAAGGCATTGTCGTTTGAACGACATCGTGCGACAACTTCTCGACGAGATAGCTATGTCGTTTGAACGATGTAGATAGGTCGTTCGAACTACCTATCAAATGAGATCTCAGGCCATGACTGTAGATAATTTCGATACGAATGCGTGGCCTCCAGTTTCGTGTTTTTGTAAAAAAAAAATTAATTGATATGATTTTTCTATGGAAAGGTGTCCGAGAACAAAATCTTTAGAAAAATATTTGATAAAAATATCCCAACACTTTAAGTGAAATGCTAAGGAATTAAAACACAACCTTACCAAACTTAACCTCGCGGAGGCTTGAATGTTTAAGATCTTACTATTCATATCCATCTTTGATGCTTGAATGTTCTTGAATGCTCTTCGACAGTGTAGTGGTATACGACATATTAAATTGATAACGAACTTATAAAATAATGTCCTTACAGTATATGAGTCAATTTTGGGTTTAATAAGGGGAGCCCTTATTTCTTTCTTATAAGCCACGAGAGAAAGAGAAAAATAAAGAAATAAGGAAATAAAGGAAGAAGAAAAGGGAGAAGTGGAGGTTTTCGACCAAGCTTCAGTGGATCCCGGCACGAGGTCGTCGGATTTATCCAACGAGGCAAGTGTTTAACTTGCTTTAATTATTTATGTGTGTTTATTATTCATATTATAGTTGGCGTAAACTATATGATTTTTGGGTTGAGATTCTTGAACCAAAATGGATTTTTTTGGAAATGATGTCATATAAATTGATGTGATAATTACTCCATATGAATTCTGAGCTTAAATCCATGTTAATGGTGTAATTTTGGGTGAGAAATTTGGAAAGATGAGAAATTGAGGGTTTAACTAAGTTAGGGTTTAAATCATAGTTAAATTGAGGAATCAGATGAATTAACTGTTGTGTTTGGTAAATCATAGTGTGTAGATCATTATATTGATGGTTGGTGAGGTTAGAAACCATAAATTTTGGAGTTGGAGAAGATGATGAACTCCCAAGACTGTGCACGTCGTACTGATGAAATGCGGTTCAGTTTGGATAACCAAACCGGTTCGTTTTGGGGGGGCATCGTTCAGTTCGTTTATTGTCACCGGACCGGTTCGTTTTTTCTAGCCATCAGTTCTGTTCATTTTTGTCAGTTAATTTTGGAAATTTTTTCTTAGACAAAAAGGATTTTCTTTTGGATATAAATAATAGGGGATCCTAAATAGAGTGTAAGGGGCCCTAAAAGGTTAATTTGGTGATATATAAACCTCGGGTTAGTGGTAATAAGATCCGGGTTATAAATTTTTGGAGTGTTTAGGATGAACGACACTCAAGAAACTTCTTTCGGTGGGTATTTATACATTATGTGTGTAGAATGTATGTGCTGATGATATGTGAGTGAAATCGGAATGTGCGAGTAGGATGAATATTGGAATACTAGCTAGACGTGATAAGTTAATATTTTAGAAGGAATTAATGTGAACATTGTATCATAAGTGAGTGAATACTTATGGGATTAAAATAAGTTGTGTGTATACTTATGAATTAATAGGAATTGGTATATTCGGGATTATAGGCTAATGCAAGTGAAATATGCAGGAATAGCCGAATTTGATATATATATATATATATATCAAATTCGGCTATTCCTGCATATTTCACTTGCATTAGCCTATATATATATATATATATATATATATATATATATATATATATATATATATATATATATATATATATATATATATATATATGTGTGTGTGTGTGTGTGTGTGTGTGTGTGTGTGTGTGATATATTTATGTGAACCATACCCTTTTAGAGCTATCATAGGAAGTTGCGCAATGTAGGTAAATCCCCTAGCTTGAGGAGCAGGAAGAGTATAGTCCCCAGGTCATTGCGTCCAGTTATTTATGCAATGTGGCTTTTATCATGGGTGAGATGTCTTGGGTATGATTCGTCTCGTTTTCTGGTGAGGAACTATGACCGCTTCCCATACATTTGTGTAATGTTTTATCAAGTCGGTGTGAGATCCCGACCGGTGGTACCCAGGATGATGTGTCTATTCCCAGGAAGATGATAGCATTCTAGAGACTGGATCCATTGAGTTATAGCTCTGAGGGATGGTTATTATACTTATATAGTATGTGATATAAGTATGGATATACTTGATGTGTATAGTATATTGTATATAAAAATATGAAGATGTGAAGATATATATATATATATATATATATATATATATATATATATATATATATATATATAACAGACAAAATAAAGAATAAAGTGAGAAGTAAACTGTTATTTTTCGGGAGAATAAAATTCGGCATAAAATGTGATATATACTATATAAAGATGAGAAAATTATATACGGGATTAATGACATTAAAATGTGAATAGTGTACAATAACTAGTGAAAGTTATTTATTATGAGCGAATAAATTAAAAGTGAGAATTTATATTGCACAAGCTCCTGCGAAAGCTTAGTATATTACATACGCAGGGTATGAGATAGCGTATGGTGATTTAGAGATTTTGAGAGATGCTAGTTAGGCTGGGTAGCATAACTAAGGTGCTTAAAATACATGCGTTAGGTGTGCACTGTTAGATAGGTGATGGGTATCTCATGCGAGTGCGACACCAGTTTAAATATGAAGAATATCATATTTTCAATATTAAAGTAATTTAAACACTTGTTAAATATTTTCAAAACGTTTTGGGCTCTAACCCGCTTGCAAATATTTTCAAAAACCTTTTATGTGTTCAGACACAGGGACGCCTGAATGATTTTATTCCTTCGAGTCAGACGATGCTGTAGCAGCTGTGGATGCTAGTAGGTATTGTTAAACGCTTCCTTCCTTGTGATCTAGACAGGAGGTATTATGAGTTATATTCGGGCATATTGCTCAACAGTTGTCATTTATTTTATTTTTCGTACATTCGTTTCTGCATATTTGATATGGTTGTGTTAATGTTTTTTCGAGAGTTATCGGTTATTGTTTTATTCATTTAGTGTTTATATAAATTGTGTGGATGGATTTATTGTGTGTATTAGTTAACAAGATTATAAAGTTTTAAAAATTTAATGCCGGGCCTAATAGGTTATTAGTAATTAAATTGCTTTTCGACAGTGATGTTGAGAATGATGCATATGAGAATCCAGTTTTATTTTGATATAGGATTGATCATCCGAGATTAAAATAGGCGGGGTGTCACAGATCATTTCCAAAAGCTTACGCAATTCTCGAATCAAAACAACTTTGAAAATCATGACCAAGTAACGCACTTCATATATGAACTCAATTAATGAACGATCAATGAAAGAATAATGAGATTACCAATAAATTTAACGTTTTCAAGAAGGAAAGAGTAGTGTATAAACACTCACAAACAAAGAAAAGCACAAATCTCGCTCGCTTTTAGTGTACACAAAGCAATAAAAAGATACCAAGTTATAATTCTCCTATCAAATCATTTATAAAATATGCTCAAGTGCTCATGGGTTTTCAAGTTTTAATTCATGCATTTATTCTCAATATTGAATAATATGGGGACTAAAGTTTAATAACAAGAAAGAAATAGAAAATGAATAATTGAATTAGCATTTGGATAGGGCAATTATTAAATTTATCTTAGAAAATTAAGGCAAGAGGCCCAAGAAAGAGAAAAAAAATAAAGAAAATAATTTTTTAATTTTTTTAAATAAATATTTATATGGGGCTCGCGATGAATAAAAAGAAATTGAGATGACTAAACACACCCCTTAACTTGAATCGCACACTATCCTTAATGTAATTAAAGACATTATGAGAAATAGAGGGATATAAAGAAATCACCCCACTTTGGATCTAACCCCGAGGTAGTCAACGTGCACCCTATACAAACATAAGAAAAACAAAATTATGTACCAAAATGATCAAGTTAAAGTGAATTATGCCATAAGTCACGATAGTCTAGAGGGGTTGAAGTGCAAAAACTAGATAATTAATGGTGGACATTTGATTTAAAAAATGTATGCTTATCAAGATCTAATAGTTCAACAACTACTAAATTATCATTACCAATTTCATAGAGTTCAATAGAAAACAACTTAAATAAAGAAATAAAAGAAAAAGGATAATATAATATAACATCCGATCACCTTTTTCACCATCCAAAAACAACCACGACCCCATAAAGTTGTCTAGAGATCGGAACCACTAGAGGACCCCCAATTAGTCATATCATAAGGACTCCTTAAATGTGGTGATAATGTTGCGTCTGGGGACCTACTGCTGTACAATTAAATCTCACAGCATAGCCTGCATTGTTAGGAACTCCTGGAGCTGCTCAACACGATCCCGGTCAAGACGGGACTCCAATGTAGCCCACTTATGTTGGGTCTCCTCCCACCTTTGGTTTCACTGTGCCTCAAACGTCGTAAAGCGGGCGTCGAAAAATATCAGTGGCACCTATGTTTGTTGCTCTAATTCTTGTTGCTCGGCCCTCCTGATCTCCGTCTCCTCATCCTCTATTGCTATCCTCAACCTCTTGTGGGCCGCTGGCTCACCCCAGTAATGTATCAATCACCTCCTGATGTTATCATTGGTTAGGAGACCCTTGGACGTCACTATTCTATCTGACGGATACTCGGGGCATTTGGCAAGACGACATATATGCGTGATAATGCCGAGCAAAGGAAGGGAGAAGTTCCACGCCTTCTCCTTTGTCGACAAATACATTTGGTCTATGAAGTATTGGGGTAAGTTGATATCTCCCGAATACTTTAGTAAGGCATAGAGGAAGATGACGTGCTTGTGACGATCCTCAAAACATCAAACAATGCACGCTAATGTTGTGCAGGAGCCTCGGTAAATCTTGCATTATGGATAACCGTAACATATTTTTTGTCCAAACCTCGTCTGGCGCTAAATACTCGATGAGTGTGTCCAAGTCAAAGGAAGCCTGGTGAGACAGGCTCACAAATGGGGTCGGATCTGCCACATTTTCCATCTGTCGGGCTAAGTCTTTGCGTTGAAATATAACCCTCACTCCACGAACATAGAACTCAAAAATATGTTTCTCCCCTTGCATTGGATTTACGAAGCGTAAAATATTTGCACCAAGTCCTCGTTAATAGTAATTTGTTTTGCTAAGAAGGAGTTCCAATTGTACCGTTTAAGGATTATAAATGCTTCTACAGGAAGGTCTTCCATTTTCCATGCAAAGTTATAGGCCAGGGGCACTTTGAACTAGCAAAATAGTTCTCATACCAATATTTTTCCTGCGCGCTCCTAAAACCATCAACACCCTTCGGGGGAACGCATCGAGAATGATTGTATTTTTCAACTTCACCCATTAGTACCTGCAAATTAAATTTTAATAACAATGAAATTGAATACAAAAATCACAGTGGTAAGGCGAAAACAAAGATAATAACATTCGATGCGCTGAAAAGTGTGAAAATCATGTAAGAATATGTCCAAGTATATAAGTTAAAATCATTGAGGCATTTGGACATACAGTTGACATGCAAAGTGGAAAAACACTAGTATAAGACAAATTAAACCAATACCCCCCCCCCCCCCCCCCCATTCATGGCAATCCCAAAAATAAACAATAATAATTGACCATGAATGGGGTTCGATGAGCAATTGCAGTTCGAATGCGTAATACAAAATATATGGGCGCAAAAATGTGTAGAAACATAATACAAAAAATTTCAATTTGAACCAATAACTCCTCAATAATCACCTTATAAAGATTGAGTGTGCAAGCATATATGTAAGAATTATGCAAAATTTAAGGCTAAAATGGACATATGCTTGCACACTAGATGTTTGGCACAAAATTTCGTTCACAAAGGTTCACCAATCCAACATACACCATAGACAATCAATCATTGAATGCTAAGTGAGTATGTAGAAGAATATGTGAATATCAACATTCAAAACAATATTTGACAAGAAATCCATCAAAATGAACAACCCTATAAACATGCAAAATCTCAGAAACCCCTCCAAACAATCCACAAACTAAGTGAGAATCCATACCTTTTAAGTTGCATGGAAGGATCGGTGGTGAGAATGGTAGAGAAATGGACTTAGGGTTTGGTATAAGTGGGATTTAGGATGGAGGATGAAAAGGAGAGGTTAGGAGAAATAAGGGTGGTAATTAAAAACATGAAACGATTAGGCAATATAGCAGGGTGGTAATTAAAAGTCGATAAACAAGAATAAAATATAAAAGAAAATATGATTTAAATTTCGAGTGTTATAGCGGACCAAAGCGAACCACGCTTACTGGAAAACTTAACTAAAGATTAATAGAAGTAAGCAAGATTTATAAAACGATTTATGATAAGATTCTTAACAAAAGGTTGAGGAGCATTCCCCCACCTCGGGTGATCACAACCCAAACGGTTCTTTTGATTGAATCACAATCCAATAGGAATAAGACGTCATTCTAAAAAATCCCACGTGAAGGGTGTCATCCCAACGATTCAAAATGAAAGTCACAATATATTATCAAACAAATGCATTGATATTAGAGTTAAGTCTTAAAAACAACTCTTACATGATAAGAGATGTGTGAATCTTATGAAATGTTAATTTGAACACACACACACACATTTATTGGATTCAAACATTGAACTAATCAAGAAGTGGAACCATCCAAGGTGGGTTTATGCTCCCAACCTAAGGAAACGATCTACTCATAACACTAACTATGAATACACACACCATGGAGTTAATTAAAGGGAAAAAGCCCTTGCAAAAGAGATCATTCAAGACAAAACAACTATATTAATTACCCAAAAGACGTTAATAGCTAACAAAGTACAACTAAAATGGAATTTGACTTACAAATAATGAAGAAAATGTTGCAAGAAAAAATTGGAACAAACCCTAGGATAGAGAAGAGAGAACAAAATACAAAATCTATAGTTTCTTATTAACAAAATACAAAATCTAACTTTTCTTATTTGCTCCCACTTGCTTCAAACCTCTTACTATATATAGTGAGTGGTAAAAACCCACCAAACCAAGAAGTATAAAACTAAAACCAAAACCAAAAGGTTAAAACCAAACTAACTAATAAAATTAAAGATTAACAGGTTTGGAGGGCCCGGTTTATCGCGGGTCAGGGCCTGATCGACCGGGTATTGGAAAACCTCCTGCCTTAAATCATAGGCAAAAATAGAAAAGCTGATCGATCGCATGTCATGAGCCTGTCGACCGGGGCCTCGAAAACTTGCACTCTTTCTCCTTTTGTTCCACCAAAGGGGCCTCAAAATAATTTGACCACAACTTGGTCGTTTAGATCTATTGACGCGCCATTGAAGGCTACGCAAAAATAACTCAGAGATCTACGACTTTTGTGAAGAGTTCGGGCACGAAGCTCGAATACATAAATTACTAAATTGCCCCCAAAGTTGCATAATGCATAGTAACTTTCTCGAAAAGTGCACACTTGCACCGTTTAACATTTCAATCCCTACAAAAGCTCAAATAAACCTTGCAAAACATATATATATCGAAACCAAAGGTTATACAGTACAAGAGTTTTAATAAGTGAAATAACGGCCACAAATGTGCTTGCATACCTAAGTAACGGGATCAAATATATAATATTTATGACTAATCACTTCCTCGTGGTAGACCGGTATACCACACATGGGCGGCAACAGTGAGAGTGCTAAAAAACGTCCGGCATCTCATCTCATCTAGAGTGGAATAAATATCGGTCATCGACTGGTACATTTTTATATGATAAATTAGGTTGGTGATCCCATCATATTTGGGCGTCACAACTAGCGGTATAAACTTGTCAATAGTCTAATAGCCGATAATACTTAGTATAAAAGGAGAACCCTCTATATATCACATATGATTAGAGTCTCTACTTTTAATGAGATGGTTGATCTTATCCTTCAGACTATGGATAAAGATATTCCAAGGATTCTCATCTTTAACAATGTTATCACTTGAACCTTTAATACCAGAGACGACTCTACATGTGGATCCTATGTTTGGATTCCTTTGTTTACTATTTACCTATCGATATTCCCTTTGGTTTAGATGATGCCTTGGACGAGCATAATCGAGATGACCAGTTATCCATATCCCATAAATTCTATTTCGATAATATCTTGACTGCAACGCATATTTAGGCCGGGATGATTGAATATTGATGCTTTACTTAACCTTGTGAACGCATTGTATCTGTGATTACTCTGTGGGGGTGTATTTAATACTTTTACCATGATGAGTAGGATGATGGGTTTTACCTGGATGATAGGATATCTCTATCATCTCGTAACGTTCTCCGTAGTCCCAGCTGCGCTTCTCCTCACATGCCATATCCTCAACTATGTCTTACACTTTCTTGCCAAGTCAGAGATGATGAGGGTTAGAAATATCTCTTCTCCTTAGACCGTACCGACCCTCTTTTGTTGGAGGTCAAAGTGGTCCCCCGAGTGTTATTGGGGAGTGTCTCGGCCTTCTTATAACGATCGGTGTGATGAGGTTCACGGCAAGGTCTTTGGGGATTCGACTCATTATTTCTTGCTTGAACGCTAATAACTGGTGTTGCATGGATCGCTGACTAGCCACTATAGATCTCAATATGGCTACAACATTGGCCATCTTAGACTGAAGGGTTAGATGGCTGGAACCAACCTCAACGTTTGATGGCAGATCAGAAGACATCGTCGATTAGAGAAATCAAACAACATTATCATAGCTACAAAAACGTAAAAAATAGAATGAATCAAATAAGAAGAGAATGAACTCCTACACACAAGATTTTCCAATTTTGATTTAGATCCAAAAATTGTGGACTTGAATCACAACCACAGTTTAAAGATAAATCAAATATAAATCCAAGATAAAAATGAGAACGAAAAACACGTTCCTTGACACGGTTCCAAAATGATGATATTGATATCATATAATGGATTCACCAGGGTTTAGGTCTTATGCAGATGTAAATAAATAAAGAATTGGCATGCAATTTAATAGAAGAAATGGGAGAACACAGAGATGAACACAAGTGTTTAAGTGGTTCAATCTTGGCTTACATCTACCGTGAAAAGTACGAGAGTGATTTCATTATAATGAGGCACTAATGGCCATGAAAGGTACACACTCAAGTTCTCTCTCTAAAATCAATTATATATAGTAACGATAGGGTTTTTCGAGATTGATCCAAGTGAAGAAGACGTGGTGTGTCATATATAGGCTAAGGGTGCGCAGTGTCACCTCCAGCATTTGTCACACACCCAGCTGAGGTTGTGGCCAATAAAAGAGTGCCAGTTGTATGTACATAAAGTAATGTTATCTGGAAAAATATTCCCTCACATGGGTTGTTGATCTTAAACAACGACTTTGCATAGGTATAATCAGAATGCCCTAGACATGCTTTCATGCCTTTGAAAACGTATCGAAGGATGGAGGTCCCAGCCGACCTAAGACTGTATATAGTCTTACTCCATGTAATCAGGCCGAGATGAGTCAGGTTGGTCATTTGTGAAGGACCCACCCATCTTAGGCTTTGAAATTGCTATCTTGTAATACGAGTGTCGTCTGAGGTCGACACTCTAAATCGATCACTTCCACCCTTTAGGTCCGCAGAATTAGGCTCGACCCTCTGAATAAATTTCTTTTACCTTTTAGGTTCGTAAAATTGACCTAGGCCCACATAATTGGCCTCAACTCTTTGAATCGATCGCTTCTACCCTTAAGGTTCACAGAATTATCCTCGACCCTCTGAATAAATCACTTTAAACCCTTTAGGTCCACATAAGAATTAGACTCGACTATCTGAATCGGTCGCTTTGCCTCCCTAGGTCCTTAGAATCAAACCTTTATCTCCAACACTCACTTTTCTTATGGTGTTTATCCTTCGATGACCTTTGTTTATCCTAATCTCGACCGTTGAGGAATTTTTTGACATACAATTTTATTACCCCTATTACAATGGTCCTCATGTACCTTCATAGGTCCCAAACATAATTCCTTTAGCCCTCGAATCCCGATCTTTCCCTTTAAACCCTAAATAAAAGGCTACTGTATGCTTTCAGGCTCCAATTGACTTCGGTCAACTTCCAGGATCAATATTAAATGAATGCACTTTCATAGAGATCTAAATACCCTTTCTAACCATCCGTATCATGTGTGAATCTGCCTTACGGTTTGCATTTACTTGCCATTTTACTTCTAAACCCTAAAAGAGAGGCCACTGGACGTTTTTGGCTTCCGTTTAAATTTTCCATCTCCCGTAATCGAGAGTATCTCAATGAACTTTCATAGGGATCTGAATACCCTTTCCAACAGTCTATATTGTGCGCGAATCCATCTTACGATTCACATTCACTTGCCTTTTTACTCCATATCCCTAATCCAGAGGCCATCAGGAGCTTTTGAGCTCTATTTGACTTTGGTCAACTCTTGGACTCAAGAGTTTCTCAATATAATTTTTTATACCTCTTAGTCTTCTTTCAAACAGTCCCCACCATGCAGAATCAGACTTGCGATTGGCATTTTATGCCTTTTTTTTTCTTTCTAAAAAGGTCCCTTTCGGGATTCTTATAGGCACCCTTAGCCCTCTGCTTATCAGCATATGAATACTTTACTTAGATTGAAAGTCAGTGGGTATGCCGATAGGCAGGCCTAGGCCTATGTCAATCGGTATACCCCCCATCTCTACAAAATTTCTATTTAAGGAAGCCATGACCTAATTGTTAAGGACCTTTTTTTAAGATTTCAGGACCTTCTTTTCTAGAAATATGCGCATAACCTTTACACATCCCTTTCAAAAACATTCCTCCTATATTCCATTACAGCATCTACTCACCTTAACTTTCTTACCCACTTTGTTTCGATTACACCACCACCAAATTTATAATTGAAGCTAAATAAAAGGTCTAAATTCCATTCATTCAAGCCTATTACTTTAGTCCTATTATTCACTTATTTACTTATTAGCATAATATTTACATTTATTTGTCATTTCCTCGTCTTAATATACATTTTATTGTTTATATAATTACCGAATCTATTTTCATAAACTAAAAAAAAACATAAAAGAGAATTTAATCCTTGAATCTCAAATTAAAATTATCCTTCCACTTTTTTTAACACTTGCACAATTTTCAAAATAAAATAAGGAAATTCTATTTTTGAGTTCTTGTATTAAACTCCACCCTTATGTTTTATCGAACTATGTGTACTCTACCTAGGCTTTCCTAAGTTTTCCTTGGGATTCGAGTATTCTTTTTTTTTACTTTTTTCACTTTATTCATTATCACTTTTATTAATATCATAAATATGTATCTGTACTAGTTTATATGTTCTTAGCAACCACGTCATACATGCATATTCACTTCCTCATAGTGAATCATAATCCGGTATATTGATCCCATTATATTATATTTTCATTTTTTCTCTTTCATTTTCGTAATCTTGTCAGACAGGCAATCTTACCCAACACCTCCCCATTTCGTAGCTTAGTCCCCAAACCCCTGATCTATTTTGTTTTGTATGCATCAGTCTGTCTTTGATGACGTTTATTTGGAGACGACTAGATATTTTGCCTGTTTTGAGAAAATAGGTTGACGAATCCATTCTTTATATTTTTACACTCCTTAACGATGACCAATTTATGTCAGTAGGAGCCCGCGAATATCGCGTGATTGTCGGAAAAAAGATTTTCTTCCTTGATCAACGCATGACATTTTTTTCTATCAGGCGAACTTTTCGAATCTTGGATGGACACACTAGCGAACACGGATGCCTCCGCAGTAATGTATTTCTCCACGATAGGTCCTTAAATGTACCTCGTATTATTAAATACTCTTTGAAAACTTTCATAAACATTTAAAGTTGGTACATCCATTAATATCTTACGAGTTTGCAAAGAAGCGCCTCATTGAATAAATGCACCCAAAAGTGAATACTTATGTCGAATAATGCAGAGGGATTATTTCTCCAACACATGAGTTGCTTCAGCTATAGATGCCTTTGTAGCTGCCATGTGCTTTAGGCTGACTACTTTTTCTCACGAAAGTGTGAAGCAAATGCTAATCGGCATAGTTCCCTCCCCTCCCTCGCAAAACCTTATGTTTAGAGAGATATTGTTTAAATAACAAAAGGACCAGTTACATGGTCACATGCCAATCATGAAGCATGCACTTTTGAAGATCATGTGTGGTAAAACTCACATTACTCTGCAAATTTGATGAAAAAATATATGGAACTTTAAAATTATATTGTCTTCTTTCAACCAAAATTGTCGCTTAATTTTTAACACTTTAAGATCACAACGTGCCTTTTCTCCATCCTTTGAATGACTTAAACACAGATTATTCTCGTCAGACATGATATTTATTATATGGCGCACGATGCAACCCTTCTAATATGAGAAGTCAAATAATACTGACCTCCTAGACAACACCTTCCTTTTCTCGACTTCATTCTCAATAGGGTTCTTTTTATGCTTGACATTTTTGAATTTAGGGTTCTTTCCCGACACATTACACTACACGAAAACTGCCAAATCGTTATGGTCATTGACCGTGATAAGTCTAATTTTTCAAAGTCAATGATCGTGACAAGTCTGGTGGTGATAACTTTTATTGTCACGGACTTCTCACGGTCATTGACCGTGACAAGTTCGTTAGACTTGTCATGGTCTTGTCACGGTCTTTGACCTTGACAATATTTGTCACGGTTCAAGATCATGACAAACCAGTGGCACACTTTAAAAATTGTCACGATCAAAGATCGTGATAATTTTTGGCAGAATTAAAAAAAAATTGTTGGGCAATAAGGCTACTGCCACTGCTGAGCAGTATATTTGTACCTGTTATAGCGAAATTGTACCTGTCCAAAGAGCATATATCCAAATAAAATAGAAATAATTCACCAAATAAAATAAAATAATAATAATACAATCCATGTCCAAACGAAAATGTAACAACTCAAAACAATTCAAATATAATGCAAGTGTCCAAGTAAAAATATATACAAATAATGTCATGCCATAGTGTCTGGGGTAGGTTCGAGGAGGAAGGAAGGCCACACGATATAAGCATTTAGACACCCCTCAATATGCGTCATGCCGCATTATTTGCGCAACCACAATGCGAAGTTCTCCTTCGTGGTTATCACATGCGTTACGAGCACCTTGGCCTCGATGTTTTGAAGGATACATCCATGAACCGACATACTCGAGATGGTATTCAGGTCCCTCAACGCCCTCGCTATTCGTTGGCCATCATATATGTCGCGTAAAAACATGCTCTGCCAATCGATTATTGACATAGGCCGCTAGATGGGAGCCAATTAGGGGACTGAATCATCAAGCGGTGAGTCCGCGCGCATCGGTGATGAAGAAGCGATATCCACGTCCTCGTCCTCCTCCCCCTCCACCATCATCTCCTTCCCCTTGACCTTGCCATTTTTGCCCAACTGAAGCTTCATGAATGCGTACATATCTAGGACCGTCGCCTCCAACCTTGATAGCTTCACATCATGCGTGTCCACCTGACAAGCCAACCCGGTATTGCTCGCCTCCATTTCGATGATCCTAGATTTTCCCACTTGTGAGCTCACCCCTAGTCCTCCCCTTGCGATCAGTAGGGGTGGGTAAAAAAAAGACCATCCCGATTGACCCGATTGGACCGGACCGGACTGGACCCACTTTTATAAGCTTTTTTATAAATCGGTCCTAATTTGATCCTAAATTAAGAGACCCGAAATATTCGATCCGGTATAAAATATCTGTTGTAAATTCGATCTTAAGACCGGATCGGACCGTTTAATTTAATATTATATAATATATATTAACTTTATTTTATATAAATATATCATATAACTAAACCCTAACTAAAGACACACAACACTTGCACCATATAAAAAATACACGGACGCTCTCTCCTCCTCCTCCTCCTCCTCACTTTTCTCTCATTCTCTTTCTCCAACAAACAATCTGGTGCTATGAACGAACACCATTGATATCCAACCCCACGAACTACGGTCGGTCTACAACTGATCTCCCACCCACAAGGTCGATCTCCAACTGATCTTCGGTCCGGTGGATCTCCAACCCCACGGTACGGTGGATCTCCAACCCCACAGTACGTTTGATCTCCAACTCTCCGGTACGTTATGGTGGATCTCCACTGATCTCCAACTTTTTGATCCATCTCCAACTGTCTGGTCACCATGAACACACGGTCTGGTGCTATAAACACCAGATCCATGAGACCAAAACAAATGGAGATCTTTACAGGGTCTATTCCGGCGACGGAGAGAAAACAAATAGCCACGGAGGTATATTTAGATTTTCAATTTTTTTTTTGGTTCTTAACTACAATATTCGGATTTTCAATTTTTTGGTCTTAAGTCTTAACTACATTTTGTTGTTCTAACCATTTTGGGTTCTTAATTTTGGGGACATACAGTTTTTAGTTTTTCATGATTGATGATTCTAGAAGAGTTCGGTCTAAAATTTTGATTCTGGTTTTGCTAGAATAGTTCGGCCTTTGTAAAGAGATGATTGATGATTTTATAATTTTCTATTTGTGGATTTAAATTTATGATTGATGATTCTAAAATTTTCTGTTTGTGGATTTAAATTGATGATTCTAAAATTTTCTGTTTAAATTGATGATTGATGATTCTAAAATTTCTGTTATTTTTTTTCATGTGTAGATGGATGGAGTGAGTGAAGATCCGGTGAATGCTACTTTATATGGTTCGTCGACGTTGCCAAGACCTCATCTCGTGCAACAAAAACTGAAAAATGCATCTACGGTATGGGATCACTCCCATAAAAATACTGATGTCAAAAGCCCTAGAGCTATTTGTAATTATTGTGGCATTTCTTATGCGTGCGACTCTAAAAAGAATGGGACTAAAATATGAAACAACACACTCCTTCTTGTAGAGAGTTACCCGCTAATAATAGATTAGTAGAGGATGGGCAAAAAAGTTTTCATTTATGCTAAAAAAATAACCAAACGGAAATGAGCCAAGTTCAAATTTATTGGCCATCTCTTTTAATGTGGAAGCTTGTCGTCAAGGGTTGGCTGAAATGCTTATAATTAACGAGCTACCATATAAATTTGTGGAGAATGAGGGGTTTAGGAGGTTTATGGCTCTCGCACAACAAAAATTGCATATTCCTAGTCATCGAACAATTGCACGAGATTGCCTAAACATATATGTGGATTTAAAGAAAAGGTTGAAAAAAGATTTGAAAGGTCAAAATATTTGCCTTACCACCGATACATGGACTTCCATTCAAAATGTAAATTACATGTGTTTCACCACACATTATATTGATAAATAAAGGAACCTACACAAAAAGATTTTGAACTTTTGTCAAGTCAAAACTCATAAGGGTGAGGAATTAGGGCAAGTGGTTGAGGATTGTTTGTGTGATTGGGGTATAGATAGTATTTTCACTCCCACGGTTGATAATGCTAGTTCTGATAATGGTATCATTAGTTATTTGAAAATAATGACAAAACATTGGAATGGTACCATTTTGGACCATGTGTATTTACACATGAGATGTTGTGCACACATTCTCAATCTTATTATTGGAGATGGATTAAGGGACATGAACGAATCAGTTGCAAAAGTGCGTAGGGCCGTAAAATATGTGAAGTCTTCACCTTTTAGGTTGGTAAAGTTTAAAAATTGTTATGAGAAGCAAAAGATAGAATCAAATGGTTCGTAATGTCTTGATGTTCCAACGAGATGGAACTCCACATTTATGATGTTGGAGGCGGCCATTAAATTTGAGAAAGCATTTAAAAGGATAGAGGAAGATGACAATGATTATTTTTCCTACTTTGGTGTAGAGGAGGAAAATGATGGTGATGGTGATGAGAGGGGAAGAGGTTCGATGTTTGGTAGAAATTTAGGACCTCCAAAATTTGAGGATTGGGAAAAAGCTAAGAGTTTTGTGAAGTTTCTTCAAATCTTTTATAATGCTACTCTAAAATTCTCGGGATCATTATATGTTACATCCAATGATTTTTTTCACGAACTTGTGATTATTGAAAGTAAGTTGGTGCATTTGAAAAATTATGGTGATGATTTTTTATCTACAATGGCCGAAAAAATGATTGCCAAATTTGAAAAGTAATGGAATGTAGAGAAAATTAACTTCTTGTTGTTTATTGCCATTGTCCTTGACCCACGTTACAAGTTAAAGTATGTTGAATTTTGGTTTAGTGAGTTGTATGGTTGTGTTAAATCAATGGAGTTATCAAGAAGAGTTAAAGATACATTAATTCGTTTGTTTAAGTGGTATGATGGTCATAAATCATCTAATGCATCTTCAAATAATATGAATAAACCAATTAATGTGGTTGGGGTTGATGAGGATGAAGATGGTCGTGCATTTTTAACATCTTAATTTAAAAGGCATTTAGAGTCGGAGGATAATTTAGGTGCAAAATCAGAGGTGGAAAAGTATTTATTAGAAACTTGTGAAGTGAAAAATGATAACTTTAATGTTCTTGGTTGGTGGAGAAATAATCAAGACAAGTATAAGTGCTATCTCGTATGGCACGAGATGTATTAGCTATTACCGTGTCTACCGTTGCCTCCGAATATGCTTTTAGTATGGGTGGTCGTGTGCTTAATCCTTTTCGTAGCTCTCTAGCTCCTACAACGATGGAGGCACTTGTTTGTGCAAAAAATTGGCTCAAATCTTCAATAAAACCTATCAACATTCGAGATGCCAGGGATGAAATTCAAGAAATGTAGAAACTTGATTCAGGTAGTTAATTTTAAATTTTAATGTATATTTTTCATAATTTAAATGTTAAACTTTTGTTATTGAATTTTTATTTGACAAAATATTTGTTTTGTATTTTTGTAGAAATATTGGGAGAGAGATTCAAGACCTCAATTTCAACTATTGTGGTGGATTAATGCGCCTTTTGGAGGAGGTGGAGGAGACTCGAGGAGTTTGTTTTAGCTTACTTTTGAAAATATTTTATTTTTATTCTTGAATATGGGAGTTTTAATATGGTGGACATGTAAAATTTTCTTAGGGTGGGCATGTGATATTTTCTTATGGTGCTTGCTTGGACATGTAATATTTTCTTATGGTGGACATGTTTTTCTTTTGAAGCTATTTTAATGTTTGCATATTATTGGGCAAAACAACATTTTATTCAACCAAAATTAAGCAAAATAGGACAACACATTTGAAGGAAAAAACAAAACCTTAAATGGTGCAAAACAACACTATTTCTATGGCAAAAACAGCACCTAAAAAGTTCAAAACAACCTTTAAATAGTACAAACAACAAAAAATTAAGAGTTTTTTTTTATTGAAAATTAAAGTAAATAAATATAAAAAATGGACCGATTATTAATCGAACCGGACCAAAAATAGCCTAGACCGATTACATAGGCTAAACCGATTAAATCGGTCCAAATTTGGTCTTCTCAAATACAGGACCGAATAATTCGGTTCGATACCTAAAATGATCAAAACCCGGACCGGACCGGACCTCGCCCACCCCTAGCGATCAGTGCCAAGCACTTGATTGAGTGCGTGGACAAAGATGCCTTGTCGGCATCAGACTGCGACTAATGCACTTCTTTAACCTTTGACTGAAACAACAACAAGCACACGATTAGTTAAATAAGTAAATAAAAAAATTATAACGTAATTCACAAAAATTAAACTGTCGAATTACTTACAATCGTGGTTGCGATGCTCGGGGACACCTCATTATCCTTGCCCTTCTTCATCCGAATTGCCACATAGGCATCGAGCCTATGTGGCCTACCCCTGAAATAAAATAATGCAAAATTAGTAAGTAAAAAATTTACCATCCTGTGCTCCACCTCAGTGTAAGACGTCCGGCAAGAGTAGTGCACGTCCGTCTTTTTCGCCCGATTTTCCCTCCTCGATTAGCGAGATGCCAATTGTCGCTCCTCGATCTCATTGTCAATGAACTTTTGTCATTGTGCCAATGTGATCGGCTCTTTTGGCAAGACGAACTCACGCATTCTGATAATTGAGTCCCGGGTCTTCCCAAAGTATCGGGCTCGCCAATTCTTCTTATATATCTTGTGTTGCTACCTCAACTGCTCCAACACAGAATCGCGAAGTTCTGGAGGCAGGCTGAATCGTTCCTGTCAAATAAATACAAAACAAAAACAATGTAAGTGTTAGTCGCGAATAAATATAAATACATTACCTGAAGTGCCGCCCAAATAGCTAATTTGATCTCATTTGGCACCTCCCCCCAACTAGTGTACCCCGGGCCAATAATCGTCTTCACCATCTCGAGGGATCTAGTCAATTAGCACGTCTCGTTCTCAACGGTTATTCCCAATTTTCCCAATGTGGGGAGCCTAGGGGCCAAGGAGCCCTCGTCCCCTCGGCTATCGCCGAGCCCTGAAGAAGACATCATCATTATCATCATCATCATCCTTGCCTTAATCCCCGAATGAGACATTTTCTATAAAAATTATTGTTATTAGAATAAATCCAAATGAATTAGAAGAATATACACACACCTGAAGAAGACATACAAACATTTTATGCGGTCGTGCCACTCTCGAATGGGTCGTGACACGAAGTAATTTTAGAAAGTAGTTGAAAACTCCCCCGCCCCCCACACCTACACACACACACACACGCATATACATATACAAAGGAAAGAGATAAAGAGAGAAAGAGAGAAAATTATTAAGTACAAATGAACTAAAAGCAGTATACTGATGTCCGATAAAATCATTAAACTATTGTCCGATAATTGGAATACTTATTACAAATCTAAAAATTATTTCAAATTCAGATTATCATAAAAAATTAATTGATATTCGGTAGGAGCAACCAAGTCATCCACACTACTGTTTAGACGCTTTGGCGTATGTAGGATTATTGACCATGGCTCGTTGTTAATATACTCCGAGTAAAATACTTACTTGACCTTTTGAAATGCACAAATAAACGGCTCATTGCTCACGTGTCCGTTGCTCTTAAACTTGGAAGAGTCAATCATGATCAACTTAGTGTTAGGATAAACTTTACAAGCTTTTTTATCCTCAACTCTTACCCAATCACAATAAATACAACATCTTTGAAGCTTACATATTCCAATTCAAAAACATTTCGAATTACACCATAACAAGTCATTTCAGCTTCAACGAGGTTTTTATCTTTTGCGCTCGCTCGAAAGAAAGTAAGAGCCTTGTATGAAATGCCCGAGTTCTGTACATTTGTACTTTCCGCGTACACCCTTTGGGCCGAATTCGTAACCGTTCAATCGATACTTTTTGTACTCTTGTGCTATGAACAAGGGTCCAGTGCCTAGACGAGCAAGCCATGATGTCGCATCACCCGTCTTTAAGAGCTGAGAATATAGATAAATGAATTAGGTTAGTTGTAAAGTTTTATCGTAATGTAACGTTATATAACTACCATTTTCATTATAATTACCTCATGTGATAACCACAGCCTAAATTCACTGTCTGATTGTGCCATTATTTTTTAGCTTTTATTGTTCTCACAGGCTTCATATTCTCTGCATAAAATTAATGTGACGAACGTATTACAAAATTAATCATGTATAAAATAATCTAAAATAATATAAAACTTAAAAATAATTCAAACTTACTTTTTCCATTCTTCGACATCTTCATGTGTGTCAAATAGATAACGAGCTATTTCTTCATGTTTCAAACTCATTAATTTCACTCGTTTACCCATCACATGATCACCCTTATCGACGAACTTATCAATGTCATTAACCCTGGTCGAGTCAGGCATATATTCCCGAGTATAGATTGATGACTCCACAGTGATATATTCCTTTGCAATTGATCCTGTAATGTATCGTGTATTCTTGACATAATCTTTGAAAACTTTCATCAATCTTTCAAATGGATACATCCACCGATATCTAACTGGACCGCAAAGAAGTGCCTCATCGTATAAGTGTACCAATAAGTGAACACTTATGCCAAAGAATGATGGGGAAAAGTACTTTTTCAATATACAAATCACTTCGGTCACTGCCAATTTTGCAACCACTATGTGTTCTCGATTGACTACCTTCTCACACAAAAGTGAGAAACATATACTAATTTGCATAGTATCCCTCCGCAAATCCTTGTGCTTGGAGAAACAGTGCTTAAACAATAGAGGAACCAATTGCATGATCACATGCCAATCGTGGGACTTACACTTATGTAAATCATGGGTAACATAATTCACAATCCTTTGCAAGTTGGATGAAAAATTAGATGGAACCTTCAAATTATATATTGTGTCTAACATCACCTTCCTTTACCCACTCGTCAAAGTAAGCGCACCAAGGGAAATTATTGTCCTTCCCCTACTATCTTCTTTCAACCATAGTCGTGGCTTAAGTTTCAACGATTTAAGGTCTTTTCGTGCATTTTCTACATCACTCGAATGACTCCCCCCAAGGCATGTGCCCAGAATATGTTCAGCGTTATTCTTCTCTACATGCATCACATCCAATACATGGCACACCGGGTTATTATTCTAATAAAACAAGTCAAATAAAATTAACCTCTTAGACCATGCCTTTCTTGTCTCGGTTTCATTCCCAGTTGGGGTCTTCTTATGCTTGACATTCTTAAATTTAGGATTCTTACCTGGAATATTAGGGACACAATCAGAAGATTTAATTTTAATTTCTAAACCTGGAAGTTTTCTCGGCGGTAGCCTATGTTCAATCCCGCCGATAAAAAATTGGAACCTTTCTCAAATTCGAAACTATGAGCGGGGGGTAAAAACCTCCTATAGCAATGGTATACATTTTTTGATCTAGTGGGGAGACGAAGAGATTCAATCTCCTCTCCACAAATAGAACACCCCAAATAACCATGTACTACACAACCGGATAATGTCCCATAAGCTGAAAAATCATGAATTGCCCACATCAACATACCTTTCAGCATAAACTCTTCTTTTCTAAAATTGTTAAATTCTTGCACACCCTCTTCCCATAAATCATTTACTTTTAGCACCAAAGGATCCAGGTAGATATTAATGTCATCACTTGATGCCTTTGGCTCGGGTATCAATAAAGACAGCATCAAAAGTTCAGGTCTCATACATTATGAAGGAGGGAGGTTGAGTGGGGCTAAGATCACTGGCCATGCACTCTGATTGGTGCTTAGATTTTCAAATGGATTGAAACCATCTGTTGATATAGCCAAACGAATGTTATGTTGTTCTCGAGAAAAATCGGGATACTCATAACTCATCCTCCTCTAAGCTATAGAATTAATAAGATGACGCGTGATATTATCCCCTACTTCTGCCCTAGCATATCAAGTCATTGCCTCCGCTATCCATGGTATTGTGAGAAAATGCTTTAATCTTGGCCCAACGGGAAAATATTTCAACACTTTTTGAGGCACTTTTGAGCTTGTGCCTTCCTTGCAGGTAGATTGGACATATCTAGGTTCATCGCATACCGAACACCGATCGCGATTTTCATACTCCTTTCGGTATAGTTTGCAGTCATACACACAAGCAAGAATCAATTTATACTTTATTCCCAAACCTATCAACTCTTCTTCATAACAGGATAGCTATTTGGAGGTATATTCTCCTTGCGTAGCAAACCCTTCACCTAATTCAGAATTCCTGTCACACTATTGCCAGATGAATCGTATTGGGCCTTCAAACTATGCAAACCAACCATGTCATGTAAATTTGTTTGATCTTTCTCACAGCCAGAGTATAACGGTTGGGTCGCCTTAAATTTTAAACTTTGGTAGTCATAGTCAAGGTTTATCCAGATATCTTTATGAGCGCCTGAACTCTGTACATCATCAGTGACCTCATTCTCTTCCACTTCATGAACGTCGTACGCATCTTAACTAAATCCTCTAACATATTATGATATACGCCATCCCTTTCTACATATATCCTACTTGTTGAAGGTTGTTATGAAGGTTGCTCGGGGACAAAAGGAACTTTCAATTCCCCGTGAAAACTCCAAAAACAATAATTATCTTGCATACCCCATCTTAACAAATTTAGTTTAACTATTTTCCACTCAAACACCTTACCATTCTCACATCTAGCACACGAACACGAAAACTCTTCATCATTATGACATCTCTTTGCGTATTTCACAAATTCATTAGCATCTCTACGAAATACATCCCCCAATTTATTTGTTTCACCCATCCACTCTTTGTATTTAGGATACCCCATCACAACTAGTACAAACAATCACCTGTTAAAGGTAAGAAGCGTATATTTGTGGATTAGTATAAACAAAACTTAGATTTATAGTATGTGTCATTTAATTATGTCTTATTTATATTTAATTTTTAAATTTCAAATTTAATTTTAATTTATAATATTAATTCATATTTCCTCCATCTCCTCTAAAAGGTGAGTGGTCCTATCCCATTCAAGACCGCATATTTATGTAATATACTTAACATCTCATGCACATTATTACGATTTGAGAAAAATTGGGCAGCATATCCCCTTAGTTCTCCAAGTACACGACGTAGATTCGCAAGTGTGAGTGTTATTTCAATTTATCAATTGAAATAACACTCACACTTGCCTGTCTAGTATGTACCCCTAGAAAATTAGGATACAATTGTAGAACTTCCTCCAAAAGTAACAAGTTTAAGCCATCAAGAATATTATTATATAGAAACTATGCAGTCCCAAACTGTCCAAATGGGACAATTCGAGAGATCTCATTACAGGGATAATGACTCTCGAACGGGTTTAAGGGCTATTGAATGCATACGTATAAGAACTAGAAGGCTAGTATCTATGTGCACTATATATAATTTCAAGTATGTTTCATTTTAATTATCATAAATAAAACATACTATATATATATACGAATTAATATATATTGTTCGTGACACAAAGTAATTTCAGAAAAAAGTTGAAAACTCCCTCCCCCTTCCTCCCCCCCCCCCCCCCCCCCCCCCCCCCCATTTGGATAGTGGTCATGCCACTTCCAAAATTAACCAACCCAATATTGGTCCACTATAAACAGCAACAACAACAATAAACCAACAAATATATATCCCGTACTCTTCTAATTCATCTACTCAATTATTTCATTTCATCACGTCTTATAAATACATCATCATTAAAGCTATACAATTAAAGTTACAATTAAAGCTATTAATTAATTTGTCCATTTCAACTGTCACGGTGTAATATTAATGTTTAACAACTTAATTCTGAATTACAAAACAACAACATTTAACCCATAATATGTACAATTACTAAAAATCCTAAACATCAATTCAAAGTAACTACTTACTAATTTAAAACAAATAATTAGCTCATAACTCATTTATATCTAATTAAAGTCATAATTAAATTAAATTAATAATAATAATTATAAGTCTCAATTTCAATTCCTATTATGACTATTCCGTGAGAAAAATCTAAAATTGAACTTTAACCCTCTTAAACATGGGGAGAATCATCATTTACACATTTATGTATGAAACCAACAATTGGGAGAATCTAAAGGGTTAATTACTTATCGTTATGTATTAGCCAACAATATTTGGGTATTTACACTTAAGGGTACACCATATATTTGGGTATTTACACATTTACGTATTAAAACCTTATTGTTCCATTACCCACACACACGGACACACACAAGCGCACACACATACACACGCACACATATTACACACACACACGCCCTGCCTCCCACCCCTACTGCCCACACGCACGCACACTACACACACACTGTCCCCACCCCCACCCCTACTGCCCCCTCCACCCCCACCCACACACACCTGCACACACCCACACCCACTACCCCCCTCCCCCCACATACCTGCAAACACACATGCAACACACACACACATGCACACATATTCAAATACACACAAAGGAGAGAGAAAGAGAGAGAGAGAGAGAGAGAGAGAGAGAGAGAGAATGGGGGAAAACAAAACGGTGGGAAAAAAAGAGGGAAGGGGTTATTTTACTGAGAAAGTTGTCAGGACCTATCAAGGTCTTTGACCGTGACGACTTTCTACGGATGTCACGGTCATTGCCCGTGATAAGCCCGTGACAAATGTACTTGTCACGGAAGAGAGAGAGAGAGAGAGAGAGAAAATGGGGGAAAACAAAACGGTGGGAAAAAAAGAGGGAAGGGGTTATTTTACTGAGGAAATTGTCAGGAACTTGTCATGGTCTTTGACCGTGAAAACTTTATAAGGATGTAACGGTCATTGATCGTGACAATACTTGCCATGGACTTGTCACAGTCAGTAACCGTGATTGCCACGGGCTTGCCACGGTTAATGACCGTCACAATACTTGTCACGGACTTGTCACGATCAATGATCATGACAAGGTTGGTTGACTCAAAGGTGACAATTTGGCCGTTTGGGCTTAGTGTTAATTAACTTGACATTTATAAGAGCTCCATTCAATTTCTGAACCTGAAAGCTTTCTCGGAGGTATCCTATGTTCGACCACACTCGAAAAAAGTTATAATCTATCAAATATAAACTTGTGATCGGGAGGTAAGAATATCCTATAAGAATCATGTATAATTTTTCATCTATCTTTGAGATTTTGATATCTAGTTTCCTTTTCACAAATTGGACATCCAAAGTAACTGTGAATATTATAGTCTGATAAAGTCCCATAAGCTGAGAAATCATGAATTGCCAAGATCAGCATAGATTTTAATGTGAATTTTCCTATTTATTGTAGTCAAATATTTTCACACCCGCTAACCACAACTCATTTAATTCTTCTACCAACGATGCTAAGTAGACATTAATGTCGTCACTTGGTGACTTTGGCCCAGGTATCAACAAAGATAACATAAAAATTGTGATCTCATGCATAACGAATGAAGGGTGTTTAGAGGTGCTAAGATCATTGACCATACACTTTGATTACTGCTTAGTTTGCCAAATGGATTAAACCCATCTGTTGATATTGTCAAATGAATATTAAATTGTTCATTGGAAAAATTTGAGTAATTAAAATTTATGCTTTTCTAAATGGTTGAGTAAATAAGATAACACATGAGATTATCCCCTACTTCTATCCTATCATGCCAAGTTGTTGCCTCCACTATCCATGGTGTTGTGAAAAATTTCTTCAACCTAGAACCAACGAGGACATATATCAATAGTTTTTGGGCATTTTTGAAATTTTCCTCTCTTGTCATTAGAACTATTATCTAGCACATATCTAGGTTCTCCACATACCGAATAATGATTAAGATTTTTGTATTCCTTTCGGTATCATAACAATCATACTTGCAAGCATTAATTGATTTATACTCCATTCACGTTATTTATAGAAAAATCAAAACGAATCTTTAAACTATGAAAAGTAACCATGGCATGCGAAGTTATTTGATCTTTATCATAGTTAGGGTACAAAGATTGGGTCAATTTGACTTCTAAATTCTAGTAGTCATCGCCAAGGTTTATCCTAATACGGTAATGAGCATTAGAATCTCCACCGCAAGATTCATTGTCTTCTTTATCAGAATCCTCATTGTTTTCCACCTCGTGAACTCCATAAGCATCGTCCATTAGATCATCTAACATATTATGCTCTAATGGATCCTCTTGTCCTTCCACTTTTTCCCTACTTGATCGTTATAATGGAGGTTGTTTGGGAATAAAAGGGACTATGTATTTTCTCGTAGAAAAATCCAGACCTAATAATCCTCTTCCATATCCCATCTAAGTAGATATAATTCAATTGTTCTTCACTCGAACACTTTACTATTTTTACAACATGCGCATAGACAATAGAAATTTTCATCATTGAGTCATCTCTTTGTGAGTTTTATAAACTCGTTAGCACCTATACTGTACACATCCCCGAGTGTATTTGTCTAACCCATGCACTTTCGTATAAAGGATACCCCTTAATAACTTGTAAGAATCGTTACCTACCATGTGTGAAAAAATAGGGTGAGAATAGTTATATACCTCGTGGGAATAAACTAACTTGTATAAGCAACTAGTGCAATCGTGCGACTTTCGGCATTTTTACAAATCAGATGATTCCCGTGGATACATACCAAATAATAATGTTGAAACACTATCATGTTGAAACCCTTAGCTGCGTATACATACTAAATTGGTTTCAATTATACTTTGTAATCTAATAAAATCCAATTTTCAAATTTTATATTTAAACCTCTGCTGTTAGTATTTTACGATACGCGATACGAATCCAATTTTCAAAACCTCCTTGTGTGAAACGTCCCCACCCCACCCCCATTTCCTCACTTTTCTGGATCTCATTACCACGAAAGGCTATTTTTGTTACCATGAGACAATTCAATCGTGTCATAAAATTGGTTCAAAACCATACTATGTTTTGTAATTGTTTGTAAAGTGTTTGTAGACCTTTGTTTTTAGTAGTCTCTTGTGATACTTATCCTGATTAGACAACTATTTTTTAAACCCTAAGCCTGTATATATTACAAATTGAAAATCATTGTATAATATTTATTGTGTTATTTGACATTTTCACCCAAAATCCCTAAATCAATCACATTTTTAAATAAACCCACAAATTATTTTTTTTATCAAAATGATTACTGTTATAACAAACATACACATATATTCAAGCCCAAATAAATATCAAAGTCAAATATTCACATTATAATAAAGATTAGTTTAAATGTTCAAACCGAGTTTTTGCACAATTATTCCTAATAATATCAAAGCCATACATGTAAATACAATTATTTTATAATAAACAAACACATATATTCAGGTATGAACAAATATCAAAGTTAAATATTCAGATTATAATAAAGATTGGGTTGAATGTTCAAACTTAGATTTTGCACAAATTGTTTATAACAATATCAAAGGCATATATGTAAATACAACTATTTTACAACAAAAAAAACACATAAATTCAAACCGAAACGAATATCGAACTCAAATACACACATTATAATAAAGATTGGTTTGAATGTTTAAACTTAGGTTTTACACAAATTGTTTCTAACAATATCAAAGCCATGCATCTGAATACAACTATTTTACAACAAACAAACACATATATTCAATAACTACTATATATATATATATATAATCATACCTCTGTGTGAAATAAAATGGAGATTTTTTTTACCTATGAGAGAGAGGGATCCGAGGTGATGAGAAAGTAGAGGGAAAGTGTAATGTTTTGGCGAAAAAAGGGCTTTTAGTGGATGTAATCTTGACATTGTGACAAGATCCGTGATAAGAAAATTGTCTCGCCCATTGTCACGGTCAGGGACGGTGACATGCCTTTTTACGGTCCTTGTCCATGATAGCGAGCGCGCATTTTTTTTATCATGGTCAAGGACCATGACAACGCCTTGCCAAAAAAGAGAGCCAAATATTATCTTTTGGTGTAGTGTTCACACGTTCGTCTGACAATTCATCATTCATGAACAAAATCAATCCCCAAATCATACTTTTCAGTAGGGGTGGCAACGGGTCGTGGCGGGCGATAAACCAACCGCGTGATAAATGGCTACACCCATGCACGATTCGTTTACTAAACGGGTGAAAAAATTGAATTCGTACATAGTTCATTTGCTTAGCAGGTGACACGACATGACCCGTTTTCTTCCATTTAACTAAACAAATCGTGTTAGCCCATGTGACCCAACACGACTCGTTTTCACTCCTTAACCCGTTTCATTAATTTCACTTGTTAACCCATTTAATTCGTGTCACTCGTAACCCATTTCATTCGTTTCACTCGTTAGCCTGTTTTAGAAATTCAATGTTCATGCAAAATAATTTAATGATATCATCCAAAGTTAAATAACAATAGCCTACACAAACAGTAAATAAGTAGGAACCCCAAATTGTTCAAAATCATCACATCACAACATAACTATTACAAACCCAATTTGTTTAAAATCCAAACAAAATCATCACAACAATTAACAATACAACTATTCTTCAAAATCCAAACAAATTGTTCTTCAAAATAAAAATAGCACAACCATTCAACATAAAAAAAAATACTAAGACAAGTCTATTGAAATTTGCTAGGACTTCATCTTCATCATATCAACCCGTTGCCTCCTCCATATCATAGCTCCCCTCTTCCAAATCATTTTTTTTCTTCAAATTTAAAATAGATGCAAATAGTTAATATAATGGATAAGTTAAAAAAGATAAAAACTACTTGAATTTAAGTATGAATAACTTTCACTACCTGCTCTTAATTACCCATAAAAATTGTGTTTGAGCATTCGCTTGATGACCCTGATTGAGTTGTATCACCATTTGTTTCCTCTTATCTACCACATTGTCATCAAATATACAAAAAATATATATATAAAGTAAACAAAAAATAATTAGGCTAGGATGCAAACAAGCATAGTAGTAAAGAAAAATATAAGAAAAAAATGAACATTTTTCGGGAAAAAAAAATAACTTACTTTTTTTTCCCAATGATCCAATCTTGAGTACATGTCAATGCTTGAACATTTTTCGACAAAAGTGAACTTCGATATTCATCAAGAACTCAACCACCGGTGCTAAATGCCGATTCCAACGCAATGGTAGATATCGAGATTGACAACACATCGCGAGCCAAAATTGATAATATTGGATAACGATATTGCTCCCCTCTACAAAAATCAACAAAAATCAAGAATGTCCAAATTTGTCAACCGATCAATTTTTTGCTCATTGTAATACATTTTAAGCTCACTTGGTCGAACGGTGCTATTCTCCTTTTCACCTCGGTCAAAATCCTACATTGCGACGTATAAAAATAAAAGTAAGTCGGTCTTATTTAATATTAAATTAATCAACAAACAAAAAATATAAAAGTATATTTAATCGTAACTCAAAAAGATGATCTCGATTCTCACCACTATCATTTGACCCACTTGAACGATCACTTGTTGTACGACCCAAATTGGAGAGATTGTTCGTGTACAACTCAAATAAAGAAGCCTTAGTATCCCATACACATTCCAATTTATACGAATCATTCCCATAAAGCCTTGTATAATTCCAATCAAAAAATTAATACTCGTATCGAGGATCCAAGATAACAACAATTGCTAGAATCAAACTATAATCCGACCAATATTTTTCAAACTTCGCCATTATTTGGCTACCCCTCCTACGCATATAACTATCATTATCCGACATTGCTTGTTTCAAAGTATGTCGAGCCCTAAAGACTTGAGGAAAATATAAGTTAGCCGGGGGATAGGCCGTTCCCGAAAATAGACGAGTGACATAATAAAAAACTCCTAAAATTTGAAAATCTTATCAACCTTGAATAATTCTTCGGGGGATGGACACATTTTATAGTTTGAATCACTCAATTGCAAATGTGCAAATTCCAGTTGATAAAACGATCACCCTCAAGCATATTATATGTGGAGTTCCATCTCATTGGAACATCTCCTCGCAACCTCTTTTTACTCACTAAAGAAACTTGTGCAATACAAATATCAAATATAGCATTTCTACTAGATGAACCTTTAACATATTTAACGGATTTTCACCACAGCTTCATCAAGTTCTTTAAATCCGTCTTGAACTATCAGGTTCACAGTGTGACGACAACACCGCACGTGAAAAAAAATTACCATTCCTCAATAGGGCATTTTTCAAATTCAACCGCCTTTTCAAAATCTCAACAAATGAAGTGTTGTTAGTAGCATCATCCAAAGTTATATAAAATAACTTTTCTTCAATTCCTAATTCCCTTAACAATGTATATATTTTTTCACATAAATGAACACCATCGTGTGGAGGGGGCATAATACAAAAACTAAGAATCATCTTATGCAACTTCCAATCTTTATCAATAAAGTGAGCCGTGAGTGTAAGATACACAACTTATACATTTTAAACCAACTCACGTGTCATACAATTCAACAACCACTTATCAAATACTCATAACCTCACTATTAGAACTCCCTACAAAACATACTAAACCTAAACTCAAAACTCTTACCTTATTTGAAATTCATGTGTGACGTCTCATAAATGAATCCAAACAAGAACCCCTCGGTATACTTCCATCTAGGTTAGGTAGTTATTAAGAGGGGACAACACTAAAACTAACCTTCCCTATATATCCTTATATCCAATCAACGAAAAAATACATATTAATCACACGAATCTCTTATCCCATTCTATGATTACCCAAGCATATTATTACATATACTAATGATCCTCATAAATAGCGACTACTATATTAAAGTCTCAAATTTACCCTTTATTATACACAAGTACTCTCAAACACCATCTAATCCATTTCATATGTACATAACCCAAGTACCGTAACTCCAAATCTCAACCATAAATAATCCCAAAGATCTTAGGCCTCATATTAACATCATATACCCATCAACTTAACCCGTAAAATAATCTCTTATGAACAACAACTATTATTCAATTACCTTAGTCTCATCATCACATATGAATCACAGACACTATCACAAATTACATATATAACATTTTTACCCGATAACTCATTTCTCTCACAATAATATAACCAACATCCCATACAAACTCAAGGGCACCAAATGAACAAATGTTAATATACCTAAATAATACTAATGGCTTAAAATAACAAACTAATAATACACATTATCCATTCAACAATCCTCACACACCCCAATTTCCTTAAAAATAACACTAACACAATTTCAATACTCCAAGTCATCAAATTGGCAATAAATACAACCATCATATGAAAAGTCAACAACTCACGATATAATTTCAATAATAAATAATCAACCTCCAAGTCTGAACACCATCATCGCATGGCTGAAACAATAATCATCTCGATAAATGCATACAATCCACAGTCTCGAGTAATATCTTCTTTTATTCACAATATTTATCATTAGTAATTCCCATATGGATTATCTCGATTTTCAAGGGAGAATTTTTAATTTCATCATCAATGGTTTATATACAATTCAAATAGGAATCATAACATTTTTTCAATAATTACAAATATCACGGGATAAGTATGCTCATAATTCATATTTCAACTCTCAATTTCTTAAGGCATAAACTCATCCCCTTGCCATTTCACATATTAATATTCTTATATTTATAAAAATAACATTATTCAATTCACATATGCATTTATAAACATATCTCATTTTAAGAGGAACTTCAATCAATTTCAACATCAAATAACAACGATAAAAAATTAATACGTGTATCTTTCCCTAATTAAACCTCTAATCACTTTTATTTATAATAATTTTCTATGAAACAAGATCCATGAACACCGTATAATTCTCAAGAAAAAAATTATGCATACAAGTAGTAATAAATATATTCATACATAAAATATTTACCCATGCAATAAATATTTATCGTACAAAAGAGCAAACATGAAAAAGTGGAGAATAATAATAATTAAATTGCAAAATAAATATTCACTATTTGAAAAATACACACACATGTACAACATTTATAATTGTGGTAAATATTTACTATCGGCAATACAAATTAGGAAGAAGAAGATTAACACTGATTTACCGTGAGATCATCACATATAGTATGTGAGAGCAAAACTAAATGATTTGGAGGTCTCTACATACAATAAATATTTACTGTTTGAAAAAAAAACAAATGAAATATTTACAATCATGAAAAATATTTACTTTAAAATTCAAAATAGAAAGGGAGATGAAATGAATGCGAATTGATCTCTTATAGTAAATATTTATCGTGAAAATAAATATATACACTATTAGTAACATTTACTTATCAAAATATATAATTACTATATTGTTAATAAATAAAAAGGGAAAAAACAGAAAGGAAAATATCAAATATCAAATATCAAATTAATTATTAATATAAGATTCCGTAACAAAGTAAGAAAATATTTATTATGATAGTTGTTTGCTGTGTGTAGCAATTTATAGCACAAGGAAAAAATAAACAAAAAATAAATATTTATCGTCCCTATAACAATTTCTATCACTAGAAAAATGACCAGACAATATCTGAATAACATAACATGATACCAAGACACAGTCTGTTCCGGGGTCTCTACACTATCACCCCCTCCTAAAAAAAAGATATTGTAAAATTCACCCTAACCCTTACGTTCGTCATCATCATCCCACCACCTACTCACAACCATCAATAAACCCACCCACAAACCTTGTAATCAAATCATATTAGCGAAATAAACACCAAGAAAAACCAAAAACAAATTGAGATAGAGACATATAGATATAGAATGTGAGAAAAATCACATAGCCACACTGAAACTGTTACTTGTGTGTCGTTGTGTGTGAGAGATAGACGAAGACACAATTTAGGCAGTGTGGTATATATATATATATATATATATATATATATATATATATATATATATATATATATATAGTGAACATTATTAAAATGAGTTAGGTTTTGGGGTATTTTGGTACATTTAGGAGTAGATTTTTCAAATGTTGGACCTAATTAATGGTTGACTGATCAACATGACTTAAATACGAACAATTTCTCAAATAAGATCCATAAATAATAAAGGGATTTTTTTTACATTACCCCTGTCATAATGTCCCATTTTGACATAACCCCCCACAATATTAAAAAATTAAACTTGACCCCCTAAATTTTATGGACAAAAGTCTTCTTTTTCACTTTATATTCTTTCCCAAATCAAATAACTCTTAACCTTAATTTTAAAAATCCTAACCATTAGATAAAATGAAACCTAACTCCATCTTAAACCCAACACCAAATAGTGAGTTCAACGTTTCATTCGAAAATTTGAAAATGGAGATTCAATAAGAATGTTGATGTAAAAAATTAGATTATCTCTAATTATTCAATCACAGATAAAATAAATAAGACAATTTTTTTTTAAAGTGGTTCAGCCTTAAAAGAATGGCCTACGTCCACTGTTTTTGTTATTGCTGACTGTTTGTTTGGAATTCTCGAGGTAGGGTTTTTCTCCAGGAATTTCGATCCCTTACAATGAGGATGATACAATGTATTTATAGCCCTGAGGCTGTACATGTGAAAGGGTAATACATAGCTGTCCAAGAAGCGTATACATCTGTATGACAATAACCAGCATTTAATGCGCATTTAATCCTCTTAATTGTCTGGTAATAAATGCTCTAATCGAGGTGCAGCTCGGACCGCCTAAGTATCTCGGTATCCATGAGTTGCTCAATGCAATAAAGTTCCTCGGAGAGTACCTACTGCTCGGAGTATTTGAGCTGGTTGGGAAGTTGAGTTCCTCGAAGTCAAGGTGTTGTTCAGAAATGTTTGTTAGTGCCATGTATATTGACATGTGTCTTCACTTAATTGAGCCATGGCAGCAGACTAAATTTGGTATCAACAGAAGCCCTTAATGTTTCATAGTTCGAGATTGAGGAGTGTGGAACATTCTTCTCGAAATATGGCGGGATTAAATGGTCATCCTGAATTTTAGGAGCGTTTTCTTTGCATTTATTTTTCTTTTTGAATTCATTGAATCAGATTTTTTGAAATTTTCTAACTGCTTCGGTCTCTGCGCCCTTTTTGTCCTTTTAGCCGCCGGTAGCGCAAACGTCTCTTTTTGTAATCATTAGTTTTACTCCTTCCCAAGGTAAGGTATTTAAGCGTTGCAGAAAATCCTATCGTCTTTTACTTTTTCAAATCTGTATCTTTGAGTTTTCCATTTCCTCTCTCTCTTGTGCGTTCATCCTTTTCATCGTTCGTTGTCAACAGATCCATCCTTTTTCTGTAAGATCTTCTTCCTTCTCCATTATTTCCTTTATTCACCATAGTTTACCTTGTTGAGTCGCTTGATAAGTTTCGTTATGATTTCTCTATTCCTTCATGGGTTGTTTTGGAGGAACTTTCTGAACCTTCAGATTATTTTCGTTTGGCTGAGGGACATTGGTTCCCCAGTCTCTTTGTAGCTGAATGTGGCTTTTCTTTTCCCCCAAACCCTTTGTGTCTGGAATTCTGTCAATATTTTGACGTGGTTCCAGCAAAAATAGCCCCCAATACATGAAGAATAGTTGATGGAGTTCATGGATTAAATTAGATTCATGGAACTCGTATAGGAATTCCTGAAATTATGTTTTGCTATAGATGGGCTGTCAGCGAAAGTACTTTTTACTTGAAAACTAGGTTTTTAAACAGGGCTTTAGTGGTCAATCTCCCAGATGCCAATAGGGATTATTTCGAGCATGGTGTTGTTATGAAAAATTGGCAACATGCTCCACTAACTGGAAATGATGTGTATCAGGGTCCCAGATGCCCTCCCTATGGCAATGGGATAGGTTATTTTTACTTTACTTTATTTTTGAAATTATGCTTTCTTTGTGTTTGATAAATTGTGTCACTGATATTTTAATTTTCATTTATTTGCAGTTGATAGCAAGAGAAGGTCACCAAAAGAGACAGAAGTTAATTTAAAGCATCTGAAACTTATCTGGGGTTTGCATCAAACTGTTGCTGACGAACACATTAGATCAGCTTCATACTTATTGCAGTACAAGAGTTACACCTCTTCTTTTACTGCTCGTCCAGTGATAAGTGACGTAGAACCAGTACCAGCTTCTGAAATCTCTTCATCTGAGTCATATATTCCTCTGAGTGAAAGAATGAAGAGAAGAAGAGCTCCTGCCCTCTTCGAAAAATCTGCCTCTGTTGCTGGAGAGGCAAAGAAAAGCAAGCAAGATGTCCCAGAAGGGACAAGACAACTTGATGCACCTCCTCCAGCTGTTACTGTGAAGGTTGCTGAGAAGCCCCCTGTGGCTCCGAGCAAGGTTGCAGCTGTTTCCTCTCCAAGCGAGGTTATAGTTATATCACCGACCAAGACAACATCCTTGGTTGAGAATGTTCCTGTTCCCACAAAGAAGCTGAAGAAGAGATCCTCGGTCAATTTGGCTAAATCCATCTCTCAGCCCTCGACTACTGGAAGTGGTGTTCCCACTTTACTTGCTCCAAGATCTGCCATGAGCTCGGTGAATTCTTGGATCATTCTCGAGATCCAAGGTATTGAAGAAAATCTTTCCCGGGATAGGGTTACCACTTTTGCAGCTCAGCACATTGCCTCAGTAAGTATTGATAATCTAAACTTTCATTTTTCCATGTTATGTGCTAGCACTGACTTACAGTTATTTTCTTTTTTCAGTTGGTAACTTGTTTCAATACAATTCTGAAGAAGGACGAAGCCATCAAGGCGTACATCTCCTCTCGTGGTGTAGAGGAGGCCTTTATAGGTCTGACGCAGTCTTTAAAAGATTCTCGTCAGAATTATGTTGATGATAAAGTTGCTTGGGAGAAACGGCTTAATTCCACCGAGTAGGAGAGGGATCAAGTTGTTGAAGTCTCCAAGGGGTTGGAGAAGAAAATAAAAGACTTAGAGGAGAAGAACAAAGAGCTCGAGGGGAAGCTCAAAAATGCTGTAGATCTTGAAAGTAAGCTCAAGTCTGCTGAGGAAGAGTTAAACAGGCTTCGTGAAGTAGGTCGTTAGAAGGAAGAAGTGGAGAATAAATTGAAGGCTGCTGAAGAACTTCTGTTGGAGAAGCTTTCCTTGGAGAAAGTGAAAAGAAAATTGGCTGTGAAAAAGTCCTTCAGTGCTGGTTGGGACAAATGTTGGAATAAGGGTTTGGCTGCCATGGTCTCACAAATGGAGTATGGCAGCCTCAAATACTTCAGAGATGGTTGGGTGGCTGCTCTGATAGAGATGAATGTCGATGAGAACTCCGACCTATTTCAGCAACACATTCCTGGCCCCCCTCCTACTCCCGGGGAAGAATAAGAGGACGAAGCTGCCTCCGAGGAATCTTCTATGATGGTTGGGGATCAAGTACCTACTGTTGAACTTCGCTACGAACAGCCCCAACCAACTATTACTCCTACCGAGCAGCTCCAGTTAACCAATATTTCAGCCGAGCAGTTTCCAGCACCCATCGAGCAACCTTCTGTGCCATCCGAGCAACCTTCCTCTTCATCTCAGCCTCCCGAGAAAGTTTTGGGAGACAAGGAGAAGGTGTAGAGTTATTTGGACTTTTCTCTCTGTTTTATTTTCTTTGTCAAATGTAACTTTGAACTATGTACTTCTCTTTTATGATGAAATAAAATTTGAAATTTTGATTGTTCATACTGTTGATTCTCTTCTTCTCGCACTGTCTGCATTTTATTGATTCTTTCCATCTCTTTTCTTTACTAGTTTTATGGCTAGAATGGAATTCTTGTCAGCTCATGATACAAAATAATTGAGACAATGCAATGAGTACTTCAAATCTGGTCATACAGATATGACTGAAGCTCAAATCGTTGATATCCTCGGTCAAGATGCTTCAGAGCAAGCAGTTGAAGCCTACCAGTATTTAAAGTGTCTGCTAGACCGGGAAGTGGCTAACAATATAGCGTATTATGAAATGATTAAAGACCTCCAGGGCACTCTCGAGGAGCTTCAACAACAGTACAAGGAGTCTACAACCCTTTTGCACCAGGGATATGAGAAGAAGTATCAGCAATTAAGTGCTGATAAAGGATATGATATATTGATTGCTGCCTATGATGTGAAGGAGAGAACTTTGAAGACCGAGGTCGAAGAGCACAGGCAGATAGCTAAGTTGCTGGAGCAGGAAAATAATAACCTGCGAGGAGAGATATCTCAGTTGAAGTCTGCAGCATCTTCCTCGAACGTCTTAGTCCCTGTCAACGATGAGGGTTTCTCTTTCTTAGAGGTTGAAAATGCCAATTTGAGAGACGAATTGGAGACTTTGAAGAGAACTGGAGCCTCTACTTCTTCTCGCGGTCGAGCAAGAGGTTCTCGAGGACGAGCAAGAGCTGCTCGGCTTACTATTAAAGAGCAAATAACTCAATCAGCTTTGGAGAATCAGGCCTTTCAGCTAATGGCGAAGAATCAAGCATTAGCAGAGATGTCCAAGAAAATTATGAATTTGGATGAGCAGCTCTCTGCACAAAATTTTGCCTTGGAGAATAAATAACTTTTCGTAGAAAATCTCCACAAGCAGTTGGAAAGATTGACTTATCAATTCCACAAGCAACCTAGAGAATTTTAGATGGCTGGCTATAATGAAGCCCTCTATCACCTCGATGACCGGATTCAACAGTCGAACAACGAGGGGTATAAGCAAGGATGGTTAAATGCCTTTGGTGTACTATAATTGGAACAAGGTCACTATTTATGGGATTAATATAATCCTGGGTTGCTCGACCTGCCAGTGCCACCATTCAAACTCGACATGAGCTGGATTCCTGCTCAGGCAATCCCTCAGTGTTTGATTTCCAAATATCTTGGCGACTGCAGTCTCCATTCCAATGTTGAGATATCTCGCCCGGAGCATCTACTCGATCGGCCATCTGTGATGAACATCAGGATGCTCAAAGACCTTAATTTCATAAATTCTCCTTATGCTTTAGATGATCCTCCTGCTGGCGAGGAACCTGTTTCGAAAGCAGAGGGGAAGAAACCAATAGAATAGGAATCGTGATGTAATAATTAATATGTATTTCATTCTCTATGTATTTTTCTCTAGATTTAATGAAAGACTTCTAGTTTTACTTGCAATTTCGATTGTCTTGGAAATATTTTGTAAAACATGAATGTGCACGTATATCTGTTAAAAAGATAGAAATATTTTGTGTTACTTTAAATTGTTGATCAACTAAAGTTGGTGAAACTTTATTGTTGACTATCTTAAATTAATGATAATCATTTGTCGACCAACCAGAGTTAATGATATTTCATTTTTGACCAACTATTTAAAATGCCATAACCAACTGTTTCCGACCAACCGGAGTTGGTGTCTTTCGTTCTCGACCAGCCTTAGTTGGTAATTTTTTTATTATTCTCAACCAACCTTAGTTGGTGGATTTTGTTCCCAACCAACCGGAGTTGGTATTTCTGGGAAATTTTTATTCCCGACCAACTTATAGTTGGTGGATTTTCTTCCCAACCAACCGGAGTTGGTATTTTTGGGAAACTTTTGTTCCCAACCAACCAGAGTTGGTGTTTCTGGGAAATTTTTGTTCCCAACCAACCGGAGTTGGTGTTTCTGGGAAATTTTTATTCCCAACCAACTTATAGTTGGCGGATTTTCTTCCCAACCAACCGGAGTTGGTATTTCTGAGAAATTTTTATTCCCGACCAACTTATAGTTGGTGGATTTTCTTCCCAACCAACCGGAGTTTGTATTTCTGGGAAATTTTTGTTCCCAACCAACCGGAGTTGGTATTTCTGGAAAATTTTTATTCCCGACCAACTTATAGTTGGTGGATTTTCTTCCCAACCAACCAGAGTTGGTATTTTTGGGAAATTTTTGTTCTTAACCAACCGGAGTTGGTATTTTTGGGAAATTTTTATTCCCGACCAACTTATAGTTGGTGGATTTTCTTTCCAACCAACCGGAGTTGGTATTTCTGGGCTTGATGCGTAGTGTGCAGCACTAGTACTCCGAAAAATTTTCAACAAAAAGAGAGAATTGAGTGAAATAACCAAAACTTTATTCATATCGAAGAAAACTTCATTACATAGAGATGAGACTAATGATAATATTTACGGAGATGCTTTGCATTCCATGCATTCTTAAACTCCTCCCCTTCTAAAGTTATAATTCTATATGTCCCTGGTCGAACAACCTCTGTTACTCTGTAGGGCCCATGCCAGTTAGCTTCCAGTTTATTGTGTTTTTTAATTACTTTTTTCAGCACATAATCCCCTTCTTTCAGGTCGCATTTCTTCACTCTCTTGTTGTAGAACAAAGCTGTTCGTTGCTAGTAAGCAGCATTCCTGATGGCTGCTTCTTCTCTAACTTCCTCGAGCATGTCCAAATCTAACCTTCTCATCAAGTCGCTGACAGGCGAATTGAAGTTCAGCACTCAGTGTGTTGGGAGGCCGAGTTCGGCAGGTATAACAGCTTCACTTCCAAATGCCAACATATATGGAGATTCTCCTGTTGCTGCTTAAGGAGTAGTACGATAAGCCCACAGTACAGAATGTAGCTCGTTGATCCAATTTTCCTTTGCATCATTTAATCTTTTCTTTAAGCCATTCAGCAGTGTCCTGTTCGTCACTTCAGTTTGCCCATTGCTTTGGGGATGGCCTGGTGCAGAGTGGGTTTTTAGTATATTCGACTGATGACAATATGCAGCGAACTCCTCATTATCAAATTGTGTTCCATGGTCGGTGATGAATGCATGGGGAAGACCATATCTACAGATGATATTTTTCCAAATAAATTGGTACACTTTTTCGTACGTCATATCGACAAGAGGCTCGGCTTCCACCCACTTAGTAAAGTAATCCACTGCGACGACGAGATATTTAAATCTTCCTCTGGTCGTTGGAAGTGGCCCAACCAAGTCAATTCCTCACATGGAAAATAGCGAAGGGGAAGTAATGGGTGTCAACAATGCTTGGGGAGTTCTTCGGATAGTGGAGAAGCGTTGACATTTGTCACATTCTTTTGCATAGGCTATGCAATCAGCCCTCATTGTCAGCCAATAGTATCCCTGCGTCATTATCCTTTGCAGAAGTGTTCGACCTGCTACATGGGCTCCACAAGATCCTTCATGGACTTTTTTGATTAAGTTTTTCACCTAGGCGGGATGTACACATCTCTGCAAGCCAGCTATAATTCCCCGTCTATATAGAACACCATTGGTCAATACATAATGAGCAGCTTTAAACTTTAGTTTATTGGCTGCGAGTTTATCAGTTGGCAAATACCCTTCTTCAATATATGCCCTGATAGGATCCATCCAAGATGGTCCTAAATCAAGAGTAATAAAATTCATCATAAGATCTTCATCTATGCTCCGACTAACCAAGACTTCAATTAGGATTATTATTCGTAGCTCGGTGCGTGTGGCTGATGCTAAACGAGCTAAGGCATCTGCTTTGGCATTCTCCAATCTTGGTATTCTAATTATCTGCACTGCCATTAGACTTGATAAAATTTCTATCGCTTTTGCATGATACCTGATCATTAATTCTCCTTTGGCTGCATATACTCCCAGTATTTGATTTACGATCAACTTTGAGTCACTGAATATAATAACTTGCTTTGCCCCCATAGTTTTTGCCAGATTAAGGCCTGTAATCATAGCTTCATATTCAGTCTCATTATTAGAAGCTTTGAATTGGAAGCGCAGAGCATATTCCATATCGACCTCATCCGGACTGTTTAAAACAATCCCTGCCCCACAACCTGTAGTGCAAGATGAGCCATCCACATATAGGTTCTATATAGGTACCTCGTCTTCAAATTTTTGATTAGACAGAGTTCCTCGGTGAAACATTTGCTGCTTCCTTTTGTCCTCATCCAGCGTTTCTTGCTGCTCGTCGACAAGCTTCTCTTGCTCGCCGACCAACTTTTTTTGGTCGCCGACCAACTTCTTTTGTTTGTCGACCAACGTAAGTTGATCGGGGTTTAAATTCGATGATCCTGTAATATCCACAGGTTGGTCGGTATCTGGCTTTTGCTCCTCAGAGGTATCAGGGTAGGTGAACTCTGCTATAAAATCTGCTACTGCCTGCCCTTTTAGTGCCGATCTAGGCTCATAAATTATATCATATTCACCGAGTTTTATTGCCCAATACATCAATCTCCCTAATTTTTCTGGCTTATGAAGAGCTTGCCTCAATAGCATATCGGTATACACGACTACGGTATGAGCCTGGAAGTATGGCCTCATTCTTCTACTCGTTTCGATCAGTGCCAATGCCAACTTTTTCAATTTTGGATATCTGATCTCTGCTCCTCGGAAGGCCTTACTAGTGTAATAAATTGGTTTTTGCACTCCATCCTCCACTCTTATTAATGTCGAGCTAACTGCATTTTCTGAAACTTTCAGATATAAGTACAATCTTTCTCCCATCACTGGCCTGGACAATAGTGGAGGTTCTCCCAGATATTTCTTCAACTCTTGAAAGGCTTTCTCGTATTCTTCATTCCATTCAAACGTTTTTCGAAGTGTTTTGAAGAATATAAGGCATCTATGCGTTGCTCGTGATACAAATCTGTTAAGTGCTGCCACTCGCCCTGTGAGACTTTGTACTTCCTTCTTCGTCGTTGGAGATCGCAACCCTAATAAAGCTTTGATCTTTTCAGGGTTTGCTTCAATATCTCGTTAGTTGACAATATACCCGAGGAACATGCCTTCTCGTACTCCGAATATGCACTTTGCGGGATTTAACTTCATTTGATATTTATCTAGCTGATCAAAGGTCTGGCCTAAGTCAATGATGCAAGGGAAACCGAGTGTTCGTGTAGGGACACTATCGTTGATTTCGGCTCCCGCTCGACATGCAAAAGAATAAACCTAATATACAGCTACACTTGACAAGCAAGTAGAGCGGTAAGTCGGGTATCGAGAATCCACAGGGAGTTATTAAATTTCAGATGTTAATTGTTTAATTACTTCAGGAATAAAAGTGTAAAAGGTAATAGGTGGTTATGGTGACAAAAGAAAAGAGAAGTTAATGCTAAAATAAAGGAAAGCGAGGATCGGGATCGCATTCTACCAAACGGATCGAAACAACTACTAACTAGAGTTAAGGCTCGAAAGCAATTTAATCGAGCATAATCAATTAAGCATAAACATCACACAAGAAGGAATTTAACCCAAAGTTGCGAGATTAAACATTTGACTGAAAAATGGTCGCACGCGGATTAAACTCGGATTAAACTCGGATTGTCGCTATAAACTCTAACGTTGCATGACAAAGAAAGATAAACGCTTAGCAATCCAACTTTGATACGCGCGGTCTCAATTAAACGCGATTTTGCACTAAACCTAGTTTTCGGAGCTCGGGGCCCGAAAATGGCGGAAATGAAATCCCGACCCTATTTATCTAAGGGTGCATGGTGAGTTAAACTAAATTATGCTAATTAGACTAAGAAAGCAAGAATTAAAGCATGTAAACTAGTTAGAAAGCATTGAAACTAAATTACAAGGCAAGAGGAGAAGAAGAACAAACTATATAAATGGAGAGGAGGTGAATAGTTCAATCTTACAAACCACATGGGTTGTCAATCCAAGAAGAAGAAGAAAGGAAATCTCCACACCAAACCCTAACTAAACTATCTAATCTGAATCTCTCTAAAAATATAAGGTCTCCCCCTGAGTCCCACAACAAAAACCAACTTATATAGTAAGTTGTAATAAAAGAAAAGAAGAAAGAAATAAAGGAAAATATCTGCAGGGGAAAACAGGGGATCGATCGATCGACCCCTTTGGTCGATCAATCGACAGTATAATTCGTGGCAAAAAATAAGAAGAGTCGATCGATCGACCCTTATGGTCGATCGATCGATTAAGCAGGGGCAGCCTGCAATCCTCCCTGTTTTGGCATACAATCCAACGTCGCTCCAATCGTCGTAACTTTGTCGTTATGCATCGGAATCGCGCACCGTTCGCGGCCACGCGAAGCTAGCGAGGGGAGCTACAACTTCCGTGTAGATGTCGGGCCAGGTGCCCAAGCTATCAAAAGACTAAAATGCCCTTGCGCGTGCGGTTGTGTACGGAAATCGAGCGAAACGCATCCGGACTTCACACTTAGCATCCAAATACCTACAAAAGCTCAATTAACCCCTTCAAAACATGTTATCATAGAAATCCGAGGGTTGTCTGGTTAACGAGCATAAATATAGGGAATAAGATACCCGAGGGGGCTAATAACGCGTAGGTTAACGGGTGAAATACGCAATATTTCCGCCGTATCAGTCAATTAGATGGTCAGTAGCTCTCTTTATCTTTGTCAGCATATCATCAACATAAACTTCCATATTGCAACTGATTTGTTATGCAAACACCTTGTTCACCAGCCGCTGATATGTTGCACCTGCATTTTTCAAACCAAAAGGCATAACATTATAACAATAAGTTCCCCTAGGGGTAATGAAAGAGATGCTCTCCCTATCTTCAGGATTCATTTTAATCTGGTTGTAACCAGAATAAGCATCCATGAAGCTCAACAGCTCGTGTCCCGAGGTAGCATCCACTAATTGATCAATTCGGGATAAAGGAAAATGATCCTCCGGGTATGCCTTGTTAAGGTCGGTAAGATCTACACACATCCTCCATTTGTTGTTTTTCTTCTTCACCATTACTACATTTGCCAACCGGTCTGGATATTTGACATCATCAATAAAGCAAGCTTTCTGGAGCTTCTCGACCTCCTCTTGTATAGCTTGGTTCTTCTCGGGGTTGAACACTCTTCGTCTTTGCTTCATTGGCTTGATCTCCTTATTCACATTGAGTTCGTGACATAAGAAATTTAAATCTATTCCTGGCATATCCTCATGACTCCAAGCAAAAGTTTATTTTCTGCTTTTTAAGAAAACTATCAATTCTTATTTTAGTGAAACATCTAACGACGAACCTATCTGAGTTGTTTGTTCTGGATGCTCGTCGTCCAGAATGATGTTTTCAGTAGCTTCCACCACCCGACCTTTCACGAGTTGCGACTCGTCTCTAGGATCCAATGTTTCAATCTCTGTACCTTCATCCACTTGGTAGGTAGTAGTCTTTTTCCTAAATTCCTCCAGCTCTTCCTGCTCGGCAGATGAGTAGTAACATTCCCGAGCTACTTTTTGGTCACCCTTTACAACTCCTACTCCAAAATTGGTTGGAAATTTCAGGCATTGATGTACCGTAGATGGTACTGCTTCGAACTTCTCCAATCCTACCCTTCCCATGATGATATTATAGGCTGATCGGATATTCTTATCCATCACGAAGAAGCGTACTCTTTCTGTTCGACAAGCAGGCCATGTACCAATGAACATATCCAACTTGATCGTCCCAAGTGGAAAAAATTTCTCACCAGCAAAACCGAGGAGGGGCCTGTGATAAGGCTCTAACTGAGATAACTTTAGATTTAAGCTATCAAAGCACGAGTAGAACATAATATCAGCCGAGCTACCATTATCAACCAGTACTCTTGAGATCATCACTTCCTTCATTCTCATTTTAATCACCAATGGGTCATCATGAGGATACAGCACACCTGCAAGGTCGTTCTTTGAGAAATCGATGACCAGTTTTTCTTTGTTGACCTTCCTCGGGCGATCATCTTCAGCCAAGTTTATTCGTTGAATATATGAACAGGCTTGAGCCTCATTGAGGTAAGTTTTTCTTTCTGCAGTAAGGTCTCCACCTCCTGCATCTCCACTTGTAATAACATTACAATCGAATGATCCAAAATGTATTGAAAATACCTCACGTTCTGGCTGCCTTGGTCTTTTGGAGAGATCGGGGTCGTCTTCTGGATCATCTTCATGGTCTATTTTCTTGTTCTCCTCTGCTCGACGAGGAGATCTAGACATCTCTCTTGCTCGGTCGCTGCTTCTTCTTTCATTTCTACGATAAACATACTTTGCCAGTTTTCCTCGTCTAATGAGTGCTTCGATCTCATTCTGAAGAGCTATGCAATTTTTGGTCGTGTGGCCATGATCTTTGTGAAACTCGCAATATTTGGCCTTATTCCTCCTGTCAGGGTCTGACTTCATTTTCTCTAGCCAGTTTAGCTCCTCGTCGTTCTTGATTTCTTCTAAAACGTGATTGATGTCTACCTTCAAAGGAGTATAATTTTCAAATTTCTTCAATACCTCCCATGATGGCTTTGTTTTTGATTGCTTGTCACCACCATTGTTCTTATGCTCTTTCTTTTTAGCCTTATCAACCTCCACCTTGGTCTCTTTGGTGTCCATGTTCTTCTTCGCAGCCATAGCCTCCTCGGTATTCATGATCTTGGCCGCTTTTGCCATCAGTTCTGACATGGTTCTGGGTGGATCTTTGGCCAAAGTGTAGTACAACTTGTTAGGCAATATCCCATTCATCTGAGCAGTAATCGCTGTCTTTTCCTCATAATCAATAACTTCAAGTTTCTCATTATTGAAACGAGTTATATAATCCCTGGTGCTCTCACCTGCTTTTTGTCTAACACTTAACAAGTGTGCTACTCGTTTAACTGGTTTTGCTCCAAAATAGAAGTTTCCAATGAAGAGCTCGACTAGTTGAAAGAAAGTTGAAATCTTACCCCGAGGAAGATTATTGTACCATATTTGAGCAGATACTGTAAGAGTTCCCAAGAATACCCTGCATCTCATCTCATCTCATCTGGCACAGCATAGATGTCGGCAACAGCTTGGTATTGCTCTATATGAAGGACAAGGTCGGTTTTTCCATCATATTTAGGAGTCACAACAGGTGCTTTGAATTTTGATGGTGTGGGAAAATCCACAATTGCCTGGATAAAAGTTCTTTTTAGAGGATTCTTGGCCTTAGCAATTTCTCCTAATCTATCCTCCAATCGCTGAATAGAGCCTTTCCACGCATCATTTCCCTCATCGGGCCTGTTGGTTCGAGCAACTGATTGTGTTGAGTTCACCTCCTAGGATCCATCTTGTCGAGCAACTGATTGTGATTGGGCAGAACCCTCTCTTAGATCAAATGGTCGTCGAAAGTTTCTCGACATAGCCTTAGGAGGACTTTTATTCTTCCTAGGGCCCAATCGATCAAAAGGAGAGATCCTACTTAGTCTTTCCAATGCACTAATCCTTTCTGGAGAGAGAGTGATGTTTCGTTCAGTATCTGTCGCTCGTACTGATGAAGTTCGACCCGGTTGGTAAGAAAAATCATCAGATTTCTCAGTGCGATATGAATCGCTTTGCCTAATGCGTGAAGAAAGTAAACGAGTATTTTTTTGAACACTTCGTTGTCCTGAATGGGTTGACGCTCCACCTTGGATAGTTTGTATGAGTTGTCGCATAGTTTCTTGCATAGCGGTCTGTCCTTGAGCCAAACTGACCATAATTCCAGCTAGATCTTGGACATTTGGAGGTGCGGATGGATTCGGGGGGTTTCCAGCGTTTCGATTACTGGATTCAGGATTATCAGCCATTGGTGACAAATTGTTTTGGTGAAAAACGAGAATTTCAATTGCTTCCCACAGACGGCGCAAATCTGTTGATGTAAAAAATTTGATTATCTCTAATTATTCAATCACAGATAAAATAAATAAGACAAAAGAATTTTTAAAGTGGTTCAGCCTTAAAAGAATGGCCTACGTCCACTGTTTTTGTTATTGCTGATTGTTTGTTTGGAATTCTCGAGGTAGGGTTTTTCTCCAGGAATTCCGGTCACTTACAATGAGGATGATACAATGTATTTATAGCCCTGAGGCTGTACATGTGAAAGGGTAATACATAGTTGTTCAATAAGCGTATACATCTGTATGATAATAACCAACATTTAATGCGCATTTAATCCTCTTAATTGTCTGGTAATAAATGCTCTGATCGAGGTGCAGCTCGGACCGCCTAAGCTGCTCGGTATCCATGAGTTGCTCGGTGCAATAAAGTTCCTCGGAGAGTACCTACTGCTCGGAGTATTTGAGCTGGTCGGGGAAGTTGAGTTCCTCGAAGTCAAGGTGTTGTTCAGAAATGCTTGTTAGTGCCATGTAGATTGACACGTGTCTTCACTTAATTGAGCCATGTCAGCAGACTAAATTTGGTATCAACAAGGAAGAACACCAAGTCTAATCATTTAAGCTCACTTGTAGTTTGTTCCATAAAACAAGTACATCAATGTTGACGAGAACTATCTCATCACTCATATTAGTAAACAAATGCTAAGCCTTAGAAAAAAAGTTCTCTACAAGTGGTTCCTTTGGGGAAAACGATTGGGTCACTGTGAAACTCTAAGTTTTATCCATATTGTTGCCAAAAGGGGTCCGAATATTTCGTAAGATAACAATAAGCCAATCGTGAACCTGATGAGGCAAATGAATACCCTGAATGGGACACAGATAAACACTACTAATATAACTAATGGAAATGGCCTAAAAGTCAACATTCTATCAATATTAATGGCTTTTGGTATTTCTCCCTTTTGAACTTTTCGTCACTGCTTCACTTAGCAAGTAAACCTCATGCAACAAACGATTGTTAGTGGTTAGGATTTTTAGTGTTGGGTTTAACTAAAAAATATCCGACATGGTTTCAGATGACGATTAGTTGTTTAAAACATCCAATTATACAATGACATGTGTTAAAACCTATTAAATAATTAAAAAAATAAACAAAGAATAAAACATAAAAAATATTTAGATTTAATATTACAAAAATTAAAAGAATTGACTTAAAGTTTCAAAATTGCTTCACACATATAGGGTTGAATTTGTAATTAACCCTTTTTAAGTAATAAAGTTTAACATAGGCTAGAAAAAATCACAAAGGTCCGCTTACAACTTTCGGAGATCCTGTCATTTGCGCAGGAAAATTAACCTGGAAATGGGATGCCCTGAAATCCGTCCGTCTGGTTGATGAAATTTAGTAAAAATGGAGACCCTGAAACCCCTTTCCCCCCAAGAATGGGAGACCCTAATCGACGACTACCAGTACGGTTCAAGCCCACGCCTCCACCGCTGGACCACCTCAAACTACACCGGACTCCCCCTCCTAGACCTCTCTCTCTCCTCTCTCCTCCGCAAAGACCTCCCCATCAATCTGAAGCTCAACCTCACCGTCTTCCTGGAAGAATATCTCCACCCCTCCCAACCCCACTTAGAAATCTCCCTCACCAAACTCATCGAAACTCTCCGTACACTCATCCAATCCCCAGTCGATAACGTCTCCATCAACTACTCTCTCAAAGAACAACTAATGGTCTCCACAACCTCCACCTTCATTAATTCCGCAATCAACATTAATAACAAGCTCCATCCGACTTATATTCACCAGCTTCAGACCTTAATCGAGCTATTGTTGACCGTAATAAACCGACCAAATCACGGGTTTGACCGCCACACAAGGGGTGTAGCCTGTGAGTGTTTACGTGAATTAGAAAGAGCGTGTCCTTGTTTGTTATCCGAAATTACAGGGAATCTTTGGGGGTTATGTCAGAGTGAGCGTACTCACGCTTCACAAAGCTATATTCTTTTGTTCACAACTTTGATTCATAGTATAGTCACGGAGAAACTCAATGTTTCCATTCTCAATACTTCTATTCCTTTCGTACCTTTTAATGTTCCGCACTTTTCGATTTTCGAAGATGAGGGTTTGGTTAGGGAGATATCGAGTTCGACTTATAAGGAGTTGAGGAGGGCCATGGCTTTTTTGCTTGAGTGTCCACAAAATTTGACTCCTTGTGGGTTGGTGGAGTTTATGTCCATTTTAGTACCGGTGGCGGTGGTGTTGGAGCTGCAAGCGTCTTTGTTGAAGGTGCAGTTTTCGGGGTTGTTACATACGTATGATCCTTTACTATGCCATGCGTTTTTAGGAATGAATTTAAGGTTTTTCGATGCGTTTGATGGGCAAGAGAGTGAAATTGTGAACCGGCTTGTGTTGATCTCGAGGGAATCGCAGAATTATTTGGCTTATCGGATGCTTGCACTTCATTGGTTATTGGGTTTTATTAGAACTTTATCGAGTAGAGGGCTAGGGAAGAAGAAACCTGTTGTTGAAATGAGTTTGAGTTTTTATCCGACTGTGTTTGATCCGCTTGCTTTGAAATCATTGAAACTTGACTTGCTTGCTTATTGTTCGATTTTTCTTGACAAGACTAGATTGAGAAATGGAAATGGTGTGGTTGGTGTTGAGGTGGTGAGTTGTGGAGTGTCTGTGGTGAAGCTGTTTGAAGATGGTCTTGTCTCTGTATCGGGTTTCAAATGGTTGCCGCCTTGGAGCTCAGAAACTGCAGTGGCATTTCGCACCTTCCATAAATTCTTGATAGGCCCTTCATCTCATTCCGATACTGATTGTTCTGCCACTAGAATTCTTATGGAGTCTCCCATCTTCCACACTCTACAGGTACATGCTGGAATTTTACTTTATTTTCTGCTCCTACCCCGTTCGTTTCATATTTAGTTTATCAACATGCAGACAAGACAATAAGACATGTTCTCGATAGGCCCCAAAATCAGCTATTTTTGATTGAGGATTATAATGATCCAATCCTTTTTATGCTAAAAACTTATCAGTTGGCGCCATAGGTTGGCTTCCCCTTATATTCTTGAGTATAAATGGAATTAATTGTATAATACGGACGATTTTAAAAGCCATCCCCTTGTACCACCGGTCCACCACCAAAAGCTGTTGCATTACCCAATTATAGTTCTTTATCTATCATGCATTATACATTGAAAGTTGCTCCTATAGCAGTATATCGCAATTACAAATTGGGTTATATGATGTCAAGTTTTTTATGTTGAACACCAAAGGGATTGTTGGTAATTTGAATTAGAGACCATGTTGTGGGCTCTGCTTCCAATAAAATTTATCAGCTATTAGATAGAGTAAAATCTGTTAAGCTATAAACTATGCTGGAATGTTTATCAATGAAAGAACTTTTTCCACGTTCCTCATAGATCTATTACTGGATGAAGCATGGAGGTTTGTGCAGGGAGAATGGATGCCAACATGGTGGAAGGTGAGAGGGAGTGTTGTTTTGTATATGCTAGTGTTCCTAGATCAGTCCTTGTGCAATGTTTCTGTTTGATCGCCCACTAAGATTCTGTTGTAGAAGGTTAGTACTCACTGGGAGCCTTTGTATTAGGGGTACTGAGTTACCTCAAACCTGAGGACCAAACAACCAAGGACGCATGTACCTTTCTGAGTGAGGATTCTAGGGATGGGGCTGCAGCTAAAACCTCTCTAGTCTTAGAGAACCCCTCGTCTTCTCTCTAAATAAGAGCTTTAGACTGGGGGCTTGAGCACTTATCTACCGAGTGGGGTTTCACAACTCTTAGAATATGGTACAATTGTGGCCCCTTCTTAGAGTATATTTATATGGTCAAATCACTCCAGTTGTGCTCCACTTTCAAGACTCCTAAATAAAGGAGGCTCCCCCACTCAACAAAGGGCTGCGTACAAGACGACAAGAAGCAGGGAAAAAGAGGATCATTTGTAACGACTCTAAAAATCATATGAGGCTGCGGCCATGTTATAGGCCACAACAATAAATCAAGGCTCTAGAGAAGAAAAGGGCTACGACCTTGGAAGACAAAGTCGACAGACAAAAGGCCACGCCATAAGGGATAAGCGCCGCGATCTATAGTGGCCAGGACTTGCTAAGGATCAACACGCGAGGTGATGACGTGGCCTTGTTAGGTCATAACGTGAGAAACAAGTTTTGGGAGGTTTTAGAAACCTTTTTAAAGGGGTATTTGTGAAAAAGTGATGTCATAGCTAGAAACCCTACGTTCCCTAGTAATTTTTATAAATAGCAGCCCTTGACTCACTTCCCAAAGTTGATAAAAAACTTGTTTCTCACATTAGAACGAAAAAGTGAGATTTTGAGAGAGAGGGGAGGTGCTGTCGGAGAGGAGGCCATGGACATTTATTGTTCACCAGAGAAGTGCTTTAGAGGCGGTGGAAGGTCACTATTCACTAGAGAAGCTTTTATAGGTGACGAAGGACAACTGTTCATTAAGGTAAGTGATTTATCCTCTACCTCTTTTTCCTTTATTAAATCCCTATTTTTCATATTTTTTATTAAATGAGAAGAGCCCATGTATGTTTTCTCGGTTAGGCCATGGATTTTTACTGTTCATGTGGTTTTCTAGGTTTGGGAGGCCATGGCGGTTTAGTGTTCATGTAGCTTTTCTGGGTTTATAAGCCATGGAGGACTACTGTTCATTGAGGTTTTAGAGGCCACATAATATTACTATTACTAGAGAGTTAGAGACCTGAGAATGTTACTATTAATCTTAATTCATGTATTTAGTAGCTTTCTCTTAGGTTTATTGATTTTGGAGACTTTGAGTTCGATGATAAGAGTTCTTGAGGATGTTTTTACTGATCTTATGAGGTTTTATTTAGATATTTACCTTTGATATTTGAGGATTCGAGTTATGAGATAATTAGGGCTTAAAACCAATTTTACTAAAATACCCTTGCTGTTTGCTTATTAGGAGTTCGAACTTCTTCCTTGAGGCCGCAGACTTTTGTGACAGTATAATATTGTGCTCGAGTGAATTGAGATGGGACTCGATGCTGAGGCTGCAACACTATTGGGCTAGGTCGAGGTGTCATTATCTATTCAAAGGCCTCCTTCTTCGTGCTTGAGGTCAAGACGGTTTTTCCTAAGGAGATTGAGCGTAGGACTAACTATGGAGCTTACATCGCGGCAGAGCTCGACTAAGGTGTGGAGTTAGCAGCAGACCGCTGATACGCCATCCTGGAATTGGGCAAGAGGGGAGGTCGCGACCTGTAGCATGATTAGGTCAAAGATACTTGGAATAAGGCTGTGGAGTTTGAGATGTCTAAGGCCATAAAATAAAATGCCGCGGATTTTGAGGGTGAACCATGGGAGATTGAGCCTTGGGAGGAGCCGCGAGGGTGTGAACTAAGAGAAATTGAGCCTTAGGTCATCGGAGTACTCTGAGGGGTTAGGAAACTTATATTAATTTCCTTCCTATTTTTCTTATATTACCCCCTCTTGTTATTGTACCGTTGCTTTTCCTTTTGATTTAACCCTTACTGAGCTATTTGAGCTCACCCCTTCTATAATCCTTGTTCCCTCAGGATAGGAGCTGCGGAGGGTATAGAGTCTGTGGAAGCTAATAGAGACCGCGGAGGATAGTAGAGAATTTTAAAGATTTTATATAGATTTCACTTTAGTTGTAATTATCCAACTTTTAGTATATATTCAAGGCATGTAAGGAGAATGTGTAGAAAGGTATGTAATGGAAACTTCATATAACAGTCTCTCTGCATATGAAGGGGTAAGGCTGTGTACATATAACCGCCTAGTACCCCGCAGGGGTGGGAGTCTCGTGCACTGAATTTGCCAATTTACCTTTTTTTTAATGGAACCAGTACGTGATAAATGATATCTAATTATTGTGTATCGTTATACAGTGATGCTAATTAATTTAACAACTCTGATGATGATAGGGTCGTGGCCTGTATATAGGCCGCGGTGTGTAAGTTACCCTAATAATTAAGTTAAAATTTTTTCCATGAGAGAATAAGTGACAATAACAGTCGCGTCCTAATTGGCAGACCGTGGGGCGTTTCATTATTACTCTCTATTATGTACAGACTTTGTTTCTCTCTCAAACAAACTTCAATTTCTTTGTAAATGATGAAGTCACCTCTCTAGTCGTAAACTCTTGATTCACAATATACCCACAGTGGGCGTAAGATTTGTCGGATCACATATATCTTGTTATGTGTGTGTGCATATCTCTCACCATTTTACTATATCTCACTCTTATACTTTCCCCCTCCGTTGGGCGAGTTACACTCTGGTTTTCTCTATGTGCCTCTATATGTAGTTATTTGTTGGTCGTCGTCATACTCATTGCCACTTGCATCCACTGGGAAATCGACATTCGGAGAAATACCATCTTACAAATTCTATACAGGAAATTTTTTTGACACTATAATACATACTTTGAAACTAAGAGATGTTGGGCAACAATTATAGAAGGGACTCGTTAAGTCCTTATTTTTGTATGATTTTCATCCGCAAGTAAGGGACACTACTCTATTATATATGGGTCGCGTCATCATACAGACGTGTGTTGTCACTATGGTCAGCACTAGTTTAGTATGTCCTCATATATTTTAGAGGAGATGTGGGATGTGAGATGTGAGACGTTGATGATGCTTACCTAGTTTTGTAAGTGAATTATATAGGCGCCTTGAACAGAAACTGCATCCTTTTCTGTTGCTTATACTTCTTCAATTTGGTACCCTTTTTAAAATTGAGCTTTAGAGGAACACTGATCGAAGATGGGCCATGGAGGGGCATCTTTTGTACCCTAATTTGAATAAAATGTAATAAAAAAGCAATCGGAGAACCCAACTTTTATCATAGTAATTTTATTAGAATGACTAATTTTACCCAATCCTTTATTATACGCTCCATCAGTCCCTTCATTGAATAAAGTAATTTCACTACCTAAGCTTGACAGTCTTGAAAAATCAACCCCTAACCTTTAATAATAACCATAAAGTTACAATTCTAAGTTAAATACATACACACACGCACACACTAGCGGATGACGGAGTTGATGGAACAATTTAATTTCTCGATATTGCATTTTGTATTCATATTTATGACACACTTAAATATATTACTTTTTAATGAATTAGGGCCAAAAAGTAATTTCCGCATTTTTTTAATTAAAACATGGAGGCTTGTGTTCAATCTCAATTACATGGATATAAAGGTAATGAAATCTTCGACAATAAATATACTTTTACTTATATTTTTTTTTATATATTTTTTGAACAATAAAGGGTTGTTTATATTATTGAACAAAAAATGACAGTCACTATTTTCTTGCTGAATTTGTCCCTTTAACATTTTGTACAAAATTACTTTTTCACTTCACACCACATTCTTCTATTCAGATAATCAACTTGTAAGGAAAAGCACCTATCTCTATCCCAAATGATCATCACTTTCTCAACCAGCAATACCAAGGCACCAATTGCCACTTCTTCACTTCAAAATCACACTATTTGGCGTTCGGCGCAAGTAGGTCCCCTTCGTGGGGATCCTCTTTTTCTTTTCTTTTTATTTTAACGCATGTTTATTTATTTTTTAGTAAATATCTTTTAGTTAATGATTTAGGTTGGATAAACTCCTAGCTTAACTAGGATACTTGCCCAACAAGTCGTAGGAAATCTATAAATAAGGCCCCAGGGCTCCTCCTTGTATTCACTTTTGTTATTAATGATAATTTGAGTTTTTTAAAGATTGAAGTGATTTGTTATTTATGATACTTCCGCATTGTTTCACATCAAATTGGTATCAAAGCCATGTTCGCTATTGATAATCAAACCCTAGTGTGTGTATTACCTGTATGTGTAAACTAAAATGCAAGGATGCCCACCAAAACAACGAAACAATTCAAGGCCCAAGAATCAGCTCGAGAAAGCATCCAACAGATGCTATCTAACGTGGCGGCTCAAGTCCAAGCTATCCAACAATAGCAAAGTCACATCAACGAAAAAATCGAGAGAATGGAAACCGACGGACTTGTGGCCAATGCCGGCAGCACAGTAGCCATCTCCACCCCCCATCACTTCGAGGTCGTAACCAGCATGGGAGGGTCGACGAAGGTTCGGATGAAGTTGCAACCCCTTCGCTGCCACACCGATGGGTGCCTTACATGTCAGCGGTTCAATTCAATGTCATGGGCTCACCAGGGGGATTTTTGTAGAAGTCCGGGAAGATTTGACATGAAAATCAGTCCAAATAGCGTACACAGACTTTCAAGATGACGTAAAAGAATCCGTTGATGTGTTTGATACAAAGATGGAAACTTAGGAACGAAAAGACCTTGGGTGAACAACTGCTGCACCCGGAGAAGGAGGTGATCCCTATTTAGGGCTTGTCTCCCCCCCCCCCTCCCCAGAGAATTTTTTTTTGTGACAAACGACGAGGAAAGACTAGTTCTATTCATTTAGCCACGCAATCGGTGCTATGGGGGTATAAAGAGTCCAAGGACATGTTGCAGTGGCTCCAAGGAATTCAGCCCGAACCATTAAAATTGAGGTTGGATGGGGAGGAGACTGATGAAGAAGATGGTATTCCACTCACCCGCCGCTCGTTGTTTCTCGATGAAAGACTGGTAAAACAAATGGAGACTTACCGTAACGATTTACACCACAGTGTGATGTATGTTGGTAAACCCTTTTACGTTCCGCCAATCAAATGCGTGTCATGGGTGCGGAAATAAGGGACATTTGAATAGTAACTGTCCATTCAAGATAGCAAGGGAGAGACATCATCACGCGCGCTCGAAAAATCAGCCCTCGACAACCCCATTGGGCAGTGCCGCGACAGACCCGAGGAGCCCAAACAGGTCATAATAAGGACATCAAAGATGTATTACGGGGTGGGGGATGGACGGAGGACAACATTAATACCTTGATTCGGTTGTTTGGCAAGGCTATGCACGGTGATGTTCGGATAGATGTGAGTATGTTCGATGGAAAGATGGATCTCAACGCATTTATGGATTGGTTAAAGCGCGTGGAGTATTTATTTGATCTAAAATAATACTGGGGCTATTGGTGTGTTAAGTACGTGGCTGCAAAATTAGAGGGTTATGCATTAGTGTGGCGGGATCAGTTGGTGCATAATAGGGCCACGAGTGATTTGGACCCGATTTGACGTAAACTACATGTCAGAAGGCTCCTAAAAATATATAACACACTTTTAGAGAGATAAACACTCTTTTCGATTTCAAAATTCAAGTCTCCCTCAAATGAGGCTTACATGGGGGTATTTAAAGGGGAGTAGTAGCTTAGGCTCTAAGTTAAGGCCTTAATTACAAAAATGCCATTACTACTCCTTACCTCTAAATACTAAAGAAAAAAAAGAAATACAATGACAAAACAAAATAAAATAAAATAAAATGACTAATAAAGCCCTAAAATGGAGTCCATTTCCATCACTCTCCCCTTCTTAAGACCAAGCTCGTCCTCCAGCGTAAAAAATAATAATTTTGGGGACTCGTGAGGAAATTCCAAAAGGTGTGCCAAAAACTTGTGGGGGCCAAAAATTAATTTATGAAAGATGAGGAGCATAACCCACAAATCTTGGTCTTCATTTCTTCTTTTTCTTTTCTCCTTTTTCACCCAAAGCAGCCCTAAAACTTCCACCCGGGTCAAAAACCATGGTTTTGAAGCGGTTAGAAGGATTTGAGGCTGGGTAGGGTAGCCCAGGTGGGTTCCGAATAGACCTAGGGCAAAACCCTAGGCTTTCAGAGTCTGTTTGGGGTTCAGAGGGCTGCGCGACCACCTGGTCGGCGGACAGGATGTGATCGGGTTTGGGTCGGGCTGGGTTCGGATGGGGTCTTTTTTGGGTCGGGGGACTGGGGTTTGGGTCGCATGCTCCAGGGGAGGATTTAGGGTGGTCGGCAGGGGAGGATTTAGGGTGGTCGGCAGGTCTGGTGGTTGTCCACCTGGGTGGGGAAGGTAGCGGAAAGGGTTGGGTTTTGGTTTTGGGTCCTGCTGGCAGCTGGGTAGGGGTGGCCAACTAGGGTTTGAGGCGGGGGAGGGGCAAAGCGGTTAGGGTAGGTGGGGCTAGAGTTAGGGTTTTGGATTTTGGAGGAGATGAGTTGGATGAGGAGATCAAACTTTTTGTTTAATTCTAGGGTTTATTGATCGATCATGTGCCTCAACTCTTAAATCTCTTCAATGTGTTGTTTGGATTTTTTGGGAGCCATTGCGAGTAACGTACGATTTTGATAAAAATTCACCCTTAAACCAACACCAATGTGGAGCGACACCCACTTTGAGACCAATTTGACGTAAACTACACATAAGAACGCTCCTAAAAATATCTAATACACACTTTTAGAGAGAGAAACACTATTTTCTATTTCAAAATTCAAGTCTCCCTCAAATGAGGCTTACATGGGGGTATATAAAGGGGGAGGAGTAGCTTAGGCTCTAAGTTAAGGCCCTAATTACAAAAATGCCATTACTACTCTTTACCTCTAAATACTAAAGAAAAAAAAAATACAATGACAAAATAAAATAAAAAAAAATAACAAAAGAAAATAAAATGACTAATAAAACCCTAAAATGGGGTCCATTTCCATCACGATTACTTCGTGGGAGCACATTAAGGTAGAGATGGTGGTTGCCTTCATCCCCGAGTCTTATGAGAGAGACTTGTTTGCATGTGTTCAAGGTCTCAAGCAGGGTTACATGTTCATAAAACAGTATTCAGAGCAGTTTCAGTTACTTTGCACTAGGCTAGGCTTAAGGAAAGCACGAAACAGCAGATTGAGCGTTACATTAGGGACTCCAACTTAAATATTAGAAAGAGTTGGGACTGTGCCAAATTACTTTTTTTTAAGTCAAGCTATCGAGTATGCACGAAAGGTAGAGAACTACTTCAAGGCAGGGGCAACTATGGCGAGAGGTGGGGTAGCCACTAAATCATATGTCACACCACCACTTCAGTCACCACCAATGTTTTTAATCGCGGTCGCGTATGGTGTCGCGCTTTGGTTCCAAAATTGCATTGCGCAAATCGCGTCGCGCATCACGCAAGCAATTCGTGCATTCCAGATTTATAATTTGAAAACATGTAAAAAAAATATAAATAAATAAATAAGCTCAAAGAGTAACTCCAAATCACTTCAAATATTGTTCTGAAGACATAAAGTACTACAACATTCGAAATTAAACATACTAATAGTACCAAATTATTCTAAACATACTACTACAACATTCATAGATAAATTAACCACAAATAAAAAACAATACAAAAAAAAAAAAAAAAAAAACTGAAAATTTGACAACCAACTGAAATTTTAAAAACAATAAAAAAAAAGCACTTGAGATAAAAAAATAAAAAAATATAAAAAAATTGACAAACATAATAAATAAAATTAAAAAACAGTAAATCAGTTATGTTTAACATCAAATATATACTTACAGGTGCAAAGAGCAGCTTTTCATGGGAAAATAATGCTGCCAATGTGTGGAATCAAAGTTCCAAAGTGCCAAAAACCTATGTAGATGAGTTGCAGTTTTTTTGAGAGAAGAAATGTAGATGCCGAAGGGTTTTTTCTGTCAATCGGGACTTTGAAAGGAGGATTTGCTGTTTTTTTTTTTTTTTTTTATAACCTATGTTCTTACCAAAACGACGTCGTTTTGGTAAGACATAGGGTTTAGAAAAAAATGCTCCGCTTGCGTCGCTGTAGCGCACTTTTGCGCCTAATTGCGCATGTTCGCGCAATTTTGCGCATTTTTGCGCCAAATAGCGCTCCGTAGCGCACGCAATCTGAGCATCTGAAATAGCAGCCTTGTTTGCCTTGCCTTTTCCACCGCAAAACGCAATAGCGCGCTATTGCGTTCGCAATAGCGCGCTTTTAAAAACACTGGTCACCACTACTTCAGGCGTCCACTTCAAGTGCTATAATTGTGTGAAGTGTTTGGACATCAAACTACAGACTGTCCCAGCAAGAAGAAAAAATCGGTGTTAGTTTCAAAATATGAGGAAGAGATAGAGCAACCACCGGAGCACGCGGAGTTTCTTACGGCACGCATCCATGTGCCGCTTTAGACGGACGACATACCACTTTAGCGCTCGGGATGAGCTTTTCTTATCAGGGGGAGTGACGTGCGGCGCAAGTGGGGCCCCTTCCTGGGGATCCTCTTTTTCTTTTCCTTTTATTTCAACATATTTTTATTTATTTATTTAGTAAATATCTTTTAGTTAGTGATTTAACTTGGATTAACTCCTAACTTAACAAGGAGACTTGTCCAACAAGTCGTAGGAAGTCTATAAATAAAGCCCCAGGGCTCCCCTTGTATTCACTTTTGCTATTAATGATATTTTGAGTTTTGTAAAGATTGGAGTGATTTGTTATTTGTGATATTTCCGCTGCGTTTCACATCACTAGTACTTGTGAATTATGATTACTACCACTTCGTCTTAGTAAGCCAAATGGGATCATGGTCATTATTATCTCAAACAGAGCTGCACTCCATCATCTAAACCCTCGATACCCAATTCAAGGATCTATTCCCATATCTTTCCCCAAACTACCATCGTTCCATACCCCTTTCTGTTAGTTAGCTAGGGTTTTCTTACATTATATTCGTGTTTAAATACATCTCTTTCTTTGCGTATACATATATATATATATATATATATATATATATATATATATATAGAGAGAGAGAGAGAGAGAGAGAGAGAGAGAGAGAGAGAGTTTTATGTGTGAGTCTTACCTTATCTTTTATTTTTTTTCCTTAACAACACCAATTAAGAATTAGATGGGTGGGTTGTATTTTGGAAATTAAATTCTGAATGTGGGGAAATCGAATGTATGTGAAAAGTTAATTGGATTTTGAGTTAGCTGTATTTTGGAATTTAAATTTTGAATTTGAGTAAGGCAAATGAGGAGATGACTTGCAGGGCCGAAGAAAGAAGAAACAAAATTACAAAAATAGTATTCTTATACTTGATACTATGTTTTTAATTACCAAAATGCTACAAAGACTTGTCATAAGGAGAAACTTGGACCATTGGATGACAAATCCCAAATCACTCCTAGCTGCTAGTTATCCCACATACATAAAGAACATTTCTGTTTTATAACACACACACACATACATAGAGAGAGAACTGTCCTTCCATCTTGATTTTCTGAGCTTGCCATATCCGACACTATGTGGCCACGTTGGCTCTCGACACTCGAGTCTGTCTACAAATAATAGGTTATAGGATCTTCAAGATGAAGGTTGTTGAAATGTCAGGGTAGCAACTTTTAAGGGGTTTTCACAAACAAGTTTAAAAGGCTTACATGATAGAGAAAGGATATTGGTGACACAAGGCGCGAGGAGGTGCAACCAGAAGAATTTCAATTTTTAATTGTATTTTATTTTATTTTATTAATTAGAATAAATGAATATACCTTTGGAATATTCTAGATTAGGGTACTTTAGTCATTAAGTCACAATAGCTATTTTACCAGGTTTCCAAGTAATTTAGGGGTTAATTTGTCTTTTGTTTATTTTGCCTTTTTTAGTCTTTTAGCTTTTAGGGTTAGCTTGGCTAGCAAGCTAACATCCCCTATAAATAATGCCTTTGGCCCCCATTTGTATTCACAACTTGACTTTTTAGAAATGAAGAATTGGAGTGAGAGTTTCCTTTACATTTCATTATTGTTGTTGTCGTGTAGTGTAATTCATACGCTTCTGCTACCCATTACACATCAAATTGGTATCGGAGCGACGTTCGCTCTTGGGGTATCTTGGAGATTGGCATTCGAAGTCCGGTGCAAATCATGGCTTCGACTTGGAACAACCATTCTTTCAAGATGGTGTCTTGGCTGATAAATGTGCCCGTGGCGGTCGGGTTTGTGATCGAAACTCCAAAAATCGATCAAATGTCCGAGAGAGAGTTGCTGTGCCCAATGGCCTTCAAGGTGAGGGCAAGGCGGAGCCGCCATGAATTACCACCATGGGTCACCATACAAGGATGCAGAAACATAGTCAAAGAGTGGCGACAATCAGCCCCCAAAACCGGACTTCAAACACCCACCTCCGGCGACCTAAAACCCCCTCCGCCACAGTTTAACCCTCCCCTTTCTCCATTCCAGATCAGATCCGCAACCCTCCTGTCCAAACCCTACCAGATCCGACCTGGATCGTGTCTCAAGCCCGCCAATCTACCTTCCGGCAACTCCGGTCAACTTCCGGTAGCGACGAACACCTTTCCGGTCCGCTCTGAACTAGATCGGTCCATTTTAAACTTCGATCTGGGTCGGATCCGATGTTTCTGGCAGCAGAACCCATCCGTTTTCTTTCTCCGGTGCCGAGTTGACCTCCAATCACCAGGTCGAGGCGAAACAAGCCAGATCGGAGTTGAATCTAGACCAGATGCAGGTGGAACAACCTACTGAAACAAGCTACTACCGACTTTAGGTCAGGCATGCCAGCGTGTTAGCTTCGATCGTATCTCCGACCACTCTTGGACCTCCGACGACCTTGAGGGTGGTTGAGTTGTGTGTAGGGGTGGCAATTCGTGCTAATGGGTCGTGTTTGGGTCTGGCCCGACTTGACCCGACATAATTTTATCTGGCACGAACACGGCACGACATGCCAGCGTGTTTTTTTTTTTTGCTAGCACGAACACGACCCGACACGAGCAACACAATAAAAAAAAATTGTGCCAATTTGGCACGATTGACACGACCAGACACGATAACCCGTTGGGCTAATTGAAGACAGGTTCTTTTTTTACACGAGATGGAGTTTCTTATTTGGGCTAATTGGGGCACAATTGGGTTGTTTTCTTGTCATGTTGCAATTGGGCTAAAACGGGCTAATTTCGTGTCATATTTTTGACACGACCTGCTAGTGGGTCAAAAAACCTGGCCCGAACACGACAAGCCATTTTAATTTCGTGCCAATTTCGTGCCGGGTCGTGTCGTGTTGTCGTGTTCGTGACCGAATTGCCACCCCTAGTTGTGTGTTAGGGCTGTTTGGGAAGAAGAAGACAAGGAGGAGGAAGAGGTTAGGGTTTTAAGTGAAGTGATGGGCTTTAAATGTTTAATGGAGTGTGAGCAACCCAAGTGGCCATTTGCTGATTTTGGCCCAATTTTAAAGAACAAACCACTTGGTTTGGGTTTCAATAAGCCCAAAATTGATTTTGTTGGGGTAGAAAAATTTAGGCAGCCTCCAGTTGTTAATGAGTTGAAAAATATTTTATTTGGGCCCCAAAATTTTCTAAAAATTTATTTTTCACCCTCAATAAATCATAAAAAAATATTTTCAAAATATTTATTTATTTGGCATGGGCGCTGACAATTTTCCCCTCACGCTCGAGGACGAGCTTTTCTGAAGGAGGGGAGAATGATGTAATTTGTGACACATGGCCCGATGAGGTGCAACCGAAAGAATTTCAATTTTTAATTGTATTTTATTTTATTTTTATTTTTATTAGTTAGAATAAATGAATATTCCTTTGGAATATTTTAGATTAGGGTACTTTAGTCATTAAGTCATTTTAGGTCTTTTACTTGGTTTTCAAAGTAATTTAGGAGTTATTTTGCCCTTTAAGCCTTTTGTTTATTTTGTCATTTTTAGTCTTTTAGCTTTTAGGGTTAGCTTGGCTAGCAAGCTAACAGCCCCTATAATTAAGCCCTTTGGCCCTTTGTATTCACAACTTGACTTTTTAGAAATGAAGAATTAGAGTGAGAGTTTCCTCGACATTTCATTGTTATTGTTGTTGTTGTTGTGTAGTGTAATTCATACGCTTCTGCTACCCACTACACATCATATTGGTTTAATGCAAACTTGTACTTTGGTAAAAATAAATATAAATTTCATTGTACTAAATCACAAATTAATTATTATTTCTAAATTATGCGCTTACAAAAGAATTATGGATCAAGTAAAATGGATATATTCGTGGGTTCTAAGTTCTGGCTAGACGCCAAATATGTGGTTCCTTCTCCTATACAATTGTCTTTCTGTTTTTGCGTTTTTTCCGGAGTATGATTACTATTTCTCATGTGTATGCTATTATTATTAGTACAAAAATTGGTGTCTAATAAGAATTAGACTAGATTCACTAGAATAATTGGTGTGAATAAACTGCTTCCAAATTATCTGTTTCCATGATTTTATGCTTCGAGAATCTCTCTCTCTCTCTCTCTCTATATATATATATATATATGTGTGTGTGTGTGTGTGTGTGCGCGCGCGCACGCGTGTTTAGCATGTGGTTTGAAAAGACCCCGCCCTTTTCTCACGGGTGGTGGTGGTGTTTTCTTTTATGAAATCTGGTGTACCTATTAATATTTCCATTTTTAAATACGTAGAGGATGCTAGTGGACATGGCATTGGAGTATCAGGGATTGGTTACTGTCATAGTTGCTTTCATTGACCGTTTGTTGCGCTGTCACAAGCACTGCTGGTTGGGGGAGCGCCTGCTTCAGACATTTGATGAACACTTGGTTTCAAAAGTCAAGATAGACTATAGATTGGGATCTTATTTTCCAATATTTGACAGAATTGCTGAGAATGATACAGTTCCACCCGACAGATTGTTAGAGCTCCTTACCAAGTTCTTGGGTATCCTTGTAGAGAAACATGGCTCAGACACAGGATTGAGATCATGGTCTCAGGGAAGTAAAGTTCTTGGCATTTGTCGAACCATGATCATGCACCACCATAGCTCTAGATTATTCCTTGGACTATCTCGTCTCCTTTCTTTTACTTGCCTTTATTTTCCGGATTTGGAGGTTCGTGACAATGCAAGGTACAGTAACAAGATATTCCTCTTGGTTTCATTTTTCATTTTTTCTTTTCTCAGTCTTAATTTTACCATCATTTTTTTATGAACTGTTTTCTTCAAAGAAAAATAATGACGGAAATTAAAATAATCATTTGGCTTTTGGCCCTTAGGTTTAAAGGGAAACTAATGTATAGCCCTCAGTTTTCATTAGTTGAACATTTGCCCCATTTTTTTTACGATTGTTGGCCATTATAGATTGTAACAAAATGATAAAAAAAAGCCTGGATTAATCTTTAATTATATGTAAAATGGGTGTTGATGTCTAATACTCTATAGATGATGGGGACTAAACGAGGAATATTTTAGTCATTTGCTACGACCTGTAAGTTAACGATCAATTAACATGACCCAAAAGGGGGTCGAAGTCCGATAACTGAAAAGTTTAGGGGTTAACGTCAGTTACGACATTACTGTGGAATTCAAAAGTCAAATGGAATAAGAAAACCTGCGAAAACAAAGTTTCTATTATTATCTGATGCAGGCAAATATTTTCTCATTGTATAAAGGCATTTTACAGGATCTACCTGCGGATGCTGATCTGTGTACCAGGAAAGAGGCTTAAGCTCATACTGCATGCTGGGGAGCAACTCCCTGGTCTTTCACAATCTCAACAAGCCAACTCATTCTTCAGCGTCCAGTCTCCTCGACTTTCCCACGATCTTAAGAAATCGAAGAATATTTCATCTTACATCTACCTTGAACGTGTTGTACCGCTGTTGGTCAAACAGTCTTGGTCCTTGTCTTTATCGACTTTGGGCATCACTGGCTGTAAACTTCCTCATCTCGAGAGCATCAGGGTCTATGAATCCCCATCTGAGCAAACGGAGCTTGATAGCAGTAGTACTAACCAAATTGTATCAGAAATTGAAAGAATCGATCAACCACAAGAGCCATTGCGTGTGATGGATTCGAAAATCTCAGAGATTGTTGGAATATTGAGGAGGCACTTTTCATCCATTCCTGATTTCAGACACATTCCAGGTCTCAAAATTAGAATATCCTGTAGTTTGAGATTTGAATCAGAGCCCTTCAATCGCATATGCGGAGTTGATTTTTCATCTGATCGTTTGGACAGTGTAGATGTACTTCCTGCGTTATATGCAACTGTGCTCACTTTTTCTTCTTCAGCCCCATATGGACATATTCCCTCGTATCACATACCTTTTCTTCTTGGCGAACCTCCAAAAAGGGATTTGCCTTCGGGCCAAACGGATTCTTTAGCTATTATATCTGTGGAAAATAGTTCTGGAGAAGAGGAAAACTTCAAAGCTCCTTTAACTATTGAATTGGAACCGAGGGAACCTGTACCTGGCTTGGTCGATGTTTCCGTAGAAACAAACACAGAAAATGGTCAGATCATCCGTGGGCAGCTTCAGAGTATCACTGTGGGCATTGAAGACATGTTTCTCAAAGCCATTATCCCTGATGACGTTTGGGCAGATGCGGGTCCTGGTTATTACGCCGACTTGTTCAGCGCTTTGTGGGCGGCATGTGACACTTCTTCCAATACTGGACGGGAGACCTTTCCTTTGAAGGGAGGCAAAGGGGTTGCGGCTATCAGTGGGACCCGATCAGTCAAGTTACTTGAAGTTCCTGCAACCTCTTTGATTCAATCTGTTGAGCGGTACCTTGCACCTTTTGTTGTTTGTGTTATTGGTGACCCCCTTGTTAACATGGTGAAAGATGGGGGAATCATCAGGGACATTATCTGGAAAAATGATGGTTCAGATTCTTCTCTTGATATTACTACATCAGACGACAATTTTCATAAGGGCCCGCTTTTTCTCAAGTACACTGAAGATGAAGACGAGAGGGTAGGTCACGTACATGTCAATAAGAAAAACATGGGTTGCTTTCACATTTTGATATTCCTCCCCCCAAGGTTCCATCTTCTTTTTCAATTGGAAGTGTGCGATATTTCTACTCTAGTTCGTGTTAGAACTGATAATTGGCCGTGCCTAGCTTATATTGATGACTATCTGGAAACTTTGTTCTTGGCCTAAAGGTACTTTCCCTTTTGGTCTTATTCTATATTCTTTTGGCTTCTGTTTCCTACAAGGGAAGTGACAGTTTTGGCACTCAAGAACTCGAGTGTAAATACCTCTCCAACAGTGATCCTTTTATTTTGTATTCTGTTGATGTATCAAAATTGTATTCTTTTCCCAGGGTATCTTTTATTCACTCTGGTTACTTATTGATTGAGTGCAAATCTCAAATCACAAGGTGGATTTTTGTTTGGAACCACTTTCAACTGATCATTTGAGGTTTTCTTTTATTTGGGTAAACTTGATACTGCTCCATTTTAATATTACTTTCATTGCTAGTTTTGAATATTCGTTGCATGCTGTTCTGATTAGATGGCAAAATACATCTGCTGGTTTGCGAGGAGCATGGAATTGTCCCTAGATTGTTATTATTTTAAGAAGTTTAATTTGGATACATTCAAAATGGATGATGAGTTTTTGTATTTTTTAGTTGAGCTTTGCTCCTCTTTTCCTTTCACTTCACTCCTTCCTTTGCATTTATGTTTTAGCTCTTTCTCGTCGTTTTTCAAGGTTACACGTTAGGGGGTATCCTGGGTCAGCTTTCCTAGACTAATTCTCCTAGACATCCAGGTGTCAAAGCTTGGCAACCCTTTGGGGCTAGGCTGGGGGTGGAGTTGGTATGGCCTAGTGAATCCTCTAGTCCTGCCGTGGATGGCCTGCATTTGACAATGCCTTTGACCGAACCTTGAGGTGACTTGGTCTCAAGGGCGGAGCCAGGATTAAACACAGGGGTGGGCTAACATTAAGCAATAACCATAACTAAAAAAAATGAACAGTAAAAAAATAATTAAAAAACTGAATTTCGATAAATAATAGTATTTAAATAGCACAACAATAACAAAATCCCTATCTCAATTTTGAACGACGAGTCTTCAAAGATTCAAATTCATCAATTATAGAATCTAGATCAATCTTTAAACTAAGATCCCGTTCAAGGTAGAGAGTCATGCAACCAGCAAGAAATTCATCCCCCATTGAATTGCGAATTGTTGTTTTAACATGTTTCATCCCAGAAAATGCTCTCTCCGTAGTCGCAGTGGAAACAGGAAGAGTCAACACAAGACGAATTAATCTATCAACCATAGAGTAGGTCTTCGACTTTCTTGTTACAAATAGTTTTCGACACAAATCACTACGAGTAGAAATATTTTGAAATTCGGAATCACTAGCCAAATCAAGTTGATAATGCATGAGTTGGCATCTCAAAGTATGAATGTCTTGTCCGGTAAAATCCTTAGGATAGAATTTTTCAGCAAGTTTGCAAATATTCTCCGCGTCAAATGATTTAAAAGCATCATTAGGACCCAAACCTGAGCTAAGAGTAAGAATCTATTTTCTAACCCCATCAACTGAAAATCTATCGTGCAGTTGAAAACATCAAAGTGATAATAATGTTCAACGGTGATATGATCTTGTTGATGACATTCACGTCTCGTACCTTTATCATAATGAGAGCTCAACTCAGGTATAACAATGCTATGTCGGTAACAAAATTTTATCACGCTCTCAAGGAAATTGTCCCAATCATCATTTCGCAGCTTTCGAAGGAGAACTTTTGTTGTAGAGACTAACTTTAAAGCATTCAAAATGTCTTGAGTTTGGCGTTGTAAAGCCTGGCAGAGTGTATCAGTGATTTCCATGATTTTTTCTATTAAGTGCATGATAAATATGAATTCGAAACTCCGAATAACTTTAAAAACGCCATGAGCCTGTCCACGTATTTGTGCACTTGCCTCACTCTTTTTACAAGCCGCATCATACATGCCCATTAAGTCCTGAACAAAATCGTAATGTGAGCTCCAACGAGTAGCTCCAGGTCGATGCATAGTACCAATCTGATTAGCCCCTTTTTCAGATTTTCGTTCACCACTAGTCAACATACATTCAATTTCATCCCTTTGTGCATTTTTTAACTCACAAATACGTTTAGGAGAAGAAGCAACAAGATTGACAATACAAGTCAAGGGAGAAAAGAACTGCCAAACACTACTCTCGTCTTTTACGGCTGCAACTAAAGCTAGTTGTAGTTGATGGGGAAAGCCATGTACATAATACGCATATGGACAATCTTTAAGAAACAATGCCTGCAAACCTTTCCAATGACCTCGCATATTACTAGCACCATCATACCCTTGACCTCGTAAGTTTTGAATCAGGAGGTTGTATGGAACAAGAATATCGGTGATCTCTTTTTTAAGAGTGGATGACGATGTATTCTCAATGGTAACGATATAAAAAAAAACGTTCCATTAGCATACCATCATAGGTGACATATCTCAAGATAAGAGCCATTTGCTCTTTTTTAGACTTGCCTTGTGATTCGTCAACAAGAATACAAAATTTCCCCCCTCCCCCCTCCCACTTCATCACAAATCATCTTTCTCACTCTATGAGCGAGAATATCAAGAATCTCCTTTTGAATATGATGAGAAGTGTATTTTGCATTGTGTGGTCCACTTTGGAGAATACTTAAAGTACTTCATTATCTCCAGCTTTAAACTTCAATAATTCGAGAAAGTTTCCCCGATTCAATGAACTTGGACTTTCATCATGACCTCTAAAACCTAATGCTTGAAGTGCAAGAATTCGAACGGTTTGAATGCTTGCCTTGAGCCGCATCCGATTCTTTACAGTTTCTTCCATCGATTGTTGGTTCAACACTCTGTCAATATGTTGGACCGATGTCTTTAAATTGTTAAGGCACTCAACATATTTGCTATGTGGTGAAGATGGAAGACCGACATGTTGTAAAAATACACAATTTGCACCATCATTAACTCTCTTCCAATTTTCAAATCCACCGACGGTAAGTGCAGAACGAATCCCCGATTTACTTTTCTCTTCAAAAAGAAAGCATGGGAAACAATACACTTTATTCGCTGAGGGGGAATACTCTAACCAAGAAAATTGTTTGAACCAAGCATATTGAAATCTACGATATTGCTTTCCTATCTTTGTTCTTGGGGATACTCAGAGAGGTTAGGTTGATATGGCCCCAAATTCATATAAGCACGTCTAATTGTATCTCAGTAACGGATTCTACTGCATATATTGGACTACGTAGCGCAGGATCTCGTTCAATAACCATTGGATCAAATTGTTTTGTTTCAACACTTTCTTTTTCAACTAGAGGTCGCGACTCGGGAATTGAGGTATCAATATTAGTTGCTTTGAATGAATCCTCTTTCGATGAATCTTCACCCTCTCTTTTTGAAGAATGAGAAAATAGTTTTTCCTCTCTTGGGTGGGAGTTGATTATGTGCCATTATATTTATGGCCTATGATCCTATTAAACAAAATTAAAAAATAAACAATTAAAAACATATGACATTGATTTAAAAAATGTATAATATTATTTAGAACCTAATAATTTGTAAAAAATAAACTAAAAACACATGACATTGAGTTAAAAAATGTATAATATTATTTAGAACCTAATAATTTGCAATAAAAAATGTATGTCATTATTTTCACTTTAACAATTCACAATAAAAAATGCACAACATTATTTACAATTTAATAATTCACAATAAAAAAATATACAACATTATTTACAATCTAATAGTATATTTAAATTAAAATATTACCTTACTTTGGTCTTTGGAAAAATACACCACAAATTGAAAATCCTCAAGTTTAAACCCTAAAATAGACAAGGATGTATTTTTTTTATTAATCTAAGATTGTAAAAATAATAAGAAAAAGATTGAAAATCTTACATGGAATTGAAAAGAAAACCCTTCCTTTTGTTGTTCTTGAAATATGAATTGGAAAAGATGAGTTGGTTGCTTTTCTTGAAAAGGAACGTGTGTTTGTGTAAGTAGTGGTGGGTTAATTAGGGTGGACTCTTTTGTGTTTTGAAGAATCACCATCACGTGTTTTTTTTTATATGGGCTGGGCTAAGGTATGTTATAATTTTTAGTGGGTTGTATATATGGATAGCTTATAATTTTTTTTTTGACCAGGCCTACAACCCAGGTCTGCCCCTCCCTGCCTTCACCTGTGCTTGGTCTTATGAAATTGACACGAGAATGCCCTTTGTCACATCAGAAAAAGGGAAGAAAAAAAAGTACAGTGGAACTGTACGATACATTTTAGCGTATTTTAGACTCGAGCGTAGTGTCGTGGACCATCTATTGATTTTTGCTTTATCAAATGAGTGCCGTTAGTAAACAAGATGGCGAAATGTTTATGGAGATACATTGTTATGGCTCTTGCCCCTCGTGCCAGTAGTGTGGGTGGAGAGAACATATAGGACTTTTTCTAACTCAAGTAAGATAAGTAAAGGATTTTCGGAGAGAATTCGTGTGCATTATTATTACGTGCCTTGTGTTTCTCTCTTACTCACGAACCATTTCGGATCTGAAAATGGTTCGTGCTCAACCACCCTCAACCTCGACCTCCATTACCACCCCGACACCATTTTTCCTTCCCTCCCTCGCTCCTTCACTCTTTTTCTCTATCTTCTCTTGGTTTTGGGTTGAGGCGGGTTTTGAGCGGAGGTGGGATTATAGTGAACGAGGAGGGTGGAGGGGGGTGGATGGATTTTAACCCTTTGAAATGGGTTTACAATGGAGGTGGATTTGAATTTGAAATGGGTTTATAATTGAAATGGGCTTCCCAAATCCTAGATCTGCCCAATTTTCTTCTTGTATTGAGGATTTTAACTTTTCCTTTTTGTGATTTCTTTTAAGATTATTTGTTAAATTCTATTTTTAAATTTTTTTTTTGTTGAGGTTTTCAGTTTTAATTTTTGAATTTTTTTTACAGTGGAGGTTTTTAAACTTTAATTTTTGGGTTTACAATTGAAATGGTTATCAATAGTTTTCTTCTCTAAATTCCAGTTTTCAATGTAATTTTCAAAAACTTCATAACTTTTTTTTTTATATTTTCATGTTTTTTTATATATTTTATTATTTGTCAATTTTTGTCCATAATTTTTGAAATTTACAATATCTTATTGTCAAAAAAATAAATAAATATTTTTGTCATTCTCATTTCCCCCCCCTTTTAATATAGTTTTAATTATTTTTTGATGTTTTCTTATAATTTTTGAAATATAGATATTTTCTATCATAAATTATAATTATTTTTGTCGTTTTCATATGTTTAAAAGTTTTTTAGTTTTTTTATTATATATATTTTTTAATCATTTTTTGATGTTTTTCTATAATTTTGAAAATTTAAATATTTTTGTCATAAATTATAAATATTGTCATTTTCAGATTTTTATTTTTTTTAAATTTCCTATTTTTAATATATATATATATATATATATATATATATATATATATATATATATATATATATATTATATTTCTAGATTTTTTAATTATCAGAATTTTTAATATATTTTTCTAATTTCCAAATGTTTTAAAAGTTTTTCCAAGATTTTTCAGTTTTTTAAAATATATTTTTTAATATGTTCGTAATTTTTAAAATGTTTTTGGTATAATTCTCTGAATTTTAAAAAAATCTATTAGGACGAAAGTACCCACATGTTCATACACATGACCACTCTTCCGCCCAAAAAGTTAACGTTGCTAACGATACGGGGTTACTCTAAGTCGTATCGAAAGTTGAGGGGGTTAAGTGAGAAAATGAATGTTTGGTTGGTAATTTTTTTTTTGGAGGGGTAAAGTTCAATGGGGTAGGTGTAATCCGTAAAAACAAAATAAGCTAAAAGTGATTTTTTTTTTGGCTATTTAAAAAAAAATCATTCAAAATATGTTAGGGCCCGTTTGGTACATGTCATGACAAATATTGCTAGGAGAAACTTTGTCATGGTAATATTTGTCATGACAAACTTTGCTAAGACAAATGTTGTTTTTCTCACATTGGGCTATCAAACAACCAAATGAGGTAAAACAAATTTTTTAGACAAAACATTTTAATAACACATTTTTAAAATAGATTTTTTATAATATTTTCTTAAAATTCTTTTTAAAATAGTTTAAAACCGTTTTTAAAAATGTTTAACATAGCTTTTACAATATTTTTATAATACGATTTAAAAAAAAATGTAAAACATTTTCTTAACAATATTTTATAATATTAAAAACACTTTTTAAATATTCACAACAGTTTAAAACAGTTTATATAATATATTCAAAACTACTTTTAAAAATGTTAAAAACAGTCTTTACAATATTTTTATAATACGGTTTAAAACAAATTTGTAAAACAAATTTGTAAAAGTTCAATGGGGTAGGTGTAATCCGTAAAAACAAAATAAGCCAAAAGTGATTTTTTTGGCTATTTTAAAAAAAATCATTCAAAATATGTTAGGGTCCGTTTGATACATCCCTTGATAAATATTGCTAGGGGAAACTTTGTCATGGTAATATTTGTCATGACAAACTTTGCCAAGACAAATGTTGTTTTTCTCATATTAGGGTATCAAATAACCAAATGAGGTAAAACAAATTTTTTAGAGAAAACATTTTAATGACACATTTTTAAAATAGATTTTTTATAATATTTTCTTAAAATTCTTTTTAAAACAGTTTAAAATAATTTTTTATAATATATTCGAAACAGTTTTTAAAATTGTTTAAAATAGCTTTTACAATATTTTTATAATACGATTTTTAAAAAAAAATGTAAAACATTTTCTTAGCAATATTTTATAATATTAAAAACACTTTTCAAATATTCACAACAGTTTTTTTTAATTAATTAAAACATTTTTTTTAAACAGTTTAAAACAGTTTTTAAAAATGTTAAAAGCAGTCTTTACAATATTTTTATAAAACGGTTTAAATTTTTTTTGTAAAACAGTTTCTTAACAACTTTTTATAATATTAAAAACAGTTTTTAAAACATTACAAAATAATTTTTAAATATTCATAACAGTTATTTAATAATTTTAAATAGTTTTTAAAATTGTTTTTTAAAACATTGAAACAATTTTTATAATATATTCAAAATAGTTTTTAAAAATGTTAGAAACAGTTTTTACAATATTTTTATAATAAGGCTCTTAAAAAAAATTGTAAAACAGTTTTTAAAACATTACAAAACAGTTTTTAAATATTCGTGACAATTTTTTCAATTATTTAATACCGTTTTTTAAAACATTAAAACGGTTTTTACAATATTTTTATAATACTTTTTTTACAAAATTCGTAAAACATTTTCTTAACAATTTTTTATAATATTAAAAATAGTTTTTAAAACATTACAAAATAGTTTTTAAATATTCATAACATTTTTTTTAATTATTTAAAATATTTTTTTTAAAACATTAAAACAATTTTTATAATACATTCAAAACACTTTTTGAAAGTGTTAAATTTTTTATTTACAATTTATAATGCGTTTTTTAAAAAAATTTTTAAAACATTTTCTTAACAATTTTTTTATAATATTAATAACCGTTTTTAAAATATTACAAAACCGTTTTTAAATATTCATAACAATTTTTTTAATTATTTAAAATAGTTTTTTTATTTTTTTAAAACATTAAAATCGTTTAAGAAGTTGACAAATATTTCAGCAAAATTTGCTAGCACCTTAGGCATAAAGGTTGTTGTACACTGACAAACATTGTCACGCTAAATTATGCTCCCAAACACTAAAAAAATTGACAAATTTTCATATTTACCATGACAAAACATGGCAACCAAACGAACCCTTAATGTTTAAACAGTTTAAAAACTAACATATTTTGACATATTTTTTTAAAATAGTAGAAAAATTCATTTTGAGTTGATTTTTTTGGAGATCAACTTAAAATTTTAAAACCACAAAAAATAAACTTGAAATTATTTTTTTGCTATTTGATAAAAAATTCCCGCAAGATGGGTCTGCACATGAGCCTCTTTGTATATGTATGTATGTATATATGCAAACCATGGTTGCTCATTTTTTTTATGGTGAGACCCGCCTATGCGTGAGGGGCAAGGCAATTGATTACTTTGTGTGTCTGTGACTTGGATTGTAACAATGCTAAGCACAACCTCTGGTCCTGCACCATACTGTATAAATGCCAAGCAATGAAAGAAGGTTAAAATCCCATGCAAGAAATCTTTCACTTATCCCAATAGTGATAAGAATAATGTATATTAATAACTTATGAAGATACATCAATGTAAATCTCCAAATGTATAATCACTAAACTGCAGATAATATGTCAATAAATTCCTAAATAGAAGGATATGTATGTATAGACCTAATATATGAAGTCTCATTGCCATAAGAAGGACTTATTTTAAGGGTGCTCACTATGTAATGCTAGTCATATAGAACTCTATTCTCATACTCGAATTACTAAGACTACCACTATTCATCTCATGGTTACTCACTAGCCATTTACTAGCCAATAAAATCTAGGCAATTATCTCAATCTAAATATCCTTTAAGTCCATTTGAGACTCAAGTGTCGCAGCACCACGTCATCTCCAAACTTCCAACCAAATCTAGATTCCATGCTTGGAACGTATAATTCAAGTAAGAAATCCCAATACACTTCTATCTCACTCAACTGCTCGTCGAGGTCTAACATAAACTGGAACACGACTACAATCACACAATCACTTTACTCTAAGATACTACCGTTTGGTTGCCTTTAAATGATAATTTCTGTGTTAAATTTTGCTTACATATTGCATTTGGAAAAACTTGTTTTTAATAACCGAGTTTAAAAAATCTTATATTTAAACTCCCGTTTATTGAAAACAACAAAATGTTGTTTTCAGAAACATGTTTTTTAAGTAAAACACGTTCATTCTCCTTATTTTCACTAATTTATGCTTTAATATATAATTTACATGTAATACATATAAATTTGAATACATATAAATTTAATATTTTATATATGTACAATACATGTGATATATACAAGTACATATAGTTATGTATATATTAAATAGCATTTGTTAATACATACATCATATATATTATGGGGTCAAGAATTGCACTGACACGTACTTGGCCACGTGCGCCCCGACCACATGCGCCTATGTTTAATGAAGACTATCAGTCAACAAAAGATTGTTCAAAGATATCACTTGTAACGAATTATTATAATTTGGGATAAGTTTGAACTCCTAAGGATAACTATTAACAGGGATTAGGACTCCCCTAAGTTGCCTATAAATGTAAACCCTCCCCACATGAATGGGGCATGCTTCATTGTAATGTCAAGCAGTACTATAACTCTCTCGACCTGAGTTCTTGAGTAATAAAAAACAAATCCTAGCACCCTCTGGACGTAGACACATTTCCTATCCACGTACATCTTGCGTTGTGTGTGTGATTTAATTCTCCTTACGATGATCATCTCTTTTTGGCTTCTGTGCATTGAATATCACTACATGTTGGAAAATACCACCTAAAATTAACGTCGTCTATAGGAACAATCTTAGTCTTTGTCGCTAGCCATATTTTTTATGATGCGTCACTCACCCAACCAAGATATCTAAAATCTCGATGACTAGGGGGTCACCACCAGCATAGTAATAGAGACCATGAGGGTCACCATTTGGCCTACGACAATCATGATGACTAGGAGGGATGTCAACTATCTCCTCCATCCCATAGGGTTAGTGTGACACCCCGACTAATTAAATATCGGGTAGCTACTCCTTTATTAAATTAATACAAAATGCCAAGTTGGTCCAGTTAATAGCATCACTGTCGAAAACATTTTAATGATTACTAACCACCTAGTATTTAAAAAGTAAGTTGCCAAATTTTAAGTTAAGTCTGATTAACATGCAATAAAAGAATAATGTAAGAACAACATAGATTCATTCACCATAATGAAGTAATGAAATAACCAACAAATAGTAATAAGTCCGGAGGAAAACTCCTCACAACGATCCCACAACTGAAAAATACTATGACAAGTCTGAATCCTGAATTAATTACATGCCAGAAGTCTGAATAACTGAAATAAATGAAATGTCTCTAAAAGAAATGGGCGACATGCCCTACAACTGATAAATGCTGAACATAGAGTCAAGATAGATGAAGCGTCTACAAGCAAAGTCCTGTAACTTCCACAAACAGCTACAACTCGTCACCTGAATGAGGATCCTAAGCATGGTGTCCTTGTGGCTGGGCACCTAAGATGGTTTTTACAAAAATAGATTGGAAAGCAAACGGGTCAGAGCCCGAAAGTGGAGAGTATTTTGAAAACAGCAAGTGCTTTAATAACATTTAAAACAATAAATGCAAAATACATGTTAGGACGTGCTCTCACATGAAATACTCACCTCTCGTCTAACTGTGCACTCCTAACGTTCCTGTACCCATTCATGTGTTTTCTCATAACTATCTAGTTCAAAAGAGTTTCTAACACTTCTACTCGGTTCACGTTTTAATTCCAACCTTGACAATTAAATAGAGAGTTCTACTTTAATTCTCGGATTCCCAATTATTAACAAAACCATTTATTGATGTCTGTCCCCTTTTTATCTTTTCATAACGTTACCATAACTATACTCACAATTTTAACATAGCAAATTCCTTTTCATTTAACCGTATATTATTCACATCATAAATATACAATACAAGCACCCCGAGGCTAAGCTGCGGTGCACACATACTCTGCTATCCATCCCGGTACATCACGTACATAAGGATTACGCATTCCGAATCTCTCAGGAATCGTTCTCAGATAACAACATCACAAGCAATGGAGGCGAACACAGTCACATCACATGGGTCACGCACATACCTACGCTTCCACGATCAGCAAACTTATTAACATCCCAATAAGTCCTTCTCTGACCTATGTTCATCGAGGTACCAATCTAAATCCGGGCAACACAAGGATAAGAAGGCCCTAAGCGAACGTAAACCTCCCGTGATAGCAAGTATGGTAGGTATGTCATACACATAAAATTATATGCTAAGCATTCACACATCTTAGATATCTTAATATTAATAAAGGTATACTCTACATCCGTATACCATTATTCCAATTTTATATATTTTAAGTCTCCCGATAATATAAAATTTTAAACCGTCGACATGTCTCACGTCATAGTTTCTTATACTTAAAACCTATCTCAAAGAGATTATTAAGTTTCCTATTATTCCCACATATAACATCATTATTCCTAAGGTCCTTACTTCTGCCCCAAATCTCATTTCATCAAATTATTCAAATTTACACTTTTAACCCAAATATTATCTCACTTATCGGATTCCATTAGATTTAGAAAAATTCCTCAAATTGAATTCTAATTAAGGTCCAAATTTCATAATCATGCCTACTGGTCTTCCTTAAGTTTAAGGGCAATCCTAAGGTCTCCAATAATATTTTCCAAGGGTTACCACCATTAAAATTTTAAATAGGGAAAACTTTACTCATTCTGGGAAGGTCGATCGATCGACCTTTACCTTCGATCGATCGATGGTGGTCGATCAATCGATTGATGAACATCGATCGATCGAACGCACCAGGTATGGCTACGGACTGCTTCGTTTTGCAGTTTTCAAATCATCACAAAACATCCTTTTAATGCATGAAACTCTAATATAACGTTATAGTATCATCATACAACCATCCTACAACATTGTTAACGTTCTAAAACCAATAATTCATCAACCAAGGGCTTTGTTTGGATCAAAACTTCATCAAGAACCCTAGTTTCCTATTTCTTTCAAGAACATTAATAAATCTCTTCTTAAATCCGTTTTTAGATCATCAAGGGTCATAATTCTGAATTCATAATTCGTCCAGAATGTTTCTACATGCAGTCCCTAACATAATTCATAGTTTTAAATCCTCAAATTCATGGGTCTAATCAATCTTCCAAGATAAATTTGATAATTTTCCTAAACATGGAAAATCATAGAATTGAATCAATTGTAATTAAATCACTTGCCTTAATTGCTCTTCAGATTTATTGTTGATTGAAGGTGGTGGAATTCCTCTCTCTCTCTTTCCGCAGAATTCTTCTCTTTCTCTCCCTCTCTACAAGTTCTTCTCAAGGTGATAATGGAGGTGGGGTTGGTTTTTGCCAAGTTTTAAGGGTTCTAAACTTCTCCCGTAGCCCACTACCTAAATTGGGGTTGGAAATGGCTTAGTGGGTTAAGACTAAGTCAGATTTTTAACTCTAATTTTCGTGGGTTTTAATTACCCAATTTCCGAAATTACCAAACTACCCTTATAAGTTACCGGTATGGCCCAATAATGCCCCGGGACCCAAACTTAACCCCCGACTAGTGTTTTCTGACTATTTCGACCCTTCCGAACACGTTGGCGCACTCAAAATGACCATACGGGTGATAAAAATAAAATTCACTTTTTAATTCAAATAATTATATTCCTGACGCGACTGTCACGCGCGTCCCAATAAAATTTCCCAAATTGCCGTATTTCAATCTTGCGACAATTTCAATAGTTCCAATATTCATATATTGCCATATATACACATTATAATCAAATACTAACTCACATCTCGTTAATATTTTATCCGGATTAATTTTCAATTAATACACAATTTAATTCAATTAATCCCCAAAAATAAATATCACGAAAATACGGGGTATTACATACTTCCCCCCTAATAACTGAATTTCGTCCCGAAATTCGGAACTAGAAAGTACCTGGTAAGAACAACTCCGGATAACGTTCGCGCATCTCATCCTCGCGCTCCCATGTGGACTCCTCGACATTATGATGTCGCCACTGAACACGTACTAACGGGACTATCTTTGACCGCAGTTTCCGTTCACTTCGGTCCAAAATAGCAATCGGCTCCTCCTCGTAGGAGCTATCAGGCTGGAGATCGATGTCCTCCAAAGCAATATGAGAATGAGCCAAATCGTCTCTAAGATATTTCCTTAGCGAGGAAATATGCAATACATCGTGAATCCGATGCAAATGCTCCGGTAACCCAAGCCTATACGCAACCGGTCCAATCCGCTCAATAATAGGAAATGGTCCCACATATCTCGGTGCCAACTTCCCTTTCTTCCCGAAACGCATAATCCCCTTCATAGGAGATACTCTGAGCAAAATCTGGTCCCCCACTTGGAACTCCCTGAAGAACCTCTTCGCATCAGCATAACTCTTCTGCCGATCCTGAGCTACCCGAATGCGACTCCGAATCAATTTTATCCTTGCCGAAGTATCCTGAATCACTTCCGGCCCAAGTAGTTTATTGTCCCCCACTTCCAACCAACATGCTGGGGAACGACAAGGTCTACCGTACAACGCCTCAAATGGGGCCATGCCAATGGTGAACTGGTAGGAGTTGTTGTAAGCAAATTCCACCAGTGGAAGATACTGCTCCCATCCACCCTCAAAATCAATGATGCACATACGCAACATGTCCTCCAACATCTGGTTTGTACGCTCGGTCTGCCCATCGGTCTGCGGGTGATACGCCGTACTCAACCGCAATTCCGTGCCCATGGCCTCCTGAAAACTTTCCCAAAATCGTGAAACAAATATCTTGTCTCGGTCAGACACGATATTTAGGGGCACACCATGAAGTCTCACTATCTCTGCAATAAAGAGCTGGGCATACTGTCCCGTAGTGTAGTCTGTCCTTACGGGTAGAAAATGAGCGACTTTGGTCAACCTGTCCATAATTACCCAAATGGAGTCGTGACCTCTCTGTGACGTAGGCAACCCCGTGATAAAGTCCATGGAGATGCTCTCCCACATCCACATCGGGACCTCCAACGGCTGTAGAAGTCCTGCCGGTCTCTGATGATCCACTTTTACTAGCTGACAAGTGGCGCATTTTGAAACAAACACGGCAATATCTCTCTTCATCCCGCTCCACCAATACTGTCGTCTCATGTCTTGGTACATTTTGTCCCCACCGGGATGTACCGCGAACCGTGAGCCGTGCGACTCTGCCATTACCTCGTGTCGCAATTCCTCCCCTTCCGAAACTACCAATCTCCCATTGAAGCGTAATCCCCCGTCTGAGCTAACGGTATAGGATTCGGATCCCTCTGCCAATAATCGAACTATCTGCTCCTGACAGAACGAGTCATTTGCCTGTGCCCTTACTACCTTCGTGACAATCTGCGGTGTAACGGTCATCACCGACATGAATGATCGGGCCACTGCATCCTGGTGTCCCAACTCCTTCCACTTTGCCTTCCACACATCTGCCACCTCATCTACTGGTCTACGGCTCAACGCGTCTGCTACCACGTTAGCCTTTTCCGGGTGATATTTGATATCAAACTGATAATCCTTCACAAACTCAAGCCACCTTCGCTACCGCATATTCAACTCCTTCTGCGTGAATAGGTACTGTAGGGACTTGTGGTCTGTGAATAATCGAAACTTCTCCCCCAAAAGGTAGTGTCTCCAAATCCGAAGGGCAAATACTACTGCCGCTAACTCCAAGTCGTGGGTGGGGTAATTCTTTTCGTGAGGCTTAAGCTTACGGGAAGCATAAGCTATGGCCTGACTCTCCTGCTGTAATACACCTCCAAGTCCTTATAAGGACGCATCGGTGTAAACTAGATACTCAACTCCCGGTCTCGGCAATGCTAACACAGGTGCTGAGGTCAACTTGTCCTTCAACTCATCAAATGCCAACTGACAGGCATCACTCCAGATGAACGACACACCTTTACGAGTCAGATGTGTCAAAGGACCCGCTATCTTCGAAATCCCCGAATGAACCTCCTGTAGTATCCTGCTAGGCCCAAGAAACTACGGATCTCTGTCGGTGTCGTGGGCTGTCCCCACTCCCTCACCGCGGATACCTTCCCCGGATCAATAGATATCCTCCGATCGGAAATAATATGTCCCAAAAACTGGACCTCCTTCAGCCAAAACCCACACTTCTCATACTTTGCATACAACTCGTTCTGACGTAGTGGCTGCAAAACTTGCCTCAAATGCTCGGCGTGTTCCTCCTCTGTCTGGGAGTAAACCAGAATATCATCAATGAAGACAATGACAAACTGATCTAGGAAATCTCTGAACACCCTATTCATTAAGTCCATAAACACGGCTGGAGCATTGGTCAAACCAAAAGGCATAACCCGAAACTCGTAAGAACCATATCTCGTTAAGAACGCAGTCTTCGAGACATCCTCTTCCCTGATACGCAATTGATGGTATCCCGATCGCAAATCAATCTTCGAGAAGAAGGAAGCTCCTCTCAACTGGTCGAATAGGTCATTGATTCGGGGCAACGGATACTTATTCCGTATCGTGACCTTGTTCAACTCCCGGTAGTCCACACACAATCTCAGTGAACCATCTCTCTTCTTCACGAATAACACAGGGTCACCCCACGGCGAAGTACTCCTCCGTATAAACCCCTGACCCAATAACTGTTCAATCTGATCTCGTAGCTCTCGCATCTCTGCCGGAGCCATACGGTACGGTGCGCGTGCTATAGGTCTCGTATCTGGCAATAAGTCTATGACAAAGTCTATCTCTCGACTGGGGGGTAGGCCTGGTATCTCCCGAAACACATCAGAATACTCCCTGACAACTGGGATCGAATCTAAAGGAATCACAACCTCCTTAGAGGTATCATCCTCTATGTAGTACAAATGAGCGATCGAACCTCCCTCTGGGAGAGGCATCGCCACTACAAACATATCTTGCCCCGGAATGGCAAAAACAATGCTCCCACCGAAGCAATCAATCATGGCTCTATAGTCTGCGAGCCAATCCATACCGATAATCACGTCGTGCACATGCATATCTAATACCAACATGTCTGCAGGTAATACCAAACTACCAATCTCTACCCCCACTCCCCAATGGTGAGTCTACACACGTTACTGTGCTCTCTGCTGTGGCTAACAACCCTAAGGCTTTCGCAAAATGTGTAGCTATAAAACAATGTGTTGCCCCCGTATCAAACAAAACCCGACCCATAGTACCATGGATAGGAAACATACCCTCAATCGCGGGTGGTGCCTGTGGAGCTGCTGCCTGGTGGACGTTATAGACACGTCCATACTGTAACTGCCCCTGCTGTACAGGAACTGCTGGGATGGCTGGTAGTGCTGGCACTTGGGCTGGAGCTGGGAGGGCAGGTGGAAAAAGTGGCCTCTGTGGCTCATGTCGAGCACCCTGCTGCTGCTGTGAGGCCCTGCCCCTATCAGGACAGTCCTGGCGTTTATGGCCAGTCTTGCCACAAACGAAACACTTCCCCGGGAAGTTCCCCCCTCTCTGTCCCTACTGCCCCCGGCCCTGGTGGCCGTTACCGTTCCTCCACTGGCCCTGCTGAAACTGCTGTTGACCATTCTGACCCTGCTGGTTCTGATGGCCGTTCGGACCCTGATGGCCCTGCCGAAAACCTCCCTGTCCGTGCCTGAAATTTCCCGATCTGAACCTCTTGTGATCCCCCTGCTGGGAACCCTGGTCACCCTGTCTCTGCCCCTAAACTGATTGTGCCCCACTGGCACCATTTCCTCCAGTCCTGCCCTGATGGCTGGACTCTCCTGACCTCTTGCCTTCAGCCATGTGAAAGCGATGATCCTGGCAGTGTAATAGTGCAGCGTTAACCACATCAGAATAAGTGGCCAACGAGAGGTTCCCTAACAAATGCTGACGAATCCTCCATGTCAAACCATCGGTGAATTTCTGGATCTTTTTCTCTTCTGTCGGTATGTCATCTGGGACAATATTCAGTAGATTTGTAAATTCGGCCTCATACTCGGCCATAGTCTTACCCTCCTGCTTGAGGCTCATCAACTTCCTCCTCATCTCCGTGTGAACAGCTGACGGAAAGTATTTGCGGTCGAACCGCACCCAAAACTCCTGGATAGTGAGAGTATCTCTCTCCTCCACGGTCGAACCGCACCCAAAATGGATGTACTCGCTTCTTATGATTTAAAAGAAGCCTCAGTAAATGCTCCGAGAGTATGCCAAGATGTACTGGGAGGTGTATAATGAAATGGAAGACTGCATCGAGCAGGTCGCAGTGGATTCTTTTAAGATTGGGTTGCCAAGCAGCTCCATGCTCCATCAATCCCTCACCAATAGAGAGGCTATTATGATTGAGGACCTCATATAGAGGATTGAGAAGTACAAGAATATGGAAGATACAACTGAGGGAGTTGTCCAGGAAGCTGATTGGCCAAAGATGTCTAAAAATGGAGATAAAGAAGGAACGCATAAAAAATGAGGACAAAAGTAAAATGGGAAGCCAAAGGGAACCAAGAAGAAAGATCCAAAAAAGTTTTTCAAGGCCATCAACACGTTCTTTATTGAGCCGATCTACAATATCTTCCATAAAATTAGAGGTCAACAACATTTTAAGTGGCATGAGAAGATGATAAGAGGTCCTAAGAAGAGGAACATGACACTAAGGTGTGCACACCACAAGGATCACGACCACAAGACTGAGAATGGAAAAGCCATAAAATCCCACCTTGAGGAACTGGATCAGTTGGGGAACCTCAATGAGTTCGTTGAAAATTAAGAAGGCCAGGCACAACTTGTGTGCAAGTAGAGTCCAGACAATGTACTGGACGAAGACTTGGGTCATGAGCTCGTAGTAATTTATGGGGACTTAAACCTAAGTCAGATTAAAGGGAATGCTCTCAGAATGGAGATGAAGAAGCTCACAGCAGTAGTGGAGGCATTCCAGATCGACCCGGACAAACCCATTACGAGAAAGGTCGATGACGTGAGGAGATTGATTACTCCAAGTACATAGTATTCACCGATGACGATTTGGTTGGACTGAGGACTCCTCATTTTGATGCCTTGATAATTACTCTGAGAGTTTCCAACTGGGATGTGTACAAGCTGCTGGTGGATCAAGGGAGTTCCTCAAAGGTGATGCACCTCAATATGTCAAATAAATTGAATATAAAAGTAGAAGACCTATAAGAGGCAACTGTGCCCATAGTCAGCTTTGCAGGAAGGATAACTTTGGCGCTTGAGACGGTTGTTCTCCCAGTTCGAGTAGGATGAATCTCTAAATTTATCGAGTTCCTCACGGTAAATATAGACTCCCCCTATAATGAATACTTAGTAAAGGGCGGTTGCATGCCGCGAGGGAAGTTTCGTCCACCTACCATCAAAAGTTGAAGTGAATCATTGAGAAAGTGATCATGGAGATCAGAGGGAACTAGGCCTTAGCTCAGTACAGCTTCATAGATGAGGTTCAAGTCCTTATCATCACTAAGCATTACATATATGAGGTTCAAGACCGCATCATATGAAATCAAAGATCAATATAAGGCGGTGAACGACAAATTATACATACAAATCATTCTTAAACATCCCAAGTACCTAGGGCAAGAGAGATTAAAAGATATGACAATGCATATATGATTTTCATTCACGATTCAACCAATATTTTCATTTATTTTCTAATTTTCCATACGAATAATTTGTATTAGAATTGAGTTCATGTACCCCAACCCTTGAGAAATTAGCTACTCATGATTTGGTTGAAAAACAAATTCACATATGAAACTATGAAATTGCAGAACATTGTAAGAAATTTGCAGAAATTAAACAAAAGAGAATAGAATGATATTACTTGAATTCAGCACAAAAACGGAATTGAGATTCAGAATACAACTAGGGTTCATGCAAATCTTGAAGGAAATGGAAATTTGACCTAAAAATCTGATCTAAAAACTCTCTCTAAAATTCCTAACCCTAGCCTCCTAGAAATGATGTAGAACTTGGCTTTTTATAGCACAAATCATCCAAAGTCGGTCTCCAATTGTGCTTGTGGAACAAGATTCACAGCTACGCACTCATCAAATCTGCACAATAAATGGCAAATTAATGCCAGGCTTTCGCATACTCGGATCGGTCCGGGTCTTAATCGGATCGGTCCGATATCCATCGGATCGGTTCTTTTATTTTCTTTCGGATCGGTCCGGTTGCTCCCGGATCGGTTCGATTATTGCCTCCATCGGTTTGCCATCCATCCGGGGTGCACTGGACTTGGGAAGATCGGATCGGTCCAAGTCCTACCCGGATCGGTCCGAATTTCTTCTTCTTTGACTTTTTTTCTTGCAGCTTTGACTGGCCATATCTTCTTATCTAGACCTCCGATTTGGATGCCGTTTCTTCCTATGCTCTTGTGAACTCATTCTCTTCAACTTCCCTTTTGGTGTCATTTTCGAATTCTGAATGGAATTACACTTTTGCCCTTAGACATTTCTTGCTTGCATCTTTTCTTTTCTTTTGGATTCTTTCTTGCATTCCATTCCTGAAAACTTCATCCAACTTATACAAAACCTAGGGAAAGTTGTTAGGAATAGACAATGGAGTGATATGGCATAAAAATGGCTCAATTACATTGTTCGAGATATTAAAATCACTAAATTAAGGAGCTAAATTCTGAAGAATTTATGCTTGGTCAAATCCCCCTAACTTAGGACTTTGCACGTCCCGGGCAATGTATTTGAATCTATCCAACATTCATTTCTTGAAAACTTCTTTATTGAAATAGTATTCCACTTTCGCAGGCACGCGATTGCATTTAGCATATGCAACAAGCCTTTAAACCTCTAGGTTACCCTAGTAGGACGAGTTTTGTCTCGTGAGGGTTTGCAGTGAATACACCCATAAAATTCTTTATTGACTCAAATAAATATCAAAATACTTAAAAATTGTACAATTTAAACTTTTCTAAAAATAATCACCATAAATTCATATTCAACTGTCTCAAACCATAGTGTGTGTGTGTAAAGCCAAAAATTTAACCTCAAATTTCCACCGATTGAGCATTACGTTACTTTCCGAAAATTCGTTTTGATTCAAATTCTTACGGATGCACTCAGAAACGAATCACTCGAAATGTGGCTATTTTCTCTCCGTATGCATGATATAAAGATTAAATATAATGGACACAAATTCATGCATACAAAATTGAAACGAAGGAAATATATGGTAGAAAAAATCTCATCATCGGAGTACGGTTATTAGGAAACGGGAACATCACCTCTAGTTCACACCATTTTAATCTCTTATATTATCTTTTCATGTCTTAGCTCTCCACGCAGTAATCAATTTCGCAATTTGGACTCGGTTAGGACTTTTTCGGGTTAAAAGGTGTAAATGGTAAAAATATAAATGGATGGAATGTTCGGAATTGGAAAATATCTTTATGACGTCCATTTGTGCTTTTTCGGGCATTTGCTCATTTTTTTTTCTTTCTTTTTCTTTTTTTTTCTTTTTTTTCTTTTTTTTTTCTCTTGCACCTTTTTATTGCACAATTTGGGCTTACTTGATAAATTTTCTCAATTTTCACAATTCCGGGCTATTTGGGTTTTTCGGGTTATCAAACGAAAAGATAAATTTTATTAGGCTCAAATTGGGTTGCAAAGGGATAATTTTATTTTTCACAACTTTTTCTGGCTAATATTTTTGGGTAACAAACGAGGGCCTACTTCATTGTCCAAATTGCTAATCACATTACCATATGCATCTCGAGATTAATTAAGTTTAGAGATATATTAGCACGAATTTCGAGACAACATTTCACACATTTCCCATAACCGATCAAAACAAAGGATTGAGATCATCAACGACTTATTTAAAACACTGAAAAGAACTTTGAGTTAATCATAAACTCGGATTGATTTAAAAACTCATAAAAAATTGAAAGGCTCGAAATCTCACCGGATTTGATCAATCTCCACATTTATTCGTAAACTCGTCAATTTTCTTTCAATTTCCATCTTCGGTCAATTTTGGCTTAGTGCATTATGAATTTTACAATTTGAGACTATAAATAGAATAAAGGTGACATTTTTGAAAAATTTAAATTCCAATTTTTATTTATTTTGAACAAAAATATTTTTGGCTTTTTCAACATTTTTCAATTTTTTTTTTTTTAGCACACATATGAATATAAGCAAAGTTTTATGAATACGCACCTGTCATCCCCCCTAACTCAATGATTTGCATTGTCCTCAATCAAATAGATAAGAGATAAAAAGAAGACAACATAAAGAGTGCGATAAATAAAACATGCCAATATCATATTAAAACTGTAGATTACAAACACACTGTGGAAATAACTGTATAAGCAAAACTACAACATAGGGATAAAAATCCTAACAAGGGAAGGGTATCCTAAGGGGCGGGTGGGGGATGGGAAGTACTCGGAGCAGACGGATCATATGGATTATAATAGTAGGGAGGAAGAGGGGCCTCGGGTCCCGCTTGGAGACGGTACAAGTCGGCCTGCATACGCAGGACCAAACTCATATCCCTCTCGTAGGAGGACACATGTGCGTCAAAACGCGTCTCAAGTGAGAGAACGCGCTCATGCAAGACCGGATCCTCCGAAACGTAATCCGGATCCGCCGTCTCATCATATTCTGCCTCTTCACCCTCCGCCATTTCCACGTCCTCCTCGGCGATGTTCTCCTCTTCGTCGTCATCCTCCTCGCTAGAATCGTCGCCGTGCCGAGCACGGACGAGCTGAATTTTCCGCTCACTTCGAGTGCGGGACTCTTGTCCTAAAGGTTTAGGAAGTTTTACAAGATCCTGAGGTGGTGCGATACCGGCATCTCGAAGCATTGAGGTGATGAGTCGACCATACGGAAGAGGAGTGCGGTCCTTTTTATCATAGGCCACAAAAAGGATATCGGTGTAAAATGTTCGGGCCAAATTGATCACGGTCGCCGGGTCGAATAGATGATAGACCATGGTTGCTTGGCGAGGCCTCATCGCCGAATCATTAGAAGTTTGCAAAATGTTGGCACAAACGATATGGAAAGGGAAGCGTGCCTTGTCGGACAAGCGGCCGACGGGAAATGTCTCGGTGTTCCAAACCGCACCCGGTTGGATTCGCGAGATACAAACTTCTTTTGTGAGGACGGGATCGGGACTCGGATAGTCAAACTGATCGGGAGTGAGCACACCATATGATTCGAGTTTGCGCACCACGAGGTCAAGTGAGAACGGGATATGTATGGAATCCACAAAGGCTTGGGATTCAAATTCAGCCGTACGGACGAGAGATCCGTAAAACTGACGAACTTCATTTTCCCACACAGCCTCATATGGTTCATTAAAGAAATGGCACCAGCCCCGTGACTGAAAAAGGGCGGTGACCGAATTGGGCATTTGATCCCATAACACTTGGCGCTCGATATGGAGTTTGCGGGTAGGGCTGAAAAACTTTCGGCACCAATTTGCCTCTTGGTGGGAACGATACTCCCCATTGCCGTTGGGGAGAACTTCAATGGAAGTGTACTTCTGGGGAACATCCATGAGGTATGGAGGAAGGAGATAGCTATGGAGATATAAGAGAGAAGATAGGTGGAGGTGTGAAGAAAATGGGTAGTGGAGGCATGTATTTATAGGAATGAATGGGTGAAATGGAGGGAATGAATGGGTGGGAAATGGGGGGACGAAATTTTGAAGGAAGGGTTGGATTGGGTGAAGTGAATGGGTGGGGATTGAGGAGGTGGAAATGAAGAGGTGTGTCTCTTGGGAATATAAACCTGCAGAAAATTGGACCGATCCGATTTTGGGCCGGACCGATCCGCCTCACCGGATCGGTTCTTTTTTTACCCCGGACCGATCCGGATGACCGGATCGGTTCTTTTTTTCCACCGGACCGATCCGGTTCCAGGATTCCAGAATTCTTCTTCTCTCTTCCTAAAAATGCTCATACTCCACTCCAATGATGATTTTTCATCCTCGTAAACTTCCAACTAGCCTCGCAACTCATTGATAACGAACAACCCGCACCCTTCGGATTATCAACCCTCAGAACGGACTCTAACCTATAACTTCTACATCCTACGACTCAAATGTACAACAATAACCCCATACTTGTCGGGGGTGCGACGACCTAACTCTCTTCTTTCAATCAATCCCCATAAATGGGGTCTGACAGCCAGATTGTGTCGGCTTCTTTAACCATGGCTTCCAAATAAGGCTTGAGACGATGCCCATTGACTTTAAAAGTGGTTCCCCCTTTCTCATCCATTAGCTCAACGGCTCCATGGGGAAATACTTCTTTCACAATGTACGGACCAGACCATCGAGACCGTAATTTACCGGGAAACAAGTGCAACCTCGAGTTGTAGAGAAGTACTTTCGGTCCCAAATGAAACTCTTTCTTACGAATGATTCCATCATGAGCTCGTTTCATTCGGTCATTGGAATTTTTGGCACTTTCATACGCATCATTGCGCATTTCTTCCAACTCATTCAACTGAAGTTTACGTGTTTCACCTGCTTGATCCATTTTGAAGTTCACCCTTTTGATAGCCCAATACGCTTTGTGTTCGATTTCAACCGGAAGATGACAAGGTTTGCCATACACAAAACGAAATGGGGACATCCCAAGGGGATTCTTGTATGCGGTTCTATAAGCCCAAAGAGCATCAGTCAACCTAAGAGACCAGTCTTTCCTATTAGGATCAACTGTCTTCTCCAAGATATTCTTAATCTCCCTATTAGCAAGCTCGGCTTGGCCATTCGATTGGGGGTGATAGGGGGTGCTAACCTTGTGGACAATTCCATACTTTCGCATTAGTTTATCCATCGGCCTATTGCAAAAATGAGTTCCATTATCACTAATTATAGCCTTAGGCATACCAAAGCGAGAAAGTATATTTTCTTGAATAAATTTGATCACCACCTTGCTGTCATTTGTCCGTGTAGCTATAGCCTCTACCCATTTTGAGACATAATCTACAGCGACGAGAATGTATAGAAAACCAAAAGAAGGGAGAAAGGGCCCCATGAAGTCAATTCCCCAACAATCAAACAACTCCAAGACTAAAATAGGGGATAATGGCATCATATCACGGCGAGTAATAGCTCCCATTCTTTGGCATCTATCGCAAGTCTTACAAAAAGCATTCACATCCCGGAAGATTGTGGGCCAATAAAGACCACTTTGAAGGATTTTCGCAGCAGTTTTATTTTTAGAAAAATGACCGCCACATGCTTCCGAATGACAGAATCGAATCACCCCTTGGATTTCCTCATCGGGTACACATCTCCGGATAATTTGGTCAGCACAATACTTAAACAAGTATGGATCATCATAAAAGAATATGCGTGACCAAGTAATGAACCTCCTTCTCTCTTGCGGATTCCAACTAGAGGGAACAACTCCGGTGACAAGGTAATTGACAATATCCGCAAACCAAG